>OX456523.1:202896281-204111281 GCA_949748255.1 Eustalomyia histrio | reverse complement strand
CACCATGGAAGAGATCCGGTTTGCCTCTGGCTGAGTATAGGAAGAACAAACGAACGGGGTGTTGCAGGTTCTTCGTATGACTCTTACATGCTCGTAGAAGGCGACACACGCATGACGCACACTCAAATAATCTTTGTTGGAGGTGACCAACGCCCTGCATGCACTTGAAGGATTTTGGCAGTTGGTAGTCTTTGCTCCTTACGCTCTCAAACCATATTCATAGATTGTGACGTACGGCACACATCCTACCTCGGAACGCACTAAACTGAAAAAAAGATTAATATTTATTAGACGATAGTAAGGATACTCACAGGTACTCAGGTTTTCGAGGGATGTACTCACGAAAGATATCGCTAGGAGGTTACCCACGCATTGTGCACTGAGCACCCTCAAAAGTTCTTTGTAAGAGGTGCCCAGCGCACGGGTTACACTCAAAAAATTGTCGTGAAAGGTGACCTGTTGGTCTCGACTCACAATGAAAGGATGTTCGTCATAGGAGACCTACGCACGGCACGCACTCGAATGGGAGTTAAGCACAGAGCACACTTGAAGGTGACCCAGGTTCGGCATAAGCTTAAAGGATCTTTGCGGAATATGACCAAGGTACGGCACATAGTCGAAGGATGTTTGTAGGACCTTCAGCATACATTCAAAGAAACTTCGTGGAAAGTGACCAAGGCATTACAAAGAGTATATCTTTAATAAAATAGCACATACCTCAAATAATGCACATTTTAAGTTTCAGATTTCTAGCCAAAGCGGCTCGTGTAGGACGTTTTAGAAGAAACATATATTTTTACCACGTTCGTGGCGAAAATTCCTAAAACAACATTATCATCAAATTAGTCCATACTCCAGGGAGCATATACTTTAAATTGGAGGTTTCTAACGAAAGTGGTTAGGTCAGCGCCTTAAATCGGAGATTTCTCCATATTGCTCCTCTCCATAATAATTAAAAAAAAATCCCTCTTAAGGAAAATCTAAAAGTTCATATCCCCAGCTGTATATGATCGGCAATGTTGAATCAGAAAGTTTGAAACGTTACTGCTTTTACAGGGGCGACATCTTTTATGTCGGTATATGAATATTGAATAGCTTAAAAAAAACAACAGATTTCAATATGTCTGGTATTTTCATATAATTTGGCCCTTTTCAATAAATTTGGCCTACTTTTTTAATACAAAAATCAATCAACGAACTGTATAATTTGGGCTGTATAACTATGATTTCGCCATAAATGTTTGCCTCGAGCTTAATATTGTTTTGAGGGGTATAAGCATACACTTTGCTTTTCCAATAACCCCACAAAAGAAGTCCGGACGGGTATAATCTGGACATCTGGGTGACCAGTCAATGTCGCCAATATTTGACATCACACAACCAAGGAATTTTTGTTGAAGAAATTGCATTGTTTGACGTGATGCACCATTTTGTTAAAACTAATCTCCATTCAGACTTTTTTACACAATTTCGGGCATACATAATGAGCCAACTTTCCCATTGACATTTTGGCCCAATAATCGTTTTGGCGCATACCTCGGCCTAAAAAGTCAATTTTGGTATTCTAATGGTGTTTCCGGGATCTCGTGTGAACTCTTCCTTTCTTAAATGCGGAAATTTTGCTTGTTAACGCCGCCACAGAAGATAAAATGGGCCTCGACCATACGTACGTTGAGTTAAAACAACTGAACGACTGTTTTTAATGTACAGTGTCACTATTTCGGCGCGTTGTTTTGGTATAAAGTAACACATGGTTAAAATTGTATTGATTTCACGTTTCAGAAACAAGTGTTCAAAGTTATTAAATGTTGCCAAAGATGGCACACCCTCTGTATATGGATATTTTTGTATCGAATAAATTACAAATGGTTAGAGAAAATATTTTAAACATTTTCTTATAGATTAATATCTATGGAAATTACCACATTTAGGTTACAATTTAAACCCAAGACAACCAATCAACATAACTTCTTGAAAAGTTTAATTTTTCTACATTTTTTTTTTGGAATTTATTTTTATTTCAAATAAAAACTGAAATACAAAGGTCAATGTTAGTAACAATACATATTCATCTTTTCATACAGTATGTCTTAAGTACCTAAACCATTGTTATTTATACTTCAAAAAAGATATTAACCTTTATATCTCTATGGAACAAATACTACTTTGAGATTGTGTCATGTTTAATCAATCCCATTGATTTTGTATTTTACATTCATAAACGAGAAATCTATCAATATCATTGCCTTACAACTTGGTTATGCCATTGCGTATGTTGTAATACAACAAAAAAAATCCTATTTAAGCCAAAAATCCTACGCATTTTTTCGTTATATAAAGTCTGTTTCATACTTCAAAAGTCATTACATTTGCTAACTTTTTGTTTGTAAAATTCCCACCAGATTGCTTAGATGTTTTTGGAATATTGGCTCATCTTTTCATGAGCTTTCGATTTATTTGGTGTTTAACATAAAAATGCGGGATTTTGGGCATTTGTTGTGAAACATTTATACAATATAAATTTATTCAAAGTATTTACCATCGTTAGATATGAACTTTTTCCATCTTTCTGAAAAAAATATGGGTTCAGCGTAAAAATAAAACTAGTAATTTTTTGAGGCCAAGAACCAATCAGGCCAATTTCAAATAGACTGTTCTGAAGTGAAGCGTATTCCAGTGAGAGCGTTCTGCATCGAAACAAATGGTAGTTGGACGGGGCAAGATGTGGACCAAAAGGCGGCTGAGGTAAAATTTTCCAACCACTATTTGATAAATAACTAGTCTAGCAGCGTGTGGTTGAGCATTGTCATGATGGAATATTACGGCTTCCTGTATTGTCGCATATTCTGGGAAATTTTTGGACAAGGTTTACTTCAGACCAATCAATTGTCAGCGGTACAGGTCCCCTGTGGTGGTCTAGCCCTATTTCAGTAGCTCACAATACATAGGACTCTTCTGGTCCCACAAAATACAGAGCATTACCTTGGCTTGATGTATATTTGTTTGATTTGGCTGGCTCGGTCAACCAAGCTTTACTCTAACATCGCCAGCAATAATTTCATGCAAAAATTATTTCTTTTTAAGGTATTCAAGCAGCATTACGAACATGCAAAATCGTCTCGGCTAACGTTTTGAAATTTCTGCTTGAGTTTGACAATAATCTTCATCGAGTAATGCCTCAAATTCATTATATTTGAACTTTTTGGCTGACTTGGGCGGTCTTTGTCTTCTGTACCAAAATAACCGAGTCCAAACCGCGCAAACCATCTCTCGCACGTTGAAATCGATGGAAGCAATCGATGTGCTTCAGCTGAAATTTTTTTCATATTAAAGAAGTAAAGCAATACTTTCCGCAACTGATATTGTGTTGACACCAAATTCGACATTGTCGAAGCAAAAGAAAAAAAAAATAAAAACACACTATTTCGTTCAAAGAGTAAGTGAGAATAAATAAAACAAGGGTTATGAAAGACAGAAATCACGCGTAAAAGTTAAGAAGTAGTTGAGAATTGAGAATTGCTGGGCATTCAACCATTGCACGGTTCTCTAATGGAGGCTGCCAGTATGGGCTCACTTAGACTTTGGAAACTCGATAGCATGAAGAGTGGTACCCTAGGGGATCACATGCAGAAAGCTGAAATCTTTATGGACGATTTAGACTCAATGTATGGTACCGGAAAAAGTTTTTGTCAAGTACTTTTAAATCATGCTTTTTGATATGGACTAACAGGAACTGGGAGCCTAAAATAAATAAACGAGTACGGACATGGGGCGGGTGCCACAGATCAGGATTCCGCCGAACTCTGGACAAGGATAAATACCCCTTTATTTTTCAGACGGAGATTTTCCCCTTTTCTGTCTGTGCGAAAGACTAACCTACGAAGGCGCATAGTTCAAACTCGCATCTAGATTATTTCTGACAGTCAAACTACACTTGAAGCTTTAATGGCCTGTGGTGTGTCATCTGTTCTGACAATGGAGTGTATTCGGGCTCTCAATCAACTTGTTAAGTACAACTCGCTTAGACCTAAGTGGATTTCTGCTAATAACTAGCATGAGCATAACGAAAGAGCTGACTGTTTGGTAAGGCGGTGGTCTTTTGACTCGAAAACATTTTGTGCAATTCCCCAGGAGAGACATTAGGAATAGGTTCAGGTTATGTGGGGACATAGAATTTTCTAGATATTAAGAAACTTTCACTGGCTAAAGCCAAGCCAGTAGATTTGTTATTGTTTCCATTGGAGAGACAAGGCGAATATTGTCTCTTGACAGCAAACGTTTAAGGCACTTAACGGAATACGGGGTCTGTTCAATAGAAAAGGTGAATTTTGAAATTTCTCGGGCTACGTGCATTCGATAAGCGATTTTTTTTTTCATGTTGGCACACATGTCTCGAACATATGTTCTTAGTTGAGTTTGTTTGTGTTTACTTTAGATTTGCTTGTTCGGGGATTTTCTGCTGTGGAAAAAAATGGATCAAAAAATTTGCATCAAATTTTGTGTAGAAAGTGTAATCAAGTGCTCAAAAGCACTTGAAATGTTGGGAGTGGCATATGGTGATTGTACTCTGAGTCTTAAAAACGTTTTCAAGTGATACAAGCTTTTCAAAGAAGGTCGAGAAGATGTGAATGACGACACTCGTCCTGGAAGCTGCATCACATCAAAAACAGATGAAAATGTTGAGAAAGTGAAAAAAATTATTGTGGAGAATCGTCAAATCACTATTAGAGAAGTTGCAGAGGATGTCGGCATATCGGTTGGCTCATGCCATCAAATTTTTGGCATGAAGCATGTGGCAGCGAAGTTCGTTTTAAAATTCCTGAATTTTGAATTTTGTTGATCTTAATTTTTGGCCGAAAAGAATACCACCGTTGGTCATCAGTTTCTGTTCCCAAAATTGAAGAGACCCATGAAAGGACGGCGTTTTGTGACGACTGGGGAGATAAAAACTGAATCGCTGAGAGAGCTCAAGGCCATACCAAAAAGTGCATATCAGAACTGCTTCGAGGATTGGCAAAAACGCTGGAACAAGTAAATTATATCTAAAGGGGAATACTTTGAAGGGAACAAAGTAGAAATCGATGAATAAATATTTTTTGAGAAAAATCAAAATTCACTTTTTCTATTGAACAGACCTCGTACCTTTACTGGACACTGTGGCATAAGCAGAGTCACTCGGACGCTAGTATTGTAGGATTTGTAAGTTGTAATCTGGAACGTTGGAGCATGTTCTCTGCAAGTGTCGTAGGCTTTGGTTATTCTGAGTACTTCGTCTAGGTTAATTGGCTTTATGTGAAGCTTCAATCTTTAGGGAACACTGGGCAACAAAAAGGACTTATACTGGTCGCGTTGCGTAGTGTCGCTAAGAGATATATTTATATTTTCAGTGGAGGATCGAGGCAACTCTTGTTTCATGACAAGCAAGATTTAAATATCTTAGCGGTTCTTTAAAGAAAAATGTGACCTCAGCGACTATCAGCCCAAGCAGGGTCAATCGGACTATAGTATTTGTAGGTTTTTGTGGGTAGAATTCTAAGACGTCGAAACATGTTCTCTGCAATTGTTGTAGGCTTTGCAACAGGAGACCTAAGTTTCTGGATGATCGATTTATGTTACCTTCGAACAATGGGAGTACTTCGCCTAACAAAGTAATTACTTGTAGCTTGAATCTTTATTTGTAGCTTGAATCTGTAAGAAATCTAAACGTATCTAGAAATACAACAACACACAACAGTTGAAACTGCATGTGTTAAATCAACAAAAACCTTTTGAAATAATAATTTAATCATCAAAGTCTTTTAAAGATTAAATTTAGTGCGATACTTACCAAAAAATCCGCAAAAAAATACTGACTTTATTACTATGAAACACACTGTAGCAAATGCCTAGCAAAAATAATTGTGAAGATAATATTGATTACAAAATAACTGGCATTTTTCAAAACAAAAAAAAAAAAACAATACAAATTATATAAGTCACATTTATAAAATCCCATAAGCACTTTTATTTTTGTTTGAAGGGCCGCATTAACAACAAACTTTGAATTACTTACGAGACAACACAGCGTATGATTAATATTAATACCATATTGTTTTTATTATACTCGAAATTGAAACGTTTGCTGTAGGTTTAGTAATTTGAAGTATAGGAAATGATGATTGAACACTCATTGATGATTTAATTACTTAACACAACAGCTTAAATTTCCGAACAAGATTAACAATAAATTACTATGTAGAACTTTGGAAATCAATATAAGTTGAAATAATTTATGAGGGGTGGGTGAATGTATTTCCGATAAATAATTTTTATTGTTTTTTTTTTTTTTTGGAAATTCCTTTTTGTGCTGCTTTTTTATAATAAACTTTGGTAAGCTGACAATAATAAAATTAAAATACTTGAATAGTTATTTGCAATTTTTTGTAAACTAAATGATAAAATTTGTTAGCTATAATAATTCCTACACAAATTTACCATTTCGAAGATATTATCATGCCTTGGTATTCTAATATTCTACCAAAATTAAAAAAAATCAATTGGTTTATTAAATTTTATCTTTAAAAATTTTTAGTTTTCTATTAAAAATATAATTTTCATCTCTGTATATATATATATATATATATATATATATATTTATATTACATTACATAAACAAATGTTTGTTTAATTTTATCTAATTTCAGGAATCTAGTAATTTTCTACCATCATACGAAGCAATTTCCTTTGCTGTCAAAAGTATAGCTACAAAACTTAATTGGACAAATGTTGACATCTTTGTGGGTGGTAAGTTAGTTGTGATTTTTCTCCCTAAACCTACCTTCTTTTTACTGTGTTAGACTAAACTTTAAGTCCTTAAAGAAACAGTTACACAATTATTTCTAGAAACAATGTTGTTGTTATTATTTGTTTTTTTTTTTACATTTTTTTTAAGCTTTTATGCCGATTTATATTATTTCGTTGGTAATTGTCTTATTTTGTTAGCAATATTGGTTTTTGTAACATTAAAGTAACACAGGAAAGAGAAAAAGAAATTTACATTTAAATTTAAGGTTGGTGTTAACGTTATATAAAACATGCAAAGTAAATTGTTGGCAAAAGGTGTTAAATGCTAGAAAATTTTATATATATTTTTTTTTTAACAAAGAAGGGTATCACAAAAAACTACAGTTTGAGAAAGAGTTGATACTTAACTTCACATTTTTTTAAACCCAGTATAATTATTTATTGATAAATTATACTTCCAGGGCCGTAAGCAGGATATTCTTTTGAACTTTGAGCTTCGGCAAGTACTTCATGACAGTTATTTGTGTAGTAAGGCAATTGTAGTTTTTTAAATTGTAGTTTTTTGAAGTTGCAGTTTTTGTGTTTAGTAGAAAAAATATTAATGATTTTTGGAGTTTTTTTTTAACTACCTGCAGAAACTTCATTGCATTTTGCCAATATTGGAAATATATGGTTGTTTGAATATTTTTGAATAATTCCTTATTTTTATTCCGTCAAAATTCTCGTTTTCTTTTTTCTTAAATATATAGATTCCCTTAAATGTAACAAATATGAGAATTTAAGATTGACTAAGTGAAAATTTAGCAATTCGATTGTAAAATATAAAAACATTTAACTTCATTTGTAATTATATTTTAACTATATTTGTAGTTATTTTAAATTACCCAGCTGAAAATGGTCATATATGGCTACATATATGGGTTCATATATTATTCAATATATGCTCGGATCCGAAATTCGAGGGTATATGGCCGTATATGGTCATATATGGACATATTTGAGTGTTCATATATGGTCATATATAAGTACTTTTTCTATATGACGGTATATTAAAAATGTTTTTTTATTTTTTATTTTTAAACAAAAATATTGCTTTTTTTGTTAAAATTAAATGAAGTAACATTAAATAAACATTAAATTCAAGGGAAAAAGGGATATTTACATGCAATATATTTAAGGTAAAAAAACACACATAAACTTTGGGAATAGAGTACCAATATTATTTTAAGATTATAGTATCTTCATTTTATATAACAATTCAAACTTTCTTGTTATTATTAAAAAACAGTATTAAAAATAGAATAAACATATAATAAAAAATAAACAACAAAGTATGAATTGTTACATTAAATGAAAAGTTGTTGTAATATAATCTAAAAATAATATTAATAATATTAATAATAATAATTTCATTTATATTTCTTCAATAAGAAAGATTTTGAAATTTGTATTATTGATCTCAATCCTTTTTTTTTTTTGTATTACTCCGCCAGAGGCGAAGGATAAAAAAGACTGAAAATTATTAATAGCCTTAAGACCCAACTACATTTAGCTTAAGTGACTTAAGCTTTGTTTTGTTATCAAACAAAATTTTGGAAATACAAATTTTTAATTTTAAAAAAATTTGTTTATAACGGAAATACAATACCTAGTATAAGTCATTTAATCTAATTACGTTTCTGCCTTTAAGTTCACTTAAGAATTCAAACTGTATCTTAATTCGGTAGAGCAAATGTTTAAATTTCCCTTATATGTGTATGGCAATATCTGATAAAAATTTAAATATATTACCCCAAATATGGAATAATATATACGAACATATATGGCGTATATGAACCAATATATGGATTAACATATGCAATATATTGCAATATATTGCCATATTTGGATTCATATATTACCATATATGAACTTCATCTTTAAATGTATTGGCCCATATATTCTTCCATACATGACATATATGTTCATATATGCTCATATATGAAAACATATACAATCATATATGAAGCCATATATGATGATATATGAACATATATGAACATTTTCAAAACTGGTTACAAATATATTTTTCAAAGTATTGTCCATCGCTGGTCACAAATTTTCCCCATCTCACGGGTAATTTTCAGATACCACGCTCAGAATAACGACGCGTCTTTTAATTCAATCCCATCATTGTTCATATGAAGTGAACTTCAGCTGAGACACCCATTTTTCACCTATCGAAACAAGAAGTAGTTGGAAGGAGCGATATGTGGAGAATTCGGCGGGTAGGGTAGGGCTTCCCATTTCAGCGTTTCTAAGTAGGTCTTGACTCAACTCCTGCAAAGCATTTCCCCGTGATCGTGTTACTCGGTTTGATGTTAATGGCTGTCAGTGTAAAATCCACTACTTTTCGCGCTTGAGGTTCTCGTAATGAACCCACATTTCATGGCCGGTCACAATGCGATGCAAAAATACCCTTCCTTTTTTGGTGTTCGGGAGCTGTTCACAAGCGAAAAATTACGTTTTCAAATCTCTGCCTCGAGCAGAGAAAGAAAATGATTGGGTCAATCATATTCAAAGAGCAACATATATTTTTTTGGAATTATGATTGTGCCAACTATAGTTATTATATTGTAATAATAAAATAACCATAATTTTGCCATAAAATTAAGAATATTTCTTAAAGAAATATTTTCCTAAAGCAAAATTTTGATAAAAAGGACTTTTTTCAGAAAACTTATTTGATTATATAAAATTGTTTAAAAAAAATTAGTTAAAAACAAGTAAAAGCGGCTAAATTCGGCTATGCCGAATCTTATACACCCTTCACCATGGTTGGGAAAAAACTGAAGTTTATATATGGACATATATGGAATGGACAGATTTATATACCGACGCCTTTAAGAGGAAATTAACCATTTAGTTTGGTGACAAAACTTGGACTCGGGAAGATTTATGGTTTCAGAAAATAGGTATTTAAAAAAATGTATGTGTTAAAAAAAAAATCTTAAAAAAATAAAAAAAAAATGTACAAAAAAAAGTGAATTGACCGGGATTCGAAGCCGCGACCCTTCCACCTGTGGTGAAGGGTATAAAAACGTTTGTATTTTGTTTGTATCAGAGGGTTTTTAAAAAAATTTTGATGTTTTTAGCCTATTTATGGATTATTTAATTATTAATATAAAATTTTATATAAATTAATTATTAAATGTTAAAAAAAAAAACCAAAAATAAACAAAAAAAAAGTCTTAAGAAAATAATAAAAAAAAATGTACAAAAAAAAGTGAATTGACCGGGATTCGAACCCGCGGCCTTAGAGTAAAAAGTATTTGTGACATAGCGTCTAGACAACTGAGCTATTGAAGCTCACACAATATCATCGTCAATAGAGGAACATATATAAAAGTCTTCGTTCATTAGAGATTTGTTTAGTTTTTATTTAAATGACAAATCTTTGTATGTGTGTTGTTTGTGTATAAAAGGTGGAGATGAAAGAAAAGAATTTTAACACATGGATGTGTTTGTTATGCGTAAAATTCTGCATACATATTAAACAAAGGGATTTTACGGAAAAAATTAGAGGTAGTCCTGGTTTTTTGCTAATATCTTAGCCATTTATTAACCGATCTGTCTGATTTTTAATAGCAAACAGAAATGGATCACATGTAACAGAAATAAAAAACAATCAAGTCCTCTTCATTTCTGGGTTCTTCGGAAAACCCATTTCAATACACAGACGGACAGACGGACATCGTTAAATCAACTTCGCTCCACCTGTGGTGAAGGGTATAAAAAGGTTAAAATTCTAAGGACATTCTTAATAAAAAAAATCATCGATTCTATGGACTTTTTCTAATACAAAACTTCCTTAGAGTCTCAGAATCTTTCTTTAAAAAAAGTACTTAGAATCTAAGAATATTTCTACTAGAAAAAGTCTTTAGAATCTAAGCATTTTTCATAATGAAAAGTCTTCGGAATCTTTGATGCAAAACTTAGTTACAAGATTCGTAATAGTCGCCTCAGAAGATCGCCCTGAAATAAGACAAAATTAAAATTTCTGACATTTGTATTATTTAGCCATTTATAAGCAAATATTGAGATAAGACCATATTTAACCCATTTAAATTTCAGACCGAAACACAAGTGGTTTTTTATACAGACTGGTGGGTATTCTATAGTCTGTATGTCCCACTATAACTATATATCATATTTTTGTTTAATGAAATTTTGAAATTTATAATTTTATGCCTGATTAATTAGTTCCCAAAATGGCAATATTAACAGTTGTCTGACAACTCCCCCTAAAGGACGGTCTAGACTGTTAGCCGCCATTTTTGGTATACAATTTTTTTCGTTATAAAAAAGTTCAAAATTTTCCTATTGATTTTCAAATATTATAAAAATTATTTTTGAAATCTACATTTTTATACCCTTCTTTTGATTAAATTTGCCTTCCTATATACATACATATTTGCGTCTTCCTTTTTATTCTCTTTCATACTGATTCATAAAACACAACACAATGAACAACTTTTTATATTTGTTTTACTATGTATTAGAGCGGGAAATTGAAAATAATTTTAACAATAAATACAATTTCAGATAGGCAGATAAATTGTAAAAATGTACCATAAAAAATAACAAAGTTATTTACACTTTTATTTATAGTTTACAGTGGAATATAATTTTTTTTATTTATAAACAAATGTTTATCAAGTGGCCAGTTTTATGTTTATACTTTTTATTGATGATATTTTGTTTAATTCTTTTGTTTTTTTTTTTTTTTTTATTTAAAAACTTTTTCAAATTACTATACTCTTCTGCATTGTGTATTATTTATAGTACTATTCTTCTATTAATATTTGTCAGTTTATATTTATTATATTCTGTTTTTTTTTTGTTTATTTACTCGAGTTTAGCTGTCTTTATTTTTGATGTTAATGTTGTTATAAACTCATATATAATATTATGTGTGTGCCTGTGTGTGTATGTGAGTTAATCAAATTGTAACAATTTCCAACACATGTCAAAGCATTTACTGCAAACGTATATCCATAATATTTATGTATAATAATGTATTATGAGTACATTGTTATGTATTTTACTGACAAAAGTTACTGTGCGAAATGCTATTAAATTTATAATGCATTCAAAACAAGTTGTATGTTAACACCAACATCAACATATAAATATTTTATTTATATGAATAAATTCACTAACACATACGTTCACAAGAAAAAACATTTAATTGTATGTGTTAAGTCATCAAGATTTAAGTCAATAACCCAGAAAAAAAACCTTATCAAATAATGGGTATTAGAACGAGCAGTAACTGATTGATATCATAAGCTAATTATTTTAACACAGGGATGTTATTGGAGGTAGCTAGTTGCCTAAAAGCTTACGAGTAGGTAGTAAAATAACTAGTTAGGAGTAAGGTTAAAATAACTATTTAGAGGTAAGGCAAAAATAACTAGTTACAATTCATATAATAAAATCTGATTTTTGTTAACAATTTAAAATCAAATTTAAATAACAAAACCATAAATAGATTTTAGGTATTAAATAAGTAGTTATTGCTAGTAACTCATAATTTTCACTTTGAAAGTAATCTGTATAACACATTATTAATAACTAATTATTTCCACTGTAAAAGTAATCCAATGGACAGCGGTAGGTTATTATTGGTAATACAATTATCCATGAGCTTCTTTAACTAAATTTTTCCTGGGAAATTTCTAGGCAAATATTTAAATCGAATCCCACATATCATAGTTCAAAAGGAACAATAATGTTCAAACCGCTGATATTTGAAATATGTGTTCACTGGTGTATGTTTTTATTCACTGATAAGATAGTATTTACTATTTTGACCAGAAAGGTGGTAAAATAGGCATTTTAAAGGGGAATATTGCTGTCCGTAACGGCCTGCAACGAACTGCAACTCTAGGCAAGGGAACCGAAATGGAATGAAACGGTGATCGCGTGGAATGAAACCTTGAACGAATAAAACTGAAAAACTAGGCAAGGGGACCGAAATGTAATGCAACAGGAAATGGGTGGAAAGCACTAGACAATGGCTAAGAAATGGAATTGATTGGGGACGGGTGGAATATAAATATCTAAATAGAATAGGAACGGGTAACGAACGGAAATGAACCTTTAGAGCAGAAAAACGAACTAGAAAGGAAAAGGCAAGGGGACGGGGACGGGGAATTGAAACAGTATACGGTAACGAGTGGAATTGAAACACTAAACATTAGGAACGATCTGTAGTAGAGTGGTATGGAATTTTAGTAATATTTTTGACTTTGAAATTCTTTTGTTTTTTTATTTTACATTTCTCCATTTTTATGTTGTTTGAAAAATCTGATCTGTAATTAGTCCAGTATCAATGTTAATGGAATTTAAAAATAAATATTATTAATCAATAAAATCATATCCTTAAATCGGACCTATCCCAGGACATGTCACGTGACAGGTTCATTTTTTATACGAAAAGGACCGGTTAATTTAACATGGGCTTAACTTAGAAGGGACTCAATTACCCCCTATTACATGTCACAGAACAAGTTAACAAGTACATGCCACACAACTTATCCGAAAAAACATATCACAGAACCAACGCAAAAGAACATGTCATGACTTTTGAACAGGTGGTACTTTAGGAACCGGTCTTCTTCCTACTTATATCGTGAGGTAAAAGAAGAAGAACCTTCCCTGGGCCTAACATTCAAAATTTATCTTCCCTGGAGTATGTTTTAATCCAGTAATAAGGTATCTATTTTGAAATTTCACCAAGGACTTGGTAAAAATGGCCTTTAAACCTGTATTTTAAAATGTATGTTCCTTTCAGTATAAGCTACTTCACTAATAAATCATTTGATTGAATTTTCGCCAGGAACATGGTAAAGACAGGGTTTCAAAAGTGGGAAACTCTATCCCTGGACGGCCTTCCCAAACCGCTTGAGATAAAAAACATAAATTAAAATCAAAAATGTAGTAAAAATAAGGCTTCAAATGGTTAAAAGGATCATTGTTAACGGCCTACGCAAATTCTTTTGGCTAGAAATCTGAAATTTAATGCATGCGTTTTTGGGTTATAAACTTATTTACTTATGACATATTTTATTGTATTTTCAATTAAAACATAGTAAAAATAGGGTTAAAGAATATTCGCTTAATCACCCAGCACAAACCACGAGAAGTTATATATTTTGCATGTAGTTTCCTACTCCAGTGTAAATATCTACTGAGATTGGAAAAATCTCTCCTATATCCTATGATCTCTCCTAAATATATATATTATGACAATAAAACTGAATGTTCCATGGAGTAATACCACATTCATACTGAGCACCAAAATACGTATTTTTGTCATTTTCAAGTTTTCGATTTAAAATTTGTATGGAAAACGAAAATACGTATTTTGGGGATCAGTGTGTATGGGGCTTAAGGACTTACCTAGTACTTTCAATTATTCTGACACACGGTTTTTTTCTTGATAAAAAACAAACAACAAAAGGTTTTTTAATTTTTTCTTTTTATTTTGGTTTTTTAAATTTGCCTTCCAACACGACCGCAGTCTGACTGGCCAATCGTCTATTGCAGTACGCACGACCTCCATGGGGAAATAGTCCACTGCGCGGATAAGTGCACGCTTAAGCAATTCCAAATTTTTGTGGTGAGTAGTGCAGACCATGCCTTCTAAAACGGACCACAATTTATAGTCTAAAGGATTCAGGGCTGGACTAACCGATGGCCAATCATCCGTAGAAATAAAGTTTTGTAAATTGTTTTTTAACCAGTCTTAAGTGGTTTTTGCCTTATGGGCTGGGGCAGAGTCCTGTAGAAAGGTCCATGGCTCGTTCTTGAACAATGTGCTATTTAATGGCTTCACAAACTTTTCTAAAACGTCAGATTGGTACACCTTTGCCGAAGTTTTAACACCTTTTTCGAAATGAAGCTTGGTGACCCCATCATAGGCGACTCCCCACCATACCATCACAGAAGCAGGATGGTGACCTCTCTGAACTCTAGGAACCAATTCATTTGCTTGCAGAGAGGACTGAGCATAGACTCTATCATTTTGTTTATTGAACGACTCCTCCACAGTAAAAACTTTCTCGTCAGTAAACATAATTTTTCTGTGGCGGTTTTTGGCGTACTGGCGTACTTTGCTTCAGTTTCTGCTTTAACGCCGCCATAAGTAGATGCCCCTTGTGTATTTTGTAAGCCCGAAGTCCCAAGTCATATTTAATGATGCGAGAAATGGATACCTTCGATATATTCATCTCCCGCGAGATTATTTGCTGCTTTCGGAGTGGATTTCGATAAATTCGATTCTGTACAGCTTTAACGGCTCTGGGAGTTCGCACAGAGCGCGGACGGCCTGATCTCGGACGGTCTGCTACTCCACCAGTATCCCCAAACAGTTTCACAGCACGATAAACAAAACTACGACTAACCCCGAGCGGCTGCAATGTTCGATTAATATCTCCAGTTTCCATTCCACATTTTTTTAGGCCATTTACGACAATACGGTTTTTAATATCTCCCCATTCCATAATTTAAAGTAACGCACGACAAAAACTTTTTACACAAAAATGAAGTTTAAATGCTAGTTGTCAAAAAACTGTCAACGTAACGAGAGTATGTTCAGTGGATTTCTTACAGTGGGGGGGGCTAACAGTGTGTCAGTAATTATGAAAGTACTAGGTATATGGAAAAGCCCGTTAGTTAAAAACGAAAATGCTCAATAGAATTTTTCTGTAAATCTTCTACATGGGGAGTAATAGAAAAAAAACCTTAAACTAATTTTTTGCTCAGTTTTAGCTCTCAAAGTTAAGGGGGACTGGCTTATTGCATGGCTACCAAAATAACGTAGTAATAACATGTTGAGTAATCAAATCGTTAAAAAGATTGTTTAGCTGATTAGTAGCTAGTGAATATCTAGTAAACGTTTCCAATTGCTTTAGGAAACATTGAGAAAATAGAAAGTGTGGATACTTTTTTTAATATAAAATTACTTATATTTTCTGTTTTCGACGTAGAAATGTGAAGAAAAGTAAAAGTTTCCATAGATTTTAAATTTTTAAGAAAATATAAAGATGAATCACGTTCATTGACCTTTAGCAATAAAAACAGAACAAGTGTATCTTAAAGGAAAAATTCATACTTCAGATTGAAATAGCGAAAAACACAAACTAAAGCTAAGCAAACAAAAAAAAAACAGAAATAGAAAAGAAGAATAAGTTGTGTAAAACAATTAAGTCAATGATATGAATGCTACTGTTACGAGTACGATGACAAACAATATGATGACTGTAAATGGCCAATTCAGAAACTTCAATAGGGTTTTATATATGCTCGTCTAGCATTTGGCAAATATAAACGAAAAAACTAAAAATTTATTTTTAAAGTTTATTTTGGTTACACTTAAATGATTTTTGTCTTTCTTATTTAATGCTTTTGTTGCTTGTTTTTTTGTTTGATAAGAATATAAAGAAATATTAAAACTAATAATGCTTAAACAAAAAGCTTATTTTTTCAATTGAAATTTTCTGTAAAAGAAACAAAATTGAAGTTAATTTTTAACTTTATTTCCGACTATTTCCTTTCGTTATTTGATGTTTGTCTTTTTATCTGTTATAAAGAAAAGCTTTTTTTCATTTTTGCTGCCTTTTTATCTGTACATAAGAACCTTATTATCTTTAAATTAATCTTAAAATTGAAGTTTATTTTAAATCTTTTTTTTTATTTATCATAAAAGAAAACATTGCCACAAAAGTTAAGAAAAATTTAATGTTTTTGAAGGCATAAACACAAAAGAAAAATGGTCTATACTTATGTTAACGGTGATTTATATTAAGAAGACCTTTTTTCATTCACATTTACGTATATATTTATATACAAGTGAAATATAACTTATACTATAAATAAACATAACCCAGTTTGTAATTTAAAATAAACTCTTTTAACAGCACAACATACACAGGTACCCAAAAATTCTGTATTTTCAAAACTTATTTTTCACTAAACTTCAGTGAACTGTATCCATATTTGTGTGTTGTGGTGTAATGGTTAGCGCGTTATCCTGTTGTGGAGGGTTCGATCCCCAGCGACGACAACATCAATTTTAAAAAAATAATATGTAAAAGTTTTATATACCTTATAAATATAGTAACGTCTTCTTTCGGCGTTCTCATAGCACTTAATAGCAACGAAGTAAAATAACATGACAGGGCTATGAAGTAAAAAAACTTGAACAATTTCGTCAAATTTCTATCAGATGGCGGGCAACAACTGCTCTAAGGTTTATCATCTTAATTACAGTGTTGTAATATTTGAAGCTCTTTATTTTTCACCACCTTTCATATCTCCTTTCTTAGTGTGGCGGCTGGTGTTCAATAATATTTTACTGGAAATTCGGAAAATTTTAAAATTACCGTTTTTGTAGTTTAATCTTTGTAAATAG
This sequence comes from Eustalomyia histrio, assembly GCA_949748255.1. Taxonomy (NCBI): domain Eukaryota; kingdom Metazoa; phylum Arthropoda; class Insecta; order Diptera; family Anthomyiidae; genus Eustalomyia; species Eustalomyia histrio. The sequence continues at coordinate 204,094,039 of OX456523.1, read as the reverse complement.
GTAGATTTTAATAACCAAATGTTTTTTTACCAAACTCAATACTCAAGTAGATAAGATTATTAGATAAATTTCACAAGCTCTTACGACGTAGCAATAGGTTTTGAACCCGAAGTCATTCAGTTCCTCAAGTAGGTTATTAATCCCCGAGTAAAATAGGCTTATATTTAATCATATTTGGCCGTATCTAATTGCACATTACCGTATATAAATACATATGTCGGTATGCATTACCATATATTATATTCAAGGTGGCCCAAAATTACTGAAGGGCTTTGAGTTCATTATTACTTTTTTTAAAGACATAATTATTAGTTTTTTTTAATACAGTATATTAATGAGAATATTTTGAATTTAGGTATGACAAAATATATATCGCAAGTGATGGTCATTTTCTGCTTCGCACATTCGTGCTCTTTTCAAAACATTTTTCATACCTTTTCGCAAAATTTCTGGCGTTATGTTGTTTATTTCTTCGCGTATACTGTTTATTAATTGCTGGATGGTTCTAGGCTTAAAATATAGACTATTCTTTTCAAATAACCCCAAAGGGAAAAGTCTGAATTTGTAAAAGAGCCATTGTGTCGGTTTCAATTGTATGCAAAATTCTCTGCACCGATCCAAGTTTTGTGGACCGTCTCCTGGTTTCTCCATCCTCCGGAATACTTTCCGGTACCCGTCGTCTGTGTGCACCGTGCGTTGTCTGCGGACACAGGTTCCTAACTGTCCCTTGTTGTCGAAAATTTGGAACCAGACAGTTAATTGCAGACTCTGAGTGTCCAACAGAGTTTTCAAAAAACCGCCCTTTTGAAAAAACCGGTTTCGATTTTCTTCGAAAAATAGAATTTAAGAAAAATATTTTTTAATATAATATCTTAAAAATTAATATTTTTAACTATATTCATATCAAATGAATAGAGATCATTTAGTTTGCAAATTGGTAAAATTAGGCACGTTAGTAATTTGAACGTTTAAAACATTTGGCATCAAATAAGTTTTTTTAATATTACATTTTAAATATGTCAAAAGAAAATCTATTAAAATAATATTTTAGAAATTTAAATGTTTCGTTTTAAGACGATTGGATAAGCTAGAAGTGAAAAATAGTCTTTCACTAATAGTAGATGTTGAACAAATAGTCAAAAGACAATTATATAAATTTCCAACTTTTCAGTTGTTTTGTCGCATTTATTACGATATATGAAATCATCATATAATAATGAATGATTTTGTACATTCTCTTTTTTAGGATTTTGAATACTTTTTATTGTGTTATTTAGATCAGAAATTAAACTATTTGAATTTGGAATATCCAAAGTTAGGTCTTCATCGGAATCTATCTGACTTACATCTAAATCTTCATAACCAAACAAACGATTATAAGTGTTCGGAAAAAATAAAAGAGACCAAGTAACCCAGTTGGTGATGTAATTAAAAAAACCGGTTAAACGAACAAAAAAGACCGATTTTCGGTTTTCTTCGAATTAACAAAATATTCGAAACCGATCCGTTTTTTAACAAAAAAGAAACCGGTTGACCGGTTTTCGGTTTTTGAATACTCAAGTGTCCAACCCGCACATTAAATATCGACGATATGCACCCTGAGTCAAAACAATGGACCGTTCATTTGAGAAATAAAGTTCAACGACTTGGACACGTTGTTCAATTGTGTACTCTTCCATTTTAAATTCCCAAGTCTTCTTTACAAAGCACTGAAAAGAAATAACAAAAAAAAAAATATAATAAAAAAGTTCGGTTCGGTAATTTTGGTCCACCTTGTATTACATTAATTTTTGTTTCAATTAAATGATATTATGCCATATCTAACCACATCTAGTTATATATTGATCTTTATAAAATTATATATGATTTATATGGTATACATTAGATCATATAAAATAATATATAACACTATATATATTTATATATGTATGTATATAGATTACCATATATACTGATATATAAATTATACAGAACCATATATATATATATATATATATATATATATGTATGTGCACGGCGCATGTTGCGGGGACGGTTTTTCGTTCCACAAGTTACTATGAAGACATTTTGTTACTTTGAAGACTGTCCTTAAACTTTTCGTTGTTCTACTGTTTACACTGAAGACATTTTACTGGATACAGCTCATATTACGGGGTCTTTTTTGGCTGTATATACAGATGTCTTCAAAGTATGAATAATGCATATATATATATATATTCATTGCCCATACTTTGAAGACATCTGTATATACAGCCAAAAAAGTCCCTATAAAATGCGCTGTATCCAGTAAAATGACTTTTTTGGCTGTATATACAGATGTCTTCAAAGTATGCACAATGAATATATATATATATATATATATATATATATATATATATATATATATTCATTATGCATACTTTGACGACATCTGTATATACAGCCAAAAAAGTCCCTATAATATGCGCTGTATCCAGTAAAATGTCTTCAGTGTATATAGTAGATTAATGTAAAGTTTGAGGTCAGTCTCCAAAGAATCAAAATGTCTTCATAGTAACCTGTGAAACGAAAAACCGTCCCCGCAACATGCGCTGTGCACATATATATATATATATATATATATATATATATATATATATATATATGTGCACAGCACATATTGCGGGGACGGTTTTTCGTTCCACAAGTTACTATGAAGACATTTTGATACTTTGGGGACTGTCCTTAAACTTTTCGTTATTCTACTGTTTACACTGAAGACATTTTTCTGGATACAGCGCATATAATAGGGACTTTTTTGGCTGTATATACAGATGTCTTCAAAGTATGTGCAATGAATATATATATATATATATATATATATATATATATATATGTGCATAGCGCATGTTTCGAGGACGGGTTTTCGTTCCACAAGTTACTATGAAGACATTTTGTTACTTTGGGGACTGTCCTTAAACTTTTCATTATTCTACTGTTTACACTGAAGACATTTTACTGGATACAGCTCATATTACGGGGTCTTTTTTGGCTGTATATACAGATGTCTTCAAAGTATGAATAATGCATATATATATATATATATATATATATATATAATATATTCTATATATATGTGCACATATATATATATATATATGTGCACAGCGCATGTTGCGGGGACGGGTTTTCGTTCCACAAGTTACTATGAAGACATTTTGGTACTTTGGGGACCGTCCTCAAACTTTTAATTATTCTACTGTTTACACTGAAGACATTTTACTGGATACGGCGCATATTATAGGGACTTTTTTGGCTGTATATACAGATGTCTTCAAAATATGCGAAATGAATATATATATATATATATATATATTCATTGCCCATACTTTGAAGACATCTGTATATACAGCCAAAAAAGTCCCTATAAAATGCGCTGTGTCCAGCAAAATGTCTTCAGAGTAAACACTAGAATAACGAAAAGTTTAAGGACAGTCCCCAAAGTAACAAAATGTCTTCATAGTAACTTGTGGAACGAAAACCCGTCCCCGCAACATGCGCTGTGCACATATATATATATATATATATATATATATATGCTATCACATATTCCAAATGTAATATTATATAATCCCTTATATAAAAGATTTTTTAATATGGTATTAGATATAACTATATAATAATTTAAGATATGTCATAACATATAATTATATATTGTTCAATATATTGGCTTACTTGTAAACATTTTTATTTGATATAAAATATAATTATATATGGTAAAATATTTGCAAATAAATTGGCCTTATTGTAAGATATGTTCAGTAGTTTGTGAAATATGAGATGAATAAAAAATAATTATTTGTATTTTTCATTTATTTTTATTTTCTTTTTAAGGTTATTTTTACAAAACTTAAAGCCTTTTACCAAATTCGGGAACAACAGGCCTAGAAAATTTAAATATAATATAAGATTAAAATTTACTCGTATAGGGTTCTGTGTCAATGGTTTCGAATCCAAGTCAGAAAGACTAATATACTATATTCCGTATAATATATTGTATTTTCACATAAATTTAAATCTTATCAAAACCGCAAAAATGTTGCTGGTTCTTATTTGATCTAAAATTTTTGGATCAGTTTAGATAGTCCAAATATATTGCTATAACTAATTTAATCTGCAATTTTTTCAGATCAAATAATATCAGCTAAATAGCAGATATTAAATAATATCAGATTGGATATGCGTCTAAAGCAGTGATAACAAAACACCCCCCTGTGTGCTCAATGAAATGACCTTGGATCTTAACATCTCAGTGGTACATTTTATGATTTTTGGACCAGTTCCCTTCCTAATTATATAAAGAGGCCATAATTAGCATCACACGATGTATTATGAAAAGCACCCTGTTTTCTAATGTTTTGCCTCTAATGATTTTTAAATTTCAGTCGTAAACTGGTAAATCGCAGTCTCACATCTCAGATGTAATGGTCCAAAATCTTCTCCATCGTCTTGTGGAAAAGAGAAATTTGATTTATCGGTCTTTAAGATTTGGAAAAATGTTTAGATTTCGTGTCCGCTTTAGATATGAAGACCACTTTTGATAATCCGATAAAATGTGGAACAATAATATACAACACATTTTGGAGCCAATAAGATGTAGGACAATAATATCCAACACTTTTTGGAGCATATAGATATTCTAATTTCGCAAATAAATTTTGAATATACAAAACGTCGAGCAAATACAAAAACCCTTGTTTTAATACAAATTTATTTAGTTTTATTTTAAAATTATTTGCAAAAACTTAATAAAATAATTTTTATTTGAAATTTTTAAATTTTCATGCTATGTTGAAAATTGTATACTGGGTTGCCTTATATATTGTCTTGGTTTACATACTACTTTTACTTACAACTTCCAGTCACATCAATAAAATTGGCGACACACGGATGTTTTTGAAACTGTTTATTATCGTATGTACGAATATGTGTATAAGTTTGTATGGTATATATGACAGTGAAAACAAGTAAAAGTGAAATAATGAAATTAAGTTAAAAAAATATATAAAATTAAACAGAATTAAATATATAGTATTTGCGTATGAGGCTTTCCATACCAACTATCTAGTTGAAAAAACAAATTATGTACAGTATTTTTGTTATATGATACCTATAACAAATGAAACAATTTTTTAAATTATTAATAAAATAAATTAAGTAGTTATTTTTAGTATAAATATTATAAATATATATATCAAAAGAACTTTACATTTATTTTTAAATGTTAATAAATTAACTAGAATATGAGCACGCAGAGAAAAAACATGGTTAGGGCAATCGTATTCGAAGAGTATCATATACGTTCGAGTTTATGGTTGTGCCAACCATAGTCGTACTATAATGTAGTTATCGTAATATGATAATAAAATAACTACATTTTTACCATAATATAGTCCCTACAGTTATTTTATGATTCAAAAAATACCATATTATGGTTCTAAATAAACATGTTATTATCTTGAATTTATAATAATATGATCGTACGTAATGATAGTGTGCTCAATATGTTATAATATTTCATGGTCTCCCATAACTAATTATGATCCCTGGATTACCATTATATGATCCCTACAATAATATGATCCTTCTTAGTAGATCATAATTATTATTAATATACATAATATGACTATCTAATATTTACAAGAAATGTTTTTCTTAAAAAAAAATTGATATTAAGGACTTTTTAAAGAAAAATTGTTAAGGAACTTTTCTTTCAAGAAAACTTTGATTCTGTGGACATTTTTTTAACAAAAAAAACTTAGAATCTAACGATATTTTTAAGATTTTTTTTTAAAAGTTCTTAGAAAGTTTTCTTTTAGAAAAAGTCCATAGAATCTAATTATTTTTCATGATGGAAAGTCCTCCGAATCTATAAATTTTTCTTTCAAAGAAAAACCTTAGATTCTAAGTTTCATAGGAATATATGAATTTTTATCTAAGAAACAGTTTGCAGAATCTGAGAATTCCATATTAAGGAAAATTCCATAGAATCGAAAAATGTTTCTATCAGAAAAATTTCTAAAAGTCTAGTATTTTGTATAAAAAAAACCTTTTCATACAAAAGATATTCTGGGTTCTACAGACTTTTTCTTATAAATAAATATTTTTTTATTATTCAGAGAACTTCATACAAGAAATAAATTAATAAACATTGTTGTTATTGCAAAAAATTAAAAAAATTAAATCTTTATATAGAATCTTTTTAAAAAATAAAAACCTTTAAAAAAACTATTAAAAAAAATCTTCTAATGTTAAACAAAAATTAACTGGATCTTAATTGGTCAATTGATGAAGTTATTTTCTACCCATCTGATATTTGTCCAGTTTTAGTAAACAATTTTTTTTTTTAATTTTATACTAAAAACAAACTGAGTAGACTGATAAAATTTTGGTTTTTATGAAAACAAGACAAAAATATTACTGTTAATGTCGAAGTCATGTTTTATTTGATGCATAATTATTTAATGATTGTTGTTATTATTTTAAGGTTGCATAATTATCATATTTTTTTCATAATCAGAATTTTTGTTGCCACAGTATAATTACGTTATAAAATAAAGGGTGACAATAAAAAAAGAGCAAAATATTTACTATTATATATATTATTATAATGATGGTAACGACCATGTTGATGGTTAGAAAATCAATAACTTGATCGTGACAATCAAACCCGATTACTGCATTCACAATATAGTAGCAGTGATCATGTTGCAACCATGTTTTTCTCTGCGTGTGTAAAAAATAAATGATTTTTCATTTATTTTAACTGTGAACATACTACGCACAAATTGGTTAAAAAAAAATCATATATTTTTTATTATTTGTTTTTTCTTCAAACTATCTACTAGTTAACTATGCAATCCGTAAAAAGTAATGATTTTTCCTTTATTTGCGTAAAAATTATATTTCGCTTATTTCGTTTTTAAAAATTTTATAGAAATCCACTACAAAGTCTGTAAAAGTATACAACATTTAATTTTTTTAACTATCAGAAAATTAATTATAAATAACATCTTTTTAAATGAAAATATTAACTGTAACAGAAACCCCATATTTTCATGTAATTTATTCTTTAATAAATATTTCGTTTATTTTACTCTTTTAAGTTTCATAAAAATCAACCACAAAATCTGTAAAAATATACAACTTTTTATTTATATGGACCTTGAATTAATAATGAGCCTTTTTTTTAATTTACTGTGTGAAATGGTTACAAATATATTATTGAAATTTTTTACATCTTTCTGGTAATTTTCGAATACCGGCTCAGAAGAATGACTCGTTTATTGAGGCATCCCGTCATCAACCTATTTTTGCATTGTTCATATGAAGTGACTTTTTGCGAAGACAGACCATGCTTGTAGTACTTTACGGCGCGCTGCACAGTGCTTTGTCCCATAGGCAAAAATCAAAAATTAAGCATGGGCTCAAATTGTTCTTAAAAGTACATTTTTTGAAAGACAAGAAGTTAACTGAAATAAATATGCAAAAAAGAATTTAGTCTGATTGCTTTCGCCGTCAGTAGAGGGCGCCAAAGTTTGAAAATATTAAGCAAAAATTACTGAACAAAAAATATTGTTTTCAGTTGTTTCACGAAAATAAGTCTCAAAAATATATTTTTTTAAATACTGATTTAAAGTTTTATTTTTTGAATACTTAGATATATTTGTAGTAAACCTTTAATACACTATTTAATATATATTTGAAAACAAATATTTTTTACAACTCTAAAAAATAGTTTTTTTTTTTGGTGAAAATTCGAAAATTTCTTAAGTTTGATGGAGTATAAAAAAAAATTATATAAAATTAAATAATTTTTTATTTCAGTTTTTGTAAGTCTATAATATTATCTAACATATTATTAAAAAAAAAGTGCCGGTTTTTCACAAAAAATCAAAATATTGGCTTTTGTAAAAATAGCTTAATTTGTGATTTTTACCGCATTTTTTTGACTTATATGATTGAATATTGACCAATTTTCAGCAAATTGGATATATGTACAAATATCAGTAAAAAGAATTAGTCACAATCATCATGTACCAAATTTCATTCGAATCGGATGAAAATTTTGAATAGTCTACTTACAAACTATTCTTTTAGCTCCCTCCCAATGAATTAAAAGAACATACTAGAAATATGGAAAAATTTCTTAAGTTTGATGGAGTATAAAAAAAAATTATATAAAATTAAATAATTTTTTATTTCGGTTTTTGTAAGTCTATAATATTATCTAAGATATTATTAAAAAAAAGTGCCGGTTTTTCACAAAAAATCAAAATATTGGCTTTTGTAAAAATGGCTAAATTTGTGATTTTTACCGCATTTGTTTGAAAAAATGTATTATCTTTGATTGAGTATAAAAAAAAATTATATAAAATTAAATAATTTTTTATTTCGGTTTTTGTAAGTCTGTAATATTATCTAACATATTATTAAAAAAAAAGTGCCGGTTTTTCACAAAAAATCAAAATATTGGCTTTTGTAAAAATGGCTAAATTTGTGATTTTTACCGCATTTGTTTGAAAAAATGTATTATTTTTGATTGAGTATAAAAAAATTATATAAAATTAAATAATTTTTTATTTCGGTTTTTGTAAGTCTATAATATTATCTAAGATATTATTAAAAAAAGTGCCGGTTTTTTACAAAAAATCAAAATATTGGCTTTTGTAAAAATGGCTAAATTTGTGATTTTTACCGCATTTGTTTGAAAAAATGTATTATCTTTGATTGAGTATAAAAAAAAATTATATAAAATTAAATAATTTTTTATTTCGGTTTTTGTAAGTCTGTAATATTATCTAACATATTATTAAAAAAAAAGTGCCGGTTTTTCACAAAAAATCAAAATATTGGCTTTTGTAAAAATGGCTAAATTTGTGATTTTTACCGCATTTGTTTGAAAAAATGTATTATTTTTGATTGAGTATAAAAAAATTATATAAAATTAAATAATTTTTTATTTCGGTTTTTGTAAGTCTATAATATTATCTAAGATATTATTAAAAAAAGTGCCGGTTTTTTACAAAAAATCAAAATATTGGCTTTTGTAAAAATGGCTAAATTTGTGATTTTTACCGCATTTGTTTGAAAAAATGTATTATTTTTGATTGAGTATAAAAAAAATTATATAAAATTAAATAATTTTTTATTTTGGTTTTTGTAAGTCTATAATATTATCTAAGATATTATTAAAAAAAAAGTGCCGGTTTTTCACAAAAAATCAAAATATTGGCTTTTGTAAAAATGGCAAAATTTGTAATTTTTACCGCATTTGTTTGAAAAAATGTATTATCTTTGATTGAGTATAAAAAAAAATTATATAAAATTAAATAATTTTTTATTTCGGTTTTTGTAAGTCTATAATATTATCTAACATATTATTAAAAAAAAAGTGCCGGTTTTTCACAAAAAATCAAAATATTGGCTTTTGTAAAAATGGCAAAATTTGTGTTTTTTACCGCATTTGTTTGAAAAAATTTATTATCTTTGATTGAGTATAAAAAAAAATTATATAAAATTATACAACTTTTTATTTCAGCTTTTCTAAGTCTATAATTTGGAAATTTTTTCCGAATCGGATAAAATCTCTTGTACCTAGTTTTATCCGAATTGGACCGCATTTATTGGTCGAATAACATGTGTTTAAAGCAACGAATAGTTTTGACATTTTTTCACACAATCGAAACTTGCAAACATTTTAAAAAAATGTATCAATTCGGACAATGCTTCATGTAGAGTGCATTTCCAAAAAATTATAAAATTGCATTGAAAACGATTGCTATCGTTCTTAAACAAATTTTACATTATTTTGAAGTTATTTTACAAAATTTGAAGGAATAAGTGTAGCCCTTTTTAAAATTATCAATTTTTGACATATTTTCTCTATACATATGTATATACATAATGAAGCCATTTTGTAAAATTTATTTTATAATTGTAAAGTTATATTTTTCGATAATGGTAAATTGTATTTAAAATTGTGTATAGTTGCTTTTTGGATATCTGTGTAAAAAAATAAAATCCCAGAAGTATATATCTGTATTAATAAATGGCAAAATTGGGAAAAACTTAATTTTTGAGAAAAAGGACATGTGGGAGAAAGTCAAGTACTTGTACCGAATAAAAAAAATCTTCAAAAATCTAAAAAGTATCTTTTTAAAACTTATTATCCGTTTTTAGTGCATTCTGATCATTAATGTAGCTAAAACTCAGTTTTTGAGGAAAAGGATATATGGGAGGTAGTAATGTCCTTGCACCGAATGAAACGAAAATTGTCACAAAGCAAAAAAGTATAATTTCATAAACTATTCCGAATTCTTACTGTATTCTTATCATTAATGTAGCCAAAATGTAGATTTTAAGAAAAAGGATATATGGGAGGTTGTTATGTCCTTGCTCCGAATGAAACAAAATTAAGCACTTAGCTAAATGACATAATTTAACAGAGATTTACCAATTTTTGCTTCATTCTGCTCATAATAGTAGCTGGAATTAAACTTTTAAATTTAAGGATGTATCGGAAGTAGGCGTGTCCTTGGGCCGATTTTTTCGAAACTTCAAATTTTTCTTAATTTAGATATTCTGAGCCAGCATACCAAATTTCAAGTTTCTGCGACAACTCCTCTAATTTTGCCGATTCACTATATGGGGACAAAGCACTGTGCGCTGGTCCCACCATATACAGAGCATAAACTTCGCACCTGGAATATTTGGTATTGCGAAGAAAATTGATTGCTGTCCGGGTAAAATCCATGACTTTTTGCGCCTGGGTGCGATGCAAAAACCCCTTACATTTTTGGCGCTGGAGGAGCTGTTCACAAGCAAAAAATCGCCCTTCAACGTCGCGCGGCTTCAACTAGTGTGACAGTCAGTTTCCTTGCTTTTGAATCAATCCCATGAGTCTAAAGCGATTAATGACTGTCGACTCATCCACTCCCAATGATTCTGACAACTCCGAAAGCGTTTAGCATTCGTCCACGTAGAACAATGATTCCAATTATTCTGAGTGGATTTTTTAGTTTAACAAATTGGGTATCAAATGAAAGGTTTTTTTAAAGACAAACCTATTGGTATATAAAAAGCATATTCAACTATTTTTGTTATAAAAAAAAGTATTTTTCGAACTGCACTTTTATATAGGAAATTATGGTTAACTGGAATTCAAAAATGCACAGAGAAAAAAAATAAAAAATTATGTTTTTTAATATTAACCATATTATTAATAATACAAATATTTTATTTTAAAGGCACCAACAATGGAATTTGTAGAATTAAATTTTTTCTCAATCGTAAATTTTATATTGTCATGAAATGAGTTAAAAGTTGATAAAATATCATTAATTGAATCATTCGAAATAATGCAAAATAACATATTTTGTGATGATTTTTGGTTTCACATTTAATTTTTCTATACAAGAATCTAATAATTTTTCCATTACAATATCAGCTATAATTGGTGAAGCTGGAGATCCCATTGGAAGTCCTTGTTGTTGTAAATATATTTCATTATCATATTTAAAATATCTGTTGTCTATTATATAAAATTTTGGAATACGTATAAAAAGGTTCATTTCAATTCCTGTATAATCCTTTATAATATCCCACTTTTCTTCTATAATATCCAAAGCTATATCAATTGGTATACTCGGAAATAAAGATACAACATCAAGTTAAATTAATTTTTCATCATATGATCATATGATGGGGAATAAATAAATGAACGTATTGGTCTTAAAGGAAAATGTTCCTTATGGATTTTAGGTAACCCATATACTCTAGGTGCAACAGATATATTTGCGTTAAGTTTGTTCTTTTCCAAAGATGTTATAACCTTTAATTTGAAAATATCTTCAACTAAATTATTATTTATTGTCTGTGATTTGTTTGTTGGATCCCTATTTGATAATCTGTATGTGGCAATATCATCCACAATATCTTTCATTCTTAAAATATAATCACACTTATTCATTGCCACAGTGGTATTTCTCATGTCTGCATTTAAAATAAATAGATCCTTATTATTTTTTAGGAATTTTCTAGCCTTATCTACCTTATCTAACAAAAATTTATCCCTATTCGTTAAACTCTCCCTATTTAAATTACTACCTAAAATATTCGTTAATTTATTCCTCGCTATCTCGTGTTCCTCTGTTCCTGTTCAAGTTTTTATAAAGTCCTCACCATCTGCTATCATTTTCAAAACCGGAAAATTCTCTCTTTTGACTTGGAGTGCGTGTTTCCGTCCCAGAGAAAGAACCCATTCCACATCAGTGGGAATGTGAAAGTTCGATTTATTCACAAACCATTTTCTATTATACTTAATATCTAATACCTTCTGTTGTAAATTGACAAGACAATTAAATTTATTCTTATGTATCTCTTTTACCTGTAAACTCAATTTTAATGCTAATCTATCCTGGTGTCGAATAAATGTGTCGAATGTGTCTTGAGTTAAATTATCACTTTAATTGGTTCCGATCCTTTCCAATTCCTTTAAAACTTGTCTCAAATATTCATGTTTCCTTTTTATCGCTAAATTTAGAGTCTTATTCTGCACAGATTCAATGAATCGCGTTATTGATTGATGACTTTTGTGGTCTCCGTTTTCCTCGAAAAGATTAAAAATATTTTTAGTTGAATTCCTAATAAATTTTGGAACTATACCTGATTTACGGCAACGGATTAAAAACCTTAAAGTTGCCTTTAATTTCACTATCTTGTCCCTCATAGTTTTGTACCTATTAATGTCCTTTTGTACACCTGGGTTTGTTTTATATTGTAAATAATTCATTTCCGGTTATTCTGATGTGCTCTCAGATTCTTAATAATTATTTTAGTTTTCTTCTATCTTCTCTATTCATGCAATATTCCTTATCGAGCTAAAGATCCTTTATTTATAAAAAAAATTTAATTGTAAATATTTATTTATCCCAATATTTCGTCACCACATTGGGTGACTTCTACAGGGGAAATTGTCTTTTTTTATAATTAATGAATTAAAATTATAAACTGAAAACTTATATATAACAATTTTTTTTAAAAAAAGACGGTAAATCAAAAATTATTTTTTGTCAATATAAAAAAATAAAAATATCACAGAAAACAAAAATAACAATATTTGAAAAATTAAAATATTACATGAACAAAAATATTTCATATACATGTTATTTAACATAATAATATTCATCCTAGTTTTTATTAACTAAATGTCTGTACTTTTGTGCAATATTTGCCATGTCTGTTCCATAATTAATTCGTTGTGTAAAAATATTTTTAAATACTTAAAATTTTGTGATATTATTTGTTCTTAAAAAAATGATTCCACTTAAAATAAAAATGTTCCTATTTAAATTAATATATCAACATTTTTGATTTTATTTTGTCTGTATAGTATTAAATAGAAACATATTTAAATTTAACACAAACAAAATATGATTTCAAAGTTGTTTTTTTTTTAATTTAATTTTGTTTCTGTTTGATTTTAAAATATTTTTTTTTTTGTTTTACTTCATAGAATGAGAATATTTTATAAACCCTGTTTATTTATACTATTTTACAAAAATAGCCTTAAATTCATTTAATTAATTTCAATTATATTTAATCAATTAATTAAATCTATTTTAAAGTGAAAATACATAACTATTTTACAAAACATTAACTTTTAAAATACCAACATAAATTTATATTAACTTAATTACAATTTATTTCCACAAACTTAATTACAAGTAATTTAAATTTTTTTTCTAAACAAAAATTAAGGATAAAATGCTGTAAATAAAATAAATATGTTTAAAGTGTTTAAACTAATTAAAATGAAAATTTAATATAAAACTTAATAGTTAACAGGCATTTTTATCAGATACTCACAGTGGCAGTATAAACACTTTCTATATACAGGGTGGCGCAAAAATAACCTTCCGATGTTTTTTGGCTGTAATTTAAAAAAAAAAAAGAAAAACTTTGATTCTTCTTGTGGATTATTTTTATTTGGTCTTTTAGTTTTTTTTACTTTAAGTCGAGAATATGATGTCATGTAAATGGCCGCCGCCACAGTTGATTGTCACTTAAGCCCTTTTTATGGCATTTTCCATCAGTTTGGCCAAAATTTTCGGCGATAGGTCCTCACATTCTTGATGAATATTGTCTTTAAGAGCTGCAAGTGTCTGAGGCTTGTTGACATAAACCCGCGACTTCAAAAAGCCCCACAAAAAGAAGTTTTGAGCGGTCAAATCAGGCGATCTTACTGGCCAGAACGGGAGGCGCCCGGGAAATGCATCCTTCAGCATATCGGTTGTGGCACGTGCAGTGTGTGGCGTTGCACCGTCCTGTTGGAACCAAATGTTTTCCAATCCCAATTCATCAAGTTGCGGCAAAAAGAACTCGTTGATCATTGCTCTGTAGCGCTCACCATTCACAGTAACCGTTTGGCCAGCGACGTCTTCGAAGAAAAAAGGTCCGATGACTCCTCCAGCGAAAACAGCACACCATACAGTGACTTTGAGCGGGTGTAATGGCTCTTCGTGGGTTACACGCGGATTTTCAGTGCCCCAGAAGCGTAAATTTTGCTTATTTACGTACCCGCTAAGATGGAAATGGGCCTCATCACTCATGATTATTTTTGATGAAAAATCATCTTCATTATTGCTCAAATAAATAGTCACCAATATTCCGCGTTCTGGAGCAGTGTAGCGTAACATTGTTTATTAACGTGTATTTCGCATGTGTTTACTACACAAATGTCAAAACAGAACTGACATTAGGGGCCAATCGCAAAATTTATAGCATTTTCTGATAGGAGGATTACTTTTACGCCACCTTGTATAAAACAGTACAAGTACATGTAAATATATTGTGGTTTATAAAGGACACTAAGTTATCAAAGGATGATTTACAACACCTTGGTGACACATTTATAATTGTAATGACTATACACAACCATAATAGTGTTTTATTATTAGATATGTATGTTATGTCTGTATTTGTATATCTCTATAGTACTAACCCTGTAGGAAGCCTGGGGTCAAGTGTCTACACGTCACCACTTTTGTCGACTATTTTGGGTGACTTTTTGGTGACATGTCCACAAAGCGTCTATGCTTTTTAAATTTTTTTCTGCAGCTGCAAAGCTGTGCTTGTTCTTGATTTTTTATTGTTTTATTTTGTTGAAAATACATGTGCATAGCTGCATGCAAAATTAAAGTTTTGAAAAAAAATATAAAGAAAAACAAGTAAAAAAGGGCTAAATTCGGCTGTGCGGAATCTTTGAATACCCTCCACCAATATCCTCAAAAGATGTTCTCTTCTGTTTTTGATACAAATAATATAAAAAATCTTTTAAAGTCAAATTATGTAGGTGAACAAATTTTTTGAGGTGAAAAACTTTTTTAGATATGAAAAGAACTTTTTCGTTGGAAAAAAAATTTAGAGGTGAAAAAAAATTTTTAAGGTGAAAAAAAATTTTAGTTGTGAAAAAATTTTTGAGGTAAATACAAAATATTTACTGCTAAGCGACTGGTGAAAAAATATGGGAAAATATGTTATGTACCAGTCGCTACTATGAAATTGTACTAAATTTGTATGGGCAATTTAGAGGCACCTTTACATTTTCACTAGTTTTTTTAAATATGGACTGCACAAAAAACACATTTTAAAGCATAGTTTTTGTCAAATACTCTATTTTGTTCCGGCTAATGGGAACAAGCTCTGCAGCTGAATATGCCTAATGGAGAGAATGCACTTTCTGATGCCCCACGTATTGATAAATAGTTGCAACGAATGTTCTTTCTTTAAAAAATTGGAGTGTGTATGTAGGACAATATGCCTAATCGAGAGAATACAGCAAAGAAATTATTTTTTTAAAGAAAGAACATGATTTGTAACTATTTGTCAATAGATGGCCCATCAGAAAGTACATTCTCTCCATTAGGCATATTTTGCTGCAGAGCTAGTCTCCATTAGCCATATTGTGCTACAATATGCAGTAAAGTATTATTGATTTTATATTTTCTTCGTAACATAAATGAATATTTGCCAAAACTATAAAAAAATATATGTTTTGTGTGCATATTATACCTTAATTTTTTAAATCAATATTCATTTAGATGTTTAAGAGCACAATATTGCACTTTATTCATGTGTATTTTTTTTTTATAAAAGAAAAAATTAACATAAATATACATTTGGCAATCCCTCATTTCTCAAAAATACAAAAGGAATAAAAAAAAATATTATTTTCCTCTATGAAAATTTCTTTTTTGACATAAAAATGTGAAACAAATGCTTCTATTACGTCAAACATTTGAAAAGTTGACTTTAAAATTATGTAATAAGTCTACTAGCAACATCTGAATGCATTATAATTTATAGTATGTAGTTAATTTAATATTTTTGGTAAATAAATTAATTGAAAGCCTAATCAAGGCTATATCGCCATGGGCAGGATATAGTTTTAATGTGATTCTGCACCACCTATTCAAAAGTAGCGGCACTAAAGCAATTATGCATTATGCTCTTTCTTTATATATAAATTTCTTTGGACCTAGCCATGGGGCAGAGTATTGTTTTAGTTAATTCAGCGCCACCTATTTAAAAGTAGCGGCACTAAAGCAATTATGTATTTTGCTCATTCTTTAGATATAAATGTCTCTGGTTACAAAAACAAAAAATACATTTTATTGAATGAAACGAAAAACCAACAAAGCTTAACAGAAAAACCCAATCTGGTTTGCTATATCTCCTATAGTAGCCAAAGAATTGGAGATATTTGAACGGAAAATCCTAAGAAAATGCATCGGAAAAAATTATGAAAATTTCATAAAACGATTTTCAAATAGTTACGTCTATGTCGTTGCAAGCCAGATTTGTTGAGAAACTTGCGCTACACGATAATATGCTTGTCAGCCAAATATACGAAAGCGAGAAAAACACCAACTGGGCTGGATCTACATATCTTTCTCCTGTCGGTATAATTAATGGACGTATTAACGACGATCTAGCTCCTCTGGACCTTACCCCATTCTATATGAGCCCAGCCTCCGGCAATCATAGGGGCTGAAGATGATATACGTATATACTTAATTTTGCATGAACTGTAATATGAATATGTTTTGTCAATTTATGTAACGAACTTTTGTTATTTAGTTTTAGTAATGTTATTCATTTAGTTTTAGTAATGTTATTTACAGAGGTCGCTCTGTTAGTGACTTTAACATTGTTGCTTTTTAAGTTAACATAGTTATTAGAGTAACACACATATAGCTATAAGAATGTTATTGTTCTCATAGTATGTAAGACAATAAATGTAATCGAACAAGAAGAAGACTTAATAACATTTTAACTTACTTAACAGAAAAAAAATAGACACAGAAAAATTGTATAAATTTGTATGGAAAATTTTGAGGTACCTTCACATTTTCACTCATAACTTTTGAACCGCTAAAACGGTTTCGCTCATTTTAAATACCGAACTGCTCGGGAGGATGTTCAATAATCTCGGTAAAAATAGACAACCCCGCTTGAGTCTTCGCGTCGTGATCGCCATTTCAACAGACAAGCAGACAGACGGACATCGCTAAATCGACTTAAAATTGCATAAGGATCACGAATATATATACTTTATGAAGTCTTAAACCTATATTTGGATATGTTACAAACGGAATGACAAACTGATATATACTCTCACCATATATGGTGGAGGGTATAATGAATTTAAAAGGTAAATATACAAATTTGAACAAAATATAGAATGAGCAAAAGAAAATACAAAAAACTTGTGAAAAAAAACAATCAATTTTGTATAAAAATAACAAAAAAGAGTCAAAAATTTTTAGTGAAAATTGCAACTCTAGAGATTTTGTGGAACTTGATGAAGATTTTACAGAGCCTGTGGATGATTTGTGTAGTCTTTTAAAGATTTGTCTACTCCAAAATTAAATATGCACGAAATTTTTTTTTTACTTAACGAAATTTATAAAAAAATTTTATTAATAAATGTGGAAATCAAGTAAAAACTTCCAAAAGTGTAGACTAAAATTACTAAAATGCACTTGTGAATATCTGGTTCCAATGTCAACACCTAGTCAATAGTTGTGTAGATTCGCAATGACACGCACATGTTAAATGTCTACAGCAGAAAGCGTTGCCTGGGGCATAATAAGTCAGTAAAACTGGTGACAAAGTCAATAGTGAATCACTACAGTTTCACTATCGACATTTCCTACAGGGAAATAAAACATTGTCTAAGTATGAGCATGAGTGGCTGTGTGTGTGTGTATGAATTATGTTCATAAAAGTGTATGTGTTATGTGTAAGTGTGAAAACTTAAGATATTCTATGTATATGTCTTATACAGAGTATATAAAGAATATTTACTTATATACTAAAAATGTTTGATATTGTTTTAAAGTGGAAGATGTGAAATTATGATAAGAAAATGTGTAAACACTTAAGCAGTGAATATTTAATGCATTTTGTAGAATTCAACAGTAGGGAAGACGAAACATTTAATGTAATTAGTGGAATTCATCAATAGGGAAACACACTTCATGCGTTAAAAGTTGCAACATCACAGAAATTATCAAGCATGGATATACATTCCAACTTTGAGTGGCAAAAAGATAATGACAAATAGAATGAAGTGACAAAAGTATTCGGTAGTTGAGTGTCGAACCATCTCGTCAGATTTTGGAATGACCTACATACATATGTGAACAATAACGAACTTAAACCCTTAATGAGTGATCTTGAAATTGACTTGTTTTTGGTGTTAAGTTTTGGGCTTTCGTGTGTTGAGACATATATAGTAGAATTTTTTAGTCAACATTTTTGTAGAACATTTCACTCCCTCGTTCCCCTTTTTAAGAGTGTTTTTTACGATTTGTTAGAATACAGTTGCTGAAAATACCCTTAGCCTTAGATGTAAAGAACACACAGTTTCATATACCAATATGCTTCACGATCAGGCCAAAGGGGGCAAACCTTAACTCGCCTAAAATAAAATTCAAAATGGCGACACACATGTATTTTTTTGTCTCTACCAGAATCCATTGTCAGAACCCCTTAATTTTTTTTTCGTGTTGTACTGTGTAACCGATTGATAAAATTTTTTAAAAATATTTGGATTCTACAATATTGTATTGGGTATTATATGTTCAAACGATCACTTGTGCCATATTTATCCGACAAGTTTTTATATTTTATTGTACATATATACATTTACAAATTAATAGGTGTGCATTTGTTTTTGTTATTTGTGTACATAAATACCCAGCAAATTCTTGATTTTAGTTGTTAGCTGGTAAAGAGTATCCTTTACCATTTGCATTACTTTGAAGCCTCAAGAAATATGTTGATAATATTGTGATATACACACTACTTATTTGAAAGTTAAGAAATAATGAATTACCATTACCGTAATTGGAATCAGTGTGAATCATCTGTCGTTTATGTTTTATGCAAATGTAATCACTTAACAGTGTTCAGTAACATGATGCTGATTTTATTCTACAGTGAATTTTGTTGAATTATTAAAAGTGAACAAAAATTTTTGTGTATGATTAAATCAAGCAAAAATTTGATTTTTCAGTATAAACATTTATTTGTAATAATTTTTAGTATTATTACGGCTTGTCATTATCACACAAAATTTTCCACATAAATATTAAACAAAATATATCAACTAATTGATAAATAACGATTAATCAATAAGAAGTTCATTTTTATTATACCCTTAGCAATATGTAATGAGAGTTTATCAGCAATTTTTATTAAAGTTTAATATCGTTGATTTATTTTTAATTTATTGGAAATAATAAATGTTAATTAGTAATAGTTATCAAAACTATGGACAACCAACCAACAAGAACTTTTGTTTTAAAGGCCAATTATAAAAATTAGATCTGACAAATGACCGAAGTTGATGCAAGTTTGGGTTTTCTTGATTACATTTTTCACAACTATGCGGTAAGAAAAATTAAATTGGTAAGAAACATTAAATCACCATGGCTCTTTGGCTATGGCCGTTCGAAAAAAATAAGGTTAAATTACCTTCCTAACAAAACTCAACAACACCCGGTAACTTTATGGTGCTTCGTGAATTCTGAGGGGATTATTTGTCCCCTCGCCAATGATCAATTTTGATGGAGTATAGCGATTCGCACACGTCTGCTCATTAATTTCAAAATCAAACTGACACGATGTTATTTACAAAACCAGCAGCACTTTCCAACAATTTCCCCACCCTGTATCAGAAGAATTTACTGAAACCTTTTTTATTTGTCATACTCCGTTTTTTTATATAATTTTAAAAGAAAACATCTGGCAACATTATTTTTGAATAATTTTTTGTATGTGTATCAAATGTCTTCTTAAATATTTTTAGTTTATAGCTAAAACTTTCTTAGATAAATTCCCTATACTAAGCCACAATAAATACCCGTATCAGTATTAGTGCTGGTGGTTGGTACATAGTATAATTATATACTTAGTTATCATTATAATGATGGCTAATTACACCTAAACTTTGTATGAATTTAATTGTATAAAGGACCATGTATAGATAAATTATGTTTGTATTTAATGTGTCTTTACATATAGATATACATAGAAGCCATTATTCCGTGTGAGTCCGTGTGTATGATACACAAATTACAAAAACAGATCACAATTTATATACACTTAAAATATTTTGTATGTTAAATTAACCGAAATGCCATTTAGAAGAAATGATATTTCATTTAAAAACCGGTCTACTTAATTTTCATTGAAATCCAATGGTTTTTGTTATTAATTTGTAAATGTTGTTTAAACAATTGACACGTCTGTAATAAAACAAATGATTAATCATTTAAAATAAATGTTAAAATTTTACCTACCAATTTCGTAAAAATAATAAATGATTTATTCATTTATTCATTTATTTGAAATTCTTTCCGTTTTTGTGTTTTTGTTTGTTTTCTAATCTACGAAATGTACAGGTTGGTTGAAAAGTTTCTGCGCTCACCAAGAGATGGCACTGCTAGCTCCAAACTTTTTTTTCTCAAGTTGGTATAACTATCCTGAGAACACATGCAAAGTTGCAAGTCATTCTGTCAATTCTTTCTTTGTTTACAAGCCATTTGAAGTTGACGTGTCATTGATTTTTTTTAATTTGGAAAAAATTGTATATCGTGCAGTCATTAGATTCTTTGTTTCGAAGGGTTTAAAAGCAAAGGAAATTTATGAACATTTGTTAGAAGTGTATAAGGAATCCTCACCTTCAAAACGCAGCATTGAATTTTGGGCTGGTGAATTTAAACGTGGTCATACCAGCCTTGAAGACGATCCACGAGAAGGACGACCAAAAACTGCAACCACAGCAGAAATCATTGAGCAGGTACATAATATGGTTAGTAAATTTCCAAGTTTGACTAAGCGTGATATTGCTAATGCCATAGGCATCTCAGACGATCGAGTACTCCATATTTTACATGAAGAATTACGTATAAAAAAACTGTTTGGAAAATTAGAGCCGCACACATTAACAATTCAACAATAACTGGATCGAAAACAAATTTCTCAGCGTAATTTGGAGCGTTTTAAGCCGAATTAAACCGACTTCTTGCGTCGTTTTATAACTATGGATGAGACTTGGATCTACCACCATAATCCCAGATTGAAACGAGAACGTTTGCAGTGGACTAAAGCTGGTTGTTCAGCTCCAAAGCAGATGAAGTCACAACGATCAGCAAAGAAGGTTATGGCATCAGTTTTTTGGGATGCAAAAGGAATTTCGTTGATTGATTATCTTCAGAAAGGTAAAACCATCAACTCTGAATATTATTGCAGCCTTTTGGATCAGCTGGATGAAAAAATTCTTGAGAAAAGACATGGTTTAAAGAAGAAAAAATCATTTTTCATCAAGACAATGCACCTGCTCACAAAAGTGTTTTGACGATGTCTAAATTCAAAGAATTAAAGTACGAATTGCTTGACATCCACCGTATTCACCAGATTTGGCTCCCAGTGACTACTATCTCTTCAGAAATCTCAAACAATTCCTTCGTGGAAAGCATTTTTCGTCGAATGAAGAGGCCAAAGCAGCCGTAGACGGTTATTTTGCAGAGCTTCCGGAAAACCATTATAAGGATGGGATAAAATTATTGGAAGATCATTAGAACAAGTGTATTGAGCTTCTAGGAGATTATATTGAATAAAAAAATATATTTCGTAACAAAAACAGTATTCTTTGATTTCGAGCGCATGAACTTTTCAACCAACCTGTATGTGTTTATGTATATGTGTTAGACACATTTTGTGAGAATGTGTTTGTGTATGCATGTGTGTTTATAAAGTTCTTTTAAATTTAATTGAAGTCAATTTATTTATACACCACCAATGTTAATATAAAACAAATTGGAATTTTTTAAATTTTATTTTTTTTTTTGGTTTTTTTTTTTTTTGAAACAGAGCAAACAAAATTTAAATTTGTAATAACAAATAAACCACAAATTTCCGTTTTGTGAGTAAATTTTTATTTAATTTCAAATAAATGAAAAAAAAAAAAATAAATGAAACTGTTAAAAATCATTTCGTATAAATGTTTAGAAAAGGTTAACGAAATTTTTCCTTGAAAAATAAATGTATGTTCCTTTATTTTTAAATGTAAGGGAAAACTTTTTTATTAAACTACAAACAGTTAACTAAATAATATTCTGGGTGTACCATTCGACTCAGAATCACTTTTTGGTTTAGGATACAATTTGTTATATTGGTTTCTATTGGTTTAAGGATGGATCCTAAAGTATTTGATTAGAACGGGTACATATTGATGCTTTCTGAATTGTGCTAAAAGATACCTTGCCATACAAAACCATAGATATTTCATTGACATTTGGTTTGTGAATGTTATAAAGATATCCAAGTTTGAAGAAAATCGGAACATAGTTGGTCATAGTCTTCATATAAAACCACATTGTCTGTATTTCCTTTAATGTACATTTTCAGCAGTTTCGTTTAGATTTGTATCTACATTTGCCGCCGTGCCCCTAAAAAAGGATCAGGACTTATTCCGGTATTTGGAAATTCCACCCAAATTAATTTTCTTATTAGTTTCTTATTTAAAAACATATTATCAAATTTTGAAATATATTATTTCAAATCATAAATATGTACCATAATTGTTAATTTTAAATTGAGTGATTTCAAAATATAAATTAAAATTTTTTATTTATTTGCCTCTTGCACTTACGAAGCAAAAGTCAATATAAATATATTTTTCCCCGCATAATTATTCAAAATTTCCTTACACATGCAAGTGTGCATGCAAATAAGCACACAATATGAAATTTTCACATAAATAATTCTCTTGAAGTGAGTTAATTAAGAATTTCTTTGAAGAATATAAAATTCTTCTTATAATAATATTTTAAATTATTTTAATTTATTTGAAAAGAAAACAAATACTAAATGAGAGAACATTGTTCTGCCTCAAATGTTTATATTTAATTGTGATTATTTTTTAGTTAATTACACGAACAAAAAAATAAATATTTACTAAAAAAATGTTAAATATTTAAAACTTTTAATTTATTTGTGAACATCATACCCCACTCTAACACTTAATTATTTTTTCATTTTTATTTGTTATTCCATTAAATATGCATCAGGCATACATGCATTAAACATTTTAGAAAATGTTTGTAAAATTCATTTATATGAGTGTAACGGGTAAGTGGGGAAGAGAGAAAAGCCAAAAACTTAGCCACACAACTTTTCTATAATACGAGCAGTTAAAAAGGAGGGGTGCAAAACCAACAGCAGGGATATGAAATGTTTTCATTAGTAAAGTGTAAATGCTTGTAACTAAACGCAAAATTGGTTAGTTTTATTTAACTCTAAGGTATAAATTGCATTTTAACTGAAACATGATAAAAAACGACACACACACACACACACACACTATTTTACAGGTAAATTTACTTGAAAACCTTAAGGCAAATAAGTAATGAGAAATGAGAAGAACAACAAGTAGATATCACAAGTTTGTTATGACTACATCTATCCCCAGATTTACATGATATTTTTTTTTACACGATGCTGATGTTTTAAGAAAAGGTTAGGTTAAAAAAGGGGAATCAGAAGTTACACAACCGACTTATGTCCAAAATATAACATGCACTTAAGCCCGAAAATCGGCTTGTTGTGCGCTTCCATGACGCGATGGTTCATGTTAATATCTATTCCCGCATCGCCATCCTGTTGGCGAAAGTATTCAGTCTTTTTAGACCATTTCACTAAGGTCACTTACACTTTGAATATTGTCCCCAGATAAGTGTTGAACGCAAATTCTTGCGAAGGCCGGAAAGTCACAAAAATAGTGTTTGAAAGTCTTGTCATTCTCCCCACATGCCCTATAAGTCATCGATTCCGTTCGTCCGTTAAATACCCAATGAGCATAATTTCTAATTAAATCTCTCTTTAACGAGTTTCGAAGCTCTCTTAGTTTCTGCACTACACGGTTCTCTCATAGAATTCTGAGGATCCCACTTAATCCCGCGTTGCCCCATATTGTGCTATAAACAATAACAATTCCATTCAAGTAGTTCAGCCTGAAATAATTTCATTTTCTCCATTGTGACTGCATTCAGAGAAAAGCTTTCTATGGCCAATTCGTCGACGATGTTGCTCATGTAATCAGCGGGTTGATATGTTATTTTAACAAAAGTGTTCCTGAATAGCCGCTTGCCTATCCATAAAATACTTATATTTCCGGCGACATCTTCAATATTAATAAATATAATGCTTACCGTGATTGCCCCGAGCAAAAAGAAGGTATTATGGTTCGGGAAGCGGAAAAATTTTCGAATAGAGGAAGCATTTTTTAACCATTTGTATCGAATTGGATGCCTTAATTACCTCTCAAAAAGTTACCTTTTAACCAGGATTCTCTGCTTGTGATTTGTATACAGCATCTTGCAGTTTTTGACCTCTCGCATATCGTATCATAATTTAGTGCTGTGTTGTTGTACACCGGTAACTTATCTAAGATCTTCTGGTGTTTTGGTTTCCGAACAATACAAATTCTTTCAGCATTTACATTCAGCCAAAGCATAGTTATATTTTAGCCGAATCTATCTATCGACAAAATTCTCTACAATGCACTTTCGCACTAAACGCTCGCTATGGATTTGATTCTTAACCATGCCATCCACGATCCGTTCCATGGATTTCAGCATATGCGATGTCAGGCTTAAGGGTCGGTAGGCATTTGTGTTTGCAAAGATATCCTTCCCCGGCTGTGGTATAAAGACAATTTTTGCTTCTTGACTAGTCGGCCAATAACTTTTACCTTATGTGAAGATGTCGAAAGTTTAGAGTCCTAACCTGTCATATGAGATAGAGTTCGCATAAACCAGCCTCTGGGATCTCAATTTTCAATGTCTTGGATTGTTCTGATGGATTCATTATTTTTGTTGCAACATGTAGCTAAACCGCCCATGCACGCAGAGAAAAAACATGGTTGCAATATGATCACTGCTAATATATTGTGCTTGCTGCAATCAGGTATGGTTGTCACAACCATGTTATTGGTTTTCTAATCATCAACATGGTCGCTACCATCATTGTTATAGTAAATATTTTACTATTTTATTATTGACACATTATATTTCATAACATGATTGGCTGTAACCATACTGTGGTAACAAAAACTCTGACTATGACAAAAATATGATAATTATGCAACCACAAAATGCTGGCAACAATCAATAAATAAATTTACATCAAAAATATTATCATAATATTATCATAATATTATCTTGTTTTCATAAAACCCAAAATTTTATCAGTTAAGTCAGTTTGTTTATGTCTTAAATAATAATCATATATTGTTTAATGCTGGGATTTTATATTAATTATAAATTTATTAATTATTAATATGCCGTAATATGATATTGTATATTAATAATCATAATATAATTAGAAGGATCATATATATTATTGTAGGGATCATATAATGATAATAAAGGAATCATAATATAGTTGTGGGGACCATAATATGATTACATTTTGAGCATACTATGATTACATGCGATCATATTATAATAAATTCAAGATCATAATATGTTTATTTAGAATCATAATATGGTAACTTTTGAATCATAATATAACTGTAGGGATCATATTATGGTAATTATATTATGGTACGACTATGGTTGTCACAAGCATAAACCCAAAAATATATGATGCTCTTCGAATATGATTGTCCCAACCATGTTTTACTCTGCGTGTGTAGGCCAAGTTACCCACCTCCATAGGGGAATTTCAGTCAATTGATAGCGACTGTGGGCCCGCTTGTACATCACACTTATCCTCCAGTTAAAACTTTCCATTTTAACCTATTCTATCTATAACTATCAATGTCCAGTTTCCGTTCCACGTTGGTAATAACAATTTTTCGATAATAAACTATTTATAGGTAATTCAAATTATCGATATTGAACCATAAATGTAAGAAAAACGTCGGAGTGAACATTGTGACGTATTTCCTAGGAGATATATGGATAAGTGATACAAGTAAGCAATTACCAACAAGTTGAAAGTATTTGAAAATGTTTATTTTATCAGCATTTCTTAGTTTAACTAAAATCATTTATTTAAAATTATATTATTTGCTATGCGTATTAATCTTTATTTCGCTTTACACAATTTATCGAATTCAATTTATTCATTGTGTAAATTAAATAATAAGTGTACTAGAACCAAGTAACTCTTATTAAAAGTTTTATATTATAAAAACGTATACAATATTTAGTTTTTATTACAATTGATAATGAGCTTAATGGTTTTTGAAAACTTAATTTTTTACCCTTGGGATACCTTCTTCATTTATATGAGTGGTTATTATATACTTAAGTTTAACATACATAATACACATATTAATAAAGTTTTTTAATAACACTATAAAACAATTTCAAACTTTTTCCCAAATTACGGGGTTCTGACATTGAATTCATGCAACATGATCACTGCAACTATATTATGCCTGTTACATTCGGGTATGATTATCACAATCAAGTTATTGATTCATAAACAGGTCTTAACCATCGACATGGTCGTTACCATCATCTTTATAGTAAATATTTTATGATTGTCTCTTACTATATTATAATTGGCTCTAACCATACTGTGGTAACAAAAATTCTGACTATGAAAAATATATAATAATTATGGAACTATAAAATGCTGACAACAATCAATGAATAATTATAAATCAAATAAAACATGACTTTGACATTTACAGTCATAATACTGCCTTGTTTTCGGGTAAAAATTAGGGTACATTACCCCCCCCCCCCCCCCCCCCCACCCCACAAAGAGTTAAATATATATAAGTGAATATCCCTAATAATAACAAACTCCTTTTCTCCTACATTAAATTCCTTATTTATTAAAATATCTTATTCCTTTTTTTCTTTTTCCTTATTTTATTTAGTTATTATCTTATTTCTTATTTTATTAAGTTCTCAATTGTTATTGTATTTTAGTTAATATTATCAAGGTTACTTAGAATATTTGAAACTCGTCTTACCGTTATTTTTTAGCCCTATAAAAGACCTGAAATTTGGTAAATCGGGCAGTGATTAAAGGTAAATTCTAAGAAACACATCTTATTGTTGTTTAAAATATTAATAAAATAAATAAAATTTTAAATACAGTTTTTCACAAAACACTCTTTTTTAATTTATGTTACTCAAGGGTACATTTAGGTACCCAATACGTTCCACTACGTTTTTTTGGGGGTACCCCCTAGTGGTATCTGCTTCGGATGTTCTAGAAAAAGTTTCGGCTCCGGTAGACCTGTCGATTGACCCCTATAACTCCCGGCTGGGTCTACAAATGACCGCACTTTATAGGTAGGGCCTTTGACCCTGAGAAATCTCGGAAATCGATTTCTGGGTCCCCTATTGGAGGTACGTCCTTGGGTTACATGGACGAAATAATCGCCGTTATTAGCCCTTTCATTTTCCCCCACTCCCGCCCTGAATGGTGCAAAAATAGAATATAAACTGGTGTGGAACAAACGTATCCCAGGAGTGTCTTTACTAAGGTGTCGTAGCTCGTAGCTGAACCACTGATCAGAATTGGAGCAAATAACCTTTAGAAGATTAGAAATTACTTATATTTTATAGTACGACTATGGTTGACACAATCATAATCCCAAACATATATGGTGCTTTTCGAATATGATTACCCCAATCATGCTATTTCCGTGCGTGTAATGGTAATTTTTGGCTCTATTTTAACAAATCGTAAAAAAAGCCCTAAGAATGAAATGTTCTACAAAAATGCTGACCATAAAATTCTGCTACACGCAGAGAAAAAACATGGTTGAAATATGATCACTGCTACTTTATTGTGCTTGCTGCAATCGGGTATGGTTGTCACAACCAAGTTATTGGTTTTCTAAGCATCAACATGGTCGCTACCATCATTATTTAGTAAATATTTTACTATTTTATGATTGGCACCCTATATTTTATATTATGATTGGCTGTAACCATACTGTGGTAACAAAAATTCTGACTATGAAAAAAATATGATAATTATGCAACGATAAAATGCTGGCAACAATCAATAAATAATTTTACAATCAAAGAAAGAAAAGTTAGTTTTCTTAGATTATGGATTATATAATGATAATCCAGGAATCAGAATATAGTTATGAGGGCCCATAGTATGATAACATTTTGAGTATACTATTATTACGTGCGATCATATTATGATAAATTCATTATAACATGAATATTGAATTTTTTAAGCTAAAGAACTTTTTTTATAAAATTTCTTATTTTATTTTCAATATTTCGCTAACAATTTGTTAGCATCTTCAGGAATACAAAATTTTAATTATATTTAGCGAAATATTGAAAATAAAATAAGAAATTTTATAAAAAAAAGATCTTTAGCGTAAAAAAATTTAATATTAATATTAAAATAAGATCGAATAAAGTTATATAATTTTCATTACGACATGTTTATTTAGGACCATAATATGGTAATTTTTGAATCATAATATAACTGTAGGGACCATATTATGGTAAAAATATGGTTATTTTATAATAATATGATAACCATAATATAGTACGATTATGATTGGGACAAACATAAACCCAAAAATATATGATGCTCTTCGAATATGATTGGCCCAACCATATTTTTTCTTTGCGTGTACATATGTCAGAACACACTAAAGAATAAAACTTAACACAAACGTCAAACACCAGTCAAATTCAATATTGCTCATCAAATTTCTAGTCAGATTTCGGGATTACAAAAATATTATGTATGACATCCCAAAATCTGATGAGCAATCATGATTTGGATGGTTTTTGATTATGAATTTGACCCTCATTTAAACTAATGATCTAATCAAAAAGAGTATTCAAAAAATTTATTCCTCATTAGATTATCTTTGTACTAATATGACATGTTAACAAATTGATTGCTCTCCAACTGAATGATCTTCGACAAAAATCTATAAAATGTTCAAATTTTCAAAATGGTTGTAAGCTAATGTAATTAATATTGTTTATCCTATCATCGCCAGTTTTTATGAATTTTGGCAACAATTTCTTAACGATTAAATTACTATTCTCAAATGTAATATTTTTTTTACCACAAAAACTACAAATGACCTCTCCATCACGTTTTTAATTTAAATTTTAGTCAATTGAAGGGTGTTTAGCGGTCATAACAACTTTTTTGAAAAATTGATAAATTTTTCATATTGTTATTGCTACAATTTTAATGTATTTATAATTTGAATTTTAAATTCAACATTATACTATTATTGTAGTATTACCGCTAAATACGACATATCTTGTTTTTGAAACATTATTGGCTTACTTGTCATAAGAAGAGTATGATGTCCACTGAAAACCCTAATGCTTACTAAACACATCCTACTGCCGAAAAGATAATTCGTACAATTTTCTTTCTAAAAAGTTTTAAATAATTAAGTTAATTAAGAAAAAAAAGGTATGGTAAGTTTTATCTGAATTTTTCCACGATTTTTGTCGGGTTTTGTTTGGATTTTGACAGCATTTTGCTATGTTCTGTTGAATATCTAAAGGGTATAACAAGTCTTCCGATTCAGAATATATTAACTAAAAAATTTAATTACTAATTTTCTAGAAAATGTTTGGCCTTACTATAAATGGGTGTAAATAGTTTAATATAAAATATTTGTTTGTAATATTTACTATTTATTTATCAAGGACAGTTCAGGATGTGCAAAATGCAACAGCCTTAGCTTCCTAGCCACAACAACTAAATTTCTAGCCACAACAACAAAATTCCTAACTTTTATAAGTCAACATGTATTAGAAAGATCAAGGACTTTGGAAATATAGGAAATAGATATATATTTGTACATATATTTCACAAGTCCTTGATATTTCTATTACTTGTTGTCCTTATAAAAGCTAGGAACTTCGTTGTTGTGGCTAGGCATTTAGTTGTGGTTAGGTGGCTAAGAAGCTAAGGTTGTGGTTAAAGTTCTGGCATTTTGCTCATCCTGTAGTTTGTACTGCCTTTGTTAGGAGAAAAAGTATGATAGTTAAAACAAAGTTGTAAAGAAATATACACTCAGAATATTATAAAGTTTACTGTTTGTAGTTTAAGCACGCATACACACACAAAAGGCCATTCACACAAAATATGTTTATAGACTGTGTGAGTATATATATAGTATATATATTTGCAAATTAAAACATCAACAAAAATACAAAAAAACCCGAAACAATTTC
Source organism: Eustalomyia histrio (assembly GCA_949748255.1). Taxonomy (NCBI): domain Eukaryota; kingdom Metazoa; phylum Arthropoda; class Insecta; order Diptera; family Anthomyiidae; genus Eustalomyia; species Eustalomyia histrio. The sequence goes on along the minus strand of OX456523.1, from coordinate 204,063,233 downwards.
AAATAAATGAATAATCATTTATTTTTACGAAATTTTAAAATTTTTATTTTTTTAACTGAATATTTCATTTTAGCTGTTTTAATTACATTTAAAAATAATTTACAAGTACTATTTGATTTAAATAGAAAGTATTTAGACCGATTTTTAAATGAAATATTATTTCTTTTAAATGATATTTTCTAACATTTTAACTTACAAACTATTTTTAGTGTTAATGAAATTAAATGTTAAAATGTTATAATTTTTTGTTTTTCTTTCAAAGTATTTAAATAAAAATGTTGTTACCAAGTTAAATATTAAGTTAGAAATTTTTAGCTTAAAGAAACAAATTCCATAAGTCGTTTATAAACAACAAATATTTTCCATATAAATTGTTTGACATAAAACCATCCAAGCAGCAAAAAGCATACATACACTGTCAGGTGCGGTATAACTAATGTTGAAGAAAGAAATTTGGAAATCTTAAAAGTAAACTCATATAAGAAGTATTAAGTTTTATAAAAGAAAAAAAATATCTGTAAAACAAAAACAATTTTGTGTCAAATTTATTTATGTAAAAAAAAATAAATATTTCCTTGCAATAAAAAACCGTTTTTGAAAATAAAAAATATGATTATATGATCTAAAATCCTACACTTAAAAAAGTTTGTAAGTTAAAATAACTGAAAATATCATTTAAAAGAAATGATATTTCATTTAAAAACCGGTCTACTTAATTTTCATTTAAATTAAATGCCATTTGTTATTTATTTTTAAATGTTGATTAATCAACTGACACATCCGTAAGAAACAACTGATATAATCAGTTAAAATAAATGTCAAAATTTTACCCACCAATCCTTAAAAAATAAATGTTTTTTTCATTTATTTGAAATTATTTCCGTTTTTGTATTTTTTGTTTTTTTTTTTTTAATATACTCGTACAATACAAAATGTATGTATGCATATGAAGCTATAAACACTTTTTGTGTGAATGTATTTGTATATGTATGTGTGTTTATGAAGTTCTTGTAAATTGTATTGAAAAATTTTGTATATATACAACCAATTTAAATAAAAAAACAAATTGAAATTTTTTGAATATTTTTTTTTGAAACAGACAGCAAACAAAATTTAAATTTGTAATAACTGTTACGGACACAAATAAACCACAAGTTTCCGTTTTGTGGGTAAATTTTATTAAATTTTAAACAAATGAAAAAAATAAATGAAACTGAAAAAAATCGGTAAATGATAGTAAATTATTTCGAATAAATGTATATAAAAGTTAATATAGATGTTTCTTTGAAAAATAAATGTATCTTCCTTTATTTTTAAATGGAACGGAAAACTTTTTTATTAAACTACAAACAGTTAACTACATAATATTCTGAGTGTATTAATACTATTCATTTAAAAAAATAAATATTTTAATATTATATAATATTTAATACCTATAACGGAAACGATAACAGTTCCGTTAACGGTTCTGTTAGCAGATCCGTTAACAGATCCAGCATCAGTTCAGGTAACTGTTCCGGTAACGATTTCGGTAACAAAAGATACGGTAACATTTCCAGCAACGGATCTTTTAACAATTCCAATATTGGTTGCAGATCCCGTAAAAATTCTGGAAACGGTGTCGGTAAAAGTTACCGTAATCGATACCGCTGCCGGAAGCGTTATTGAAACTGGTACTTGTGTTGAGATCAGGCCGTACCCTGTGTTTTTATACAAAATAGTAGATTTTATTGCTTTGTTAAAATATAAATTTTTTACATGGAAATTTTTAAGGCGTCCTCACATGTTATCTGCCGTTATTGATTCAAATATTGTGAATGCAAATAAAGGCACTCCTGGTAATGTTTTATAAAAAACAGATTATTTTATGGCTTTTCTATGAAAAATTTTGTATAGGGGTTCTAAAGGAGTCCTCACGTTTTCAAACACAAGCTTTTTTTATCATTACCCGCTGATTTTTACAATTTTCTCAGAATGATGTTAAAATTATGAAACTTTAGGTAACTACAAAATTTTAAAAATACAACAACTATAAAGTACTGGAAAATAAAAATTACGTTATATCTACGAAACGCCCTGTATACATAAAGTTAAATACAAATTATAGTTTAGTAGTTAATAGAGATTTATTCCTAAACATGTTAACAAACATACGAGGATAGATAAGACAAACTCTAAAATTTATATAAAGATAAATAACCTTTAAAAACAGGCAACTACAAATCGATTTTTTACGGCATTACACACAGTGTAATGAAGAAGATTTTTAAATTAAATTAAGCTTGCTGTTAAATTTTTAAACTACCCTTCTACATATTTTACATAATAACATTTAAGCAAAAATACAGGCTGGAATTTGTTATTTTTTTGTATTTAGCTAAAGGCACTTGTTTTCTAACGCAAAGTCTGTAAATATTTACATTACTGATTGTGAGTCATTGTAAAAATATAAAACCTTCTAAAAGCATAATTTAAAAAAAAAATATTTTTAAAGAACTCTTCTTCTTTAAAAATTGTAGTAAAAGTTAATTAAAAAGCACTTTTCATATAAATAGTTCAGCAAGAGGAGAAAAAAAAACTCATAAAAGAATAAAATAATTATTCATATTTATAATATTTTTTTCTATTTTATGAAAAAAATGTTGTTTACTTTATACTGGACCGTACTTAAAAACCTATAGCAGCAAAAAGTTTTACAATATTTTCCACATTAAATAATATATTGTATAACTATAATAAAATATATATATATATATTTTTTTAAATTAAATTTTACATACAAGTTTTTAAATTGAAGCAATTATTTCAAAAGAAAAATATTTTTAACACTTATGTGTGTGTGACCCAATAATTTCAAAGGCGAATAAACAAAGATCTGGAGTTTTGTGTCGGTTTAACTTGTTTTTTTTTATTAAAATATCTATTTTTTTTAATTTTTTTTTAAATACTTATTATTTTTTGGTTTATTGTTAATTAATTGCAATCCAGCGAACATTAAAGCTTGAAATAACCTAAAATAATTATTTACCCAACAAAAACAGACATTACAAAATAATTAAGCGAGTAAGTAGCACACAAAGGGTTTCACTAGCTACCAGGCTATTTACTCGCTTAATTACTTTTGTTCGCTATGTCACAAAATTTATGTGGTGCTCGCTTACAAAAAAGTGAGAATAATAAGTTAACAGAATAGTTACATATAGAAATGAAATAAGTGCTTACTTGCAATAGTAAAGTATGTAGCTACCCTTAGTAAAACAATAAGTAGTTATGCGCGATGATAGAATAAGAGGAAGATTAAAAAATTTAATATTCTTCTTATTTATAAGAGAAATACATTCATTTTGCATTAAACGATTAATCCCTAATTTTTCCGATCAATACACCCGAATAGGCGATTAATAAATTTCTGTAGTTTTTCAAATAATGCACTACAGATTCCTATATACTGGGTTTATTAAAATAAAAAAAAGTATCTTCTATGTTGGATCTGCCATTTTTAAATTTGAAAACCTTATGTCAAATTCGTATTCATTGATAACGGAACCCTTAAATACTAGGGCGGATCAATAAGTCCGTGACTTTTTGAATGAAAAACAGTTTTTTTGCAAAAAAAAAAAATATTCTTCAACATAATCTCCTTTTAGCTCAATACACTTAGTCCAACGTTTCTCCAATTTTCGTATCCCTTCCAAAAAATAGAATTTTTCGAGGTCCATAAAATAGTCATTTGTTTGATCAATAATTTCTTCGTTGGAGCTTAATCTCTTTCCACCGACCCATTTATTTAGGTTTGAAAATAAGAAATAGTCACTGGGGGCTAAATCCGGAGAATATGGCGGATAAGGTACCAAGTCGTAGCCCAGTGCACTATCCTGATGAAAAAGAACTTCTTTCTTGGACCGATTTTAATCCTCGTTAAATCGGTCCAATAAGTTCCCGCTTGCATCCCAAAAAACTGTTTCCATTACCTTGGCCTTCTTCGGAGCCGGTTCCCTCGGAAAAACCCATTGTTTAGACTGCTGCTTGCTCTCCAGAGTGTTGTAATGGATCCGTGTTTCTCCATAGTTACAAAACGCTGCAAAAACTCAATCAAAATGCGGTTAAACAACTCCAAACAATCCTTTGAAGTTTTCACTCGATTACGTTTATGGTCAATTGAGACCAAACAGGGCACCCATCTTGCGTTGTGGTTTCATTAAAAATCGAAACCACACTGCCATATGAAACTCCTATAGCATCAACAATCTCTTTGATCGGTCAACACCATATCGTGGATTTTTTAGACATTTTCGTGTGCATTGACCTCAATTGACCGTATAGAACGTTCAGCGTCATTTGTACTTGTGCGACCACATCGAAAGTCAGTAAACCACTTTTTTACCATTGAAATCGATAGTGCAGAGTCCCCATAGTATCTATCAAGCTTTTCCTTGGTTTGATTGACGATTTTTTTAGCAAAAAATAAGTTTAATGAGCTCTCGAAATTCACTTTTTCCCATTTTTAAAAAAATCCACGAGGTTGTGTGTTTTGAACAGCTGTTAAACGCAAAGTAAATGACGTAACTTGCTCAAAATTTTACTTGATGGGAGCCGTGTTATATTTCTTATAACTACCAGGGAAATTTGAAAAGTCACGGACTTATTGATCTGCCCTCGTATAGGGATTTTGGTTTATTTTATTAATTTTTTTCCATTTTAGCAATTTTTCCCAATTTCGTCGATAACTTAATGTTAGCGATTTTTTCACTTTAAGAATTTTTTCCCTATATATTTATACATTTTGTCAATTTTTGTATTTTGGCGAGTTCTAAAATCACAATTTTTCCTTTTTTTGTTTTTAATTTCAGCAAATTTTTTAAAATATGGCAATTTCTTTACAATATTTTTTTAACAAATTTTTTTATTGTAATTTAGGAGACTTTTTTGAATTTGAAAGACTTTTTTTATATCATGAAATTTTTTGAAAATTCTACATTTGTTTTTATAGTTTGGTAAATTTTTTATTTTTAGAAATTTTTTAGGTGTTTACAATTTTAAATATTTTTATTTTAATTTTTTCGACTTTTTGCAAATGTGGATTTTTGTTAAAAATAACCGATTTTTTTCAATTTATAAAATTTTTTTTATTTAATTAAAAACAAATTTTTTTATTGTAATTTTGTCGACTTTTTCTAATTTTAAAGTTTCTTGTTTTGGTATGGGAAATTTTTTATTTTAAGAATTTTTTTTAATTGTTTACATTTTAAATATTTTTTTTTAATTTTTCCGATTTTTTTTAATTTATAAATTTTTTTTATTTTAAAGTTTTTTCCCCGATTTTTTACCGATTTTTACTAACGTTTTTTTACCGATTATTACTAACGTCAGAGATATTTTAATAGCAGTTTCTAGCATTTAACAGATTTTTATAATGTGGAACGATATTTTCCGATTCCCTTGCGGCAACAACAACAAAGGTTTTCGAAAAAAAATTTCTTTTGTAATTTAATTTAATTTTGTTTGCTCTTTTAGTAGCATAGGCATGGGTAAGTGGTCATGGTCCTGGGTACGTGGTCGTAAAAAACACCAAAATAATAAATTTGACTGGTTTTGTGGTTGATTTAATATTATCATATTTGTAATAAAATTAAATGCAAATTCAGTTACTTTTAACATTTGTTAAGTAAGTTTTTGGGTTGTCTGTGGTAAAAATTAATTTAGTATCAGTTAATTTTTTTATTTGATAAGTAATTTTTTTAAATTGATTAACAGTCAAAATTAGTATTAAAAGTTTTCTTTTTTATTTTTTATATATCTCGAGGTTATTGCTGGTTTATAGTGAGCTTTCAACCTCCGTATATTTACAGAAACAAAGCAAATTAACAATTTTTAGTTTTTTTCTACAAATAAGAGCTTTTGTACTTAAAAACAACAAAACTGAAATACAACTCGAACAGCTAAAAATGCTGCGAGATCTTCTGAAGTATCAGTGTTATGTAACCTTATAATTAAAATGAGTCTCGGGTACTTTGTGGCACACATAAAGGTTAATTTATTTTATTATAATGAAAAAGTTCTTATGCTTTCGATATTTAAATAAATGTCAGAAACACACAAATATTTATTATTTATAGTAATTAAGTCTTCATGTTTATAATCTTCTATGAATGAAATATCACAGATTGCACATTCCATAGGCGTTAAAAATCATATAATTCATTCATTCAAATGCAATTATTTGTAATTATATAATTAATATACAAATAAATTGCATTATCCTTTATAATTTAAATTGTTTATTTTAAATTTAAATTTGTTCTTTAAAATACACAGATAATATAAAAGTTTTCATTTTATTTAAAAACAGGAAAAAAATACAACTTTGTTGCTATGACTGACTTCTTACTTATATTTGAGAAAGTATACCGCTACTTATCAATATAGCTACAGACATTTGCTTATTTTTATAAAGATATACAGTTGGTGCCAAAAGCATTAGCTTTAGATAATATTTTCTATTACCTGCATTTATAAAAATTAGTATTAAAAAATACCAAAATTTAATATTATCCAATTTGATATAAAATATCAGCTGTAATCTCTAGCTGAATTTTTTTTGATCCAAAAAATGTTGCATCAAATTGAATCCAGTAATATATTTCGAGATTTAGTTAAATCACCCAGCTATATATGTATTTGGGGTTTAACTAAGATACAAAATTTATTCCAAAAAATGACAGATAGATCGAATCGTATCCGAATAGCTCGCTTTGCCAGAGTTGTCTTCCACCGCTTAACTAAAAAAAAATTTACGCTCTACCATATAAGGTGAAGGTACGTTGCGAGAAAAAAGGTGTCAATTGGGACCCGTCCCGAGGTACGTGATAGGTTCCGAAAATACATATTACGAGATAGGTGCAAAGAGGCCCGGTTCCTAAAGTACCTACCACGTGGCCAGTTTCAAAGGTCATGCCATGATCTTTTGCGATGGTTCTATGATATCTTCTTTGAGTTTAGTTGTGTGACATATCACAATTGCCTCTCTCCTAGGACAAGCCCATGTTAAAGTGACCGGTACCGCGACTGGTCCCTATCACAATGAATCGGTCATGTGATATGTCCTGGGATTGGTCAATTTCCCGCAGGGTATATATAAGTTTGTCACTCTGTGTATAACGTGTCTAATATAGATATCCACTCACAATATATTTTCCTTTGCCGACTTATTTGAAAAGTAATACGTACAGTTTGTTTTTAAATGAAGAATCAATTGAAGTTCATAGATATATTTTTTAGCTATTTGAATCAGCTATTCATTAAACAAACTATAAAGTATACAGACTTTAACAAGGAGTTGATATTTTCTGTTAAATGTAAAATTTCATGTTTTCGGATTCTAAAAATAGAAATTCAAATTATTCCTTTTCGTTTTTTTAAAATAGTTTGTTTAAATACAAAATTTTTTCAATACAAATAACAAGAAATGTTTCACATATACATACAAACATAGAAAAGAAAAATATGAACATATTTGTGTGTTATGATTTGCAGTTACATACAAATAAAAAAAATTTTCAATTTGAAAAACAAACCTCAAAAATCGTTTATTTTTTTTTCTAACGCTTTGTCAGTTTAATATTGATGATTATTTTAAACGACTTTCGATTGTTTTTAATACTATTGTTAATTATTAAACAATGATTTAAAATAAACAACAAAATGAGCTTAATATATGACAAATATAGAAGTAATTTGAAAGCTCTTTGTATGGGGATTCAAAACATTGGAATAATCTAAAATAAATGTGGATTTAATACATAAATGGAGTGTCTTGTGAAAACTTTAAACAAAAAGGGAGGAGGATTTTTTTCCTATAACAAAAAATAAAATAATGCAATCAACATTATTCTATTCATGTTTAGGTCATTAACACACTATTTTCTTTATCGGGATATTCTCCAAATAAATACTTCATAGAGTTTTATTAGCCAAAACATTTATCCATTACTTTCAAGAATCTTCAGATCTCTTTAGAAAGTAAAAAGATAACTTTAAGGTCCTATATTGGTTGTACAATTTCAACTAATTGAGAATTATACAAAGAACAATATTATCTTTAATAAAAACAATGTTATCTTGTTAATTTACATAGAGACAACCTTTGATTGGCATAACTATGTATATTTTACTTTCCAAAATAGGAAAGTTTTTTTCTCCGTACAATGAGTAAATTCATTTGAATTTTAATTAATTTTAATTTTTTTATTTGGAGAATATCCCGATAAAGAAAAATAGTGTTTTAATGACCTAAACATGAATAGAATAATGTTGATTGCAATATTGAAAGGTCAAAAAAAGCAATTTTAATTTTCAAAAATTAAAATAAATAAAATATAAAATATATTTAAATTTTATTACAAATTCTAGAGCAATTAATTTGATTTAATACACCGAAAAAATTTACGAGTACTAAAATTCTGTTTATATTATTAAACACCATCATACGACTGCTTTATAAATACAAACCAAAAAAAAATTAAATAGGCATCAAAAATTTAATTTGTGAATTCACACAATTTTCTTGTAACATTTTGTTTGTTTTCATGTTTTTTTTTTTAAGAAAAAAAATTGTATTACATTTGTAATACAATATTTTCATAAATGAACTTTTTCAGCAATTTTATTCAAAATTTTCACTGTATTTGTTGGCCCATTAAATTGTCGGAGGGTACCTTATCCTTAGATCCCTTATTAGAATTTGATCCATATCACGACCCATACCTTATTATGGTGTAGGTTATGTTATGGTCGGGCTAGACTGACACAAAACTTAAATTATATATTATTTTATAAATTACATTTGTTCAATTCTCAACGGGTTTTGTATCGTATCTGTTGTATCGTGTATTATTTTATAATACTGTTAAATTGTTGTTGCACAGAAAAAAGAATCACAAAATTTTAAGTAATTTAAAATATTTGTTAAAGTTCAAATTCGATTTCAAACAATTTTTTCTATGAAATGTTTGTAAACTGTTACTTTTCATATAAAAATTCCTTGAAAATAAAAATTGGAGTTACAAAAAAATCACAAAAGTTTTGTATTTACAAATTCTGTTGTTGGTGCCTTTTTAAAAAATATTGTTTTTGTATGTACAAAAATGTTCTATGGAAGATGTTCAATATTACACAGAAAAAAGTATCACAAAATTTTAAATAATTAAAAATTTTTGTTAAAGTTCAAATTCGATTTCAAACAATTTTTTGTTTGAAATGTTTGTAAATTGTTACTTTTCATATAAAAAATCTTTGAAAATAAAAATTGGAGTTACAAAAATATCACAAAAAGTTTTTTGTATTTACAAATTCTGTTGTTGGTGCCTTTTTAAAAAATATTGTTTTTGTATGTACGAATATGTTCTATCGAAGATGTTCAATATTACAAACAGAATTGTGTAATTTCATTCTGTGTGTTAATTTTCTCGTAAAAATCTGATACAACTTTAGAACTTCATTTGCTGCGTTTATTAAATGTTCTTTGGGTATCATAACATATCAGTCTCAAGTGAATGCCAGTTATTTCAAATTGCCCAATTGTATGTCAAAAAGAGTATGCATTTGCTAATATATAATACCAAAACCAATTATTAGCGTGTTTTGATCGCTTTGTTTAAACCTAAAATTAGCGCTTGAAAACAAGTGTTATTGTTATGTTGTTTGAACTTGATTCAAGGCTTGATTTAAAGTATATTCTCACTGCAATGTTCGACTTGAATTTCTGTGTTAGTTTTGCTGCAATATGCTTTGTAATTAAAATGTAATTAAAGTCAAATCAAGGCTTAAAATTGAAAAACATGACTTGAATAAAACTTGATTTTAGCTTTAATGTTTATTGGGTTATTGCATTTTGTTGATAATATAGTTTTGTTTTTAGCTAGAAATTACTAAACTTAATTACTACTATAACTATGTCTAAATATCCAACGTTAATTAGATTTGAGTAGAAATGAGCATTAAGAGAAGCATAACTTGAATGAAATTATGAAAACAAATTTCCTACATAATATGAAAAGAAAACAAAAGCCAATTTCTGCAAAAAAAAATCCATTTATCTAAAACCTACTAAATATTATGCAGCAAAATATTTTTACTCAAAATTTTAATGACATATCTAAACCTTCAGTATTTGACCTTAAAACTTAATGTGATAAAAGTAATTTTAATTTAAGATACTATTTTATGTAATAAAATATCGAAAATATGCACACTTAATAAAGGGGGAAAAAGGTGTCCCTTAATCAGCTAACACAAACCAAATCATTATTATTGGTTTAAAAATCTAGCACTTAAAATTTGTGTTTCGTGGGTTATTAATTTATTTTCAATTGAAGCGTTGTGAAAATAAGGTTTAAAATGTCATTTATCCAGAAATTTAAAACTTGAAACTGAATAGAAGCCTTTAAAAATAAATCAATTTCCCTCTTAATAAATTGCGATATTTATAACTACCGATAATAAAGTACAGGTGGGGCAATAAATATTACCGTATTTGCCTCAAGAAGTCGCGATAATTACAACAACCTTTGCACGTAATAATCAACAGTGATGTTTGCGTTTACGCAACGAGATCACGAGCAACGAGGCTCATTTTTACCTCAGCATTCACTTCAATGAGTAAAATTCTCGGTTCGGGGGGACGGAAAATCCGCATATAGTGCATGTGATATGCAGTTTCGTCGGACCTTATTTTGTCGAAGTAGCCGAAGGTAGCACTATCACGGTGAACGGCAACCACTTCAAAAAGTATATAATTTTCTATAGAGTATTTTTCCCGCTCTACCAGAAATTCAACATGGTACAGAGTTCAGCGGCAACATTTTTAAATGAGAGCGCAACATTTTCAAAGTTGCTAAAGTGTTGAAAAACATTAAATTTGGTGTATGCTGTGCTGCCACATAAACAGTGTAATTTTAAATCCCAGTTTTTGGGATTCTTAACTGTTTACCAGTTTTTTCATGAAAACAATTTTTTTCAAATTATTGCATTTTTTATAGGTTTTTAGTTATATGTTGCAACAATTAATAGCATATTTATTCTCTTTATTATATATTTTTACCATAAAAATGGGAAATAATGGATATGAATAGACATAGTTGGTCAATGTGTGTGTACACACTTTAATACTTTTCATGTCACAATGTTATGTTTGAATTCGTAACTATTTTGAACACAATTACAAATTTTTGTTGTATTTTTTTACTTTATTAGACATGTATAATTTTAGTAAAAATAATTAGTATATTGAACAAATATTATATTTTTATATGAAAAATCTGAAAAAATACATGAATAAAATAAAAAAACATTTTTTTATGAAATAATCTGAAAAATCTCTAGCATCCCAAAAAACGGCAAAAAATAGCTAAAATTGGTTATATGGCAGCACCGCTAAACACTACTAAAAGTTGCCAACCAAAACTCACCTTTGTTGCCGCCAAACTATGTTCGTGTTCTAAGAGAGTACTAAAAAGTTCGTGAGAGAGAAACATACTCTATAGAAAATTATATACTTTTTGACCACTTCAGAGCCATGCTGACTAAATTTTTCTTACCGGAAGTTGACGATCTGGATTTAAGTTCATACTGCACCCCACATAATGCGTATTTTGAAAAATGTCTTCTCGCGTTTCGGTAATTTGCCTTGGCCAACTAGATATGGCTAGAATATGTGAAGTCGTTGATGTACGTACAAAACAACAACAGAAGAACAACATTCGAGCCGAAATTCACATCATAACACTACTAATACTAAGCACAGTTATGCAAAATGTAAACAAAAGAGCCCAAATTTCCATCAAGACCAAAGGCAGCCATTTTTCGAACATAAATTTCTAAAATTAATTGATACAAAATTTATAAGTGCGATTAAACATAATCAATTAAAATCCTAATGATTTATCACTTTGTATGAAAGTTATAGAGAAAGAAAATCAGATGACGCTCCATTCTGTACTATCGGATTTTTGTCCCCTTAAGAAATTTGAAATTCCAACTTCATATTAGAAATATTAGTTTAAATTGATTTAAAACTTCTAATTTTTCAACCCTTAATTTTATCAACCTTAAGCTATCTCTTAATAATAACTTACCCAAATACTTATATTTTACATAAGCTTCTTATAAGCATTCGCATTGACGGGGGCTTTTATGATCAACTATTACCTGGGAACCCCGATAAACCCGGTTTTTAACTCAGGCAAAACATCGACTTATCTACGCGGATTTGCCTGCTGGTTTACTATTCTAGAATTGTTTTGTCATTAAAATTACCTAAAGTTTTTGCAAACCTAATATGTTCACAGTAAACTTAAAGGACTATTTGTATTCATAACCTTAAGGCAGAATCAGAATTAACTTAAATGAAACGAAAAATTTAAATTTTTGAAAATTAAAAATTTGTGTTCCTAAAATTGGCTTGTTTGAATTTTAGCAGGAGTTGCTAATAGAAAAAGTATGACTACCCAGCAAAAAAAAAGTAGCAAAAGAAGACAAAAAGAAGCAGTGATTTTGATTGCGGTGTTGTAAAAATTTCGATCGGAACCAATGATTTTTACATAGATGTGTCAAAGGGTGGAAGTTTTCTTTTATGGTCCTTTTTCATTGCATCTAAAACCCTTCTTATGGTTTAGTGAAAAATGAGAACTTTTGATGTTCCCAAATAAATTTTGAATTTGTAATTTAAATCAGAACTAAAAGATACTTTGGAATCAATCAAAAATTAATTCCTTAAGAATCACTTCCATTTATTTTTGTTGGGTACCTTTGGAATAACAAAAGAAAATTTTTTTTCCGGAGGCATAGTATCATATAAGTGTGGGTATTCAAATAAAAGGAAATTTCATTTTGTTGCAAGATCAGGGGAAGACCTTAAAAAGTGGACGATATTAAAAAAAAAATAATTTTTGATTGAGGTACTAAGTTAATCACACAAATATTTGCACATTTATTCTACTGAAATAATGCGATTTTCAAAAAAAAAAAAAATAATAAAAAAATTTTAGAAAAATATCTCCCAAGCGGATTCTGTTTAAATCCAACGATAGCAACAATTGGTTTAATAGCCTGTTCCTCGATCTCGAACGAAAAACTAGTCGAACGACAGCAAGTCACTCGAAGTCGAATCAATTTGGGTTTCTCTATTTCGAAAGCCTTCGATCGACTTGACTTACGTATGTCAATTTTTGTTTCTTACGCATTTACAAATCACAGAGATGCCAGATCATATATTTTGAGTAATTGTTAGAATTTTCATTAAAAGTAGCAAAAATACTACTAAACTGCTTAAAGACAAAAACAACCCTGTTTAACAGTGATCAGCTGTATATGACAAATGAAATAAAAAAATAACAATAAACAAATCAATTTTTATTTGAGAATGTGTTTATTTTTGAAAATGTTTGTTATCGATTGGTTGTAAGATTGTTAATCGGAAAGCTTTTATGTTGCCTGTTGCTGTTGTCTGTTTGGTGCGGTCACTGCTCTTGTAAAATAAAAGATGTAAAATAAAAAAATGTTAATATGAGCTGCTTGGGGCAAACTTAAGTCACAAACAATACACACTTACCTTTTACCACTCAGCAACAGCGTAATAGGGGGTGAAACGGAGTTTAGTTTTCTGGTCAAATTTTCCTCCTCTGCAAAAAATTTGTTTGCTCCGAACACCAGAGTCCATCTGGCAAAATCAGGCCTTTCTTCCATATAAAATACATGCGTCTTCGGCTGGTCCATTGTTGATTTTTTTTAACTAAAATGTAAAATTTCTAATAAACTATAAATAATTATATTATTTTGTACTTACCTTTTGTTATCCATTGCTTTTTTTACTTCATTTTGCTTTTAAAAATATCAAATATATATTTACTCGACAAAAAAATAGCAAGTGACTGATTTTGACATTTGCGTTCGAGCTGTTCGAAATAGAGAAACCAAATTTTGTATGAAAACAGTTACGTTTTCAATCGACTTGTCGTTCGAGTCATCGTTCGCATAGAAATAGAGTTAGTGAAACCCAAATCAGTTTTCTTTCGACTAGAAAGCGAACGAACGTGTTCTTTCGAAATAGAGGAACAGGCTATAAATGTTCAATATTTGTTTTATGGGTAAGTTTCAGTTGTTTTAAGTTTTAAGATTTCATTGTAACTTAAATGTATATATGAATCGTGAAACAAAATGTATTTTTATAATCCTAAAAAATTTTCTTTCATTTGAGTCCCCACACTGGGAGTCCTTGGGCATCGGCTTCCTTAACCGAAGAAGGAAAATTTTGTTTTTATTCCAGAGGGGGTAATATTTATTTGTTTTAAGAACGCCTGATAAAGTACTATTTCGGGACCCCAATGGGCCTTAAAAGGATCTATAGAGAGCCCCATAACATTGAATATGAGGCGAAATGCATTTTTAAAATTCTGAGAAAATTTCCTTTCATTTGAGTACCCACACTTATATGTTACTATGTGCACCAGCCTGCCGCCCCCATTCCGTTACGCATCGGCCTCCTTAACTAAAGAAAGAAAAAAAATAATTTTATTCCAGGGTACTTTTCGGGACCCCAATGGGACCTTAAATGGATCTAGAGGGACCCCAGTATCATTGGATATGAAACAATATGCATTTGTGAAATTCTGAGGAAATTCCAAAGGAACCGACCCCAAAAAAAATTAAATACAAAAAAATGTGTTTTTATTCCGATGTCATATTTTTTTATTTTTGGTTTTTTGATAAAGTGGAATTTTGCCCATAGTTTAAACGAACTGTAGTAGCACCTTTAAGATTCAATATTTACCAAAGGAATTTTTGTTTCAACAACTTGCTACAAGACAATTTCATTGTTTCTTTTTTTTTTATAATTTTGTTTAAGTCCCAAAATACCTTTTTCTTCTTCTTCGTCTGATGTCACTATACACATATGCACATCCACTTATATGATAGGAATCAATATTTGTAATCAAAACGACAAAAATGATACCACAATATCGTATACAGCTACATAAATATTTACTTTTAACCATGTTTGTACTAAAAAAACACTATTTTTTTCTGATGATTTTCTTTATGTACACACACATGGATATAAAAGAAAACTTTTCTTATTGTTATAGATGAAAATTGGGCATTACCAATGGCTATAGCTGCCAACATGCATATACCATATAAAATTGAAATTGGAGAAGATGACATACGTGATCTGAATGCTGAAGATAAAATTGGTAAAGGTAAGTTGCAGTCAATATAATGTGAGGTAAATATTTAAATAGATTTACATACAAGCTTATGCATGAAAGCGAACTTAAACAGTGGTATAGATTGACACGGATTTACAAAAAAAAAATAAAATACTGATGGCATTTGTTAATTTGCCACATGTGGCTTAAAATCATGAATTGTCACAACAAAAATCATGGATTTACCTTAAAAATTATGTATGAGCATTTAATGCTCATACATTTTTCCATATACTTCTTTACTCACATTTTAAAAAAGTGGAAGCGAGTGTTAAGTAAATATGACAATTCAAAAATGTTTAGCAGAAAATGCTTTTTTAATTATTAATTGAAATTGTAATATCACACACTTTTCGTTAGAAAGTGGGATTTAGGAATTTTTAATCCCTTTTACTTATGGAATAGACAGTAAAAGCCTGCATTAATGCTTTTAAAATAGATTAAAAAATATTCACTAACAAAATGAAATGAAACTAAACCAAAAAAAAAGTGATGGCTCAACATTTTGTTGCACTTTTTTTAGGATAAATAGGCCTGTAGAATAAATATATTCTAGAACTTATAAAGAAATGATTCTATACTTTAGAGCAACAGATCCCAAATCCCGTAGCTGCATCCTAGGCATCCACAAGGAGTTTTGAAAAAATGCTTAAGAAACAAGTAAGTTTTAAACTGAATTTTACTTAAAAACAATCTGAAATATATTAAAAAAAATTTTTAGTCCTTCAAGGAAATTTTCTTAAATTTTGTATTCATTTTTTATACCCTTCACCACAGGTGGAAGGGTATATATAAGTTTGTCATTCCGTTTGTAATTTCTACAATATTGATCTTAGACCCTATAAAGTATATATATTCTGGGTACTAATGAAGAGCGAAGTTGATTTAACGATGTCCGTCTGTCCGTCTGTGTGTTGAAATGGGTTTTCCGAAGAACCCAGACATGATGAGGACTTGATTGTTTTTTATTTCTGTTACTGTGATCCATTTCTGTTTGCTATTAAAAATCAGACAGATCGGTTAATAAATGGCTGAGATATTAGCAAAAAACCAGACTACCTCTAATTTTTTAGGTAAAATCCCTTTGTTTAATATGTATGTAGAATATTAAGCATAACAAACACATCCATGTGTTAAAATTCTTTTCTTTCATCTCCACTTTTTATACACAAACAACACACATACAAAGATTTGTCATTTAAATAAAAACTAAACAAATCTCTAATGAACGAAGACTTTTATATATGTACCTCTATTGACGATGATTTTGTGTGAGCTTCAATAGCTCAGTTGTCTAGACGCTATGTCCGGGTTCGAAGTTCGAATCCCGGTCAATACACTTTTTTTGTACATTTTTTTTTATTATTTTCTTCAGAATTTTTTTTTTTTTTTTTTGTTTATTTTTGTTTTTTTAACGTTTAATAAATAATTTATATAAAATTTTATATTAATAATTAAATAATCCATAAATAGGCTAAAAACATCAAAATTTTTATATAAACCCTCTGATACAAACAAAATACAAACGGTTTTATTTCTATTTTTTGCTCCGATTTAAAAGAATTTATAAAAAGATTTTTTAACCATTTTATTTCTCATATATTAAGAAAATTTTATACATAATTTCCCTTTGAGTGCAACTATTTTAGGTCATAACTTATAATAATTAAAAAAAAAATATAAACTATTTTCCTTCAAATTTTTAGAATTAAGCTAAAGAAATTACAAATATTTTTAATAAAAAAGCGAAATAAAATCCCAAATGCAAATTTGCCAGCTAAATCAAACGTTTTTGTAGAAATAAAACACATGCAGTTCTAGTGATTTCTTTTAACGATTTGTTGAAATTCTTTTCTTTCACCTCTTCACCTTTTATACACAAACAACAAACACTATTCTAGAGCTGTAATATGACCTATGGATACGTCTTATATAGCAAAAGATCGAAAATCTTTTGTATAACATATTTGCTGAAAAACTCGGAAATATCGTTCAGATACAAAAAAGTTATGCCCAAAACATAAATTTTTTTTAAATACCTATTTTCTGAAACCATAAATCTTCCCGAGTCCAAGTTTTATCACCAAACTAAATGGTTAATTTCATCTTAAAGGCGTCCGTATATACATCTGTCCATTCCATATATGTCCATATATAAACTCCAGTTTTTTCCCAACCATGGTGAAGGATATATAAGATTCGGCATAGCCGAATTTAGCCGCTCTTACTTGTTTTCAACTAAAGACGTTTTTCTATATTTTTGTAGGAACCTATCTTCCTAAGGTAAGATAGTGCTCCATCATCCAGACTGAACTGTTACCTAAAATATACAACGACCGACAAATAAATTCATATTTTTAGTACAATTTTTTAATAAACAATTATTTTAAAATTTTAAGGAAAATCACAAAAAAACAATTAAAAAAAAATAAAAAAAGTCAAATATTAATATTGTCAATATTTAAAAAATTGACAAAATCTGAAAATTCCTTATATTGAAAAAAATTGTTTGATTTAAAAACAAAAGGATTAACAAAATCGCCAAAAATTTAAAAATCCATTAGAACTAAAAAAAATTACCAAAATTAAAAAATGGAAAATAAAAAGCGCTTGATTTAAAAATAATCGCTACACTTAAAGGAAAATCTGCAAAATTGAGATAAAAAATAGCAAAATTGAAAAAGAATATCCAGAATTGTAAAAACTTCTTAATTGAAAAAAAAAAATAACTGCCACAATTGAAAATATCGATAAAATTAAAAAAGAAAATAAAATAAAAAATCTGGAACCTAAAGAAACTTCAAGATCTGAAAAATTTCTAAATAACAATAAAAATACCAAAATTATGTGTATTATTTTAAATTGAGCTTAAGATCTTTTATTTATAAAAAAATAATTTTAAATATTTATTTATCCCAATATTTCGTCACCTCATTGGGTGAAATAAATAATTATAATTATTTTTTTATAAATAAAAGATCTTAAGCTCAAAAAATAATAATGTCTAAAATTATAAAAAAAATAAATAGGAAAAAAATCGCAATACCAAATATTAAAAAAACACTATCTCTAAAATTAAAAAATCGTCAAAATTTAAAACAATTTTTAAATCTAACAAAAAGTTATTAAATGTAAAAACATTTAATTGAAAAATCACAAAAAATTAAAAAAAAATCCGTAATAGTGAAAATATTCAAACAATGGAAAAAATCCTAAAATTTAAAAAACAGCAAAACTTAAAAAAATTCTCTAAAATTAATAAATCCAAACCACTTAAAAGTCGCTAGAATTTCAAAAATCGCAAACATTAAAAAAATAAAAGAATGGCTAGGAATTGGAATTGAAAAAATCTTATAAAAAAAGAGACAGCTAAATTTAAAAGTAAATTTTAAACAAACAAGGTCGTTTTCATTTACCTCATATAAAAATCAAGCCAATTTAGTAGAAATTAAGAACCGGCGTCAAGATTTTTCTCTATACTTATAATAATAAATGCTTATAAAAAAAAATAAGTTTTGTATTATTCTTTTTCGTACAATATACAAATAATTTGTATGCATTACAAAATTTTTTGTAATGTCTTAATATTCAAATCTTTTGTTTTATTTTATGACATATGGAAGATAAAAAATTGTATCCAAATGATTTTACAAACTAATTTTGGCCACTCTTTTCATTACGGCGATTTGTTAATTCAAGGGTTTTTTACGTGATAAATTTTTCAATATCCCATCTAAAAATCGAAATATATATGAGCATACATGATCATACATGGGCCTGTATATGATAATACATGGGCATACATGGTCATATACATCCATACATTGTTCAATATATGACCATACATGATCTCATATATGGACGTATATGATCATATACGAGCATAAATGAATAATATATGAACATGTATGATAATATATGCACATATATCACCATATACCCTCAAATTTCGGATCCGAAGATATATGGTCATATATGAGATCATGTATGGACGTATATGACCATGTATGCCCATGTATGATCATATACAAGCCCATGTATGATCATGGTTGTTTATATATATTTCGATTTTTACATGGGATTCTATTTTTTCATATTAGCGTTGTTCATATTCTAGCGATTTCTGTTTCATTTAAGATTTTTTTTTTTTTTTTAGTTCTACCAGTTATTTCAATTCTTAGCGATTTTTCCAATTTGAGCGATGTTTTACCAATCTTTCTTTTAAATTTTAGGGCTTATATTTAATGTTGGCGATTTTTTCCAAGTTTAGCGATATTTCTATTTTGCCGATTTTTCGTCAATCTAAGCAAATTTTAATGATTTTTTAATATGTTTGCTTTTTTGGCAATGTTGAACTTTTTTTCCATTTCTCTTAAATTAGTATTTTTTTTTTTGGTTTTTAACAGTTTTATTTTAAAGTGAAGTTAAGTTAAATTTTGTTTAATATCTAACTTTTTTCGGTTTATTTTTAATAATTCATGACCTTAGACCCCATGTTATTGGAAAATTATCCAGACAAGGAGAATATATTCACCAGTTTAACTAAAATTTTGCTGTCAGAGAAAAAAATATAATTTCTCTCATACTACTGTTTTTCATAAAGCCAAACATAGTATTTGCATAAAATAAAAGCACTAAGATGGCTTTCCACGCCAATTGGCCAGCTAAAAAAATCATAGCAGTATTAAACGTACAGCATTTTTATGATACAAAAAAAATAAAAAAAGTTTTTAAATTTTTCAAAAAAGTGATGTAAGTAATATTCACAAATTTGGCGCTCATTTTTTAGTATATTCTTTATAATAATTTAATAGAACTTGAAAAATGCTACAAATTCGACTACATCTGTTTGGAAAACTTGAAAAAAAATATATATATTGCTTTGTTTTTAAATTTCATAATTTAAAAATCGGCAAAAAAAAAAGGAAACCAATTTTAGTTATACACTCAGAATATTATGTAGTTAACTGTTTGTAGTTTAATAAAAAGTTTTCCGTTTCATTTAAAAATAAAGGAAGATACATTTATTTTTCAAAGAAACATCTATATTAACTTTTTTATACATTTATTCGAAATAATTTACTATCATTTACCGATTTTTTTCAGTTTCATTTATTTTTTTCATTTGTTTGAAATTTAATAAATATTTACCCACAAAACGGAAACTTGTGGTTTATTTGTGCCCGTAACAGTTATTGCAAATTTAAATTTTGTTTGCTGTCTATTTCAAAAAAAAATATTCAAAAAATTTCATTTTGTTTTTTTATTTAAATTGGTTGTATTTATACAAAATTTTTCAATACAATTTACAAGAACTTCATAAACACACATACATATACAAATACATTCACACAAAAAGTGTTTCTAGCTTCATATGCATACATACATTTTGTATTGTACGAGTATATTAAAAAAAAAAAAATACAAAAACGGAAATAATTTCAAATAAATGAAAAAAACATTTATTTTTTAAGGATTGGTGGGTAAAATTTTGACATTTATTTTAACTGATTATATCAGTTGTTTCTTACGGATGTGTCTGTTGATTAATCAACATTTAAAAATAAATAACAAATGACATTTAATTTAAATGAAAATTAAGTAGACCGGTTTTTAAATGAATTATCATTTCTTTTAAATGATATTTTCAGTTATTTTAACTTACAAACTTTTTTAAGTGTACATTTAATATTGTTTACCTATAACATTCCCTAACATTTCAAATATTTGTTTGGCCTCCAAGTGAGAAATGAAAAATGGTCCAAAAAAACATAAGAGAACGAATTTGGTCGCATTTTCATATTTTGGGTTCTATTTTACATTTTTGAAAATAAAAAAATAAGAATAAAGAATGACCCCAGAAATTTTAGTGTCAAAATTTCTTTTTATATGTGAGTTTGTGAAATTTAGCCTCAATTTTTGAAACCTAAAAATTGGAGTATTTTTTTATTTTTACAAATTAGGGCTATTTTGTAAAATTCATTTTAAGGCTAATTTTCATTATATTTTAGGGATAACTTTTCAAAATGAAATTTTGTACTAAAAATTGGGGCTTAATTAAATGTTAAGATATAATTAGAGCCATTTTGCGTAACGCCATTTGTTTTATAATAAGTTAGGAGGTCTATACGTATACTAAATATGGGAAATATGATATTGATTATAATCATTGATGTGCTCACTGATAACACAGTACAACAGGGAAAAAATTTCGGGGTTTTGGCAATGAATACTGGTAGAGGAGACCAAAAAAAGTGCACATGTGTTTAGAATTTAATTGATTTTTGGTAGTTGTGTTAAGTTTTAGGCTTTGGTGTGTCTAATATAATTTTATGGCAAACATTTTTGTAGAACGTTCCCTCCCCCCTCCCTATCACTTTTTAGACGTGGTTTTACGTATAGAGCCAAAAAAAACTACCGAACTTGCATTTTCGGGGATGGTCGTAATGGACATATTTTCATGAAATGAGCCAAAGAATACGCTGGTGAAATTCGGCAGGTCGTGACTGAATCACCCTGTATAATATAGATTTGATTGTAAATGCTGTAGTTTATGTTCTTGGAAAGTTTAGTTACATAATGTTGATGCACATTTTTAAAGAAATTATTGTTGCTAAATTATGCATTTAAGTTAATTTTCAAAATTTGGTTGAAAAAGCCTTAAAACATCAATAAATCGGATGATAAATTTGTAATAATTGCATTATCCATCTCTGATAAAGCTCAACGTATTAAAAATATCATGGTGATGAAACCATTCGCCTGTTCCAAACCGGTCCTGTTTTCACTTACAACAGAACTGGTAGTGACGTGGCAGATACTTTAGGTTCTCTTAGCACCTATCACGTGATAGGTATATTAGGAACTGATCCACACAGTGACGCTATAACTTTCTAAATCGATAGGAAAATATGTGAATATTTTTTTAACTGTAAAAAATAGAGGATAAATATAAATTGTTAAGTTTCGTTGATATTAATAAAATTGTGGTTTGTTTTCGGGTTTGTTAATTTGTTTCCAAGCACTCAATTGTATAACATAGACAATAATCAAAGCATTAACCCAATAAGAGCATGGATACTGAAGAGGGTTGTGTAGCGTTGTCTACCGAAAATACTGAGTATTCTATCATGGTGGCTCTGTTGAATTTTTTTCAATATTTATAATCTATAATTTAATGAAAATTTCCATGTTTATTTGCAATAAAAAAAAAACAATTTATATAAAAGAATATTATTATATGACTAAAATCCTACTAATACTATTCATTTAAAAAAAGTAATCAATATTTAAATGTATTTACTCTCAGAAAAAAAAGTTAGTAGAAAAATTTGTAAACGGTTTTCAATCCCACTCTACTATTTTTGTACTGATTTTTAGTAAAAAATTATTATTTAGCAAATCTTTTTGCTATTTACATTTTACAAATTACAGAATTTTTACAGAATATTAACAAATTTTTGATGCTAATTTCAGAAATCATTTTACAAATTTTTGGAAACCGATTTGCTAAAATTAGCAAAAAATATTACTAATTTTAAAAAAGTGGTTATTGAAGAAAATGTTATTTCTAATTAAAACTTACACCTACAAACTTAAATTTCCTTAAAATGTTACATATATTAAAAAAGGGATTGGAAGTGAAGATACCGACTGATGTCTAAAAAAAAGGACATCCACTTAAAATAGCACTAAAAAGGTTTTTTTAGTTCTAAAAATTCGCCCTAAAAACAATTAAAATTTAACCTTAAAGGTAAAAAAAAATGACCAAAATATTTTTCAAACAGAAATTACCAAATTAAAACAAAATGATTAATTCGTTTTTTAAAAAATATATTCAAAATTTTTGATGCTCGATAAGAAAAAAAAAAATCAAAGCCTTTTACTAATATTAATAAAATTTAGTAATTTTTTTTGCTGATTTTAGCAAACAGATTTTAAATTCCACTTTACAAAAAGTCTACTAAAATTTAGTAGCGGCTACTAATTTTTGTACTAATTTCATTGTACTACACGTCAGCAGACATGTGTTGCTAAGATTAGCAAAAAATACCGCTGGACTCAAATTAGCAGAATTTCCCGTAATAACAGCAAAATTTTCAGTTGCCATTACAGACTTTTTTTGGTGAGTGTATTTATTTATTACACTAAAACTTCAGAATTAGCTCAGAATTTAATCAATATATATTTTACTTTTTCCACTTCTTTGTAGAATTAAAAGAGTGCTTTTAATTTGTATTCCTATCATAGACACGATGAACTGGACAGTTGTTATGGAAAGTCCCATCTAAGAATTTACTAAAATATGTATTTTGTATTTTCTTTTTATGTTAAGCAATTATCATCACTGCTGCTATGAATGATGTAACAACATTACGCCTTCTCAGCTTATTGGAAACATTAAAATATACCAAGGTGTTACTTATTGATATTGTGGCAACATCTTTCAATGCTGAAAATCATTTTTATAAGTATTTGACACGTATTAATCCAGAATCGCAACTAATGTCTAATCTTCTACTATTGACAATACTGAGTGACAACTATCGGCATTTTCTTAATGTGGCTTTTGATAATAACGGCATTGAATTGGTACAAAATTTTCGACAACAAAAACGATGGAAACAGCAAAAGAAGCAACAACAACAACAACGGCAGCAGCAGCAGCAAAAGGATTGGCCTATACATTTAGATAAATCAGTAACTGAAGTGTTACAGCTGAGAGAAGACACCAGCAAAATAACTAAGAAATTAAATATTGATATAACCACATTAGAATTATGGTTAACTGAATGCCCCAACCTAAATCTATATACAGGAAATATTAAAAGTTTATGTTTGAATATTAAATACTTTAAAGAAAATTGTCAAAATTTTGAGGTCATAAAAACATTGCAAAGTTTATGTCAAAATCAGGCATTAAACAGAGAACAACATTTAATAGACAATTTAAGAAATTTTATAGACTTTTTTAATTTTTATGATTTTTTAATTGGCAACATTTTAAATACCATACCAGCAACAACCAGGTCTTTATCGTCATCATCATCATCATCATCATCGTCGTCTAGTAAATCTTCTTTAAAGCCAAAAATTAATGAATCAAAACATGTGCCAAAATACGATTTTATTGTACTTGATGTAGTACGTGGTTTAGGTGTTGGTGTTGGTGAGACTGTTGATAACAATGACGATGATGATGCTAATGCAACAAGCCAAATATCCGTTACTAGCAACATCAGCAACATCTCGAATATATTTAACTATATGAACGGAAAGAAATATAACAACAATACAACTATAATAAACAATACCAGCAATACAAGTAGTATTTATAATGTTGGTAGTTTGGAAAGTTTATCTACCAACTCATCGTCCGATGCTACAGCCACACCCGCACTTATATTTAAATGGCGACCCCTATTGATATTGGAACAACATGAAATCAATTTAAAAACTTATATCACCCATTCAATTTTACCCGGCTATGATGATTGGCTGTTTGTTAGCACGGCACAACTTTGGCAATGTGGCTCAATATGTTGGACAATAATAGCAATTTGTGTAGGTGTATTAGTAATTATTGTTGTAGCCAGTGTTGCAGCTGGTATCGCCATGAGGTATGTATATGCTAAATTCTACTTATACAACAACAAATAAAAAACAACAAACAGTTTTATTTAAAAAATTTAGTTAGTAAAAATAGAGGCGGTATAATTAGTTTTTTGTTTCCATAAACTTTACATATGTATGTGTTTTGGTTTCATATATAAACAAGGTCAAAGTTTGATGGGGATATAATAGAAAGTTAGAATATAAATTAAAAAAAAAAAACTTTAAATTTCATTTTATTTCAAATGTTGACGTTTATATTTTTAATTAAAAAACAACTTAAAAATTGTTTGCAGCAGTACGTATGAGTTATATTAATTTATAAAATATCACGTATACGTTTAGTAGTCCGTTATAGTTTTATGGCTGGATCAGCCAGAGGTAAACGTAAACGAATTGCTATATAACAAATTTAAAGAGTTAAAAAAGGAATAGAGGATGTTGTGTTGTCTTTTTTGTTTCTTTCTTATGCATTTAACATATAGAAAACCTAAACACACAACGAAAATCTATTTAAAACAGATTTACGCAGAAAAAAAATATATTTATAGACAAAAGTCATAAGTAAAGTTCAAGGTATAATTTATAAACTTTTAAAGTATTTTTATACTCTTGTAACGTGTCGCAATATAGGTGTAAGATACCATAAAGTATATATGTAAATATTCGAGTTAAGGTTAAGTCAATTTAGCGATGTCCATTTCCCTGTCTGTCTGTTAAAATGGCTTTGAGAGGATATCCTCTCAAAGAGTTTGGTATTGAAAATGAGCAAAATCGGTCAAGTGAAAAAGTAATCACCTCTAAAATTTCCAAATCAAATTAGTGTATTTTAATAATTTAATACACAGAGACAACATATTAATTGTAGTAATCGAATTTCTGGACAACCGAATGATTTACTTGAAGCCACCGATATATTTGTTTTTTCCAACCGAAATTTGGTTAGTGCAACAGAATTTCGGTGGAAACCAAATATTTCAATTGTATTAGGAAAACACTTGATTGGAACAACTACATAAATAATTTGGTTGCTGCAACCAAAGTATTCAGTTGACAAGAAATTTGATTGTCACGATGAATCTGGTTTCTCTGTGTAATAGTGACTGGCAAATCAAATAGTTTCTCTTAATTTTTCACCAGTCACATAGAAGTGAATAAGATTTTATATTCACCTCAAAACTTTTTTTCACCTTAAAACTTTTTTAACCTCAAAAATTACACTGTAAAACAATTTTAAACTTTTTTCAAAATTTCTGGGTTCCGACGATACATTCTTGTTAAGGAGACCAAAACAAAATATACGTGTTTCGGCATTTTGACAGTTTACATCGAAATTGCATTTTGTAGGCGGTCAAAGTTTCCCAGCTCTGGTATGTTCAGCAACTTTGTAGATAATGGTATGACAAATACTTTTGTAAAACATTTTAACCCTCTAACTCCACCTCATAATGGCAATTTTTGGCTTTATTTTAACAAATTGTAAAAAACACCCTGAAAAGGGAGAAGGGTGGGGATGAAATGTTCTACAAAAATGTTGACCATTAAATTATACTATATATGTCAGAGCACACTAAAGCCCAAATTTAACACAAATACCAAAAACCGGACAAGTTCAAGATTGCCTATCAAATTTTTAGTCACATTTTGGGATGACCTAAATATTATGTAGGTGATCCCAAAATCTGACTTTTAATATGTTGGTGATCCCAAATTTGACTAGAAATCTTATGAGCAATCTTGAATTTTATTGGTTTTTGGTGTTTGTGTTAAGTTTTGGTGTGTTCTGACATATATAGTAGAATTTAATGGCCAACATTTTTGTAAAACATTTCATCCCCGCCCTTCCCCTTTTTCGGGAAGTTTTTATAATTTGTTAAAATAAAGCCAAAAAATGCCATTATGATTAATATGTTCTACAAAAATATTTGTCATGCCATTATCTACAAAGTTGCTGAACATACCCTACACCTCAGGTGTAAAGAAAACATAGTTTTATATACCGATAGGGTGCAAGAACAGGCCAGAGCTGGGAAACTTTGACCGCCTCTAAAATGAAATTCCGATGTAAACTTATATTTTTTTTTTTGGTCTCCCTAACAAGAACCAATCATCGGAACCCCATAATTTTTTTGTGTTGAACTGTTTTGTTTTTCACCATAAAAATTGTTTTCATATACAAAAAAAGTTTTTCAACTCAAACATTTTTCTCACCTCCATAATTTCACTTCTAAACTTTTCAAGATTGTTTCTATTAAAAGCTCTGTGGAGGACAGAGATAATAATGTTTATACTTAAGTACTTTTTGGGGTACTATTTATACCTTAAAACTACTATGGTATTCCTTTGGTTCTTTTGGTGATAAAGGTGGGAGTGAAGATATGAAGGTACCTCTCAAATTTCCATATAAATTGGTATAATTTAGTTTAATTTCATACCAGCGACTAGCAAATAAAATAGTTTTTCTCACCAGTCACTTAGAAATGAATAATATGTATTTTATATTCACCACAAATGTTTTTCAGTTAAAAATTGTTTTCACATCCAAAAAAGTTTTTCATTACAAACAATTTTTTTTCCCCACCTCCATAATTTCACTTTCAAAATTTGTTTACATTATTTGTAACAAAAACACTTTGAAGGACAGGGATGATAAAGTTTATACTTTTTCTTATTTTTTCTTATTTGTTCACCAGTTGCATAGAAGTAAATAATATTTTGTATACCCCTTAAATAGTTTTCAACTCAAAAACTTTTATTAACCACAAAATTATTTTTTTCACCAACAAAATATTTTGAACGAAAAATTTTTTTTACAGCACAAAAATTGTTTTCAAATCCAAACAATTTATTCGTCTAAAACAATTTTTTCACCTCCATAGCTTTTTTGCCAAATGTTTTTAGATTATTTGTAACAAAAACACTGTGCAGGACAGGGATGATAAAGTGTGTACTTGCCTTAAAAGAAAATAAGCAAAATTGGTCCAGCGATTAAAATGTTGACAGTGAAAATAATTAAATTATATTTTATATTCACTTCAAAAACTCTTATTCACTAATAAAAATATTTTTCACCCCGAAAAATTTTGTAAAGTAAAATTTATTCTTCTCAAACAATTTTTTTCACCTCAAAAATTTTACTTCTTAATTTTTTTTACATTATTTGTTTAAAAAACTCTGTAGGGATGATACAGTTTGTACTTAAGTACTATTTGTGGTATTATTAAAGTATTATCTTTTTTGACATTTTTTGGGGTTTAATTTCTTTTAAATGATTGTTGATAGTAAATTATTTTTTCGGTAATGATATGATGATGATAGTGATACTATAGTACTACATTTTGTGCTAAAATGTACTGGGGAAGCTAAGGGAATATGTACCTATTTTGATTTCAAAATGGTACCAGGCCCAAAAGTACGGATGTGTACGTAGTTGAAAGTTTTAGCTGCAAAATTTTTTTTTTATGTTTTATTCACTAATTCCCATCGTACACAATTACTAACGTTTGATTTTTAGAAAGCTTTCTAATTTTTTGTTTTGAATAAATTTTTAATTTTTTTTAGAATTGCTCTCAAGATTATGTCAAATAAAAAACGCACACAAAACAAATGTGTTACAATATAATTTTACCGAAAATAATTATTAAGTTTTAAAATATTGTGTTCACATGTGTAATGCATTATCTGTTAGCTAACATGAGTGGAGGGTATTCAAAAGATTTGGCACTCAATTTCAAATAACCCCGTACATCAAACGTTTTAAAACATCAAACAAATCAAATGTAATTAAAAGTACTTAAATGTGGTACGTAGTAATAGCAAGGTTTTGCTCTACGTGATGACAATTATTCAAAATCTGTGGTGTTCTTCAAGTATACTTATTGGTTAATTTGTTTTTAACTACTCAGAATATGAAAAAAATATATATATTTTTTAGGGTTTCTGTACACAAAATGAACAATAATTGATACAGTTCGTTTTATTTGAAAACCAAACAACTATATATTTTTATATGTATGATATTTTTTGCCGTCCAATATCAAGCTTGACGTACTAAGTTCTATTATGGCGTAAAATGTAGGCAAGTGCCTTTCCAGCCGTGCCCTCTAACGAAAATATTTGCAAGCAAAGCCGAAACGTTGGTGGGTAGAAACCCTTAAATGGATACAGATTTTTAAGATTACATTTTTAATTTCTTCTCTAGATTTTAAACTCCGTGAGTAATTATAATTTTTATAAAAAATATCTTAAATAATATAAAGGATTTGTTTAAATTTTTTTGAGCTTTTTAAAAAAAATTCAAAAAATATTAATTTCCTTCAAATCAAATTGTGGTAACCTTCAAATTATAATTAAAATTTTTTATTTGCGGTTATAGCCAAATGTACTGCGCAGTTATATTAGTTACCGATCAGAATATATCGTCGTCACATAACGTCATATGAATAATAAGGGTTGAGAAGAGACGGAATCGGCTTGAGAATTTTTTAAAACATTATAAGATTTATGTCAAATATTTTATATCTGTTATCAGACTTCTAAAACTCCAAGTGGCGTATCCAATATGGCAGATGATTTTCTCAAAAAGTCATCGAATCTTTATGAAAGAATTTTTCCGATTTTTTGTTTTTAGGTTGCTGACTACGATTCGCTTATCTGATTTTTAGAATGTACCGATAAGTAATTTACAACAAAAATATTCACTTTCCAAAAAAAATTGCTCTCCTTTTTGCATCCGCCGTTTTTAATGTTTTTTTACAATTCAGCCACCCACAAAACACTATTTCTCGGGAATAAGATCACGTTCTAATAAACAACATCCGCCATATTTCATACGCTATTTTAAATTTTAAAATTTAAATATTAGATTCGAGTTCTGAAAAAATATTTTAGATAAATCGTATCAATTTGACTGCCATACTGTATTTTTTAAAATGTGATATCAGATTTGTATTTAGTGATCTCCAAAACTTTTCCACATTTGGACCTAATTTATTTGTTGAAATTAACCTTTTCAGCAATTCAAAAAGTAATAATATGGACGCTTCCCGAAATTTGGATGACTTTTGAGAATTTGATCCAAATTATTCTTGCTGTAGGGTATCACATAGTCGACATGCTCTCATTTAATATTTTTAGTAGTTTTATCCAAACATATTGTGGGTTTACTGAAAAAATAGATTCATTGTGACAACCGAATTTATTGTCAACTCAATATTCTGGTTGCAGCAACCGATTTAATTAGTTGTGCCATCCAAATATTTTCCTGAAACAATGGAAAAATTTGATTTTAACCGAAATTCTGTTGCCTTAACCGAATTTTATATGCGCCACATAAATATATAGTTGGCTTCAAGCAAATTATTTAGTTGGCAATAAACTCGATAGTTAAAATATTTCCCCTTAGTAACTGGACATTGAAATATGAAAACTTTTTATTGTCTCGAAGTCCCTGGATTAATTTTTTTTTAATTATTTACAATTTCCTAAACTTTCCACAAACATAAGCAGACATTATGTTGAAGCATAAGTTAAATGAGTTTATTAAATTATGCCAAATCAACTCAAAACCGGAAAAAAAACTTGATTTCTGTTAAAAATACTAAAGTTGAAAAAACCTCGAAAAATAAAAAAACAGATCTTAAATATTTAGTCTTTTGTTAAGGTTAACACGAAATGAGGTATCTCAAAGGGAGGTATTTTGGAGGTACTCTTCTCTTTTCATTAAAGTTCTAATTTCATAAACCCTTACTGTACCCTTTTTAAAGTTCATAAATTAATCTAGTAATCTTACTTTTTATGTTGTGTTTACTCTTATCTTGTTTAAAACATACTTTTAAAAAAACTTTTTATTTAACCAATTAACAGATTAATGCTTCCGTTAACTAAAACTTTAATGATTCTTAAACATAAATAAGGCTAAAATAAATATAAACCAAAGGAAAATTTAACTCGTCATAAACAAATATCTTGAATTTCTTTGAAGAGTTAAAAAAAACATGAAATTAAAAGATATATAAAAGATTAATAAATTAAAATAGCCCAACTACATCTTTAAAAACCAAACATAAATACACTTATAAAAGTTTAACCGGTATAATCAACTGAAAATTACATTTTAAACAGAAGCTTATGTAGATGAAAAGGCGTTATTTTCAAATAACTGAAAATATAATTTTCTTAAGCTTTTAAAAATAAAACAACAAACAGTAAAATTAATTAACAATGTCGTAAAAATAACTAACAAATATTTACTACTACAATTTGAAACAACTGAAAAAATGGCACAAACAACTTTCATATAGTAACTGACATACATTTATTGAGTGTACTTGTATTATATAACACAATTGAAGTTTTAGTTAATTACTTAATTTATTTATACTTTACAAAGAAACTTATTAAAAGTTGGTCATCCAACAAAAATCAACTTACTTAATTTGAGGGTTCACTGAAATTCATTGTTTACTTACTGGAAAAATACAATATGTTTGTAACTCACATGTGGTCTGAAATCACGAAAAGCTAAACAAAAAAATAAATCACAAAAATTAAGTACAGTCCCCTCTCTTGCATCTCTTTGAGCTAACATTAATCCAGTTGGGGTAGGGGGATGTAAAATGAGATTAAACGTTATGATTATTTTTAACATTGTTATGCTGTTTCATTCTGTTTGCGATAACAGTTTTACCATATAGTTGTCATTGAACAAAAACATGATCACTGCTACTATATTATTCTTGCTGCATTCGGGTATGGTTGCCACAATTAAGTTATTGGTTTATAAATAGGTTTTAACCATCCGTATGCTTGCTATCATCATTATTATAGTAAATTTATTTATTATTTCATGATTACCACTTGCTATTTTATAACATGATTAGCTGTAACCCTACTGTGGTAACAAAAATTCTGACTATAAAAAATATGTTAATTATGGAACTATAAAATGCTGACAGTAACGAAAAAATAATTATAAGACAAATAAAATATGACGTTGGCATTTTCAGTCATTTATCTGTCTTGTTTTTATTAAAAAAAACTTATATCGGTTCCGTACCCATGTAAAATTTATAACATATAATCATTTTTACCTTATAATTTACAATAATCATATTATTGTCGAAACATTCATTGTCAAAAAGATTTTATATAAAGATTATTTTAAATAAAATTAATAATAATAATATATTTTAAAAAATATGTTTAATTCATTTCTTGTGAAATAACAACTTTATTGTGGAAAACGTACACAGAATATTACTAAAATACTTTTTTATAAGTAAAAGTCTGTAGAACCCCAGAGTTGTTTTGTACGAAAAGGTTTCTTATACAAAATACTACGAGTAGATTTTAGAAATTTTTCGAAAAGAAACATTTTTAAATTCTAAGATTCTCCAAACAAATTTCAATAAAATAAGAAAAAAAAAATCTAAAAATTCTTAGATTCTGAGGACTTTCATAATAGATACTAAGAACTTTTTCTAGTTAGAAATATTCTTAGCTTCTAAGGACTTCTCCTTAAGGAAAAATTCTGAGGCTCTGAGGGCTATCTTAAAAAAAAATTTAAAAATATACTGAGAATCTAAGAATTTTTCTATTAGAAAAAGTTCATAGAATTTACCCTTTTTATTAAAAAGTCCTTAAAATCTAAACATATTTTTTTAAGTATATATTTTTTTAAGTAAATAGAATCAAAGAAGTCATTAATATCGCCCCGGTAGGCTATTTAGTAGTTGGCTAGCTTATCAGTGCGGGGGTCGTGGGTTCGATTCCCACCAGAGGCTCTGGTTTGTTTTCGCTACAACGAGCCGATAGCCTTTGTTGCTAGTGCTCGGTTAGGGATTTAGAATATAATTTAAATAATATATAATAATTTATCTAGAAGTTTGTTATTTAGATAGTATCTTGAAGTAACCACATAATGCCCTAATGGCTCGGTTATGTAAATGAAGAAGAAAAAGATGAAGAAGTCCTAATATCAAATTTTTTTTAGAAAACACATTTCTTAAAGGAACATTCTTAAATTTATGTCAAAATTATGGTTATATTATGGCGAAATCATGGTTATTTAGTTATCATAATATGTTAACTATATTATAGTACTATAAATAAGTTTTAAATAAAAATTTTATAAGAAATTAAAAGCTCGAAGAAACGAAAATTTTCTTACAAATTCAAATGGAATTTTGGAAAAAGAAAACTAAATTTGTTTGATGAAATTTGATTTGTATCGATTTATCATTTTAATTAGGCGATATAGAACAATAATAATTTAAAACCAATCAAGAAATCCAATAACTAAATAATTTTGGTTCTTGTTAAAATAAACACTATCAGTAAATTAAAATAAAAATTTCAAAATTAACATTAATAAATTGTAATGATTTTTCTTGTTGCACTCAAAAAAAAAATGAAATAGAATTTAGAACAATTAACTTATTTGGAGGAAACATTCATATGAATAAATTGAATAAAATTTTCCTTAAAAATAAGAAAAAAAGAATTACTTAAAATTTGGTTTAAATTTCTAAATAATAGTAAAATTTTACTACTGCGAACTAAATTTTTATTAGAAAACAGTAAAATTTCTTCCTAATTAGTTCATATATCATCGAAAATTTTACTTTTAGTTAGAATTTGTTTCCTGGGTTTTAAAAAAAAAATTTTTTTTTTTTCAGTTCATTAGGCACTTTTTACTAAAGCACTTCTTTTAAGTGAAAATTATCCTTAAATTTTATAAAAAAAACACTCTTATAAATATGAAACTGTTTCTATGATGTCGGAAATATATTTTACCATTTTTACACTCATTTTGAAATTATTTTCCCACTTTCGGAGGAGTTCCACTTTGAGAGGACTCTGCTCTTAATAAGCTTTTTGTTTACCATTTTTATCTTTAAATTTAATTGAATTATACTAAACTCATTTATTTAAAATATAAATTAAATTTCATTAGCAAAAAGGTAAACAAATTAAAAAAGGTACCCAGGATATCCTGAAACGTAATAAATTGTGACAAAGTCAGATCATTTTCCTAGTTAATTAACGGTTTTGCTTGAGAGAACTACAAAAAGGGACTTCTTAAATGACACACGGCATTTATGGCTAAGGAACACTGGGTGGCCTTTGTCTTCTTAAATTAAAATTAAAATTGTTGCAAAAATATAAAATATCACAGTTACAGTTCTTGTTATTATTGGAAAATGGAAAATATCATAAGTTTATTTTATGATTTTCTAGC
Source organism: Eustalomyia histrio (assembly GCA_949748255.1). Taxonomy (NCBI): domain Eukaryota; kingdom Metazoa; phylum Arthropoda; class Insecta; order Diptera; family Anthomyiidae; genus Eustalomyia; species Eustalomyia histrio. Next base: position 204,029,117 of record OX456523.1, on the reverse strand, counting down.
AAATTTCAACTTTTTTTTATTATTAAGTGAATAATTTAAACGTTTTCGAAAAAAAAATCCTCTACCTAAATTTTATATTAAAAATTAGAAACTTTTGCTTAAAAAAAAATATTTTATTAAAATTTTTAAAAATTTATCTGAGAAATAGTTCATAAGTTTCTAAAATTAAATAAGTTTTTATTATAACATAGAAAAAATTTATTACTTTTTGTTTTTAATTTCCTGAACTAATTTTTAGAAAACAATTCTTAAAAATTATAAATTCTTAGACTTAAAAACTGAACTTAGAAATGGCTTTCTAAAACTCAGTTAATTTTACTACTCGCAAAAAAAATGAACACACATTAAGTTAAAGTACTTTCTCATTTTAAGTTAGACACATTTTTTAACTTTATTGGAATAAATTATATTCTCGATTTTTTTTTTTTGAACTAAACTTAGTTTTATTACATTTGAGTATGCATATTTCTGAGATGTTTTTTTTTAAATTGATAAATTTTTATTAATGTCTTCCAAAATCTTGTTTTATTTTATTTCCTAAAATCAAGAAATGTTACTTAAGAAAGGTATGAGTATATAAACTATTTCGATTTTACCTACACATAGGAATTTTTATTAATTTTTAAAAAATTGCTAGAAGGAAGGAAATTTCGGACTCATTTTAGTTCATGTCGTTTTTTTCTTGTTGTGTATTTCAAAAGATATCTTCTAAGTAAGTTAGCCCATATGTCAAATAATACAATGTTAAATTTTTAGCAGAAAAGTTTTGGGGTGGCTGATTAAGGGGACACATTTCCCTTTTTAGTCATATTTTTATCAAGTTGCAAAAAAACATCTCTATTAATAAAACTTCCAAAGCCTCAAATCGGCTTTCGACACCTTAAACTCACTTTTAATTTAAAAACAAAATTTAATAGCCATATTTACTGAACTCTGACAACGATTTCGTTGAAGACAATTTCATTTTATAAAAGAAATAAAATATTTGCAAATCCCTTAATGTTGAACAAAGACATATCTGTTTAACAAAGACATATTTTTTAGAATAATATAACTACATATACTTTTTTTTTAATATATACGAGGGCGCATCAATAAGTCCGTGACTTTTCAAAATTCAACACAGCTTCCATCAAGTACCACCTGTTAATAGACTACTGACAAATTATGAACAAGTTCCGTCATTTACTTTGCGTTTAACAGCTGTTCAAATCATACAACCTCGTGCATTTTTTAAAAAAATGGCAAAAGTGAATTTCGAGTTATCATTAAAATTTTTTTTTGCGAAAAAAACCATCAATCAGACCAAGAAAAAGCTTGATAAATACTATGGGGACTCTGCACCATCGATTTCAATGGTAAAAAAGTGGTTTACTAACTTTTGTTGTGGCCTTACAATCACGGAAGATGCCGAACGCTCTGGACGCCCAGTTGAGGTCTCTACGATATGGTCACAATATGGTGTTGGCCGATCGGAGATTGAATGTGCGATAGATTTTGGAAGACATATGCATCTCACATGGCTTAGTCGTTTCAATTTTGAACGATCATTTGGGTATGAGAAAGCTTTCCGCAAGATGGCTGCCGCATTTGCTCAAAATCGACCAATAACGGAATCGTGTGACAGCTTAGTAAATTAATTCATGAATTAAGCTATGAATTGCCCCCTCATTTGCCTTATTCTCCGAATTTAGACCTCATTGACTATTTTATATTTCCAAACCTAAAGAAATGGCTCGGTGGAAAGAGATTTAGCTTCAACGATTAAATTATTGAATAAACAAATGCCTATTTTATGGACCTCGAAAAATCCTGCTGTTAAACGCAAAGTAAATGACGGAACTTGCTCAAAAATTTGAAGTAGTCTATTAACAGGTGGTACTTGATGGAAGGAGTGTTGCATTTCATATAACTACGAGGGAGGTTCGAAAAGTCACAGACTTATTGATCCGCCCTCGTAGATATCTTTGAAGATGGGATTTAGTTGCTTTAAAATCCTATACATACATTTTGTGTTGTATTGTTGTTTTTAACAATTTATGACTTTAGACCACATGTGCACTATAATAGAAAATAATGTTTTTCAAAACAAAGTTTCTAAAAATATCAAGTAATTTTATGCATAAAAATAAAATTGTGTCTAATTCATTCAAAAACCACATTATTAACATTATTACCAAAACCAACCATTCTTCACCATTCACTTATTTCCGACAATTTTATTATTATGATTCTGGTTTTTGTCTAGCAAAAATATAAAACCTTTGTTGAACATGTGATTAAATAATATACGGATTTAAAATTTTAAAATATATATTTTCCATGTTGAATTCTTGTGATTGTGTTTTTACACTAAAAAAAAATCTCATAATCTTCTAGCAGAGTGTAGTTAATGTAACTTTAATACTCATGCAGCAACATTGTGATTGTTTTAAGTTAAGCATTTTCCTTTTGTTATACTTAATTTAATAGTTTTTGTTCTTTTTATTTGTTTTTTTTTTTTTTACTAGAACTTTTTTCTTTTTTAACAAAAGCGAACAAAAAAAAAATACACACACAATTTCACACTATAATAGACATAAAACTTTTAATAACCATTATAGTGCAGAAAACCATTGAAAATATTTTAAAAATACCTACATAAAAGTTGCTCCATAAACTCTTATATTGTAATGATGAAATGCTTCTTAGATATTAAACATTTTTATAAATCTAAAAGCTACTTAGGAGATGACTTGACTATTATAATAATATTTTTAATACAAATCATTATACTTGTATGCACAATATACATATAAAGAATTATACCAGGTAATAACTTAAAGTGGAAGTAGTTATTATACTGTGCAACAAATTTTGGAATTTTTGCAGAGAAAAAACATGGTTGTGGTAATCATTTGCGAAGAGTATCATATAATTTTGGGATGGTGTCAACCATAGTCGTAATATAAAACAGCTATCCTATTATGTTAGTAAAATAACAATATTTAAACAATATTATGATCGCCACAGTTATAAAGGGTGATCCATTTCGAGGTTATCTACTTCTTTAAAGAAAAAAACACAGACAATTAAAATTTAATGGGGAATGTTTATTATCATTTAAAAGAACATTCCTTGGCATTTATTTTTTGAAGATTATGTCTATCAATTGTGATCCAAGATGATCCATAAGTTGAGTCCAATTTTCGATGAATCGTTCGAGCATTTAGACTGGTAACTGGCGAATAATACGCGTGATGCTTTCCTCCAAGGCCTGAATCAAAGCGGGTTCGTCCGCATAAACTTTAGACTTTACATATCCCCACAGGAAAAAGTCTAACGGTGTGATATCACACGATCTTGGTGGCCTGTCGACCGGCCCAAATTGTGAAATTATGTGTTCTCTCAATAAACCCATTGATTGATGCGATGTGTGGGAAGTGGCGCCGTCTTGTTGAAACCAAATGTCGCCGAGATCATGAGCTTCAATTTCAGACATCAAATAGTCGGTTATCATGGCACGACAACGATCGCCATTGACGGTCATTTTTAAAGAAATATGGACCGATGATTTCACCGGCCCACAAACCACACCAAACCGTTGTTTTTTCTGGATGAAGTGGCAGTTCTTGAATCTCTTTAGGTTGCTCTTCGTCCTAAATGCGGCAATTTTGTTTGTTTACATACTCATTGAGCCAGAAACGGGCCTCATCGCTGAACAAAATTTGCCTCGAAAACATTCCTCGCAGAACGTGAAGTAAGTCTTTCTATTATGAAATGCCAAACAATACTTAACAAAAATAACATGACAGCATGACACGACTCACACGTGATCTGTCAAAAAAAGGCTATTGAAAAAAATATATCTACTTGAATCACCCTTTATTATGATTTGTAACTATAAAGAAGTTCTATAAATTTAAAAAATGTTTTTATTGTAAAAAATTTAATATTAAGGATTTTTTCAAGACAATTTTTTTGCTTCTACGGATTTTTGTAAAGAAAAATACTTCAAAGAATTTTTAAATTCTAAGGACTTTTTTAATAAAACACTATAAGTAATATATAAAAATATGGACTTTTTCTATAAGAAAAATTCTTAGATCCTAAGAATACTTTTACAATTTGTTTGATAGTTAGAATTTTTATTTTAGAAAAAGTCCTTAGAATCAAACAATTTTTCATGATGAAAAGTCCTCAGAATCTAAAAAATTTTTATTCAAAGAAAACCCTTAGAATCTTTCATCCAGAAAAAGTCCTTAGAATCTAAGAATTTTTCTTTAAAAGAAGTACTTAGAATCTAAGTATTTTTCATGATGAAAAGATTTCAGAATATAAGAACTTTTTATTCAAAGAATCGCCTTAGAATATAAGATATTAATTTTTATCTAAGAAATAGTTTGCCGTATCTGAGAATCTAAAATTCTTTTTATCACAAAAATTTTCGAAAAATCTAGTATTTTGCATAAGAAACATTTTCGTACAAAACAACTTTTGAGTTGTAAAAAATTATTTTATTAATATTCTGAGTAGTTTTCCAGAAGAAAGTAATTATTTTACAAAACATGAAATACATACTTTAATAAAAAATAATTATTATTTTTTAATAAAAGGAATTAAAAAAATATAAAGTCTTTATATAAAATATTTTTACCAATGTATTAATTAGTGTAAATTAGTGACTGAACTGATACAAGACCGTATTATGACAGTAAATCCCAAAGTCATGTTTTTTTTTTGATTTATAATTATTAATTGATTGATCTTATATTGATAAATGTTTTATTTAATGTCGGCAATTATGTATGGAATATAATGCGACAACAAATGCGAGCCCTTTTGAGCACATTTTTCATTACATTCTCACACATTTCACGCGGTATTTGCTTTGTTTGAGCTGCTCAAGCGTTTCTGGTTTCTTTGCAAAATCTTACTTTTCAGATATCCCCACAAAAAGAAGCCCGGAGCAGTCAATTCAGGCGACCGTGGAGGTCAATCAACATCACCATTTCTTATAATAACTCGTTGTGGAAAGAGGTCTCGTAGTAATTCCATTGTAATCCTGGCTGTATGCGATGTGGCACCGTCTTGTTGATACCACATGTCAATCAAGCCCAAAGCATGCAGTTGTGGCGTAAAAAGTTTTCAATCATATCATGATATTACTCCCCATTCACAGTAACCGTTACGCCGTTTTCATTTTCAAAGAAGTAAGTTCCAATGATTCCTCCTGACCAAATTGCACACCAGACTATCACTTTTAATTGATGCAAAGGTGACTAATGAGTAATTTGAGGATTTTCCAATGCCCAGAACCGACTATCTGTTTATTCACATATCCATTTAAATGAAAATGTGCCTCGTCACTCATTATGATTTTTTCTTGAAAATCGGGGTTGTTATGGGCGTGCTATAACATCCTATTGACACGTTGGTTTACCGAATATTTTTCCATAATAAATTTGCCACGTGTATACTTCACGACTGCAAAATATGAACTGTCAAGACTATGTTTACCAAAATGGCGGCAAAGTAGTATACCTTTCCGGTGGACAACATGTATTTCATTGGCAGAATTTATGTTACCTAAGTAAGTATGGTTACAGCCAATAATGTTATAAAATGGAAAGTAGCAATCATGATATAAGCGAATATTTACTAATGATGGTAGCGACCATATTGTTGGTTAGAACCTATTTATAAACCAATAACTTGATTGTGACAACCATACCCAAATGCAGCAAGCATAATATAGTATCAGTGATCATGTTGCAGACAGGTTTTTTCTCTGCGTGAATTAAAGTAAACCAAACACATAAAAAACTCCCTCAAAGAGATTTGTAAAGTTAGGTTAAACTTTTATTTTATAGCAGCTTGAAATGTCTGTATGTTTAAACATTCTTTTTTTTTATACCTTGATTTATTAAAGAAAATGTATAAATAACGTCTTAAGACAATTCATCATTATAATAACTGTTTGTTAAAACTAATTTAGTAATCGCTGTTTAGCATTGGCTCAAGGACTAATCCAATTGAAACTGGTTAGAATTGTCCTATCTGAATTGGGCTTAAATATTATTTAGACACACAAACACTTAGTAATCGGGCGGCTATTGTGTTGTGAATGTTATATAGAAACATAAATTCAAATCCAAAGCAAATCGGATCACATTTGGAAATTGTACCCTTTAATATCGTAACTCATAATGATATTTTATTAAAATCACTTATCGGGCAATTTCACGCAGAATTCAAACACTTTCATTAAATATGGTCCATTTGAGATCTAATTATATCATATCTAGCCAGAACTTAGGCACTTTTTGATACAATTTGATCTGGATATTTATATATGTACATACTATTATATACATGTGGGTATACTCAAAATTTTTCAGATTCTTTTAGATTTTAAAAGATCTGGCACTACATCTGATCAGATCTGGACGAGATTTTTGAAAGTTTTGTACGGGAAGGAGCGAAAAGGGGAAAGTCACCCCTGAGAGCCTGTCCAAACTGCGTTGACTAAAAACGTGAAATTTTCTATATGTGTTCAGTGAAGTAGGGTTAACTCACTAAAAATGCTGGTAAAAACAGGACACTTCTTTCTTGTAAAAGCCTGAAGAAACTGCTTTGGATACAAATTTGAAATTTATATTATGTGTTAACTGGAAAAAAGTATGCAAACTTAAAAGCAAAACGCTAAAATGGTGATGGACCAAAGTTGCGACCTGGGGGATGATCACACTTATTTAAAAAAAATCATTATAAAAATAGAAAAAATTAAAAAAACAAATCTCATAAAATGAATACGAGGGCGAGTCTAAAAATCCGTGTCTTTTTGAATAAAACACAGGTTTTTGGATAAAAAAATTATTTTATTTTTCAACATAGTCTGCTTTGAGCTCTATACACTTTGTCCAACATTTCTCTTATTATTTTTTATCTCTTCCAAAAAATAAGATTTGTCAAGGTATTTTCATGACCTTTTTTTGTGAGATGATTTTATCGTTGGAGTCAAATCTCTTTCCGCCAAGCCATTTCTTTAGGTTTTAAAAGAAGAAATAGTCACAAGTATAGTAATCCGTAGCCTAATTCATGATTTTTTGTCATGGAAACTGCACATGTCACACGATTGCGTTTGTGGTCGATTGTGAGCAAACGCGGCACCTATCATGCGAAAAACTTTCTAAGCCCAAATTGTCACTTAAAATTATGTGAAATGCCTTTGGCTTCCACAATCTATCGCATATTCAATCTCCGATCGGCCAACATCATATCGTGAATTTTATCAATTGTTTTGGGTGTAGAGACCTCAACTAAGCGTCCAGAACGTTCGTCATCTTCCGTGCTTGTAAGACCACAACGAAAGTCAGTAAACCACTTTTTTATCTTTGAAATTGATCGTGCTGAGTTCCCATAGTATTTTTCAAGCTTAGCCTTGGTTTGAGTGAAGGATTTTCTCGGCGAAATTCCCTTTATTTTAATTTCTCCTCAAATCACACTGTAGTCAGCTATGAATGACTGTCAAACACAAACTAAATGACGCAACTTGTTGTAATTTTGACAGGAGTCAACTGTCAGATGCCTGTTGACAGGAGCAGTATTGCACTTTTAGTTACAAGGCGGGAAATGGGGTTCAACTATTCTTATTTTTTTTATTTTTATCTTTTTTTAGTAATTTTAATTAAATTGATGAGGAACATGCAAGTGTGGTATCATTGGAGACAGATTTTTGAGAAGTTATTACTGATAGAGTTTTTTGGTACTAAACAGAGAAAACAGATTCATTGCGACAACCAAGTTTTTTTCCAACCGAATGTTTCGGTTGGGGCAACAGAAATTCGATTAATACAACAGCAATTTGGTTAACACAACAGAAATTCGGTTAAAGGAAAATATTTAAATTGTTTTAGGGTATATTTGATTACCACAACCAAAAAATTCAGTTGCTACAACCCAATTATTCATTGGCAAGGAATTCGGTAGTCACAATAAATCTGTTTTCTCTGTGTATTTTTTCTTTTTTGAATTTCGTCCTATTTAGGAATTTAATGGATTTTTGCAATGTCCTTTTTTTGGTACTTTTTGGAACAACATAACAATCTTGAGTTCAGACATGGACATTATCATTATATATATTAAACTTCCTTATTTGTTGAATATAATATTTGAATGCAACTTTTCAATAGCATTTGTAATGTTTCCCTCATATGCTGTCAAACAAAAAAGTACCGAAAAATTTTTGAATTTCTTCCCCTTACTATACACCCATCCCAGATCTCTGAGGTGGGCCAAAAAACTGAGATTTGTTGTTTCAGAGATTTCCTTTTTCTATCACATATACAAATTTAATCAAATTTGGATTGCTTAGGTTGGCGTACTTTCCCCGTTAATTTTCGAATTACGAGCAAAATTCAAATTTAAAGTGGTTTGTGATTTTTTTTCCATTTTGGGTATTTGTATCGGGTTAAGGATTTTATTGGATCTATTCTATAAATTTTATTCATTTTAATTACTTTTAATTTAAAAAAAAATGCAACTTTCTCAGTGCATACCAAAAGTATAATTTAATATCTTAATGAAATGTTGTTATTAAAATAATGAAAAATTAAATCAATATTACTGATACGTCATGCTTAATCTATCAGCCATATTAAAATAAAACCTTTTTTCCTTTTTAAACTCATAAAAATCATATTTTTGTATCTTTTTTTACAGAAATTATTTATTACGCAAACGTTTATCTAAAGGACCTAATAAAATTGTATTATCTGCAAATGATTTTGTCTTCCCGGTAGATTCACGCAGAGTAAGTTGTTTAAGAGCGAACAAATGAAATCTTTTAAGGAGTGCAAATGTATTATTTCTGTTGTCGTTTAACATCTTTAGGTGGATGAAGGTATAGAAGCCATGCTATGTTGTTGGCTACAGCAATTACAAGAATTTGGTGGTCCAGAGGTGGATAAACCAGATTTATTAAAAGGTTCTATAGGTTCATTAAAAAATCTAGGATTTTTTATACCAGGAGCAGCCGGGGCGAATACCTCTGCTACTACTACAACAAATGTAAATGGTAAATCAAATTCAGGATCCAATAATTTAGCCCGCCACAATCCGGCTTTATTAGATATGAGGGCACGTTATAATGGTGATTTGGTGCAGTTGAAAGAAGTACCTTTAAATGGTTCGAATGAACTGAAATCTAAAGCTATGGATTTATTGGTAATGGCTCATGGTTTAAGACATGAAAATATAAATCCCTTAATAGGCTGGCTAGCCGATCCCAATCGTACTGCTATGGTTTTTGACTATTGTTCACGTGGCTCCTTGCAAGATGTTCTAATTATGGATGAAATCAAATTGGATTGGTCTTTTCGTCTAAGTCTCCTAACCGATTTAGTACGTGGTATGCGTTATTTGCACACTTCTCCGCTACGTGTTCATGGCACATTAACTTCACGAAATTGTGTTGTTGATGCTCGTTGGGTACTTAAAATAACTGATTATGGTTTGCCTCAATTCTATGAGGCTCAAGGTTTAACATTAACACCACGCACCTCAAAAGAATTATTGTGGTCTGCCCCTGAGCTTTTGCGTTCTGTAAAACCACAACAGCAACATCATCACCATACACGAGTAGTAGGCACCCAAGCTGGTGATGTCTATTCATTTGGTATTATAATGCAAGAGGTTGTGGTGCGCGGGGAACCATATTGTATGTTGTCATTGTCGGCTGATGAAATTATAACAAAAATAAAGAAGCCACCACCATTAATAAGACCTTCCGTGTCAAAGGGTGCTGCACCACCAGAAGCAATTAATATAATGCGTCAGTGTTGGGCGGAACAGCCAGAAATGAGACCAGATTTTAATTCGTAAGTTTGCGTGTGTAAATAAATTATAAAAATAGAATTTACAAAGATTTTTAAATTTGTAAAATGAGTAATTAAATTTCACATTTTATTTACTAAAATCAGTGGTCTATTTATGCGTACACCAAAATATTTATAAACCATTATTTAAAAAAAAATCAGAGTACAAATGTAATTAAAGGTTTGAAGATATTTATTTTTTTTCTTAAGATTGTCACAGAAATTTATTTCTATTCGGGTGACAAAGAGTTTAGGTAGGAGATTTATTTTAATGTTATAAATCTTAAGTATAACAAGAATACACCAAGACAGATATATAGTATTAAAAGTGAAAATAAATATACGAAGCTGTTTCCAGGACCTCAGTAGTATGCTCGCAATAAGTCTTTCAAGGAGCTGACCTATCCACGGCGTACTTTCTGCTGGATATCTCGTTTCAGCTCACTAGAGGGATATTAGTATACCTTAACAATATTCAAAGAATGTGATTTCCTTTCGGCGCTCTTCGATGTTTCGGGATTCTCGAAGGACTGGGAAAAATTTTTTATTTGCCGTAAAATTTGTACATGAAGTTAGCTCCCCATAGAGGTCATCCCTGTTATCTACAATATAGAAAAATTCAAGTCAAATGTCCACAAACACTACTCCCTTTTTCCTAGGACACTCGCAGGATATTATACGATTTTCCAAGGACTCGCAAAATAATTGACCTACGTACGGAACACGTCCAAATTAGTTCATTATTATTAAGAATACTTACAAATTGTCTAAGGATGTGACCTTCCTCGTGAAAATCAAGTTCAAGAACACAGACAGGATATTACAGAATTCTCGAAGGACACTCAAGTGACCTATGTGCAACACATGTTCCAGCTACGCTTTGCCCAAGAATTTTATATGTTACTTCCAGAGTGCCCAAACAAGTGACCCATACTATGCAAACGTCCCAACTAAATCTAAGCTTGAATGAACTAATCCGTTCTAACAGTGCTAACAAGTATTTTACACACAATACATGGCTTCCAAAGGAGGTGACCTACGTACGGCATACTTACCGAAGAAGGTAACTCGAGGGGTATTCATAGTCATAGGAGCTCCAAGGATATTCACAGAACCTCAAAGAATATTCACAGGACATCAAAAGATAAAAGACTTATAAAACGTTCATACTAAACCCTAAAATAGGTTATTTAATTTTTTTAAAGTTTTCGATTAAAATTTTGTACGAAATTTTACAGATGAAAATTTGATACATATTTTGGGGTTTAGTTTGAATGCATTATTAGTTTACTAGAGACAAACAGGTGTATTTTTGTTATGCTACGTTTTTATCAAAAATCTAAAACGATTATATTCAGTGAATTAATTCATAACTCAAGGAACACATATTTTTTATTTCGGATTTTCATTTTTTGCCACTTCCTATTAAATTTTCAAAAATCCCAATTTATTTGATGTTTGCGCTGCAGGGGGAAAGCTATTTAGGCTGGTTGATTAATGGGTATAATTTAGTCTTTTAATCTTATTTTTACCACGCTATTATTTAATATTCTAATTTTTTCCTCATTTGTTTTCTACGCCGCTACAGCAGTCTACACGCCTAATTTTATTGATTATAATTGATTAAGATCGTAATTTTCCAGCCTTTATCTACATTTAACATGTTTTATTGGAAATTGCTTAAAGTATATTTTTCTCAAGGAACACATTTATTTTAAATATCAGCTTTTTAGCCGAATTCATTGAGCAGAATATTTCTAAACTCTGATTATTTTGAGATAAGTTAGTAAGCATAAGGATTTAATATGCTTTTAGTAAAAATCAAAAAAAAAGATGTGCCGCATGTAAAGTATAACTGATATTAATTAATGATAGAATAAGTAACACTTATACGACACGATGGCAATATTTTGGATTTAATAGGTCGGTTAATTTTATATACTATAAATATATAAAGGGTGATTTTTTTTTGCTATTTGGTTTTTTAGTATAAATATCTTCAATATAAAAAAAATATTCGTGACATGTGGCAATGCCAAAAATGCTCAGTAAAGTGTTAGAAATGTGTTTCGTACGTCCATTTTATGGTCATCATAATCGACCCACCCAACAGGCAATTCAAGCTGTTGCGAGCAAATTCTGTACCAGTTTCAATTTATTGGACATTAATCCACCAACCCGTATGCGAAGATTGCGTCAATGAAGATCGCGATATGTCATTTTGTCTCCGTTGTTATCAATTGGAATTGTTTTATTCGACCACCTAGAATATTTTACGTAAGGACCTCGGTATACAACCATTCAAAATAAAGCTGCTGCAAGATCTGAAGCCAGGTGACGTACCACAACGTCGTTTGTTTGGTGAATGGGTCTTAGAAAAGTTGGACGAAGATCCATTTTTCCATCGAAAAATCGTCTTTAGCGAAGAAACTCATTTTTAGCTGAATGGGTTTCGTCAACAAACAGAATTGCAGAATTTAAATGAAAAAAGCAGCCAGAGGCAGTTCAAAGGCTGCCAATCCACACTAAAAAAATCACTGTTTGGTGCGGTTTGTGATCCGGCGTCATCATTGGAAATCGCAACGTTACTGTCAATAAAGCAAGGTAACCTGCGATGATTACCGACTTAGAAGAATTGGACTTGGTTTACATGTGGTTTTAACAAGATGGTGCCACATGTCACACAGCACGCGATACCATGAACCCATTGAGTGGCGAGTTTGAGTAGCAATTAATATCACATTTTGGAGCAGTCCACTGGCCGCTAAGATCATACGATTTGACGCCACTAGACTATTTTTTGTGGGTGTAAACGAACATAGAAAAAACCGATTCGTGCAGACATCCGAATTTTTAGCCAATCGAATGGTTCGGTTGTGGTAACCGAATTTTTCGATTGTAACAACTGAAAACCAATTAAGACATGAGTAATTTGACTGTGACAACAGTATTGCGATTGCCTTAATAACAATTCGGTAGTCACAACCAAAAAGTTCGGTTGCTGCAACTGAAGAATTTGATTGGCAACAGATTCTATTGTCAGCACGAATCTGTTTTCTGGGTTAAGTCTCTCGTGTACAAGGACACACACAATTCCAGCACTAAAAACAACATTACAGGTACCATTGGTGAGATGCCGTCCGAAATGCTGGAAAATGTATGTCAAAATTGAAGCTCACGGATGGACCAACTAAGGTAAAGCCCTGGTCAACATTTTCATAAAGTAATCTTTAAAAAGTGGATGGCAGCTATTTATTTATCGCCAAATTTATATACTCGTATCACTCACTTTTGCACATTTTCTGTTTTTTTTTTCAATTTTCAAAACATAAACGGTTAAAAAATCACCCTTTATGTACAATATTAGTAATTTCAACAAATGTTTGACAAACATTTTATTCATTAAAATTAAGAGTTATCAATTTATGACCATAAATATACCCACTAACACATTGAGGTGACGGATATGAAAATCCTGTTTTTAAATATAAATCATTTTTTTTATTGATTTTCTTTACTTTTTTGCTCCTTTTTTCCTTTCTTACTTCATGAATGAAATGTGTGGCGTTCGTATGTGTGACTTGTCTTGGAAATACAAAAAATGATTGACGATGTCAATGTCGTCGCTATAAATACAACAATAATGATGTTGGTTGTTAATGCTGTGATGATGATGTTGATGATATTGACTATATAAATCTGGTTGCCTTTATATGAATGATGACACATTTTAATATGATAAAAACAACAACTACAACAACAACAAAATACAAATAAAATTAAATAAAAATATAACCACAATAACAAACAACGATACAGAGTTTATGAACGTTTTAAATTATTAAATCATGGACGTAAGGTTAATTTTGTTGATACAATGTTTCAAATGTTGGAAAAATATTCAAATAATTTGGAAGAATTAATACGTGAACGTACCGAACAATTGGATATTGAAAGAAAAAAGACTGAGCAACTATTAAATAGAATGCTGCCAAGGTAAGAGATACGATTTTCTTTGATTTTACATTAAGCAACGCTTCTATAATATTTATATCTATTTTTGTCTTAAATTTACAGTTCGGTAGCTGAGAAATTAAAAATGGGTTTAGCTGTGGAACCTGAAGAATTTTCCGATGTTACAATATATTTCAGTGATATTGTTGGTTTTACAACAATAGCTGCTCATTGTACACCGGTACAAGTGGTAGATCTATTAAATGATCTCTATACAATATTTGATGCCACCATTAATGCTTATAATGTTTATAAGGTAAATCCAACTGTTGCTTTCCTACAGACAAATCTGTTCTCTATTTGGTTATATTATTTTAGGTTGAAACAATTGGTGATGCTTATATGGTTGTTAGTGGCATACCCGTTCGCACGCCGGATCATGCTGAACAAATTGCCACTATGGCTTTAGATTTATTACATCAAAGTGGTCGTTTTAATGTTAAACATTTACCGGGTGTTCCTTTGCAATTAAGAATAGGTCTACATACCGGACCCTGCTGTGCGGGGGTAGTCGGTTTAACTATGCCCAGGTATTGTCTATTTGGTGATACTGTTAATACCGCATCCAGAATGGAATCAACAGGTTTGTTTAATGAGTGTTATTAAAATAATCAAAAATTTTATTTTGTTTCTTTTTTATTAAGGCTCCTCTTGGCGCATTCATATGTCTCAAGAGACTAGAAATCGTTTAGAGGCTCGCGGTGTTTATATGATTGAACCTAGAGGACTTATTGATATTAAGGGTAAAGGCATGATGAATACATTTTGGTTGTTAGGCAAAAAAGGTTTCGATAAACCAATGCCAAATCCCCCACCGATAGGGTAAGTAGAAATATTTTAATATTTATCATTTCTTTTTTATATTCCTAACTTACAAAAAAAAAACTTATTTCAACATGCTTGCCCTTCTAAAATGGATAAAGAGAGTCGCATGGGTAGGTTAAACAAAGTTTCTATAAAGACTGTCAAATTTTTAGATTGTGCTTCAATGATTTCCCAAAAATTTTATGCGTAATTTGTTGTATAAATTTTTAATTTTCTGGCAATATGATATTGAGTTTTATTTAACGCCAAATTTTTTTCCCAAAAAGCATATTCTTTGAAATGTTATAACGCTAAAAATGCAGAAAATAAAGCCTAAAAATAGCATTTGGGCAATTTCACATTTTTGTATATACACTTTTGGGCGATATGACATCTGTGTAATTGGGCATTATGTTCTTGGTGTTATTACCAACGCCGCAATGATGATTGTTTGCAATAAAATCTAAACTATGTGTTTGTTAGGAAATAAGTCTTTAAAAATGATCCAGCTCACAATATTGCAAATCTGGAGCTTAAAAAACAAAGACATGAAAATATAGGATACTGAGGAATAATATTGGCTCGTTCTTTTAAAATGCCAACGATGGCTCTGCGAAATGAAAAAAAAAAAACAATTATACAAAATGCAAATGAAGAAATGAAACAACCCCCAAATGAAATAAGTCGCAAGAGAAAAAAATTAAATAATAGCTAAAATAAATAAAAGTATCTCCAAAAGATAAAACTAAATAACTGCCAAGATAATTTCCTTGGGGGATTTTTCACAATGATTTGAAGATGAAATAATTCCCAAAGAAAACAAAATTATCCCAAACATTTCCACGGCCCTTTTTAGATGTTATTTCATATTTTCCCTTTGGGGGTTATTTCATCGAAATATAAATATTAATTTAACTCGTTTGGGATGAATGAAACAGTTCTTCAAGCCGAAACAATATGGAATGAACTGGATAACGATTGTAATTGAAAGCCGGGATACAGGAAACGAATGATTTACGTTATTTCGTATTATCCCATAAATTAGTAAAAAAAAAATGTAAGGCATCCTTCGGAATCTCTCTCGGTTCTGGTACATTAGTATTAAAGCAGTATGTTAGCCTTCCAATGAAGTAAAGTACCTGGCCATTTTACAAAATGTCTAGTTTTCAGCAGAAAGCACAAACCGGTTAAAGCTTTTGCAAAATTCGACAACAACAAAACAAATCCGACGACACAAATAAGGTAGATCCCAGGGGATAAATTTTTATAAAACAGCCACAGAATAACTTGTTCTTTTTCTATGATACCAGATGAAGATGTTTTTCTATCATCTTTCCAATTTTGTTATTGCTTGGAAATAAATGTATTCCTCAAGGTCTTCATTATAG
Source organism: Eustalomyia histrio (assembly GCA_949748255.1). Taxonomy (NCBI): domain Eukaryota; kingdom Metazoa; phylum Arthropoda; class Insecta; order Diptera; family Anthomyiidae; genus Eustalomyia; species Eustalomyia histrio. Next base: position 204,013,054 of record OX456523.1, on the reverse strand, counting down.
ACGTTTGTTAAATTCAATCCAATTCTCTTACCACCGAGCCATTTTTTCACTTTTTTCTTCTCCACATAAGGATGTTTTTGCTTCAAATCAATGTCAAATCTGTCCAACAGCTGTGAATAATATTCGCCGGAGATCATTTTCTCTTTTCATCCAGATAAGTCCCTTGTTTGACTGTTCCTTAGTCTCTGATGTATTGTGATGGATTAAAGTTTCGTCCATGCTTACGAAATGGCGAAGAAACTCTTTCGAATTACAGTTACACATCGCCAAACACTTCTTTAAATGGTCGCACGGTTGCGTTTTTGATTATCCCCACGCTCAGTTAAGATGCCTATAGCCTTAGCCACCTCAGGAACTTTCTTTATACAATCGTTCGATATCACACCAGGGATTTAAATTTACGCAAAAATAACACTGAATTCACATTTTTTCAATTTCGCTAAAAATCACGAAGTTGTCTGCTCGCAATTTTCGTCAAACACAAATAAAATCATGCAGCTTGCCTCGTAATACAAATTAACTCACTACCAAATTACAAATTTTGTTCGCCATTCTAATTCGTTCACTGTATTTAATGTGTTACAATTCCACGCAATTCCCGTTCTATTCCATATTGTTCCAATTTTTAGAAACTCACTACGATATTACAAATTATTTTACTTACTTTATAACCGGTTCTGGCATATGAAAAACAATTCCACTTTGACCAGTAAAAAGCTTGATTCTTAAAATAATTTCATTTACATGTTATCCAATTAATTTCTATTTTCATTTCAGTTTAGATGAATCATTAATACGCAACTCAATAACACTCAAGGCTCAGGCCAATAAATCACGTAATAGTACAAATCCATCTTCCAGCCAATCTTCCTCTTTAGCCGGTGAATCGGTTGAAGTTAAAGTTGAAATAACACCACCCACAAATATTGATGTGTGTTCTTCTAACTTACCCAATTCCTATTCCATAGATTCCAATTCTACTACCACAATAAGTCCCAATACAACACTATGTCCTGAGTTTCCTACCAAAACACCCAGTACCTCACCACAACCTCGAAAAATTACCGAAATTGCCACGGATAATCTATTAAATCCATCTAATTTTAATCGTTTACCAACATCAGCAGCTGGTTCGTCATCGAGACTATATAAGAAAATTGAAGAAATGATGGATCTAAGTTCACCTTATAATCACTATAAATGTCTTAGTCCTAGCGAAAGTAATCTAACACAGTTTTATGATGGTAAATATTTATATAGTGGTGGAGGTGTAGTTAGTACTACAGCTAATAGTTTCCATTCGGTAACAGGAAGATTTGAAAAGCCCGGCTCTTCACGTTTACTACGACGTCAATATAGTTTGGATCGTGATGACACAACAAAATCTGATCATCAACATCATCAACACCATCAGTCTTCCTTACAATCTTCCCTACCGATATCAATACCCAACAAATCATCCATGTTGGAAATACCAATACTGCATGATACCTCAAGAAGTCCGAAGGGTACATTAACAAGAGTACATAAACAAAATTCCACATCTATAGCACAAGACTTAGAGAAAATAGAAGAAATACCCTTATCGCCGTCTTCATCACAACAACATAGTAGTTTTGATAGCAATATGAATCGTAGTCCACCTTCTACTATCGAAGCTCAATCACCGCCACCACCACGCCCTGCAAAGATGGGAGGATTTGTAGCATCTTTATCACCACCTACTCTACTATCAGCGCCTACCTCACCTGCTCCATCAAGATCTCTAAATGGTGTAGCGTACAATTGTACTATAATGGAAAGTCCTACAACAGATGCTTCGACTGCTACAACAACGGCTTCAGTTAACTCAAATACTACTGCGTCTAAAGATGATCAAAATAATATAAGAAAACCAGAAATTTCATTAAATGTTGAAGCTCTTTTAGGCAGGTAGGATACGGTTTAAGCAGGTATGCTACGGCAGGTACGATACAGTTTAGTTAGTATTTTTAGTGGTTAACGTTTAACTCTAGATGTAAACGGCTGTTTAACCTCTAACTCTAGTTATAAGTTAAGATAAGTTAATCGCCTCAAAGTTTGTATGGAGCAATTCCATATGAAAACGATCAAAATTGGCAAATTTTTGGACGACCCCTCTCCGATTTTAAAATAAATAGTCTCAATCGATTGCCCAGCAAAAAATAATGTACCTACATATTTTTTTTTTTTTTATTGTGACTGGTTTAGTGGTGGTGTACACCACTGTCATGTGACAAAATTGAAGAATTCTTCATAAGGGACCTCATTGAAAGTTGTTTTAAAAAAAACTACTAAAGCGATCGCAACGAGTGATAGCTCGTTGGAAAGGTATTGAATCAGGCTTTAATTGAAAAATAAAATTTTCCTAATTTTTCTCAGAAATTTACCTTTTTTCCCATGAAAATTAAATTTTCCGATGAAAATTAAATTTTCCGAATTTCCACAGAAGGTCCTAAATTTTCCGGCTAATTTTATTTTTTTTTGGATTCCTCATAATTTTTGCTTTAAGAATCAGCAATAAAAAAATGGGCCCCGACTCCTTGTTTGGACAGGAGAAGAGCATTTAAGAGACCACCTTGTTCTCATTGTTTTTATATTTTTTATAATTGAATTATTTTTAATTATTTAACATTATTTTATTTTATTATTAAAAATACATTTTTAAAATTATTTTACAGTTAAAAATACATTTATGAAGAAAAAATCAATTTTTTTTTTAAGAGCCCCAAGTTGAGTGTGTAGTGAATATGGTCTGCCTGCCTTCACAAGATCCATGGATAATAGCAGCAGTGGCATGTAATGGCACACCAAACCCGACTGAGGCTACAGGTCATAAAATGTTTTGTAAATTTTTTAAATTACCAGGTAATAAATATTTCGCCTAAAATGACACGTGCAGAAACAAGTCATAAAACACGGATTTTCCATAAATATGGCGAAATATTTATTACCTGGTAATTTAAAAAATTTACAAAACATTTTATGACCTGTGGTCGGCTTATTTGCAGTAACCAATTAAGTCCCTCTTTAAAAAACATTTTATGACCAGTAGTTCACGCAAATTATCCTATTAAAGAAAAGCAAATATCGCTTATTTTTTTACCTATTTTTTACCAAAAAATAAATATAAATACTTTACACACTCTGAGTCAAATTTCAGTTGAATACTAAACGTGAAAGTGTTAAAGTGTTTTTTTGTAAAGTAAAGAGTGAAGCTGTAAAGACAATTTAAAGTAAAATGAATAAATTTTGCTGCAATCCGTTTAACAAGAGTGGACATCGTTCGAAAAAGATAAAAGTATTAAAATTAACTGGTGTTTCGAAGCGATACATGAATGAATTAAATATACAATACGTTGAAGAAGCACAATTCATTTGCCCCAAGTGTAAAATCGATTTGTCTCAACAAGCAAATGCATTGAAACAAATGCAACCACAATCCGAGAGTGAAATGACAATTGAACAAAATGTTTCATCTGATAGTGAGGCAGATATTCCGATGGTCAATATGTCTTTGAGTCCTTTGAATGAGGCTATTACCACTTTAGGTGAAACGCCTATTAGAAAAAGAAAGTTGCGAAGTGAAAAATACAGGAAAGATAAAAAAGGCAAGGTTATGAGTGCAATCGCGACAATATTTGATGAAGGCTCTGATAACGAATGCAGTCAAGCAGATGACGTTGATGACGGCAAACAAATGATTGAGCAGTTGAAAAGAAAATTCAATTTAGCGACCACTTTTCCGGAGAAATATCTCATTTTACCTGTGCTGCCTCAATCATGGTCTCTACGCAAAATTTCTGAACAGTTTCAAACATCTTTTTACATCGCGAGAAGAAGCAAAGAATTAGTTCGACAGAAGGGCATATTGGCGACTCCCACCAAGAAATTTGGCTCAAGGACCCTCAGCGAAGCAACGGTGAAATTGATTCAAGATTTTTACTGCAATGATGACAACAGCCGCGCCTGCCCAGGTACACGTGACTATGTTATCACACGTGAGGATGGAGAAAAAGTACACAAGCAGCGCAGATTATTATTATGTAATCTATCCGAAACATACCATCAGTTCAAAGAGAAATACCCAGTAGAAAAAGTGGGATTTTCTAAGTTTGCCATCCTACGACCAAAAGAATGCGTGCTGGCATTAGACAGGCACGGAACGCATTCAGTCTGCGTTTGCATGTTTCATCAAAACATCAAATTAATGTTCTTTCCATGCAAGAAATTGAAAGTATTTCACGGTGAAGTTGAAACATATAGGGACCTCCTGTCGAAGTCGTAGTGCGCATACCCCACGGAAAATTGTCATCTGTCCAAATGCGACAATTGTCCGAAGATTGACGAGCTAGAGCAATATTTGGCGGAAAAGTTTGAACAGCTGTTAATTCAGGAGGTGCATTTCAAACAGTGGATAATTAGCAGCGGCAGATGTTCCCTTGAGACCGTGGTAAAGCAGATTCCGGAATTCATCGAGGAATTCGGATTCAAGTTGGATGAACTGAAGGCGCACCATTTCATATCCGAGATGCAATCGAAATTTCTAAAGGAAAGTAAGGAGAAATTAGCCCAAAATGAATTCATTGTAATAAGCGACTTTGCCGAGAATTACACTTTTTTCGTTCAGGATGAAATTCAGGCTTATCACTGGGCAAACGACCAGTGCACGGTGCATCCTTTTTGCATTTATTTCAAAAACGAAGATAACGAACTACAGACCGTAAGCCTTGTTGTTGTCGCGGAGAGTTAAGCTCATAATTATGTGTCCGTTTATTTATTTCAAATGAAACTGTTTGAATTCTTAAGATCAAAATTCGATGCAATCGACAAAGTAACGTTTTTCTCAGACAAGAATAAAAAAATTTTTACAATCTTTGCATAATTGAAGAAGAACAAAACTGCAAGGTCGAGTGGCACTTTTTTGCGACGTCCAACGGTAAGGGCACATGCGATGCGTTGGGGGAACCCTAAAACGCATGGCGACTAAGGCAAGTTTGCAAAAGTTTGCACTGACCAGATCTTAAATGTACAACATTTGTTTTCGTGGATTCAAAGCAAGGAAATTGCCATTAACACAGTTTTATGCACTCAAAAAGAACACGATGCCATGGAGCGACGACTTCAAAACAGATATAATAATGTCAAAACTATAACTGGAACGCAAAAGTTTCATTGCTTCATACCAAATATTTCTGATATGTCAATTAATGTAAAGCGGTACTCTTCGTCTGCCGACGTGCTAAATTTAAAGTTACTTTAATTTTATAATGATGCCAAGACAATTGAAATTTTTAATAAATATTGTAATTAAGTATAAGCAGCAAAATAAGAAAGATTTTTTCTTCATAAATGTATTTTTAACTGTAAAATAATTTTTAAAATGTATTTTTAATAATAAAATAAAATAATGTTAAATAATTAAAAATAATTCAATTATAAAAAATATAAAAACAATGAGAACAAGGTGGTCTCTTAAATGCTCTTCTCCTGTCCAAACATGGAGTCGGGGCCCATTTTTTTATTGCTGATTCTTAAAGCAAAAATTATGAGGAATCCAAAAAAAATAAAATTAGCCGGAAAATTTAGGAGCTTCTGTGGAAAATCGGAAAATTTAATTTTCATGGGAAAAAAGGTAAATTTCTGAGAAAAATTAGGAAAATTTTATTTTTCAATTAAAGCCTGATTCAATACCTTTCCAACGAGCTATCACTCGTTGCGATCGCTTTAGTAGTTTTTTTTAAAACAACTTTCAATGAGGTCCCTTATGAAGAATTCTTCAATTTTGTCACATGACAGTGGTGTACACCACCACTAAACCAGTCACAATAAAAAAAAAAAAATATGTAGGTACATTATTTTTTGCTGGGCAATCGATTGAGACTATTTATTTTAAAATCGGAGAGGGGTCGTCCAAAAGGTGATCGCTTTCATATGGAATTGCTCTATGTTTTGTTTAAATTTATGTTAATTTTAATTTTAAATTAATTTTTAGTGTGTGTTAAGTAGTCTCTTTTAGATTTAAAGTTTTGATCTCTTTAAAGCAAATAATTCAAAAACTTTTGATTTGGGTTAAAGTGTTATCGAAATAATTAGAGCATATATTGAGATAGATCAAAAAAAAATATGATGTCAATTTGCTGAAGATAAGTAACTACGAATAAAATCAAACCATTGGTACAATTGAATATTGGTGTTAATAACAAAACTATTTAAATAAAACTAAATTTTAGCTGCAACACCCAAAAGTTTCTAGGAATAGAGAAATCTCTTTACGTACAGCGTGCTCGTGCCAATGTTCTTTCTGCTCCTCTGGTCATTCATTAAAAGATTAATAGAAAGTGCTAGTTCCTCTATCTGAACTTATATAAGGGATGACCAATTATTCACGTAACCGGTTGATAAAGCTAACCTTCTGGCTGAATTATTCGAAAGATTTTTTTTTTGCCGGAAAACAACCAACCACTGCCACAGCTGGTTGGAGTATCTCATGCTATGACCAAGATATTCTTTCGAGTTCGTGCCGTTAAAAGGGTTCTTGTGAATTTCAATGTAAACAAGTCAGCGGGCCCGGATGGCATACCAGTAGTGGTGCTGAAACAGTGCTCTTCGACGCTATCGCGTCCATTGGCCACCCTATTTGTAACATCGTATAGTACGGGTATATTTCCATCTTTTTGAAAGGTTGCCAATGTTCAGCCAATCCCCTAAACTCTCTAACTCACTTCTTAACGATCAACAGTGTACGAGGGCGGATCAATAAATACGTGACTTTTTGAACTTCCTTTGTAGTAATATGAAATGCAACACTGCTCGCATCAAGTACCACCTGTTTATAGCCTACTGTCAAATTTTGGGCAAGTACCGTCATTTACATTGCGTTTATTAGCTGTTCAAAACATACAACCTCGTGGCATTTTTTAAACTTGGGTATGAGAAAGCTTTCCGCAAGATGGCTGCCGCGTTTGCTCACAATCGACCACCAACGAAATCGTTCTACGGGAGATCTGATGTCGTTTCTTATGGAGCGTTAGAGTCGGTCCATTCACTGATTTCGTGAGAACAAAATGGTTGCTCTATATATTTTGAAGACATAAAGAATTCGTGACAAAGATTAAAGCTTTTGGTGTCCGTGATGAATTCTCTTGATTCATATTGAGTTTTCTCACTACTCTTTCTCTGCGTACTGAGAAAACTCAATATGTTTGAAACATAATCACGGCTACTATATTATGCTTGCTACAATCTGGTATGGCTGTCACAATAATGTTATTGGTTTCCTAAACATTAACATGGTCGCTACCATTATTATTATAGAAAATATTTTACTATTTCATGATTATCACCTTTAATTTTATAACATGATTGGCTGTAACCATACTGTGGTTACAAAAATTCTGACTTTGAAAAAAAAAATAGTATGATAATTATGCAACCATAAAATAATAGCTACAATCAATAAATAATTACACATCAAAGAAAACATGACTTTGATATTTACAGTCATTATATTAGCTTGTTTTCATAAAAACAAAAAATTTATTAGTTCTGTCAGTTTGGTTTTACTACAAAATGTCTTAAAAAAGCAATCATATATTTTTTACTAAAATTGGAAAAATATCAGATGGGTAGAAGTACTTTTCATATGACATTTAAACATTTCATCAATTGACCCAGTAAGGTCCAGTCAGGTTATTGTCAAAAAGATTCTATATAAAGATTTTATATTTTTATTATTTTTTTTTTTTTTTCAATAAAAACAATAATACATTTTCTTTAAAACTATATATTTCTTAAAATAATAACTTTCTTGCTGAAAAAGTACTCAGAATATTAATAAAATATTTTTTTATAAGAAAAAGTCTATAGAACCTAAGAATTTTTTGTACGAAAAGGTTTCTTATACATAATACTAGATTTTTATATTCGATGGACTTTTCCTTAAACTAAAATTCTCGGAGTCTGCAAACTTTGTCTTATATAAAAATTCATATATTCTTCAAAAACTTTCTTTGAACGAAAAATTCATAGATTCTGAGAACTTTTCATCATGAAAAATACTTAGATTCTATGGACTTTTTCTAGTAGAAATAATCTTAGAAAAACGAAAAATGTCTAAAAATTTTCGAAAAAAAACTTAAAAATGCCTTTAGAATCAAAGACTTTTTCTATTAGAAAAATTCCATAGAATCTATGTTAGAATTAAAATTTTTTTTTAAGTATTTTTTTTAAAAAAGTCCACAGAATCAAACAAGATCAAATGATTATATATTTATAAATATGAGAATCATAATATACAGGTTGGTTGAAAAGTTCCTGCGCTCGAAATGAAAGAATACTGTTTTTGTTACGAAATATATTTTTTTTTCAATATAATCTCCTAGAAGCTCAATACACTTGTTTCAATGATCTTCCAATAATTTTATCCCATCCTTATAATGGTTTTCCGGAAGCTCTGCAAAATAACCGTCTACGGCTGCTATGGCCTCTTCATTCGACGAAAAATGCTTTCTACGAAAGAATTGTTTGAGATTTCTGAAGAGATAGTAGTCACTGGGAGCTAAATCTGGTGAATACGGTGGATGTTCAAGCAATTCGTACTTTAATTCTTTGAATTTAGCCATCGTCAAAACACTTTTGTGAGCAGATGCATTGTCTTGATGAAAAATGCTTTTTTTCTTCTTTAAACCAGGTCTTTTCTAGAATTTTTTCATCCAGCTAATCCAAAAGACTGCAATAATATTCAGAGTTGATTGTTTTACCTTTCTGAAAATAATCAATCAACAAAATTCCTTTTGCATCCCAAAAAACTGATGCCATAACCTTCTTTGCTGATCGCTGTGACTTCGCCTGCTTTGGAGCTGAACAACCAGCTTCAGTCCACTGTAAACGTTCTTGTTTTAATTTAGGATCATGGTGGCAGATCCAAGTCTCATCCATAGTTATGAAACGATGCAAGAAGTCGGTTTTATTCGGCTTAAAACGCTCCAAATTACGCTGAGAAATTTGTTTTCAATCCAGTTTTTGTTGAATTGTTAATGTGTGCGGCACTAACTTTCCAAAAAGTTATTTCATACGTGATTCTTCATGTAAAATATGGAGTACTCGTTCATCTGAGATGACTATGGCATTAGCAATTTCACGCTTAGTCAAACTTGGATCTTCACTATGCATATTATGTACCTGCTCAATGATTTCTGCTGTGGTTGCAGTTTTTGGTCGTCCTTCGCGTGGATCGTCTTTAAGGCTGGTACGACCACATTTAAATTCACCAGCCCAAAATTCAACGGTGCGTTTTGAAGGTGACAATTCTTCATAAATTTCCTTTGCTTTTAAACCCTTCAAAACAAAGAATCTAATGACTGCACGATATTCAATTTTTTCCATATTAAAAAAATCAATGACACGTCAAATGGCTTGTAAACAAAGAAAGAATTGACAGAATGACTTGCAACTTTGCATGTATTCTCAGGACAGTTATACCAACTTGAGAAAAAAAAAAGTTTGGAGCTAGCAGTGCCATCTCTTGATGAGCGCAGGAACTTTTCAACCAACCTATATTTATTAATGTGCCAAAATATGGTATTAGATAGTCATAATGTAGTTACGGGTGACCGTAATATGATAACATTCTGAGCATACTATGATTACATGTGATCATATTATGATAAATTTAAGATCACAACATCTTGATTTGTAACCATAATATAGTAATTTTTGAATTATAATATAACTGTAGGGACTATATTATGGTAAAATTTTTATCATAAATGATAACTATATTATAGTATGACTATGGTTGGCACAATCATAAACCCAATATTATATGATGCTCTTTGAATATGATTGCCTTAACCATATTTTTTGCGTGAGGGATCGCACTATAAGAGTTGTTATAGATGGGGTCCGACACGACGAGTTTAAGCTGAAGGTTTCGTTATTTTTACCTTAATTTTACCTATTTTTATAAACGACCTATTGGGTCAAACTTCAAATCCTATATATCATTCATATTGCTTTAATCATACTCCAAGCCCTTTAGAGATTGGGGTCATGAGGCAAAATATGAATGACATAATCAATATGGACCTTTCGAAAATCTCTGGGTGGAGTTGTGAATAGGGTCGATTCTAATGCAAATATGACCCAATGTTGTTTGTTAACACATAGACGGGCCGTGGGGTCACTCTGTACACATGGATAGAATCGGATGCTCTTAATATTTTAAGCATAAAAATTCAATGTTACATCCGCCGGAATAATCACAAGAACCATTCAAATATATTGAAAATAATTCTGAAATTGCCAAAATTAATAATTTTGAAATTTGAAAAAAAAAGGTAAAACCAGTAGTCGTTCTTAAAACAGTTTATTATTTTGGGTCCATAATACATATACCAAAAAAGGAAACAAATTATAAATTTCAACAATTCGTCAATAATTGTGGCCAATTGTTTTCATCAACCACTCAATTGAAACAACATAAGATTTTGTTTAACATTTTATGCTCTTTAAAAAAATAATACTTTTTTAAAGAAATCTCTTTTTTGCCAAATATTATTTCTATTCAAATGTTATTGAATTATTTTCTAAAATTAGATCTAACTTTTCAGCATATGTAGCAAAGTACGACTTATAGAAATATGAATGAATGGCTTTATTAATAGAAAAAGTTACCTAACAATTTTTTATTTTATTAATAGAAAGAAATATCAACTAAGAGTGTGAAGGGAATAACTATTTAAAAAGTATTGAAATTAAAAACAATAAGTTATTCTTTTTAAAAAGGGATTTTTATTAAAGTTTAGAAATTTTAAACAAAATAAAATATTTCTAATACAGCCAAATATATTATCTATATATTTTTTATAAAAAAATGTACTTAATATAATTTAAAATTTGTTAAAAAAAATAATAATAAATTTTAAGAATGTTACAGAGAATAATAAAGAATGTGTTATTTAAAATTAAACGAGTTACAGATTTTAAAATAAATCCTTTATTTTTAACCAAACCAATATCTCTAATTACAACAAAGAAATATCTCTTTTATTAAAAAAAAATATTTCAAAGTAAATTATTATTTTATTGAAACTTTTAAAAAATTTGCAGTTCCTTATTTATGTATTCTTAACAAAATAATAAAAAAAACATTAACATAAATAAAAAACATTAATTATTATAAATAAAAAAATTATTTATCTAACAAAAATTTATAATTTATTTATTTCACATGACAATCGTTATTAAATAAATCCCTATTAAAATTAAAAAAAAAAAAATATAAAATAAAATAAAATAAAAACAATAAATAAATTCATGTAATGTAGTAAATGTTAATTGTTAAGTACTAGTTTTGGTTTTCATATTATACTTGGGTTCGTTAAATTTTATTCAATTACATAACTTTAGTTAACAAACTTGTGTATTACTATACAATAAATTAAAAACTTGAAAGAAATTTTTTATAACTATAAACTAAACTTTTTATATGTAAAAATAAACATCAACAAATGTTTAATAATTATTTATAGTCCTAGTAATGGTAATATGATGTAGGCTTTTTTCTTACTTTATTCAGAAATGGTAAAGAAAAGTGCCAAGAGTCGAACATTCGCTCTATGTTAAAAAAAAAAATATTTTTACGGCATAATTTATAGTCTCTGTAAGCATAAAGCAAAAATAAAACAAAACAAGTAAGAGCGGCTAAATTCTTATATACCCTTCACCATGGTTGGGAAAAAACTGAAGTTTATATATGGACATATATGGAATGGACAGATTTATATACGGACGCCTTTAAGAGGAAATTATCCATTTAGTTTGGTGATAAAACTTGGACTCGGGAAGATTTATGGTTCCAGAAAATAGGTATTTAAAAAAAAATTATGTTTCGGGCATAACTTTTTTGTATCTGAAACGATATTTCCGAGTTTTGTTAGCAAATATGTTATACTAAAGATTTTCGATCTTTTGTTATATAAGACGTATCCATATGTCATATTACAGCTCTAAAATAATATATGAGAAATAAAATTATATATGAGAAATAAAATAATTTATGAGAAATGAAATGGTTTCAAAATCTTTTTAAAAATTCTTTTAAATCGGAGCAAAATTAAAAAGAAATAAATCCGTTTGTAGTTTGTTTGTATCAGAGGGATTTTAAAAAAATTTTGATGTTTTTAACCTATTTATGGATTATTTAATTATTAATTTAAAATTTTATTTAAATTAATTATTTAAAGTTAAAAAAAACAAAATAAAATTCTTAAGAAAATATAAAAAAATTGTACAGAAAAAAGTTGAATAGGCTGGGAATCGAACCCGCGCCTAAGAGAAAAAATGTATTTGTGACATAGCGTTTAGACAACTGAGCTATTGAAGCTCATAAAAAATCATCGTTAATAGAGGTATATAAAAAGTTTTCGTTTATTAGAGATTTGTTTGGTTTTTATTTAAATGACACATCTTTGTATGTGTTTGTTGTTTGTGTATAAAAGGTGAAGAGGTGAAAGAAAAGAATTTCAACAAATGGATTTGTTTGTTATGCGTAATATTCAACATACATATAAAAATAAAAATAAAATAAAAAAAGGTATTTTACTGAAAAAAATAGAGGTAGTCGTGGTTTTTTGCTAATATCTCCATTTATTAACCGATCTGTCTGGTTTTCAATAGCAAACAGAAATGGATCACATGTAACAGATATATATAACAATCAAGTCCTCATCATGTCTGGGGTCTTCGGAAAACCCATTTAACACACAGACGGACAGACGGACTTCGTTAAATCAACTTCGCTCTTCATTAGGACCCATAATATATATATACTTTATAGGATCTAAGATCAATATTGTAGAAATTACAAACGGAATGACAAACTTATATATACCCTTCCACCAGTGGTGAAGGGTATAAAAAAGTTTAAAAATTTTGCCTTTTTATACCCTCCACTATTTTAGTACAATTTTCAAGTAAAATATTTTCACTTTTTTTTGTCACCAGTCGCTTAGAATTAAATTATATTTTATATTCACCTCAAAGATTTTTCATCACAAAAATCACTTTTTTTTACCTCATATTTTTTTACACCTAAAAATTTGTTTACACCTAAAAATTTTTTTACACCTAAAAATTTTTTTACACCTAAAAATTTTTTTCCACCATTAAATTTATTTTAACATATAAAAAAATTTTTCACATCAAAAAAATTTTTTTCATTCCCATAATTTCACTTCGAAAGTTTTTTACATTATTTGTATTAAAAACAATAGAGAAAATTTTTTTGGACATTGGTGGAGGGTATTTTTGTTACAAATAAAAAATAAAAACTATTTTCTCTATAAGACGACAGTTTTTGTTCCTATATCTAAAAGATTTATATTCAAAAAGTAAAGTTTCTTTTTAAATCTGCTTAGATTTTATAAACAAATTACAAGTTTGTAATTATTTTCTTCAATTTGTGTGCAAAAGAATGTTAGTTTTCAAAGTGGCAACATTTTTTCTTTCTTTTATCCAAGTATATCTTACAGTTCTAAAAATATTATTTGTAAAAAGAAGGAAAAAAAAGCCATCATCATAATACCATAAAACAATTAAAAATGCGTTTTAGAATAAAAAATACCCCCTTTTTTAAAAACTTTATTTGAATTAGCGTTGCCAAAGAAAATTTATGATTGATCAAAAATGTTAAAATCACTTTATTTCATAAGTGTAAAATGTAATACTAAAATACTTAAATAAATAGTAGACGAATTAAAAAAAAATAATTGTTTATTTTTGATTTTGTTTTGTTAATTTTTGAAATTTAATTGTGTGAATTTTTAATATCTTATGGTTTTTTTTTTTGTGATTTATTAAAAATTTAATAGAAGGTAAGTATTAGTTATACAAGTTAATAATGTCGATTTGGGCAACAGATGGCATAACTATCACATATAGTTCGTGTCAATAATAACAAATATGATATTTTTGAGGGTAAACATTTGCCATTATAATTCTGTATTCGATAGACGCCAAAGTGTAAACACACATTATTTTCAATCGCAATAATAATGTTGAATTTTGTGCCTAAATAAGATTTTTTTTCTGGGAGGTGTGATAACCATCTTTCATTTGAAAAAAAACGGTTGCTGAAAGTTATCGATTTTTGGTAGAAGCAACATGCACCAACTCAAAAACTTCTGAACAATGGTTTTTGCGATTCAAAAGTGGTGATTTTGACCTGTACCGAACACAGTTGATTCGTTTGAAGAGAGCAATCAGCGAAAACCCTCCAGAATATTCGACCAGACACGAGTCCATAATCTTCTATCATGACAACTTTCGGTCATATGTTGCAAGACGGGTCTAAAACTATTTGAAAACAGTGGTTGAGAAGTTTTGGCTCACCCGCCTTATAGCCCAGACCGATGCAAAACGCCTTTATTCAGAACAGGGTATCAGAAATTGGCTTGATTCATTTTTTACCTCAAAACCGGAACAGTTCTTTTGGCTAACGATGGACAATACTTTAATGGTGTATCAATTCATTTTGTAAATATTTTAAATTAAACTCTTTTCTCTTTCTCTTATAAGTTATTCTACCCTGCATATTGAACAATTAACATTTCAACCTGTGCTGCAGCGTCAAGTCAATTCATAAATGTGAAATCGGCTTTAAAATTTTTAATTCTATTAAAAATATCTGTGCACTTTTTAAAAAAAGAACTTATATTTTTGTAAAAAAAATAAGAACATTAAATGACTATTTCAGGCCACGATTTTTGTTAAAATCTAAACTCTTTGTTTGCATTTTTTACAAGATCATAGAAGCTTATATTATAAACTATTTTGATCTCTCAAAAATGCCTGCAATAAGTGTGCATTCTAACCAAATACATCTCTTGAAAAAATCTTTTTGCCAAAACAACTTAAACCGATTTATTTTATATTAAATTATAATACTTAGTAACATAGCAGCTATAATAAAATCAGTTATTAATACATGCAATTTAATTATATAAAAAATACATATAAATATACCTACTCAATTAAATTATGTGTGATTTTTTTTCAATGATTTCATCAATTATGTTAGTTAATAATTATATTTAAAGTGTTTTTAATATATCTTTCACAATGGAACGAAATAAACCTGTTAATGTACATTCATACCTTCGCAATGATAATTGTCTTAAAGCCAATAGTAAAGAGCCAAAACGTAGCCAATGTGATTGTTGAGCAGTATAACGAGCCAATGCTAATAATGCATTATTTGAATATGATTCCAATATATTAGCATATTCCGAATTTAAGGCGTATTCTGAAAAAGTAAAGATATTCATCAATGAGAATCATACACTATTATATTTTAGTAAACAAATCGGTAAAATTTGTTTTTTATTCAATTAATGTATCAATTAAGCTGATCCATTATTTTTCAAACTAGTTCGAAATATAGAAATCATAAATTTAATATATATTGTTGCCTGGAGTATTGACTAATTCTGTGACAAGATATCTTTTGGAAATTTCGGCAAGAAATTGGTAAAAATTGAGGTTTAAGAGGGGTAAAATGCAAACCGAACGACCTGTCACAACCCACTACGCTAGAAATCGGAAATTTGATATATGTATTCTCTGGCGAAAGGTCTAATTCACTGATAAGCAGACTTCATGCTTTTTTGCTGGTTTTTTGCTTTTTTACTCACATTTGCTATTGT
Source organism: Eustalomyia histrio (assembly GCA_949748255.1). Classification (NCBI taxonomy): domain Eukaryota; kingdom Metazoa; phylum Arthropoda; class Insecta; order Diptera; family Anthomyiidae; genus Eustalomyia; species Eustalomyia histrio. The sequence goes on along the minus strand of OX456523.1, from coordinate 203,997,329 downwards.
CGGCATTTTTGGATTTTTCAGTTTTGAGCATAAAAGTAGCTTTTGCTTAAGATTTTTGGGCTTTAAATTGCTTTTTCACACTTGTTGCCTATTAGTGCTTTTTTTCTAAGAAAAACAATATTTCTTCTGCTAGTTTTGTCCTTTTTTTTAGAATATGAAAGTGGTTTTTCTGCCTTCTTTACTTTTATTTTTTTTTTTGCTTTTACCAATATTTTTGGCATGAAATACATTGAATTTTGCCTATTTTAACTTCTCTGCTAATAAGGTTCTCTTTGAAAGTTTCGTCAAAAAAGTAGCAAAATGGGATTTTCCGCGGTGGAAAATCTTCTCCCTAGTGGCCTACTCAAACCACTTAGGCTAGAAATCTAAATTTTAATATGTCTGTTCTTGGGGTTTTGTGCCACGAGATAAACTGTGCTGGAGATAAACTATGGCAATTTCCAAAAAGAACGTGTTAAAAATGTGCCCTCTTAATCACACAGCGCAAACCACTGAAGCAAAAAGCTGAAATTCGGCATTAAGGTTTCTACTTCTTCATAAGCATGCAACAAGAAAGGGATTTTACTAAATTTTTAGGGAAGGGGCAAAAGTACGCACTTAAACGATCATCACAAAATACTAGGCCTACGATATTAAAATTTGTAGACTGCTATTCTGGTGTATATACAACTACTAAGAGGGGGTATTGAACATTTTCATGGGGAAGATGAATTACGAAAAAGATCTTACCCATAACGTTCTGGCTAAACCGCTTTTCCTGAAAATCTGAAATTTAAAATATGTATGGTATTGAATAATTCACTGATTTCGAAATCTAGTTTGACCTTCTTTATCGTTTTTCCCGATACTGACTTTTTGGAGTATGGGTCAAAGCTGACAATTCCCTACCCTTATCACGTAACATATTACCATATATATTTACATATGTTAGTATGTATTATCATATGTAATTATTTATAAAATTAGTTTTTTGAAAATTACCTTGTATTGTGCCTTATATAATCACATCTACCTATATATTGGATATGATTTATATGATAAGATATGGTATATACATATTATATTTTATAACGCATTATATAATACTATATAACGCATTATATAATTTCATATGACTTATGCAAAACGATATATACTTATATATGGCTTATACAGAATCATATATAATTAAATATGCTATCTAATATTTGTGATATAAAAAATATGGTCCACTACCAAAAAAATTTTTTAATATGTTTTATATAGTTGCATATCTAGAGTATTTTTAATATGTCATAAGATATAATTACAATAAATGTATCGTATGTGGTTCCATGTCAATGGCCAAGGAGATAAAATTGAAATTAAAATTTTTATTTTTTATTTTTTTGTTAAAATTTTTTATCTTTACAAAGACAAATAAATTTTTTTATAGGATATAAGATTATAAAATTGTAGGTACATATAATTATGTATAATCTTTATTTTCAAAAGTCCTATAAGTGTTGAATTTTTTTAACTGTAAATATAATTACTTATTCTCCACATATTTTCTTAGTCCATAAAATATCTTTATATATATAATTCTCCTGTACGTGTGTTAGTGACTGCACTCCTCCTTAACGGCTGGGCCGATTTCGATGAAATTTGTTGTGTCTGTTTTATTTGATCCCTGAATGGTTTAGATTCACAATTGACCTATATGGGTACAATGGGCGTGGCACCTCCCATACGAAGTAAAAATGTATTTTTGTATATCTGGAGTACTGTTACAGTGGGAGTCTTCAAACTTTGTGTGAGCTTTTTTTATAATAATACTCATAATCTCCCAAAAAAATGAGTGCCATCCAAGCAATGGGCGTGGCACCTCCCATACGAAGAAAACATTCATTATTGCATATCTGGGGTACTATTAAAGTGGGAGTCTTCAAACTTTGTGTGAGCTTCTTTGATAATAATATTCATAATCTTCCAAAAAATATGGGGGATCCAAGCAATGGGCGTGGCACCTCCCATACGAAGTACAAATTTATTATTGCATATCTGGGGTACTATTATTGTGAGAATATTCAAACTTTGTGCGAGCTACCTAGATAATAATGTGTATCCTATTGAAAAAGTCTAACATTCTGAGACATTTTTCCTTTTCAAAAAGTCTCAGACTCCGAGAGATTTTTCCTATAGAAAAAGTCTCAGAATATGATAAATTTTTAGGCAGGACAACGTCTGGCGGGTCAGCTAGTGGTTATATATAATTATATATAATATTGTATATAGTTATATCTAATTATATCAAATCATATAAGTGCAGAACCTAGTCTCATTAATTCAGCCATTATACGAGTATGTAGGAATTTTACCCAGTTTTCCCAAGTTTACTTATATAATTATATATAAGTCCCGGAGATATGATTATATAACACAATTATATAAAAATGCAGTCTAATAAAGTCAGCCACACACTGCTGACTGCTTAACTCAGTACAACTCTGACACACCCAGTTCAACTCCTGGCGAAGGCATTGTTTTTATAGAATTTTAATATTTGTTTTAGTAACAAATTTTTTTTTTTTAACTTTTTATTTTTTAATATTTCGCTACTCTGTTGTTAAGCATATTCAGGAAATAATAATTACGAAAAATTACAAAAATGTCTGTTAAATAAATATTTCCTAGGCAACATATAGTATACTTGTCTCAATTATTATTTCCTGAAAAAGCTTCACAATAGTGTAGCGAAATATTAAAGAATAAATAAAATTTTTTTTTAAAATACGAACCCTAAACTCAAAAAATAAATTAGTTATTAAAAAGAAAAAGGTTAAATGAAAGATATAATTTTTGATTTAGTTAAAAGTTTTTTATACATTTTTTAATAAAATAGATTCCGTATATATTGATGAATCTGATACAATTAAATCTGAAATTTTTCGGCTTAATTTTGGATCTTACTTAAACCCTAAATATATTGCTGGATTTAATTTGATCTGCCATTTTTCGGATCAATTTAGATCAGCTAGATATTACAGAAGATATTAAAGAATATCAAATTGGATATGATTAAATATTGCGCCAGATCAACCGATTATACACACAAGAAAAAATAATAGTTAAATCAAACACATTTTAACTAACATCTGATTTATACGAACATTTTTTAAATCAATTATGAATCTTATTAAAGTAAAAACGATTTTAGTTGAAATAAACTTTTTCGTATTTAAATTAATATTTAAATATTTTAAATTTTGTATGAAAAGATATTTTTAGTCTGATTCGAAATCATAGAAAAAAATTTTTTTTAAATGAAATTTTTGTTTCCTTTTTTTATTTAGTAATAATGGAGAATGGGAATACACAGACAAAGTTATTAGACACATGCTGAATGGAATGCATTTTCTGGTCCGCTACGACTTTCATAAGCATTGTTTAAGCATATGTAAAAAACAATTTAAAAAAAAGGAGAATTTTAAAAACACAAAAATAGTAAATTTTTATTTAAAACTCAATTATAAAAATCAACTGTATGTTAGCATAAATAGCTTTTTCCGTTGATTTAGGGGTTAAATATAGATATTTATAATTGGCACTTTCAAGGGCACGAAAAATGCTGATGAAAGTCGTAGCGGACCAGAAAATGCATTCCATTCAGCTTGTGTCTAATAACTTTTTCTGTGTATTCCCCATTATTACTAAATAAAAATAAGGAAACAAAAATTTCATTTGAAAAAAAATTTTCTATGATCTCGAACCAGACTAAAAATATCTTTTAATACATATAAGTATTAAAAAGATCAACTATAAAATATAAACTTTACCATTTTAAAATTTCTTTTAGCATTAGCTTAATTTTAAAGCTGTTTCTATTTAATTTAATGTTGTTTTTGCTAGATATACTTTTTGCACAGGCTTGCCAAGTTGTTGGAAAAAAGTAGCAAAACTGAGCTTGGGTAAACGTTTGTTAAAATGCTATAAGCCAGGAATATTGGAAAAAGCAAAAATACTTGTTGAATATAATTTAATTGGGAATATTATAAGTGAATTTGATAGTTCTTTGGTTTGGTAAAAAAAAAAACTGAGGTACCGGTGCTTTGAAATTTCTTTCCATTAAAACCACTTTTTATGCATTTGCTTAAGAAGAAATGTAAAAATAATTTAAAAAAAAACATAAAAAGGAAAAATTGTTGCCACCATTTTTTTACGCCCTAACCATCGGAGATGGCACCTTAAAAAAAAAACACTAAACTTTAGACTTTTATTCTCCAACACAAACAAGACCATAATCCAAATCGGAGTGTAATCATTTGGGTGTCTTCCCCGTTTAATATCAGCGTCAACAATTTTAATCCTTACCCCTACGTGTTTCATTTGCATGGTCATAAGAATTTCATAAAATTAAATCAAAATGTAATTTTGTATATTAACAAACATACCCTTGCGGCATAGTATAAGAGTCTCTAGAAAATTTAATTCCATTACATCAGCATTTAATTGTTTAGCTTCATCTATGATTCGTTGCAAAGCCACATCACCACATCCTTCAACAACAGCTGTAATATCGAGTGTCCAATGTGAGGCTCTTAATACGAAACATTCGCTCCAAACGGAATGCAATATGGTATCCTGTTGACAACGTGATAATGTACGAAATTGTTCATTACTTTTGGCTTGACGCAAACATGTTACCAAAATTTGTGCTAACATTTGAAAATTAAAAGCATTTCCACTTTGTGGCACAACCAGGGGTGAAGATGATAATAATGCTGAGGCAGTTATTGCAGCAGTTGCGTGTACAGTTGTATTGCAAGGGTATGTTGATTTTTTTAAAACACTTTTGATTTCATTATTATCTTGTGATATATTTAATGAGGAGGATGTTGATGATGTTGTTGTCGTTGATGCATTTCCATGTTGTCTGGGACCTCTTTCTTCTTGTACTGCTTGAACATTCATGCCTTGTTTTAGACACTGTTGAAAACGACAAAATGGACACCAATTCCTGCGGGCTTTATCCACTATACAATTGCCTTTGCCCGCTATGCAATTGTAAAGATTGCCCTTTCTTACACTGCGTTTAAAGAAACATGAACAACCATCACAACATATAACACCATAATGCTTTCCAGAACTTTGATCACCACATACTTGGCAAAGATTAAATTTCACTGTTGTCGCTGTGCTTTCCGTTAAATTATAAAATGCATTACCAGACGATTTATATGCCATTACTAAACAAGACTAAAGGAAATATCCTTAAGGACATAAACTTTTATAGAGTAAAAATGATTTGTATTTTGTATTTTGTATCTTTGTTGTTGTGTAGTGTTATTGTTGTTGCTGGTAATAACTATTTTTGTTTGTTTATTGTTAAGAATACAAGAATAAATGTTAAATATTCAACACGTGACAGGTCATGTCAAACGATGAGTTGGCACAAATGATATGCAAATCAAATCAAAACTATTTACACTGTTACACCTTTTATTGACCAATTAGTTATAGCAGTGACCATATAAAATCACACAATGCCATATGATTTTGAAGTGTTAAATAAACATTTAAGTAAATAAGCTGTACTTTTAGTACTTCTACTAGATTAATGATACAAATTTGACCTGTCATTGTATATTTAAAAGGACATGTTTGAAAAGAAACTCATATTTAACACAAAGCGAGTTTTTACTTAAAAATCGAAAGACTCCAACATTTTAGGGTCGAAATCAGGAAATTAAGGAAAACACTGTTTTGTAAAAAAATCCAATTTTATTTCCTAAAAAACCAATTATATCATTATTCATCTAACCGACACAGCCAGTTTCAGGAATTATTTTGAAAATCTAAAATATAATCTGAATATCTTTATTTACTACAAAAATTATGTTTTTTTTCCACCAAAAAAAAATACACACCATTTCTTCAGTTTATATTAATCACTTTTTCACGAATATCAACAAAGTGTTGCATCAGCAAACTAATTCTCTACTAATGAATAATGTTACACCTTTAACAAACTCAAAACAAACATAAATCAATACCGTTAAAAAATTTCGTGTTTCACTAAAAAAAATGCAAATTTAATGAAAATGAAATTTGGCCCCAAATTATATATCTCACTGATTGGGTCCAATTTTCATTGGATTAAATTTCATAACAAAATTCGACCCCATTCACAAATATGAATTTGACCCCATTTTTAATTTTTATTTTGGGGACTTTTGCATTGCAGATGAAAATACGCCCAAATAGTTTACCTATTTTTGGGCGATTTTTCATTTCTATTTTGGGGACAAATTTCGGGCAAAGTCCAGGAGTACCTATGGTCCACAGATGATTATCCGTAGTCCCCCATTTTTAACATATCCCTGGCAAGAATTCTAATATATACTTTAACAATGAGTTAGCCCAGGAAACACATATTTCAGATTTCAGGTTTCTAGCTAAGTCGGTGTGGGCATAGCACCAAGGTGGAGGCTTTTTTCCATTTTGCCGCTTCCCGTAGCAATTTTCAGAAATCCTGTCCGAGAGGATGTGAACGCTAGAAGAGGAACCAAATTTGAACTTCAGAGCTCTAGTGGTTTTAGCAGGCCGTCAAGGGGGTAGAATTTTCCGCTTTTTTTGCCACTCCCCGTAGAATTTTTCAAAAAATCCCTCTAAGCAAATGTCTACACCGGTGGAGGAAATTTTATACCAAACTTCAACTTCCTAACTCGAAAGGCTTGGGAGGCCGTCAGTGGGTGACCATTAACCTTTTTGATCCTTCTGGTAGGTATATTCAGAAATTCCGTGTGAGTGGATATCTACGCCGGTGGTGAAACTTATATACCAAATTTTGACTCCCAGGGTTCAGCGGTTTTCACAGTCCGTCAACTGGTAAATTTCCTCTTTTTACGCCCCTCCCCGTACTATTTTCATAGCAGCTGTTTCTGCCGGAGTATGAACTTTGATACCAAATTTCACCTTCCTAGCTTCAACGGGAGAGAAAATCTCCTCCTTTTTGCCCCTCCCCTTAGGCTTTTCCACGAATCCCATCTTAAGCTGATGCCTAGACCAAAGGAAGAACATTCATAATAAATTTAAGCTTCCTACACTCAGGAAAAAAGTTAGTAAACCCTTTTCAATCCCACTTTACTATGCTTGTACTGACTTTTAGTAAACAAATTATTGTTTAGTAAATTTTTTTGTTATTTACATTTTACAAATTACAGAATTTTTACAGTATATTTACAAATTTACCAAAATTAATCAGTGTGAGCAGGCCGTTAAGAGGAAGACTTTTCCGCTTTTCCTCCCACAAAATCCAACAAAATTTACCGGAGTAAAGTCCGTTTAAAAACAAAGTTAATAGGATCACTTAAAGTTTTAAAATTTATAAAAAAATACGTCTATAATTTAACCTTAAACAAAAAAAATAAAAAATTTGAATCACCCTGTTCGCAGTGAAATATAGGTTGCAGTGATATAAATTTTTGGCTCTTGAGATTCTAAGTATGAGCTACATACATTTTAAATCTAAGCCAGTGAAAAAATGGACTTTTGGCTTCCTTCTATAAATATGTGTGGCACATATTTGTTGTTCATAATTTTCCACATTTAATTAAAAGAAATTTAAACATAAGCAGTTAAATTCCAAATCAGTTTTTACGTTAAACAAAAGATATAGCGAAAGAGAATCAGATGATGGTTTTTGAACGTCGTAGAGTTTTAAAAATCCAACATATAATATTATTTTTAATCGTGATTGCTACAAAAGGTACTCACTAATTTTTGAACCTATTGCGATCCTTTGTATTACATTTTTTTGTTTAACTTTTTACAAAGCTACAAAAAATGTTTTGTTTTTTAATTAACAATGATTAATTTTATTTCACATTATTTACAAATTACATACTACAGGTTTTTTTCATTATTTGTGAGTGTATCGGCCAAACAATGTTTATTTTGATTGCCTTATTGGTCAACAATACCAAACTACTCGTAGTTGGTTTAACACTCACACCTCGTTTAACTCTCACTATTATTGTAATTTGTTTTGTTTGTTTGTTCTACCCATAAATAAACAAATTCAAAAACTATTTTGTTTACCTTAATTTAAGGTGTTACGCTATAAATTGGTAACAGTATTTCTTGTATAATGTGTCGAATTTTTGGGATTAAAAAGATTAACTGTAAATAAAAAAAACGCTAAATACCCTATTTAATATTATTTGTATAATTATTTTGATATTTTGTTTACCAGAGTAAAAAAAGTTCATATATATAATCATTAGGGCGGGTCAAATTGTATGGAACGATTTTTTTGATAAAGCGTATAGCAAAAACTTAATCTATAGGTGATTCTGAGAAATTTTGCTCAAGAGACCATAGCTCTAAGTCGGATTTGGAGCCCCCCAAAATTTCAAAATAGAAATTTTTCTATTTATACATAAAGGGTGTCCCAAGAAGAACGCAAATTTTAAATCTGGCAACATTCGAAGTGTCATTGTTTGACATTTGAACAATTGTTATTGTTTGCTAGTAGAAGGTACGAGGTTAGTAAAAATGGAGCGCTACACGAATGAACAACGCATTCTAATTGTGAAATTGTTTTACCAAAATGGTGAAAGTTTTGCGGCTACAGTTCGCAAATTGCGATCAATTTGGGGTCACAATAATGCTCCAAAAGAGTCAACTGTAAAGAGATTAATGGATAAATTTGCCGAAACTGGGTCTGTTAGTGATGTAAAGACAACAACGCGCCATCGACCAGGTCGATCGACCGAAAATGTCGCAGCTGTACGTGATGATGTCGCTCAAACTCCATCCACCTCAATTCGACACCGAGCTCAGCAAATTGGTGTCTCCAAATCCACTTTGCAGCGAATTTTGACGAAAGATTTGCATCTTCATGCATACAAAGTTCAATTGACTCAGGAACTGAAGCCAGCTGACCATGGACAGCGAAGGGAGTTCGTTAATTGGGTATTGGAGAGACAACATGAAAATGCTGATTTTGCCGATAAAATCATCTTCAGTGACGAGGCCCATTTTCATCTTGATGGCTTCGTCAATAGGCAGAATTGTCGCATTTGGGGTGAGGAAAATCCTCGAGTGATTCACGAGAAGCAAATGCATCCTCAACGTGTCACTGTGTGGTGTGGTTTTTGGGCTGGAGGAATCATTGGATCTTTTTTTATGAAAATAAGGCAGGTCAAGCGCAAACAGTCAATGGTGTTCGGTATCGTGAAATGATAACCAGTTTTTTCTTGCCTAGAATTGAAGAAATGAATGTGGAGGGCATGTGGTTCCAACAAGACGGCGCCACATGTCATACAGCCAGAGAAACAATTCAATTGCTGCATCAGTCATTTCCCGGTCGTGTTATTTCGCGTTTTGGAGATCAGAATTGGCCGCCTAGATCGTGCGATTTAACACCATTAGATTTTTTTCTTTGGGGTTTTTTGAAGTCGATGGTTTACGCGAATAAGCCGACGACGACTCAAGCCTTAAAAGAGGAAATTGGACGCTGCATTAATTAAATACCGCAGCATTCATGCAAAACGGTCATTGAAAATTTCATTAAAAGATCGCGTGCATGCCAGCAAAGCGGCGGCGGCCATCTGCACGATATATTGTTCCATACATAACCTCATTCTGTCTACTTTACGATATAATAAAGTTTCACGATTTTTTTTTTAAATATCTGTGTTTTATTTAAAAATTGCGTTCTTCTTGGGACACGCTTTAGAACAATTTAATTAAATTCGTCATAAAATCGGATAGAATTATAGTAGATTTCTCAATCTGGGCTTGTTTGAAAGGTATTTTTATCACCTTTCAGAATCTGTATTGATACCTGCCAGCATTGTTCAATTAAACAACTTTGTAAAACTGAATAATGACGTTACAAAATAATGACGTTTACCAACACTAAACGTTGCCAAGCTTGCTTTTCCTTCTTCCTTAATCGTTCATCGTGCAATGCGCACGCAGTTTGCCAAAATACTTAAATAAAAACTCGGTTATCACAATACCAATATTTTTTTTTTATTTTTCAATTTAGTGTGACACAATCAAAGAGTGCAGTGATAATATCAAAGTTATTATGGATAATCAAGAACCATCAACATTGTCTGCGGTGTCTTCGCAAATGGAAGCAACAACATCAACAAGTTTTGACTCTAGATTGACTAACATGCCTCATCAAGATATTGTTGTTTTTGGTTTATCAAGTGATTTAAATGATCTTAGTTTGCCTACTAAATGTGACATTTTAAAATATTATTTTTTTTTTAAGTGATCGTGCTAAATTTGAAAACAAAATGTTCTCGTATAAAACTTTTACTCCTCACGTAACAGATAAATTGATCCAAATTTGGTGTAAATTAAATACTGAAATCATTAGTAAAAAGAGTGTTTTAAAAAAATTAACTGGTTTAATTGATAAATTCCAGAAACATGTACAACATAGAAACAAAAGAGATGAATTTAAAGCATTTGTTGATTTAATAAACGAATTATTTTATATTGGCAAATGTAATTGCAAATTAAAAACAACAGAATGCTCGTGTAGATTGATTCCAGAACATCTAAAAGAATTTATGATGGACCAGCATAATGATAGAAAATTCACAATACCTGAATATACGGAAGACGTTGAAGAAGTAACTACAACAATACCAACACTTACAACTGGTACCGATGATCCAAGTTACGAACCACCTGAATTACACATGGATGAAGATGAAAATGAAGCAACAACAGAAGTTCCAGAAGCAACTGTTCAAATGAGACGAGGTCATTATACTCAAAGATTCGATGCCTTAAATTTTGCTATGATGTGTGATAGATTCGGTGTTTCAGATAGAGTCGCTTCATGTTTAGCAACAGCTTTATTCGAAGATATAAATTTTAGAGATGTTCATGGTAATCTTGTTATTATGGATAAATCAAAAGTGGCTAGAGAAAAAGTTAAATCTAGAGATGCAGAGCTTCGTACACTCTTTCGATGGTAGAAAAGATGACTCATTTACTACAGAGAATTAATGACAAATTTCATACCACTATGGTAAAAGAACCGCATTTAGTTGTTCTGAAAGAGCCCTATAATGAGTTACTTGGATATGTAAATTTGGGTAGTCAAGAAGATGCAAAAACCAAACACAGAAAACTGAATGAATTTTTCAACAATAAAACATTAACAGTTGATCAATTAATTGGCATATGCAGTGATGGTGAGCCAGCAAATACTGGAACACAAATTGGTGTTTTACGATTATTTGTTAAATAGTTAAATAGACCAATTCACTGGTTTATATGTCTGCTTCATTTCAATGAACTGCCATTTCGTCATTTATATGAAGCATTGGACAAAACAGTCACCAGTGGACCACGAGCAGCAAGTGGAAAGTTATTCAAAGCTATTCAAGAATGTGAGAAATTGCAGGTATGTAACACTTTATTTTATTTAATATTATCATTTATTATCATTATTTATTGTCATTATTTTACTTTTTCGATTGGAATAAAGTTAAAATAAAATAATTGCATTTTAATTGATCTAAACATTTCATTTTTCAGGTAGTAGCTGATTTTTATCCAATACCACTGGAGAATATGCCTGCAATTATGGATCATGAACATGAGCTCGAACCATCAACCGATATTTAATATTTATATCAAATAGCTAAAGCAATTTCGAATGGTATTGTTCCAGTTGATTTAGCTAACATTAAACCAGGACCAATTGCACATTCTCGTTGGATAACCAAAGCAAGTAGATTACTATGATTATATGTAACAACTAATACACCATCGACCAATTTAAAAACTTTGGCAGTTTATATTATTACAGTTTATGTGCCAATGTACTTCAAAGTGAAGTTTTATAACTCTGTTGTGTACGGCAGTGCACTTTTATTAAAATTTATACGTTGGACACGATACTTACAACCAAACATTCGTAATATTGTAGATGGTGTAATTCAAAACAACTCATATTACGCACATCCAGAAAATATCTTACTAACAATGTTATTTGATGATCGAAAAGCAATACGGGATAGAGCTATCAAAAAGAATTTACACTATCGAGAAAAATTGTACGATCCAACTAAACTTAGAGTTTACAAAAAATATATCTTAAATTTCGATGCTACCGATTATGTCAATATGGTTGATATGAATAACGACGATATATTATTTGAACCAGCATTTACTCGACAGATTCCATATGATCACCTGGTAGAATATTTAGATTTCGATGAACCACCAATGGCTGATCCACAAATTCCAATGCACATGCAAGGAACAGAAAGACATGTACAATTATTAGCGAGTGTTTCAAAACGAGTTATAGAAAAGAATCGTAAAGGAGTTAGGGCAGTGACATTAGAAAGTCGTAAGAAAAATCCTCGAATGGAAAGTAAAAAGGACCTTAAAAAATAATATTACCACGTTAAAACATTAAATTGTAGTTTGAAACCTGGAAAATGTTGATTTTTTCAGATCGATTTTCCTACAATAAGGAGTTTGAAAACAAAAAAATTTATCGTATTAAAAGTTGTTGAAAATTATCTGAACTTTCATAATCTGCAAAAAAAAAATCTCGAAGAAAAAAAATTGGTATCAATACAGATTCTGAAAGGTGATAAAAATACCTTTCTATCCGATTTTATGACGAATTTAATTAAATTATTCTATGTATATATGGAAAAATATATATTTTGATATTTTGGGGGGCTCCAAATCCGACGTAGAGCTATCGTCTCTTGAGCAAAATTTCTCAGAATCACCTATAGATTACGTTTTTGCTATACGCTTCATCAAAAAAAAATTACCCCGCCCTAATAATCATACAAATAAAAATAATATATTTTCATACATAAATACATACGAGGGCGGATCAATAAGTCCGTGACTTTTCGAACTTCCCTGGTAGTTATAAGAAATGCAACACTAATCGCATCAAGTTTCACCTGTTAATAGACTACTGTCAACAGACTACTGAGCAAGTTTCATCATTTACTTTGCGTTTAACAGCAGGATTTTTCGAGATCCATAAAATAGGCAAACAAATTGATCAATAATTTCTTCGTTGGAGCTAAATCTCTTTCCACCGAGATATTTCTTTAGGTTTGAAAATAGTCACTGTGGGCTAAATCCGGAGAATAAGGTGAATGAGGGGGCATTTCGTAGTCTACTTCATGGATTTTTTTCCATGGAAACTAAGCTGTCACACGATTACGTTGTTGGTCGATTGTGAGCAAACACGGCAGCCATCTTGCGAAAAGCTTTTTCATACCCAAGTGATCGTTCAAAATTGAAACCACTGACCCATGTGAGATGCATATGTCTTCCACAATCTATCTCCGATCGGCCAACACCATGTCGTGAATTTTTTCAATTGTTTTGAGTGTAGAGACCTCAAATAAACGTCCAGAGCGTTCGGCCTTTTCCTTGCTTGTGAGGCCACAACAAAAGTCAGTAAACCACTTTTTTACCATTGAAATCGATAGTGCAGAGTCCCCATAGTATTTATCAAGCTTTTCCTGGGTTTGGTTGCCGGTTTTTTTTCGCAAAAATTAATATTTAATGAGCACTCAAAATTCACTTTTTTCCAATTAAAAAAAATCCACGAGGTTGTATATTTTGAACAGCAGTTAAACACAAAGTAAATGACGGAACGTGCTCAAAATTTGACAGCAGTTTATTGAAAGGTGGTACTTAATAAGAGCAGTGTTGCTTAAAAGGAGATAAGGGCCTTTATTTTGACTTGTAATTTTTTTTAAAACTAATTTCTTTGTGGGTCGGTAAATTAACTCTTCCTGATTTTTCCTGCTATTATAATAATTGCAAAAGTGACGTCGAGATGGAACTGCTGTTCTGAACTTTAATTGTTTATATTTTAGTTATTAATTTACACTACTGTGTGCCAAATATAACAATGGAGAACATATTTTCAAGATTTAAGTAATTTAAAGTGACAGCATTTTAAAAAAATTTCTTAATATAATTATTTAAATCAAATAATATTTTGGTAATATTACAAACAATATTACAGCAAATAATTGCATTTCAAACCAGAGTAGTTGGTTTTTATTTAAAGCAGAGTTGTTTTTATTTCTTATTAAAACCAGAATTGTTGTTATTTATCACAGGGTGGCTCTGCTTATTTATCACTAGATGGATCTGCATCCATTTGATTTCTACATACATTTTGTTATTTTGTGCTGCATTGCAAATGTAAGGGGATTTATCCTCAAATTGGGTATTTTATTTAATGAATGGGGATAAAAAATTTCGTTTGGAATCCGGGGATTTGTTGGAGATGGCAACAAAATTTTAGGGGGTTTTTGGAAATAATTCATATTTGGGAGTAAAGCATTGAATCATTACTTCATTCATATAAATGCCTCAATTGTTTTTCCCCCAAGTATGGGGCTACTATATTAACAATGTTTTCTTTTCTTTTAATTTTTATTACTTTTTTCAAATCTATTATTATTTTATAATTTATGGTAACAGTATAGAGTTGTAAAATGAGCATAACTCCATACTACATAATACTTTTTAGATTCATCCCTAAAAGTCCCCAAATTGCTATTTTCTGGTCCCTAAAAATCCTTAAAATTTAGTTTCTACACAATTTTTTTTATATCAAATAATAGAATATATTTTTGTAATGTAAATCATTTGCTACGGTAAGTAATACATTTCATTTTTTTTGATTTGTACTTTTAACAAATTAAAGATTTAAAAAGGTTGGTTGGCTGAAAATTTTTAAACTTAAGCCCTGTCTCTACAATATGGACCTACAATTGGATCCGCCCATGTTCGCGTATGTTTAAAGCACGCTGGCCAGGAATGCGTTAATAAATATAACCACAAAAAGTGTTATGACCACAAACTACATAAAACAAAAAGTTTTATGTAATTCGAACTCAGATTGTCTTGCCAGATACAATACGTATGTACACAGAAAACAGTATCACAAAATTTTAAGTTATTAAATATATTTGTTAAAATTTAAGTTCGATTTCTAATAATTTTTTATTTGAATTGTTTTTAAATTGTTATTTTTCATATAAAAATAAAAATTGAAGTTACAAAAAAATAACAAAGTTTTTTGTATTTACAAATTCCATTGCTGGTGCCTTTTAAAAAATATTTTTTTTTGTATTTACAAAAATGTTCTATGAAAGATGTTCAATATGACAAACAGAATTTTGTAATTTTATTCTGTGTAGTTTTTTTTTACGTATTTTAATCTTTTTGAAGTTTTCAATTAAAAATTTTTATAAAATTTGAACGCTGAATTAAATAAAAAAATGTTGCTTAATAAAAAAAATATAAATTTGTATGTTCGATTTCGTAAAATTTCCGGTTATAAAAGCAAAATTTTCATTTGCCATTACAGACTTTTTTGGTGAGTGCAGCTATAGAGTTGCAACAGTATTAAAAGTACCCACTAAATACTTCCAAAGCTGTATTTTTGTAAGCGTAATTTGGAGGCCAGTTTCGAATAAAGTTGCTTTGCGAAGTAATAAATAATTGATCATTTTCACTTCGCAGTTATTTTTCACTTCATGTTTTCATTTTGCGCGATTTCCATTCTCGTTATGAAAAAAATGCTGTTATGATGATTATTTTTCAATTTTATTTCATTTCAATCGTTCCGTGAGTTTTATTAAAAAAAACTTCAATTAATTATTTTTGTTTCCATTAAAAAATAAATATTTAATATAAAGAAATTTCTTTATATGAGTTTATGCTTCTAGAAGAGAAACAGGAAGCAAGTTTTTTTGTTTGGGCTTTTGTTTTTGTTTTATTTTTTGTAGTGTTGCAAACATGGATTGTTTGACTGCGATTTTAGCGTTTTTTGTTTTTTTTTTTTTTTTTTAATAAAAATGTAATTATTGTTTTTATAAATTCTCTAATTCTTTTTTGAATTAAAAATTTCCTTATTAAATTAAAAACAAAAATAAAACTTTAAAAAATAATCAATTTTAAAAAAAAACGCTAACAATATTTGTAAAATATTGCAACACTCACATTTTTCATAAAATTTAATTTGTTGATAAAAATAAACTCAAATGATAAAATTTTGACAGATACTTTTCGCAAAAATTAAATCAAGAATCTGATTCTTTGCAAATTAATGAACATTTTTATCATTTCACAGCTTCACACATCAGAATCGGTCCCCTGAAGAACATTATGAAAATATAATGCTGTTTATGGTATTTGAAAATACAACGCTGTTTTAGTATGATTGTTAAAAGTATGGTATAGATATGGACATTTTACAATTTGTCTGAAAAAAAAGTAAAAATGAAAAAAGAGAAGAAAATATTGTAAATAGTATTATATTGCCAAAAATCCCTTCAACTTTTGTTGTCATCCCCAACAAATCCTCGGATCACCAAAAGGAAACTTTTATCCTCAATCACGAAATAAAATCCCCAATTTTGCAATAAATCCCCTAAACTTATATAAAATTTTATTTCGCCTAAGACATCATAGCCTGCCACCAGCCAGACTAAAAGCCAAAGAAATGTATATATAAGGATAGAGCAAAATGCATAATTGCTTTAGTGTCTATACTTAGAAGTAGATGGTGCTCAAGTAAATAAAAAACAATACCCTGCGCCATGCTTAGGTCGGCATGGCCTTGGATTTGGCTTTTAATTATCTTAAGAACCACAAATATGACATTTAATACATATTTAAAATTCTAGTACATTAAACTTTAAACTGTCACTAGCAGACTTATTTAAAAAAAAACAATTTTTTATAGATCAAAATGCTATTTTTCGGTAAATTCGTATAATTTTTAAGTATTGAGCCATTGCAAACTGCATATTTATGTTAATTCTTTCTTTCAAAAAAATAAATACACATACGAAAAATTGTAATACTGTGTTCTTAAACATCTAAATGACTATTGATTTAAAACATATATTTTTGTATAGTTTTTGGCAAGTATTATTTTATGTTACGAACGAAATAGAAAATCAATAATACCCTGTTGCATATTATAGCAAAATATGCCTAATAGGGAGAATTTACTTTCTGATGCGCCATCTATTGGGAAATAGTTTCAACTAATGTTCTTTCTTTAATAAATTATTGTCTTTTCTAAAAGCAAATACATTAATTTCTTAAAGAACGAACATTAGTTTTAACTATTTGTCAGTAGGTGGCGCATTAGAATATTTATTCTCTCTTTAAAGTAAATTCTGCTGCATTGCACCAAATATGCA
Organism: Eustalomyia histrio; assembly: GCA_949748255.1. Lineage (NCBI taxonomy): Eukaryota > Metazoa > Arthropoda > Insecta > Diptera > Anthomyiidae > Eustalomyia > Eustalomyia histrio. Next base: position 203,980,110 of record OX456523.1, on the reverse strand, counting down.
TCAGAGTATTATTAAATTTCTATTTTCTGTGCATTGACATTTTGAAAAAATTAAATTTGTTTTTACTAAAATATTTAATTACTAAAATATTAAATCGAATGCCCTATTCGATAAAAATAGTTTTGTATGCGAAATTCATTTTCGTTTCTGAGAAAATTTTGATTAGGGAGAATCGATTATGAAAATTTCATTGCAAAAAACTAATGCATTAAACCCATAGACGACTGCGGCTCCACGACTACATGACTACACATGCTGTTGGCTGCAATTAAATATATTTTGTTTCAAATCATGAAGCAATTATTAAAAAGCGATGCAATATGTTAAGGATTGATTTTTATGACGTTAAGAAAGTTTATAATTGTTTGACAATCTTCCTAGATATTGGTGGATTTTACACAAATACAAATCCTTAATTAAAGTAGTTTTATGCGACATAAGTTCGTCGAAGGATGTGTAATATAAATTTAAGATTTTTGACTCATAACTTATGTTATCGATATTGTTAACTTCATAAAAATCAGTCATTGCCTTAATTCGTTACAATTCATAGGTGTGTTTCAGGTAGAGCTTTAAAAATTATTTTAAAAAGATTTATTTTCAAACATTCAAAAAAGATTTTTAAATCCGCGAATCAAAAAATAAGATAATTGAGGCGAATTATTTTTATTTATTTTTTAATTCGCGAATAAAAATTTTGATTCTCAAATAATTGTTATTTTGTTTTAATTTTAATTCAAAACATTGATTTTCTAAGAGTAAATTTAATTTTGTAGTTTAAATTTATAATTAAGCAAACTGGGGTCGAATTACGGCATTCGTGATCGTAATTTTTCGATTAAAATTAATTTTTTATTTCTTAAAATAAAATATTTGAATGGAATTTTCTTCATCAGAGATGCTGTAATTCGGTCCTAGATTGGGAATAAAAGCTATAGTTTCTGTTTTCATTATTATTATTATTGTAGTTATATATTAAAAAAAAAAACAGTTTTCGATCAAATTAATTCGATCACAATTGACGTAGTTCCGCCCCTGACTCTGTTTTTAACGCAAACCAACTTAATGGAGTATCTTGGAAGAGCATTCAAAAGTTATTTGAATAACAATAAAGTTTTGCCTGAAACCATATGTGGTTATATATAACTACCCGAGTAAAAAAGTTTATATATAATTATATATAGTTATACATAATTATATATCTTTGTATATGGGGCCATATATAATTAGATATAATTATGTTTGTTATCCATTATTTCAAAATTGTTTAATATGGCGTCATATAAAATTATATATAATTATATATCCCTTATTCAGTTATATATAATTATATAAGTCAGTTATATTCAACATAAAATAATTTTTTTGTTTTATTTTTTGCGATTCTGCATTGAATAACAACAATTTTAACAAAATTGCAACTTACTTCAAATATGCCAGTTCCAGTGTTTCCATATTTGCAGCCCTTCATCTTTTACCAGAAGAATTAACCTGAGAGTAGCTTCTCTTTAGAAAAAAATATGTTTTAAAACTTACTTTTAAGACAAAATATGCATTTATAGCAAAATATACATAATGAATCGATGCAATCTCGGAAGCAAATTTGTTGATAAGCAAAAATATTTGGCTAATGTTTTAATCATTATAACGAATATTATTGTTTTTGACATATTCAATTTTGTTATTGTTTTGATGTATATCATAAATGTCAATCCTTACATCGTCAATTTTCCGAAGTATCATTCCTTAATAATTTATTTTTTGTAGAAGCTTTCAAATTAAACTTCAAAATAAATTTATAATTTTTTTTTTACATAATTAATTTAAATGGTTTTTTATAATTTATTAAATGGTTTTTTTTAAAATTTATTAAAAATAGTCGATTGAATGGCCCCAGAAATAGTAAATGTAAGTATTAGCAGTCTGCTTTTGATCGTTTGTTAAAACGTTTTCATTATTCTAAAATTCATTAGGTGACTGCATTCGTATTTCCGACGGTGATCCCAATTACAAGGACCCACATACATATGTATACATAATATTGCCTGATATTATGCCAACCGGTTTTCAAATGTTTTACTTGTTACTAGACTGGGTAAGTTTTTGTTTTTTGATCACTTATGGGTTCCGATAGACTTTATGAAATTTAGTGATAGAGGACACAATATTGTTCTTTAATATACATTTTTTAGTTGACCAATCTCATATTTAGTGGGTTAAAATTAAAACTTCATTCATTTAATAATAAACTGTTATTACGGTTATTCTATGTAATACCAACGGCTAAAAATGATTGCAATGTGAAGTCAATTCAACACATTACTTTATCACACCACAATCTACAACATATCAAAAAATATCTCTTTTTCTGCAAAATTGATTTGTGAATTATGACAGTCTTGAAGTAAATGAGCGATACGTATACCATTCCTCAGTATTGGTGGTACGAATTGCCAACAGTTTATCAATGTTCTTTTGAATATGAGTGGAAAGGTATCATTAATATATTAATACAAAAATATATTTAAATAAAAACTAAGAAAATTATAAGATTTGGGATTAAGCCTCTAAAAAGTGCATCCATTTATTTTCCCTTTATTAAATTTATAAATATTTTATTGAAATTTAATACATACATGATTTTACATTGACACTAACATTTAGTTTAATTAAATTTTCTTTTATTCCTTTTAAATCTATTTATAAACTTATACTTGGGAAGTTGTATTAGGCTAATGTCAGAAGGATGTCAGAGTGCAAGCGAAGCTAGAAGCGTGTATATACTATAAAGCAGGTTGTGCACAGCATCTAATCGCTTCCAGCTTAGCTTAGCTTGTAGCGGCCACTCTGACATTAGCTTTACATTCACTCAGAATATTATGTAGTTAACTGTTGTTTAATAAAAAAGTTTTCCGTTTCATTTAAAAATAAAGGAACATACATTTATTTTTCAAAGAAATATCTATATTAACTTTTTTATACATTTATTCGAAATGATTTACTATCATTTAACGATTTTTTTCAGTTTCATTTATTTTTTTTATTTGTTTGAAATTTAATAAAAATTTACCCACAAAACGGAAACTTGCGGTTTATTTGTGTCCGTAACAGTTATTACAAATTTAAATTTTGTTTGCTGTCTGTATTATTTTGAGTTAAAACAAAAATTGAAAAAGAAATGAATCGTATATTTTCATAAAAAAGGTATTATTTTGATTTGAGCCTTTATTCTTGAAAAAAAAAGAATCAAACTGTTTCATTAAAATTTTGTTGTACTTTGAGTTGATACTGTTTTATTGATAAAATTTGTTTACCTGTATGATTTTAACTCGAAATGTGACTCTTTTTTTGATAAAAATTTTGAAATTTTTTTTTGAGTTGTGACCCTTTTCATGAAATATTTCAATCTATTAGTTATAACCATTTTCATGATATCGTGTTTATAATAAATTTACTTTAACATAACTAATTGCTGATAACGAAATCAATTGCTCATTGCAGTAATAATGAAAATATTGAAATATAAAAAATTGTATTATATATAAAATTATATTTAATATTGTACACTTAAAAAAGTTTGTAAGTTAAAATAACTGAAAATATCATTTAAAAGAAATGATATTTCATTTAAAAACCGGTCTACTTAATTTTCATTTAAATTAAATGCCATTTGTTATTTATTTTTAAATGTTGATTAATTAACTGACACATCCGTAAGAAACAACTGATATAATCAGTTAAAATAAATGTCAAAATTTTACCCACCAATCCTTAAAAAATAAATGTTTTTTTCATTTATTTGAAATTATTTCCGTTTTTGTATTTTTTGTTTTTTTTTAATATACTCGTACAATACAAAATGTATGTATGCATATGAAGCTATAAACACTTTTTGTGTGAATGTATTTGTATATGTATGTGTGTTTATGAAGTTCTTGTAAATTGTATTGAAAAATTTTGTATATATACAACCAATTTAAATAAAAAAACAAATTGAAATTTTTTGAATATTTTTTTTTGAAACAGACAGCAAACAAAATTTAAATTTGTAATAACTGTTACGGACAAAAATAAACCACAAGTTTCCGTTTTGTGGGTAAATTGTTATTAAATTTCAAACAAATGAAAAAAATAAATGAAACTGAAAAAATCGTTAAATGACAGTAAATTATTTCGAATAAATGTATAAAAAAGTTAATATAGATATTTCTTTGAAAAATAAATGTATCTTCCTTTATTTTTAAATGGAACGGAAAACTTTTTTATTAAAATACAAACATTTAACTACATAATATTCTGAGTGTACGAACAAGCAATAGTTACTTAAAATTTAATATGACGTGTGCAAACATGCAACACTATTCCGCGTTTTTGCGTTTAGAGATCCATTCAGCGATGATTCGAATGACGATTTCAATCCGTCGTTGGTAAGTCAAAGCAGTTTTTCGGACATAGAAATGCAGAAAGCGGTTGACAGAAGAAAAAAATGTACTTTTTTTATCTTTTATACTTATTATTGATTTAGTTTATCCTCTATTTATTCGGAAAGGCTTCCTCTGTTGGAAAATAAGAAAAAGGATCTTAAGGAACTTTAAACAAAAAATTTATATAATCCCAAAACATATTTATGAGTTGTATTACAAAAATTCAATAGATACTTAATTTAAACACTTAATAATTGTTGTTAACTTTATACATAATATGTATATTATCATTAAAATTATATTATCATTTAATAAAGACTACTCGTAGTATATCTGATATTAAGAACATGTATTCAAGATATAAAAAAATGTGGAGTTCATAGAATATCATAACAAGGTAAGATCAAAATTTTTTCGAGTTAATACCCTTTTGTTGAAAAAAAAAATTGGAAACTTTAATTAAATTTCAACTAAAGCGTCAAAACTCAAAATAATACAAAAAAAAAAAAAAAAATGTAGAGAATTTTCAGAAAAATGGTATTAAGTCAAAAAATTAATTTTTTTTGCAATATGTGCAAAAATTAAAAAGAAAAACCATGTAAATATATTTTCAAATGGAATTTGCTTATTATGGTAAATTTGGATTTTTAAATTATCTTAAAATGAAACCACAAAAAGTTTTTCACCTCTACTGAACATTTTACAAATTTTGAGTTATAACGCTCTTGTTGATCAAGTGCGATATTTTTTTTTTTTTTCAATTTTGAATATTATTTTTAAATATTTGTAAATAATTGCATTATATAAAATTTAAAATACACTTGCAAATTGAAGAAGATCATTTAAAAAAATATAGGTAAAATTTTATATGGGGTCCATTTGTATAAAATTATATCAAATTATATATGATTGTTAACTAGATATAACCATTTTTCGGATATAATTACATATAATTATATCTAGTTATATCTAAGTTTATATAATTATATATAATCATATAATCATATAATAAATCATATAATTATCCACTAATTTCCGCATAAAATTATATATAATTTTATATGGGACTATATATAATTTTATATGAGGCCATATAAAATCTTAATATATAATTTTATATGAGGCCATATAAAATTATATATGACCCATACCAATTGCTTTAATCAGGCGGGGATATAACCCAGATATAATTATATATTAGGCAATATTAAGTGATATATAATTCTATGTGGCAGCATCTAAACCAATATATAAGGAACCAATATATATATGTTGCCATAAAATTATATATAAACTTTTTTACTTGGGTTCATATTACATAGTAATCCTAAAAATTTACATTTCTATATGCTGTTTAATAGCCTTAACTTTCCCTTGAGTGTAATATTGAGTGATTTTTTTATATTTTTTGCAAATTTTAAAATGTTTCACATTTCAAATTAAAACGACAATTACTTTATATATTTTTGTGTATTTTTTTTATTGATTTGTGATTAAACAACTAACATTTTTCGAAAGAATAAAAATAATATAATAATAATAATTCAAGCATACCTTTTTACAGAAATATAAATTGTTAAATCTTAATAATGATTATGATTATGATATAATAGAGAATAACATACAAATTAAAAATATTAAATTATACGTTTTTATTTTATAATATAAATAGTTTTTCGTTTTTAATACAATCAATATATCAAAGTAAAAACATGTAAAAAAAATGTAAAAAATTAATAATAAAACATGAAAATTTAAAACAAAATTACTATTTTTTTGTCCTAATAGAGATTATTAAATAATACAATTTCGAAAAAAACAAGAAAATTTAAGAATAAATAAATTATGTTTAAATAATTTAAAAATGTACAAGAAATTCAAGCCAAAGAAGGGAGAAGAATTTAAAAGTTTTTTTTTTTTTTTGCTTTTTAATATTAACTTAAGCATAAAGAAAATATAATAATTACATAAAATATTGATATGATACAATTTTGATTTGATATTATGTATGTTTTGTTATTGTATATATTTTTAAAAATTAATTTCTTTTTTTTTTGTATAATTTTTATTTAATTCAATAACAGTTATCATTTTTTTTGTTGTACATAAACTTCATAAACATTTTATTTATAATTATAACATTCCATATAGATTTCAAGCAATAAATTTTGTGAATTGTAAAATACTTTTTTAAATATATTTTCAAAAAATTTACTAAAAATTTGTTTTATAATTTTAGTAATAAAGTCAATATTATGATGAGACACAAATTAGTTCAAAAGAGAGCAATATTTTTAAAAGACACCAATAGAGTAAAAAAGAGAGAATAAAATTAGAAAACATTTTTACAAAATGTTAATTTTATATTTTTATGTAAGAACAAACATTTATAAATTTTTTAAAAAAACAATTTAAAAATTTTTAATAAAATTTTTTATAATAAAATTCAATACATTATTTATATTAACTTTGTTAACAAATATGTATGTATGTAGGTTGGTATGTATAAATATGTATATGAGTGTGTAAGTATATGTGTGTGTAAATTTGATATTTTCCATGTATGTATAAATATTTTAAGCCTTAATTTTATTAACAATAACAACAATTATATAATTTTATTTTCAATAAAATATTTTAAAAATATTCTTATTAAATCTTAAACACAACTAAATTTAATACCATCATCACTGGAATAACAATTTTGACAGTGTAATTTATGATTACGCACGCGTACATCGGTACCATTTAGACCATCGCCCAGTTGTACATGACAGACACAGCATTTAAAACAGTTGATGTGATAGAATAATAATAATGATTCAATAATCATTGCAGCTCCACGTCCTAAAGAATATTTTTATTTAATATAAAAAAAAAAATAATAATAAAATAAAAATTAAAAATGTGGGTTTAAGAGAATGTGAAGTTTTTTTTTTTTTAAGTTTATTATGAAATTCAGTTTGTTGGTAGTTTTGTGTAAGTTTGATTTGTTTTTTTTTTTTTAAATATCAAAATTTTTGCTATTTTTTATTCTGTATACATCTTAACAAAATCGAGAAATTTGTAAATTTTTATAGACATTTTATAAAACGAATTATTTAAAATTTTTCTTTAAAATGTCTGTATTAATCTTTGTTTTAATTATGCTTTTTTTTTTTTATTAAATTTTAAAAGTAAAACCAAAAATGATAAAATTTAATTCTTAAAGCTAAAATATTTATTTATTTATTGCTTTAATCCTGAATTTGTTTAAACTGATTTTTGGTGAAAATTTAGTTCATAACTGGAATTAAATGAAGATTACAGTTTCATAACCAGATTTTCAAAAAATCCAGCATACAGCAAAAGTATGTATGAAAATTTTTAACATCTGGCATCCATCACCTTGTTAAAGAAAATGTAAGCAAAACAAAAAGTTTGGTTTTTTGTCGGAGAAAATTTACTGACGTGGATACCCTTTTTGTTTTTCCAGCTAAAAATGAATAACATAAAATGTAAAAAAAAAAACTGAAAATCTAAAGATTTATGTGAAAATCTGATAGCAGAGACCAGAGCTTGTAAAAGTTAATTTCTTTTTTTAAATCAATTCGCGTAAGACACTTTAAATCAATGATTTGACATTGAAATATTGATTCAAATTTGATTCGATGGAATAATTTGTTTTATAATTTAATTCTCAAAGCAAAAATAGAATGATTTTTGATTGAAATAAGTTAAACTTGAAACCATTCATTTTTTTTTAAATAAACAAAATCGACAAAGTTCAAGATAATTCTTTGAATTAGATATTAATTGAATTAATTAATAAAACGAATTTCAAACCGATTCGCTTAAAATTAATTCAGATTTCATAATTGATTATTATGGGTCAGAGACAAAAAATTATATTTTAAATACGAGGAAAAAAATATATTTCCTTCAGTAACAAAAAATTGGTTTTTGTCTGATGTCAGATATAGTTTTAGAAAAATTTATGTTTCGAAATTACCAGCTTTTTAAAAAAACAAATAAAGAAGGCTTAAATTCGGCTGTGCCGAATCTTTGAATACCCTCCACCCATGTTCTCTATTGTTTTTGATACAAACAATGTAAAAAACTTTTGAAGTAAAATTATGGAGGTGAAAAAAATGTTTTGAGGTAAAAACTTTTTTGGATGCGAAACGAATTTTTTTAAGTGAAACAAATTTTGAGGCAATAAAATTTTTTTAGGTGAAAAAAATTTTTGTGGTAAAAAAAAATTATAGTGGTGAAAAAATTTTTGAGGTAAAAATTATTTGAGGTGTACAAAATATTATTAATTTCTAAGCGATTGGTGAAAAAATATAAGAAAATATATTATATACCAGTCGCTACTATGAAATTGTACTAAAATACACCAATTTGTATGGAAAATTTAGAGGTATCCTCACATTTTCACCCATAACTTTTTAACCGCTGGACCGATTTTGCTCATTTCCAATACCAAATATGTTACAAACGGAATGACAAACTGATATATACCCTCATCATATATGGTGGAGGGTATAAAAATGTACTAAAAAATATATTGAACCGTCCCCCCTGCTCCAAAACAAAATCCTGGGCACGCCACTGATATGTGGAATATGTTTTTGAAGCAAAAAATCATCAGAATCTGAAGGTTTTCCTAAAGGAAAAGTCCTCAGGTTCTGGGGTTTTTTATAGAAAAATTGTCACAATGAGGCTTTGAAGGTATTTTTTGTAATAAAAATATTTTGCGATATTTTTTTCGTTAGAAAAAGTTTTAAAAATAATTTCTTTGAGAGTTTTTCTATAGGAAGAATTCCTTATATAAAATTTTTTAAATTCCTAAACATGGGGCCTCAAAGAATTATTTACAATCAGACAATTTATCTGCAGAAAAAACCTTAGATTCTTAATGCTTTCAGAATTTGAAGATTTCTTTTTTTTTGTAGCAAAAAGTCTTTTGTAACTGAAGGTCGTCAGATATTTTTTAGTATTTTAGGATTTTTCTATAGAAATAATAAAATCTAATAAATTTTTTGTCGAAGGAAAATATAAGTCTCTTAAAAATTTTTTCATAGGAAAAAGTCCTTAGAATCTGTTTTTTTTTTATTTGCAAATCCTTAAAATCTGAAAGATTTTCTATAGAAACAAGTTGGCAAAAGTTTTAGAAAATTGTTTAGAGTGTAAGAGGTTTGAATGTGTAAATGTTCTCAAAAGCTTAAGCTTTATTTTATAAAAAAAAATTATTAGAATCTGTGTTTTCTATAGGAGAAATTCAAAGAATCAGCAATAGAATCTAAGATATTTCCTTAGAAACTAAAAATTTTTGTTAGGGAATAATTTGAAGACATTTTTTGTAGGCAAACCCATAGATTCTGAAAGCTTTTTCGTGAAAAAAATGCGGACATCTTTTTCGATTAAAAAAATCTTCATTTTTTGAGGAAAATTTTCAATAGAAAGACCATCAGTTTCGAAAAACTTTATCCTGTAGAGAAACTCTAAGATCTAGATCACTTTTTTCTTCGGAAAACCCATCAGATTTAAAGGATATTTTCACGCAGAAATACTCTCAGATTTTAAGAACCTTCTCCTATAGAAACATTCTCAGAATCTGAGGATTTTTTTTTATGGACAACACCTCAGAATCTGATGTTTTTTTTTCCTACATAAAAACCTTTAGATTCTAAAGATGTTTTTCTGCTGCAAAACCACTTACATTTTGAGAAATTTTTTCTACAAAAAAAATCTTCGATTTCGTGGATATTTTTCTGAGGGCCTTTTCTTGTAGAAAAGCCCACAAATTTTAAATGCTCTTACCAACTTGCGGGAAAAAAGGGGTCAGTTGGTAATTTGAACCAGTCTCGTGATAGGTGAAAACTGGACCGGTTCCTAAAGTACCTATCACGTGACCGGTTTAAAAGTCCTGACATGTTTTTTAGACCAGTCCTGTGGCACGTCACAGAGGGCAATTTACCTTCTTCTAGGACAAGCCCATGTTAAAGTGACCGGTCCCTATCGCAATTAACCGGTGACGTTTCGTGTCCAGGGATAGGTCCTTTTTCCACAGGGCCATTTCTATAGAAAAAACTCAGTTTTTAGAAAAAGAAATTACAGCTTCTGGGTAGTTTTTCGTATCGAAAACTCCTTGGACTCTAAAGACTTTTCCTTGAAGACCTTTTCCTATAGAAATTCACTCAGACTTTGAGGACTTCTTCCGACTTTTTTCTATAAAAAAACCCTTTAGAATAAGAATACTTTCTTCTATAGAAAAATCCTAAGGAACTGTAAACTTTTTATGAAAGAAAATGTTTAACATTCTGTGCTCTGTGCATTTAAATGGCGTATTTATAGAAAATCCCACAAATTCTGAGTAAATTTTCCTATAAAAAATCAATCAGAGTCTAGGGACCTATATATCGTCAGCTGAAATGCAAAAGGGCGTAACTAAAATTTGATTTTTCTTTAAATTTTTTACCGGAGAAGCAAAAACGTCAATAGGAAATTTGACAGTTTGATTATAAAACGATACAATTTTGTGAAGAGATGTAGTTCAATGCAGTACTTCATAAACACTCAACACCATTTTTAATATGTACAGAGCACCACATCTCAGATTACAATTTCGTCCATAAAACCCTTATAATAAAGCCGGTTTTGAAAATTTTGTTAGATACGTCTTTTTGCATTTCAACTAACGATACATTTACTTATAAACTGAGCACTGTTTTTATACGAAAAATCCCCTAGAAAAATTCCTTTTCTGAGGACTTTTTAATATAAAAAAAGCGCTTATATTATGTTGTACATTAAAGTAATGATTGTATGTAATTTGAATAATTAAATCATTCGTCAAGTTTCATGTATTTTTACCCAGTTTTTAACAAATAAATTAAGATTAAATAAAATAAAATAAAAATAGACTTTAGAAAAAGACTTAAAAATAACACACCTATTATCAATTCTATATTTACAATATTTTGCCTGCATTTAATTTGTTACACAGTGTATTTAACAAAAACAAGTAAGAGCGGCTAAATTCGGCTATGCCGAATCTTATATACCCTTCACCCTTCACTGAGTTTTATAATGGACATATATGGAATGGACAGATTTATATACGGACGCCTTTAAGATGAAATTAACCATTTAGTTTGGTGATAAAACTTGGACTAGGGAAGATTTATGGTTCCAGAAAATAGGTATTTAAAAAAAATTTATGTTTTGGGCATAACTTTTTTGTATCTGAACCGATATTTCCGGGTTTTTCAGCAAATATGTTATACTAAAGATTTTCGATCTTTTGCTATATAAGACGTATCCATAGGTCATATTACAGCTCTAGAATAGTGTTTGTTGTTTGTGTATAAAAGGTGAAGAGGTGAAAGAAAAGAATTTCAACAAATCGTTAAAAGAAATCACTAGAACTGCATGTGTTTTATTTCTACAAAAATGTTTGATTTAGCTGGCAAATTTGCATTTGGGATTTTATTTCGCTTTTTTATTAAAAATATTTGTAATTTCTTTAGCTTAATTTTAAAAATTTGAAGGAAAATAGTTTATAATTTTTTTTTTATAAATTATTATAAGTTATGACCCAAAATAGTTGCACTCAAAGGTAAATTATGTATAAAATTTTCTTAATATGTGAGAAATAAAATGGTTTAAAAAATCTTTTTATGAATTCTTTTAAATCGGAGCAAAAAATAGAAATAAAACCGTTTGTATTTTGTTTGTATCAGAGGGTTTTTATAAAAATTTTAATGTTTTTAGCCTATTTTTGGATTATTTAATTATTAATATAAAATTTTATATAAATTAATTATTAAATGTTAAAAAAAAAAACAAAAATAAACAAAAAAAGTCTTAAGAAAATAATAAAAAAAAGTGAATTGACCGGGATTCGAACCTCGAACCCGCGGCCTTAGAGAAAAAAAGAATTTGTGACATAGCGTCTAGACAACTGAGCTATTGAAGCTCACACAAAATCATCGTCAATAGAGGTACATATATAAAAGTCTTCGTTCATTAGATATTTCTTTAGTTTTTATTTAAATGACAAATCTTTGTATGTGTGTTGTTTGTGTATAAAAGGTGGAGATGAAAGAAAAGAATTTTAACACATGGATGTGTTTGTTATGCGTAAAGTTCTACATACATATTAAACAAAGGGATTTTACTGGAAACATTAGAGGTAGTCCTGGTTTTTTGCTAATATCTCAGCCATTTATTATCCGATCTGTCTGATTTTTAATAGCAAACAGAAATGGATCACATGTAACAGAAATAAAAAACAATCAAGTCCTCATCATGTCTGTGTTCTTCGGAAAACCCATTTCAACACACAGGCGGACATCGTTAAATCAACTTCGCTCTTCATTAGTACCCAGAATATATATACTTTATAGGGTCTAAGATCAATATTGTAGAAATTACAAACGGAATGACAAACTTATATATACCCTTCCACCTGTGGTGAAGGGTATAATTATAGGAGATTTATCGAACATAAAAGTCAAGTAGAAATTATCTAGTTTTTCCCTTAAAACAGCAATCTCTATGATGCCTTTGAAACAGTGTTTTTTTTTTTGTCTATGATTTACATTATAAAATTTCCTTGTAAATATTAAGAAGAAACAAGACTCAAGTTTAATTAACAACTTAAGTTATTGCTTTAAAATCAAAAATATGCTTCTTGTATTTAATATTATATTGCTAAGCTTTAAGCGTATGAAACCGTTTATGTAAATAAAATCGTTGATTGCTTAAAAAAGGTGGGCGGATTTATTTATTATTCAAAGATTATATTTTACAAATTTCTCGTATTTTGAATTAAAAATTTCTTATGTTTTTTTTTTAACCAAAATATTTGTAATAAAATAACTTAAATTTGTGATTCAACTAAAAATTTCTCGTTTATTTCGAAAAAAAAATAATCGTTTTAATTAAAATATTTTTTTTCTTTAATTCACAAAAAAGAATCGTTTAAACTACACCCAAACAATATATTTAAGTTCTCGATGAGTATGGCGACATTTATCGGTTGTGCAACCCAAATCTGTTGATTTTTAAAATAATTATAAAAAAAAGGATTCAAAAATTTAAAACAAAAAATCCAAAATAATGCAAGGCATGTGGGAAAAGAAGAGAAAAAATTTTTTAGTTAAAAAATTAAATTTTTTGTTATAGAAGTTGAAATTTATATTTAAAAAAAATCCTATGAAATGATATTAATTGTAATTTAAACAGTGCGCCCAAAAAGGTAAACTACATTTTAATTTTTCTAAAATTTGTCATTGTTGCCGCTAACTTTTCGAAATAACTGTTTAAATTTAGTAAAAAGTTTGCCAACAAATTTAAATGATTTCAATAAAATTGTTATGAGTGTATGAATTTAGTTCTCAATTCTAGCATTTTTAATTGATTTTAAACCAACATTTTATTTAAAATTTTTTATGAGAAATTTTTAAATTCTAGTGATTTTTAACACTAATTTTTTAAAAATGATTTATTTTTTTTTTTTATTATTTTTTAAACATTCAACACTCACAACCAACATAGATGCATAAGTTACCTAATTCGTCGCCACAATGAGAACATTTCTTTTTGCCACTAACACTCAGAACTTTATCCTGTTGCTGCTGCTGTGGTGTTAAGGTTGTTGTCGTATTTGACTGGCCATTTGAGGAGATGGAGGATGTGTTGGCGGTGACAGTGGAATGACGATGTACAACAGAGGAAGTTTGTTGCTGCTGTTGATTTAATTTATTATATTGCTGATGTTGATGATATGTAGAGGCTGCATGTAATGGACTTTTATCTAAATTATTTCTGGAAAAAAATGTAAGAGTAAAAATATTTTAAAATAATTAGTTAATGCTTAGACTCAAAAACTATTAAAGTCTTTAAAAAAAATTTTTGAAATATTTGAATAAATAAAATAGTTAAGAAAAAAAAAATTAACAAAACTTGTACAAAATATTGTCAAAATACTGTATAGCAAAAAAACTTGTTTTGAAAATAAAAATAGATTAGGTTGAGCTACTCCATCTTGGGGCCGATTGTAAAGAAATTCAAGGTTTTGTAGTCAGAGTGAAAATCTGCCAACTAACTAACTAACTAACTAACTAACTAACTAACTAACTAACTAACTAACTAACTAACTAACTAACTAACTAACTAACTAACTAACTAACTAACTAACTAACTAACTAACTAACTAACTAACTAACTAACTAACTAACTAACTAACTAACTAACTAACTAACTAACTAACTAACTAACTAACTAACTAACTAACTAACTAACTAACTAACTAACTAACTAACTAACTAACTAACTAACTAACTAACTAACTAACTAACTAACTAACTATTATGAAATGTTTTCCGCCAGTGAAGCTCAATCAAGGGATAATATATGTAGTCACTGCTACAATTTGATTTACCAATGACCTCACGTTAGAATAAGACCTTCTCAAGGTATTACCATATTTCATCTTGTTTATTTTGTGCTACCAGCATAACCGGTTTTAGATTCAAGATTACAACGGGTGCCGCAGTTCGAGTGCTCCGTATTGTGTCGGTTTTGCATAGTTCAGCAAGTCTGTAGGCACTCTGCAGGCACCTGTAGTAAACTCTCCAGCGCAGTCTACCAAACAATCGTGTCTATTCCTACAAAGAAGTCTGTGACTCTGTATTCCTTAGTGTGGCTGTATTCCTAGTCACAATAAATTAATTTTTTTTAAAGTTTTGTTTTAAAAATACCAACAAGTTAAGACCTGATATTGACACCATCACAATACTGACAAATAAAATTTGATTTTGTTTTTGAACATTATTGTTTGTTTGTATGAAAAGTTTAGGTGTCACATCTTGTCACAATTAAGAATAGGCACAAATAAATCCAATACAAGAGATAAGGTGACAGACGTCAAGTTTTGCCAACATTTTTAGCATGCAGAGCTCATTTGTGTACATTTTATTTTATCTCTTTAACAATGACTTTCCATGACAGGTTTCCGTCCAATATTGCCTACAAATTCTTTGTGCAGTGTTTTAAAACAAGGTTCATATGATCCAACGAATGTGTTGTGGAAGGTTATATCTTTGATCTGCTAGTAGAGAGTATGAAGTCCGTCTTTTCAGTATTAGCATCCAGTCCTACTCAGTGTAGTCTCCATCACATAAATAATTGTTTACTAGGTACTTTTTGGAATTTCATTGACAGCAAGCAAGTATCCACAATGGTAGAGATTGAACTCCTTCCTGGGGAGTTTCTCTCTGCGCCACTTTCCCATATAAAAATATTTTGGAAATGTCAATTTAAATTCGTTTTAGTCCGCTAGTAGGCTAGGTTGAATCGGAAACCTATAGCCACGAGTTCACTCGGTGACCAGATGAACCATTGCAATGCCCACAGTATCCCATTTATCTTAATAAAAAAACGTGTGACGAAAAAACTTAAAACTACCCAGATCCCTACAAAATTTTGCGAGACCAGACAAAGACACATTTCCAGACTGACTAGGCTATCAAAGAACCAGCTTTTCAGATATATAAGTCACACATTCCACAGTCTCGGACACTGGGAAAGCAGATGTTGTACTGTCAACCACTTGTCCACGTCACACAGCCCTTAGAGTAATACGTATCGTACTTATCCACAATCTCTTCGAATCCGCATGGAGACCTAAATGTCCAGTTTGTCAGACTAAACACCCAACCTCCGTATAGACCTAGCAGACTTGTCCACCCTGATCAGTACAATCACCTCGAAATCTTTCTAGAATTTCATGATCGGTAAAATATAGTCCGTATCAAAATCCAATAGCGCAATACCAATCTCACACAGTATGGTAATGAACCCCCCGGTGTGTTTGCCTCAGCTCCTACATCTTACCGTGCCCCTGATTACTATGTCCATCGGCGCGATGCCGACAAGACAGTATTTGCACTTTAATGCAATTAAGTCAATATCGCTCTGATGACTGCCGTGTACAGTGTTCCTTTCAAAAGTCTTCCTACAGGTATAAAAAGCCAGTGTTTTTTTTTATAAAAATAATATATGCAAAAACCCTGTGGGAAAAGGACTTATCCCATTCCGGTTCATTGTAATATGGAACGGTCACGAGACCGATTTTCGAATATGAAAAGGACTGATCACTTTAACATGGGCTTGACCTTTGTAACATGTCACACGACTGGTCTAAAATAACATGTCACAAAACTAACCCCAAAGAACATATCACAGAACAAACACAATAGAACATGTCATGACTTTTAAGCCGGTCACGTGGTAGGTACTGTAGGAACCTGTCCTCTTTTCACATAACTCGTGATATGTATTTTTTTTTGCAAACTTTTTTTTATCTGAAATCATTTTTGTGTTTCCAAAAATTTCGCAAAACTTATCTTACCTTTTACGATCACCAATGCCTTTACTTTGTACTCTCTCGGTTAGAGTTTGTATTATAGAATCCGGCAAAGGTTTACCATTTGTCGACGAGTGCATGGCCGAACCATTTACTAATTTATTAGCTTGATGCACCGGTGTAGTATTTGAAGAAACCACCCTTCTTTGCTGATGCTGTTGTTGCTGTTCGGTTAAACGTCTTTGTTCGGCCTCTTGGACTAACCAATGATTGTTGTTTTGATTATAGCCATGATAAGTGTCGGGCATAGATTTACGTTTTTGTTGATAAGCCGACAGCCATGCGGGATCATTGGCTAAATTAGTATCAAATGATTTGCGTTGTTGAACCTGAACCCAACCATCAGTGTATTTTGGTTTTGGTGTAGCACTCAAAGCATGTAAAGTATTACGTGACATATTGCCAGGATACAATGATTGTTCCTTTGATGATAGATTTACGTTACCATTTACTTGAGTATTTGGTGAAGTACTCAAATTTTGTACAGATTGATGATGATAATTGGAATAGATATGTGGAGCAGCACCCCTGGGAGCTGCTGTTGGTGGTGGTGCGGTAGCAATTTTTACCAAAGATCCACCAAAATTTTGTGAATTCAACGAATGTCTTTGACGGGTCATGTACTCATTTTGTGGCTGGTCGACATTTACCGAAGTACCATTAATGCCAATCATACCATTTTGGGATGAGGTACTAATGTGCATGGCACGCATTGGTTTGGAGGGTGGTGCTGGTGGTTGTGACATCATACGTTTGGAAAATTCGTTAATATCTGACATCGATTTGCGATAATCAGTTTCCATGTGATAATATTGTTGTTGTAAATTTGGAATATTAGCATAAATTTGTTGAGTTTGTTGTTGTTGCTGTTGAAATTGCATCTGTTGTCCTTGTACGGCATGATTCAATGGTTGTTGATGATACATTTCCATGTTATTTGGTGGCATTAAAGTTTCACTCATATTTACAGTAGCATTATGTACGGACATTGTTCCCAAACCATTAAGATCTTGCAATGATCTTCTATTGGCTGACATTAACATTTTAGCACCATGTTGTAATTCTCTACGTGCCATGTTTTCTCGCAGCATTAAATTTTCTCTTTGCCTCTTTAATTCTTCTTGTTCCAATTGCAATAATTCTCTTTCTACTCTCAACACTTCTTCTTGCTCACGGATTTTCCCTTCTATTGACATCATTTTAGCATTAGCTGTAGCAGTGGCTTCAGTCAATGATTGTGTAGCTGCTGCAGCCACCGTAGCCGATTCCGTCCATGATTCCGCTGAATTTCCTTTAACTGTTGTTAGAAGTGGCGTTGGTGCTACGGCTAGTAAACCATCATTTTGGTATATCATCTCGTTGGATTGTGCCTCCAGGGCGCTTTGAGTTTGTAGTGTCAGTGGTGATGTAGTATCATCATGTGGTTCATTTTCTTCCGATGAATTGGTATAGTGTTCACTACTTTGACGTGAGTGATTTTCGGAAACACCAGAATCACGGCTTTCACCTAATTGAAAGAAAGGGTAGTTAAAAAAATTTAATAAAGAATGAAAATAGTTTTTAGATCATTGTCTATATTTTCCAGCCGAAGAGCGCTATACTGAAAAACTTGGCTCAGCAGAGCCGGCTTCGGCCTTTCCATAAATGAGAAAACTGCTGGGTCCGGCTATAGAACAGCTAGGCAAAAATCCTTTCCTCATCAAAGCCGGTTTCGGAAATACTACA
Organism: Eustalomyia histrio; assembly: GCA_949748255.1. Taxonomy (NCBI): domain Eukaryota; kingdom Metazoa; phylum Arthropoda; class Insecta; order Diptera; family Anthomyiidae; genus Eustalomyia; species Eustalomyia histrio. Next base: position 203,961,543 of record OX456523.1, on the reverse strand, counting down.
ACAAAAAAATCTTCAAAGCCCAGCCGTAGTCTGGATACTGACTATCCACATAATTGGGATTACGTTTCCGAAAAACGGTTTGACTGGGGACTGTGATCAAAATCAAGTTGGTCTTAGTTCCCATTTTAGTTTGAGGGATATGACCGAAAATTGTTCAGTCATAATCCTCAAATCGGCAATGAGAATAATGTCCCTCGGGGTTATGCCATATCAACAAAATTTTTAACATTACGACAGTTTATCAAAACGACATAGTCTCCATTGTGGTGATAATCATAATCCCAATAAAGCCTTTTGACATTGCTAGCCTGTGGTAGGGTTTAGGAGTTTTCTACTCGGGGGTATGTCCAAATAAAAGTTTTAAAATGTCGATGCTTTTGAATATTCGATAGTACTCAATACTCTTTAAGTATTGGCTCAATATTATTCAATACTTCTTATAGTCTTACAAAAACTGTCTTGGAGTTTCATACCAAACAAATAAGGTTTTACTTTCAGTTCATGGCAAATTATCGTTTATTTAAAGAAAAATTCCACTCTGAAAGTATTGAGCACTCGACGGTTGGCCAGTACTTTCACAACTTTGGTCCAAAGCCGGTTTTACTGAGGGTTTCCTTTCTACTTCGGTTACAATTTCAACTTTAAAAAGATCTTAACCCACATGAGGGGTGTAATCATTTTTTTACAGTTTGGGGAATATGTCGGTCATAGAGGAAAAAATTTGCCTAAAGACAGCAAAGTCTCTTAATACTTAAATAACGCCGTAATGTGGTGGAATGTTTAGCTTTGTATATAGACTGGAGTCCATTTTGAAGTCATTGGAATATTAAGAAGTCGGCAGGTTAATCAGGAAAAGGTAACACAACATTAAAATAGACGTCAATTTATAAGAAACGATAGAATATTGTTAAATTCCTCATATTCCCGGGAGCTTAGCTCTTAACAGTGATCCAATTGTTGTAATTTTTTTGAAAGTACTGTCAAGGGAATACTCGGAATAACGAAACCGCGATATAATGTATGAATAAATTGTTTGCATTAACTACCTCATATAACGAACAATTGGTAAAAAAATATAAAAAAAACAATTTTCGAAAATAAAAAAAAATCTAAATTGGAAAATAATTTTAGAATTTTTTATTTCTGAACCTTTTAGTATAAGTGTGTACTATTGAAATGACAACACCCTATATTTGGTTTGATAGAACCTCAATATGCGGAGAACTGGCCACTTTAAGTATCTTTCTTCAAACCTGTAATGCTTAAGAGCTGTCATCTTAGAAGGAGGTTCTTTCGAACTCTAAATGATCAAGAGTCATCCATAGTGCCCACTGCGAATTTTCCAAGTCCGATGTAAAATCAAAATTTGGAGATTTTCTACGATAGAACTTCAAAATCTGGTGAGTTGTTAGCCAAAATAATGGTTCCATGATTCAAAAGCTGCTCAAATTATTGAGAGGTGTTAAAATTTTTATGAAACTCCATATCATTTGTGACTGATGGTCGGGATGGACGCATGAGCAATTTTTGACTAACAATAACGAGTCCAAATAAAAATCATGAAGCATTCACGCAAGGACTATTAATTTCGACATCAGTAATTTAAATCCATATATGTTAACGTTCTAACTACTCAATGGACAAAATTGTAGTCACGCACAAACGTCACACTTTCCCAATACTCTTGCGAATAGTAACAATTTCACACCCTCTCACGAGTGAATCACGTAAATTTGGTAATCAATTTCTAGAAGATTGAATGTTGAATCCGCAAAAGTAACACATACTAATCGTAGTACGATAAATCCTCTACTTCGCTGTATTATCCAAACCTATATTGAGTCGAGTAAGGCAAAATTTTTCAATATTGTCAAGGTAGACGATAATTTTTTGGAACCCTTATTTGCTTTCATTTTCCAAAGTTGTTTAATTTTATAAGCCTTAAACTCTTTAGTAGTATATTTGTAAACCTCTTGAAGTTTTTTTTCAAACTTTGAATTTGTTCGTACTTCGATAGTAAACAGATTCAAATGTGGGTCGATAAAACCGAAACATTTCTTCAAATTTTTTTACCTTGACAAAAATTATTTAAAAGTTTTAATATCAAATGTGTTTCGATGAAACAAAAGTTCTGATAGTTGTCTAACTTTATTATTGCTATTCGAAAAGTTTTTAAAGATAAGAACGTTTTCTTTAACCAAAAGTTAATGCCGACTAAACTAATTTTCAAAGTTTTGCAAAACTGTGATTGTAAATAATCTTTCAGGAGTTGGCCACCTTAATTAAAGAAATCTAAAATTTCCTAAATCTGTCCAAAACTATAAGTCAAGCTGTAGTATTGTGATTGAAAAAAACAAAAAAATGTTCTTAATTGAACCAACACTCAGGCGATGTCCCTACTAATGCTGTGAATTACGTTGGCGAAAGAAAGTTAGGTTAAACGTTAGAAGAAGGAGGGAGTAGTGTCTGTAGACGTTTGAGTTAAATTTTACTAAGTTATAAGTGATAGGAAAGATCTCTGTGTGAAGATTATTCTACATACGAATAGTATGGCTAAAGAACGAATTTTCCATGTAATGCGTTTCACTGCTAGATAAACGAGTATTCCGAACATACCCGAGAGTTCACTTATCTCGGTATAACACCTCCTATGGTAATATTGGTATAACAGTGTAAGACAAACCACGTTCCGACGATGCTCCAATGAGTCAATTCAGCTGGTTATCCCACAGTCATTAATAGCCGCCGATGCCAGCCTTTGAACACGGTCCAGAAGATGTAAAATAGACTTTGAAGCCCCTGGTCATATATGGGAGTTGTATTCCATCTTCAAACGAAAATGGGTAGTCTAGATAGTAAAATAAGATGAAGTGAAATAGTTTTTGCATCGGTTAAGAAAACCTAGGCACTTTAATGCTTCTTTTGAAACCTGAATGATATGATTTTATTCAGCGGATATTAGATTAAATTTCAACAGCAACCGTTTCCTCAATATCGAAACCATGCATTTGTACATGTGGCATTGGTGACCCCACGATTTGCCTATGGGTCAAGAAACAACGTTAAGTCAGAAATTGTGGAAAGGTCCACATTGAGTGTGTCATTCATATTTTGCCTTATGCCCTCAACCTCCAAAGTGCCTGCCCTATGATCAAAGAAATATGAATGACAAATGTTGTCATCTGCGAAAGAATAAATATGATTTGAACTTTGACCCTAAAGGTTATTTATAAAGATAACAAAAATTGAGAGAGAAAGAACGGAACCTTGCGGTACCTCTGAATTCAGCTTAAACTTATCGTATGGGACCCCATCTATAGCAACTCTCATATTGCGATCCCTGAGAAGAGTTGACGTGAATCGAGAGAAGTCATCATCGACACTAAAAGTATTCAGCTTTGACACGACTGCTTTATAGAAAACACGATCTAATGCCCTGGAAATATCTAGAGATACCATTTTGTTTTCACCGAATCGGTGGACCGATTATGACACTCCGAAAGGAACGCCAGCAGGTCTTCCAAGAACGATTTCTTGCAATTCGATCGTTAAAGAGTGAATTGGATTCCAGATAATTTACAATCCATTAACCATGCCTTCCATAACCTTCGATAGAGCAGGATTATTAGCCCCACCTCTTTTCGGGATTTTTCAGGAAATTTTAGTATATATATTCTCAAATTCTCAAACAGAACTACAAATTTCCAATACTAATGGACAAATCTCAAAAGAAATTAAACAGTTTTACAATATCGTAGCTGTCCTCTTGTGGCTTGAATTTTTTAACGTATTCCCATGTAACGAGTAAACCGCTATATATTTAACCCACGTACTTGTTTCTATTTACAAAATTTTATCACATTTGTTCTTGTCTATTTTATAATCAATTCACTACATTTTTCATCATTTCATGTATGTAGGTATTAGGGTGAAATATCTCACCCTTAACCTTTTAAGAACAATATTACACTAAACGGATTAAAAAAAAAAGTATTTGCAAGAAGAATAAAATACAAAATAAGCTGGAAAACTTACCTGTATCAGAACTATCACATAAACCGGCTTTCAAATACAACTGCTTTTCCAAACGTCTTTCCTCTTGCAACAATTGAGCCATATCTGGTGGTGGAGCCACCGTTAATTCTAAATATGACTCATCATCATCCAAAGAAGAACCTTCAATACCCAAAAAACTAGAACGTTTATTACGCAATTCCTTTTTAATGCGTTTAGTCGAGTTCATACGTTTAATGGGTGGTGAAGGAAGATCTTGTGTCAAATGATGATGTTGTTGTTGTTGCTGTTGATTATTGTTGTTGTTGTTGTGATGTTGTATTTGATGACGGGATAATGTTTCATAGGTATTATCCGAAGACCAAGTATCAGTATGACTACTACTGTCAACATCATCAAATAGGGGAGGACTTTCAACAGGTGGTGGCGGTGGTTTTTCTTTGGGTGGTTGTAATAGAGTAGAGGAAACTTCAGATGATAATTCACCATTAAGAGAACCATTAAAGAAAATTTCGATATTTTCATAAACGGGAATAGGTTTTAAATGTTTGGGTGCATCATAGTAAGGTTCACTAGATTTGGGTACTTGATAGTAAGGTTCGGGTATTAAAACAGTTGTGTTTTCATGATGTTGATGATGATGATGATGATTTTGTATAATTTCTTTTTCCTCTTTTTGCTCTTCTTCGTTAGATTTATTGCTGATTGGCTGTTCATTGTGAATATTTAAGGTTTCTTTTAACAGGGTTGTATTTTGTGTAGACAAATCACTACTATTAATAATATTATTGTTGTTGTTGTTTGTTTTTGTTGTTATTGTTGTGTTAGCAAAAGCATTTGTTAACTCAACTACATTTTTGTTATTATGATTACTGTTGTTTTTGTTATTATTTTGACAGTTAAAACTGTTAATTTGACTATTTTTTAATTGATTAGATAAATTTTGTATAGATTTTTGAATTGGATTAATATTAATTTGAATTGAATTTGATTCATTTAATTGTTGTTGTTGTAGTTTTTGATTATTATTATCAATTTGATTATTACTGATCATACTTGGAATGATTTGATGTTGTTGTTGTTGTTGCTGATGATGCTGATGATGTTGTAAAGAAATCGAAGATGTCGTTGTTGAAGCAACATCTACTTGTTGCATAGATGTTGTTGAGATAATATTCTCATAAATGGGTTCTTTAGCTATATCTTCTTCTGATTTTTCCTTAATTTCCAATATTGATGTAAAAGTTTCTTCCATTTTTAATTTTTCACATTTTTCTTCATCTGTTTTATTAATTAAAATTTTTTCGTCTTTGTCTGGGTTTTGCTCTTCTTCTTCTTCTTCTCCTCTTGTTTGATTATCTTGTTCGTCTATTTCATTATTAGTGTTAGTTAAACTATTGGATGGGGCAGTTATTGGATACAAATTCTCTGGCTGTTGTTGTGACTGCTGCTGCTGGGGTATCGATTCTTTGTCAATTGCTTCCAGCGCCAATTCCAGAGCTTCGTTGATCTATAGTTTTGTTGAAAAACAATTATTTGTTTTAATTTTAAATTTAGCACACACAAAGCAAGCCAATTTGTTTTAAATTGAAATTCATTTATGATTAAATCAAATACATTACAAGCGCGCCGCAATTTGTAGCAAGTATAATATAGTTTTTGCATGAAATTAAAAAAAGAGAAATATAGAAATAGAAAGGCAAAATTAATAACGCAATCTTGGAAATTTGTTTAAATTTATAACAAAACAAATCGTTTAAATAATAAAAAATTAGTAAATACTTCTGGTTATTATAAATATTTACAATGTACAGTTTTTTTTTTTTTTACTTTATTTTTTAATTAAAAGACAACACAACATTAATAAAAACTAATTGCACTCTCTTGCAATATTTGATATAAAATAAACAAACATAAAATTGCAATTAATTGAATGATTGTATAAATTTGCATTGGATTTTTATTTTATCAACAAACAATTATTCGTTGACTCCCTGTTGACTTAACAAACAAACATTTCTGAAATTTACTGGGAAATAGTAAGTCATAATATACGTAGTAACAGAATTTACAATATACAAATAAACTACAAACACAAAATAAACATTTTTATTAAATAAAGGATCATGCAAGTCAAAAACAAAGCATCGACATCAACATCAACAATATAAACTTTACTAATAAAAAAATCAAATAGAGTTTGTTATATAAAAAGCTTTTAACATAATAAAAATTTAACTGTTGATTTAGCCCATATACTGTATTATAGTCACTGTGCGGGAAAGGAAAGCAAATTTATGTGTTAACTTTAGCCTATTTAGTTTTTATTTTTTATGCAGTGGCTAGCAAATTTTTTTTGAACTTTTTGACCAAAAATTTTAAGACAAATTCCATATTTACTTTTAATATATAATTTGTCCTTTTTTTTAATTAAAAACATTATGACTTTTTATATAAATTCCTAAAAAGAATATTAGGAACATTCATATTACCTTATAAAATGGCAACGCAAAACTAAGGGCACACTTATTGTTTATATGGAATTAAGGTACATCAGCAATTACAGAGAAGCAAAAGTCAGTTGTATTGTATAAGCAGCATTGTTATTATCACGAAACATATAAATTAATTAAATTATAACTTTTAAATATCTTCAAAAAAAGCAGCTAACCCTTGAGAAGAAACAAATTATAATCGATTTGTATAAAAAAAAAACACAAATATTATGAACAAATCCGTAAAATAATGTCACGTAGTCATTTTAGAGTGAGAAAAGTTATTCATAAACAAGAACCGAATCGAACATAAGCCTGATGGCCACCAAAGTTCATCGACAAACAAAAACGATACAAAAAAAAGTGCACCGCTGAGAAAAATTTATTGATAACAAAATGAACCAACATGCTTATTTAGATATTTAAAAAAGTGTGTAAAAAATTGGTTTAGCGGATGACTACTATATTCAACAAGACAACGATTTTAAACACACATCCCTCAATGTTAAAACGTGGCTTTTCTTTAATACTCTACAAAGTCCTGACCTCAACCCCATTGACCTCAACATATGGAAAGTTTTATAAAGAAATGTGCGAAGCAGAAGAATGAAGCAGACCCCAACTGAAACAGGTCCTTCTGGATGAATGAAACAAACTTAGTACCGGAACAACAAAAATCTTGGTCACTCAGCAAAACTACGAACGCCGCCCAACGTAGAGACATTATTATGTAGAATCATTAATTTCGTCTGTATGCTAATTGATTGTTTTAATGTTTTCGAGTTATGGACGATTAAAATTGTATCTAAATGATTCAATACGATTCATTTTTTTTTTAATTTTTCGATTCTTTTTTAGTTTCAGCAAATTTTTCAATTGGAGCTTTTTTGACTTTTTTAAATTTTGGATTTCTTAATTTATATGATTATTTTTTTCAACTTGGCGAGTTTTACACTTTTTAGCTATTATTTAATTTTAACAATTCTCCTAATTTTGCCGATTTTTTTTCTATTATAATTTTTAATTTGGCATTTTTTTTTTGCTGATTTTTTAATTTTTGGCGATTTTTTTCAATTTTGATGATTTTTTTCAATTTTAAAGATTTATGCGGTTTTGGTTTTTTTTTCTTGTGTTTAAAAAAAAATCAAATTAAAAAAAATTAAATCGAATAAAGAATGTCGAACGTCAATCCCAAATTACTCAATCGAAATCCGAAATTTGCAAATATATTACGTAAAAATTGATTAAACAAGATTAGCATTCCCAACATTTGAATTCCATGAATATAAAGTTAAATGATAAAAAAGGAATGAAGTCTTTAAAAATTAAATCGATTGAGACCAACTAAGAATTAATTACCACTCAAATATTGTTGTTTGATCATTCAATCATTCCATAAACAATCCAAATTAAAAAAACTAATGAAGGAATGTATTTTTTTGGAAACTAACAGTCACATGCATAGACATTTTGTTGATTTTTATAACAGACTTTTAAATCAAATTAAAATGTAAAACAACAACAAATTTTCCTTATCAGACTGTTATAATAATAAACTAAATGTTTATGCATGTGTGCGTATAAGTTTAACTGTTATTATGAAGAAGATTTAAAAGTTTTAAGTAACGATAAAATTTTGATGGTTCCAATAGAATTCCAATCAATTTATTTTCTATTCCGCCGATTCAAAATTGGTATGTACTCTGGAATCAGATTTCTTTTTTTTATTATTAAAAACCACCACATTGAATAGGCCAAATTTAGTTTCTTGATCAGATTTGTATTTAGAAACCTCCCAATTATCTATCGGATACTTTATAAAGAAACCGATACCTTTTCAAAAAAATTATCTGCCCTTTTGAATATTTAAGATCTGATCAGATTCGCATTCAGGGCCCCTTAAAACTATTCAAGAAAATATCTGATACTTAGTCGATCATTAAAAACAGCAATCATTCGTCATATTAGATCCGTCATTTTGAATTTTAAAAATCAAATATTAGATGACGAATTTCAATATCAATTTATTTTGTCTTTTTAATTTGGAAAAATTAGACCCGGGTGCCGATTTTGATTGGTTTTATTACTGTGAAGTAATAAATAACTGTCATTTGTTATCATTATTTTTAAATAAGTGAAGAGTAATTTTTCATCGCTTTACAGCTTCAAAAATTATTCAGAATATGTACACCGCTACTTTTTATGACATTCAAATTATATCAATGCGAAAGGAGCAGTAATAAGAGGAGTAAGAAAGAAATTAAAATTATTATTATTGAAAAAAAAAAAAATTAGTGCGTTTTATATTATTCTCAAAATGAAATAATTTCCCCTTATGTTTATTAAAAAATGCTAATATTTTTTAAGATTAGATTATATGGCCAATTAGATTTGTTTTCCATTAAAAAAAAACTAAATAAGATTGTTTAAATATAAACTGTCAGCCAAAAAAAAATCCCCTTTTTGCGATAAAAAATGTGAATAACTAAAATTATGCTTAATTGATTTTGTGATTAAATTAAAAAAAAAAATCAATAATTTCCTACTAAAGATAATTTATTATATATTAATTTTTTATTTTATTTACCTCCGTTTTGCGGAAATCTTTAAAAATAATTAATTTCTTAATAAAAGATGCACTTTCACTCCTAGTTATCAACGTTAAGTTTAACGTTAAGTCCTAAAAGCAAAAGTTGTATGTAAAATGACTCTTAAAATACACACTTGCGTACTTTTAGTCTTTATGAGTTAACGCGTAGACGTTAGGGCGAAAATATAGCCAACAAAAATGGTGAAATCGAAAAAAATAATTTTTCACTCAATCACAAAAAAAAAAAAAATATTTTTAAATACCGAGTTTTACCAATTTTTCTAACATTCAGATACCAGTCGAAATATATAACTAACCCAACATAAATAAAAAACTATAAAAAAAAAACATTATACTTGATTTTGAAAATATATATTATTTTTCGCTAATTTAATTTATATAACATATGTATGGGACATATGTGCAACATTATTACATCAAATTAAGCTTTACAAGCTTACCAATCTTGAAATATTATGCACTTGTACGTGTGTATGTTTGTTATCTTGTATTTTGTTAAATGATTTACAAATTTATAACAATTTCCTTTGCGACAACTATTATTATTATTATTTGTTGCGTATCGTTCGTTATCTTTTGGTATTCGCAAATATTGATTTGGGTATACAATGGTTTGAATTTTTAAAGAATATCATTGATAAGGTTTCTCTTTTATTTATATTATTATAGCGTGTATATTTAATTTATAAAGTATTTTTCAAACAATTTAGTAAATCATCAATCATATTGAAATGAGATCACAAATAAAATTTGGCTATGTTCATAAAAATTATCTATCGATGTTTAATATTTTTATAAAAAATTTTTACTTTGTAACCACCCAGCAAAACTTGCATTAGTTCCACAACTAGTTCTTTTTTGCCAACATGAGTCATACTGATACAGTTCAATGAACTGTTAGTCCAAACTTTTTGTAAAAATATATTTAATACAAAAATGGAGTTGTGTAAAATATTTAATTTTTAATACATTTTTAATACAGATTGATTAATTAATTGATTGAAAATAGTCAAAGAGGGTGACCTTATTAAGTTGTCTTTCCTCCAACTATTCATTAATGTTTATTTTCATGAATAGTTTTTGTGCTAATTCACATTTTTATAGGAATTTTGAAAAACTGTGGCAGCCCTGAAAATATCAGGGTAGGGACTTCACTTAAAAGGTCATAACTTTTGTTCTGTAAAAGGTACGAAAAAAGTTATTTCTTTAAAAATATAAAATAAAACTTAACAAGTTAAATTATAATCTAAATAGGTTTTGGAATTTCAACAGAACATACTTGGAGAAAAACCATTAAGGCATTATTTTTTTATAAATGTTTTTGCCAAAGCATTGGAAAAGGTAATGCTTCAATGCTTTAGTCCCAAGTATGCAACAGAATTTGAAAAGGTTTTGGCAACTATTACTGTTTTTTAAAACGGTATGAATGAGTGGAATTTTGTGTTCCTTTAATTGCAACAAATTTTTTAAATCTACAGTTTATTTCTATCTTATAATTAAAAAAAAAATAATAATTTTTTTCAATATCTTTAAAAGAACAAATGTTATGACCATTTAAGTGAAAACCCTGCTCTGCAATTTTCAGTATAGCAGAGTTACAGGTTTGCCAAAGTTTAAAAAAAATACGTGTTACCAAAACAAATGGTAGTCGAACGGGCGAAGGTCTAGACTATAAAGCGGCTGAGGCAAAACTTCCCAACTACTATTCTCCAAATAGTTTTTAACCGGTCTTGCATAATGTGGCCGAGCGTTGTCATGAGTAAATATTACGGCTTCCTGTCTGGTGGCATATTCTGGGCATTTTTTGGACAATGCTCACTTTAAATGAGTCAACTGTGTTTAGTAAAGGTCCCCAGTGATCGTCTGGCGCTATTTCAGCAGCTCACATTACACTTTTGGTCCCACCCAATACAGAGCATTACCTTGGATATTTAGCTTTGGCGTTAATTTGGCTCTTTGCCGCTTTGGATTGTCGTAGTGGATCCATTTTTTATCGCCAGTAAAAATTCGATCAAAAATTACTTTCTTTTTCTGGCGTTCAAGCATAATTTCGGGCATGAAAAATGGTCTTTTAACGTCTCTTGGCTTTAACTTGTGTGGTACCCGATTTCCTTGGACAAATCCTGCTTCTTGTAAACATTTGTAAAATTGCTGGTTGTCTGACTTCGTATGATTTTTCTGAAGTGGAGCGTTCTGCATCCATCGATACAAATGGTAGTCGGACAGAGCAAGGTCTGAACAATAAGGCGGGTGGGTGAGATAAAACTTCTCAAGTTTTTTTTGTCAATACTCACTTTAAACGAATCAATTCGTTCCCTATAAATCGCTGGCCTGATTTAAGCAGCCCATTATAGATGGGACCCTTCTGATCCACCAAATACAGAGCTTTACCTTGTCACCATGGACATTCGGCATTCGCGTTGATTTCGCTAGTTGGCCGCTCTTCACATAGAATTTCATGCACTTCGAGTTGTCCAAATGGATGCATTTTTCGTCTCTAGTAATGATTCGATGCAAAAATTACTTCTTTTTATGGCGTTCAAGCAGCATTTCGGACATGCAAAATCGTTTTTCAACGTCTCTCGGCTTCAATTCGTGTGGTACCCGATTTCCTTGCTTTTGGACAAATCCTGCTGCTTGTAAATAATTTGAAATTGCTACACGAGTGACTTCCAATGATTTTTCTGAAGTGAAGCGTTCTGCATCCATCGAAGCAATTGGTAGCAGAACTTTCCAACTTTTTTCGCCCAATACTTCAAACGAATCAATTCGTTACCTATGATTCACTGGCCTGATTTCAGCAACTTATAATAGATGGAACCCTTACGATCCACCAAATACCTTAGCATTACTCCCTATTCGCGTTGATTTGGCTAGTTGGCCGTGCTTTACATACGATTTCATGCACTTGGTTTGCCGTAATGAATCCATTTTTCATCGCCAATAATGATTAGGCGTTTAAGCAGCATTTCCAACATGCAAAATCGTCTTTCAACTCTTGGTTTTGCAAACGTTTTTACATTAATGCTTGAATGTATCCCAATGATTTCGCAAGTAGTTCTTAAGTTTGACAACAATCTTTATCGAGTAAGGACACCAATTCATCATCTTTGAACTTTTTTGGCTGACCTGGTCGATCTTTGTCTTCCGTGTCAAAATCACCACTTCTTAACCGCTCAAACCATCTCTCGCACGTTGAAATCGTTGAAATATATTCAAGATAAGCTTAGGTGAGCAATCGATGTGCTTCAGCAGCACAAGTAAAGCAAACTTTCCGCAAATTCGACATTTTCGAAGCTAAAAATTTTTGTTTGCTGTTTACACTATTTCGTTCATTGACTAAGTGAGAATAAATGACAGATGTTTACCCTCCAAATGCCATAAAGATTATTAAAGACACAAATCATGTGCAAAAGATAAGCCATCTGTTGGAAATCCCGTATTTTTAAGTTATAAGCCCAATAAAACTGCCGGCAATGAAATAAGTAAATAAATATTACTAATGATAGATGGATGGGAATATACCCAATTTCACTTTAAGGAATTGGACCGAAAAATGTTAATCATAATCCTCAAGCAGAAAGGGAGGTATATTACTGTTTTGTAAGATTAGGGCAGTTTTTTTTAAGGATAATTAACAAACCTTTATTTGCCCAATATCCCCAGTTTTCAGCCGACGGCCGGTGTTAAACATTCGATTGAGGAGAAAAGCCGTAAACCAGGTAGAAAAAGTCTCCTGCACAGAGTCTGCCTATGTGTGAAAGTACGCAATTCTTTTCGTAATATTTGTAAGACTACTATTTGGTATTTAAATGAATTGTTCATAATCGCGAAACACTTTTTTGGATTGAAATATGCAGCCTTATCACATTTAAATAAAAGTGAGTTTAACACGCAATTTTTCAAACAATTTTCGATCCATGATGTTTATAAAGAGTTATATACAAATTTTAGGAATGTCTAATCTCTAGTCAAAGATTAGATTTAAAAATTACTATTATTTTATTTTTAAATTAATTTTTCTAAAAATTTTAAGAGTAAATCATATATGCTGAGTCCAGATTCACTTTCGGCATCGATTTATCTATAAAACTCCATCTCCTTTCGTTTATCTAACGCCCAAAATCCAATAATTTGCAGGTTTTGTGTTATATTTTTTTTAATTCAAAATTTATTTTGTAGGTCTCACAGGATTTATATTTATTACAGATATAAAATATTCGGCAGTTAAAAAATTTTCAATTATTCAGTTAACTCTCACCTTAGTTACCGGTTCCATAATCACTTTAGTATAATTCAAAAACCCCAAATCTCAATTTTTCATCGCAATGAAGTATTTGATTAAAATCAATTTCTATAGTAACCAAGTCAACTAACGTTGACAGACAATTAACCAAGACTGTCACACAGAAAACTATTACACGCAGCTATTAACGATATTTTATTTTATAAAAGAATGTAACAAAAGTTAGATAGATAAAAAAAGTAAAACAACTAATAAAACAAATAACCAAATGACAAAACGAACCATTTAATAAACTTTTAGGTAAATATTTTGTTTTCCACTTCTTGTTTTTTTGTTGAATATTTTTGCTAACATATACAATTTACCCAAAGGCTAGAGAAGACTGAACTAAATGAAAAGAATTAGCAACAAAATTTATAGGAAAAAAAAATGAAACAATAGAAAAAAAAATAACAAGATAACACGAGTTATTGGAAAAAAGGGTTAAAAATCACTAGAACTTATTTTTTTGTTCTGTTTGACTTGAGTGGATCGTATAGCGGGTTATTTACAAAAAGCCTAAAAGTATGCAAAGGTATTTTCCAAATAAAAACATATGCTTGAGTGCTTCGTACATACACTACACCATTTACAAGCAAAATTGAGAGAACAGCTTTTATAGGCAAACTTTTAAAATTTCAGCGATTTTGTTTTGCTAAAAAAATTTTGCACACAAAAGATTTCTTTATAATAATCTAAAGAAGGTTAAAGTTTTCTGAATTAAAAATTTGTTTCATAAACATATTTAAAACGTGTTTGCAATATCATAGAAATAAAACAATTTTTTACAACAAAAAAGCTTATGATTTTTAAAAATATATTTTTATATAGTATGGCTTTATTAGATATAACAAATATTTCCATTATTTTTGAAACATGATATCATTCATGCGTCTGCCGTGGCTGGCTTTGCAGTAGCTCATCCTGTCCAAGATTTTGTTGACAGTTTCTTGTCCTATCTCACGAATGTTACAACGTGTTGCATTTTTCCATATAAATTGACAATTTAAACTCGCCGAGCGTTGCAGTTGTTTCACATCTATATATTTTATTTTCAAAGCGTTTTTTCTTATTCTCTTGTTTTTGTTTTAAAAGTTTTTTTTTTATATTCTATGGCTCTTCTGTTCTCTTTGTATACTCGCGAATATTTCGTTTCTAAAATTATTATTTCTTTTTATTGTTTTTATAAAATTAAAATGTAAAAACCAAAAAAATAAAGAAAATGAAAGGATACACTGGAGAGTAATGAATCACTACCGTAATCTTTACACTAAAATAAATATGACAGTTGTGCAGTCACCGTCGTACGTCGTTATTTTGGGCGCGTTTTCTCTTATGGCAACAATTGTTGCATGTTACGTTCTTATTTTGGGCCGACACTAAGGGTGAGAATCGTTTCTGGATTATTTGCATATCATTGGTTTCTAACGGCACCCCACAAGAAAAAGTTTAAAGGTGTAAAATCATAGCTGCGAGACGTGCAATTGACAATGCCACGATAGCTAATAACACGATTACCAAACTTAGTGCACAAAAGATTGATTGCTTGATGAGCTTTGTGACATTGTGCGCCATCCTGCTCAAGCCAAAGATTATCCAAGTTCATATCTTCCATTTCAGCCCATAAGTATGCCTCTGTAGAGTTTGCCAATGTTACCACCACTCCAAAATCTACACCAAACTGTCACTCTCTGTGGAAGCACTTGCTTCCCGACGATGTGCAAGTTTTCTGATCCCCATATGCGACAATTTTGTTTGTCGAAAATGCGCCTCGGCAGAAAAGATGATTTTTTTGCCAAATTCGATGTCCGATTGGAGCTTCTGAAAGGCCCAAACTGAGAAGCCGTAAAGAAGAAGTTCGTCGTCTGCCTTCAATTACTGTATTTGAACCACTCTGTGTGTATGTGTTTTTGTTTGATAGGAGCATGTGGACCAACCGGTCTTGGGAGCCTGAACTGGGAGTCCAGGTATAGTACACGCATAGCTTGAAGCAGACAAATATGGACAAGGGTGTAAATTTTTCAGGCTGTAATCTTTGCCCTATGTATTTGTTCGGCAGAGTGCCTGCGGGGGCGTACAGTAAGATCTCGCATTTACATTCTTTCTGACATTCAAAAGGCCCCCAGGGCTATTATTGCCTACGATGTGTACTCTGGCTCTCGATCGATTTGGTAGGAAGAACTCCCTCACCCTCAGATGTATTTCTGACCCTGAAGTGGTGATGGAGAGCTCTCGATCGATTTGGTAGGAACAACTTCTTTACCCTCGGATGGATTTATGGCCTTGAAAGTCGGACTGTGTCGGACTCAATATTTCTGTGGAGATGGTTTATTGGGGGGAGGATCAGGTTGTGGAGACAGTCGGAATTTTCTGACTATTGGATAAATTCTCGTGGCCAACGCCAGGCCTTTTGTAGAAGGGCATTAGGGTAGCAACGGTATAAAAGGGTCAATCAGACACTGATATTTGTAGATTTTGAGAATTGGAATCGGAGACATCGAAACATGTCCTCTGCGAATGTCCCAGGCTTTGTGCTAGGAGACTCAGGTTTTTGGGTGGCCGTCTTGTGTCGCCTTTCAGCATTTGGAATATTTCACCGGTAGGATTATAAGCTTTACCTTTAGGGGAGTTCTAGGCAGCACATAACACCTATGCTGGTCGCACTGCGTAGTGCCATTTGAATCTAATATATGTGTGCCCTTAAATATAGCATAATTCTGAAATAATGTACTTTTTTAAATTTCTCCAGGAATGTGAAAAAATGGGGGGTTAAAAGTGGAAGTCTACCCTTAACAGTCTGCCCAAACCACTTTGGCTAGAAACCTGAAATTTTAAACATTTGTTCCGTGGAGTATGAGGTAGTATACTTAAAAGGTAGTTTTGCAAGGAACATATTAAAGCTGGGTTTCGAAAGGGGGGAATGTCTCGCTATCAAAGGCCTGTAGAAACTAGTTTGGCCACATTTAAAGTATGTATATAAATATGTGTTTTGGAATTTTCGTTAGTAACGTTATAAAAATGGGGTTTAAGAAGAAGAAAAGTCTCTCTCTTTATGAACTGGTTAAACCACTCGAAACTTAAGTATGAAATTTAAAACAAGTGTTCCCTTAGGTATGGGCTGGATATATACATCTTGGATTTGTAATAAAACAAGTGTTACAAACAGGGTTTTAATGGAATGGTGCCCTTTAAGTTAGAAATGTGAAACTTAAAATTGAAACATTGAAAAGTTTAAGAAAAAGAAATTTAATTTAATTCTTAATATATATCGACTTAAACTATCGATAACAAAGTATCGGACTTTTAATCTACATTTTTATACAATTTCTGAACTTAAGTCGCAAAAACTTTACAAAATCAAATTTTCCCATAAAAAAAAAGTCCCATTTTAGCAAATCTAGGATTTTATACTTTTGGGCACCTACGTGGGCAAATATATAATAAAATAAAATTAATTTTTTTAAATTCTTTTTAAAATTAAGCTGTTTACTCTTAATGTTATGCAAAAAATTTTCGTTCTTTCAATAGCTATTAAAAAGATTAAATTACAAAAATTATAGGCCTTTATTGCATAGTATGTAATTTGGAAAGCTCTCTATTCAAATTATAAATGGTGCTATAAAGTCTAGAGAGGTCAAATGGAAAATAAAATTTCTAAAAAAAACAAATCATACAAACAGAAAAAAGAAAAATGCAAAAAGAACTCATACTGGAATATCTAAAAAAAACATAAACAAAAAACATTTGTAATTGAAACAAGTAAACATAAACGTCATGCAAAATCATAAAAAGTACACCACAGCAAATTAAAATTCTTTAAAAAAAATGTTCATTATATTTTTGATTCAGGCTTACCTTGATTAGCATGGCGTAAAAGCAATTGTGGACAAAAATTTGTAAATTTAAACTGTTTTTTTTTTCAAATGCGGATTTTGTTAATTTATTTCAAACAGTTTAAAATATTGACGAAATTTTGATTTCATTGTTAAATTTAGCATGAGCGTAGTAGTAGCAGTATTATTTTTGAGATAAATAATTGTTTATTAAACATGTTCAGGCATGTAAAGAGAGAATACACAAAAAAGAAAGAGTAAGAAAGACAACATCAAAATGCATGACACATTACAAAACAAGAGAGAATACTTATAATTTTTTTAAAAACTAAGAATTTTCAATTATGAAAGCTTGTTTACATAACTTTTACCTATAACACAACTTTTAAAAGGTTTCTAGAGCTTTTTCAATTATTTTCTAATTTTTTTTTAGTGTTAATATAAACCTTGAATTAACTTTGTACTAAATTGTAGAAGAAAACCTGTCTGAAATTTTCTAAACGTTGTTTTTAGCTGACATTTTATTTAACTTCTGATCATTTTTTTTTAGTTTCCTTCTAGATCTGCTAACTTATCTTAAAATAACCAAAGTTTATTGCTTAACCATAGTAATGAGTGTCAAAATTATATGGAAATAACTGGTGTCAGCCTTCTGGTTATCTTTTAAATTTCTTTATTAATTTTTTTAGGGACATTAAAATTTTCTGAAAAAATAAATATCCGCACGATTTAAATTTGAAAGCAATTTAAGCAGTGTATTGTAAAAAAAATATACAAAAAGCTTTTGATCTAATATTGTCAGAATAAATCTTATAACTTAAGACATTTTTCAGAAGCTCTTTTTTATTTATAAAAATAGTTGTTTTGAAAAAGCTTTTTTCAAAGTTTTAATAATACCGTATTGTACAACAAAAGTATAGAGGCTGCTGTCCTACATTCAGGATACTTTTTAAAAACAAAGTTTTATAAAAAGCCTTGTTAAAGCTTTTGTTTTTAAAAAGCTTTTAAAAGCTTAGCTTAATATAGTGTTTTTAAAATTCTGTAAAAAAAAATACAGCATATTACGAAATTTTTTTGATTAAGCGATTAATCAATCAGAACTTTAAATAATTAATTAGTTGATTGCTCAGAAATATAAATATGAAATTTTTCAGTAAATTTAAATATTTATGATATTTGCGATTGGATTATATTTATATTTTTTGAATTGTGAAACAAGCTTTTGGAGTCCTGTAAATAAGCTTTTAGAAGAAAAAAAAATACATCTATTTAAATTTTTCAGTGTAATAATTTTATTTTTTAACCTAGTGTTAAAAACATTTTTGTTATCAGCAGTAATTGTTCATTAGGGTGACAACGAATATTTAACTTTTGAATTTTGCTCATACTCGGGTGGAATATTTTACCACTTGGAGTGAACCTGAATGATCAAAATTTAAGCCAAAGACTAAATTTTGGAATTTTAGAACATTTAAATTTTTTTTTATTTTTTTGGTTATGTGCTGCGACACATTGCTTTTAGTAAAATTTCCCAGCGGAAAATGTACCTATCCCAGAACACGTCACGTGACCGGTTTATTGTGATAGAGACCAGTCACGGGAACGGATTTTTTATATGAAAAGGACTGGACTCTAGGCTTGTCCTAGGAGGGAATCAGTTACCCTCTGTGGCATGTCACAGGACTGGTCTAAAAGAACATGTCCCACAACTAACCTTAAAGAACATATCAAAGAACCATCGCAAAAGAACATTTCATGAATTTTAAACCGGTCTCTTGGTAGGTACTTTATTTTGAAACCAATCCAGTTTTCACCTATCACGGGGCATGTCCCAATTCCCAACTCACCCTTTTTTTACCCGCAAGGTTAGTATGCCGAACTGGAATGTTAAAATATTTTGCAAAAAGGATTTTAGAGATATTGAGATGTTTTATTAAATTTTGCTGAATTTAGAAAACAAAAACTAATTTTAGCGAAATTTTTATGATTCAAGTACAGCATATTAAGTCCCTGTAGGGAAAAGGTGGGAATCGGGACCTGTCCCGTGATAGGTGAAAACTCTACCGGTTCCTAAAATTCCTACCATGTAACCGGTTTTAAAGTCATGACATGTTCTTTTGCGTTAGTTCTGTTATATGTCGCTTGGGGCCTGTGACTTGTTATAGAGGGAAATTTCCCTCCCCCCTAGGACAGACCCATGTTAAAGTGCTCGGTCCTTTTCATATAAAAAAACCGGTCTCGCGACCGGTCCCTATCACAATGAACCGAGTCCTGGGATAGGTTCTTTTCCCCCAGTGATATTATTAAAAACGATGTGTTGTCGCAAGACATAATTAATGTTTTTTTTTTGTAATTTTTTTCGAAATAACGAAATTTTGACTTCAAGTTGCCCTAATTGGCCCAAACTTTTGCCATTAAAATTTTAGACTAAATGTCATATTTTGTTTGGATTTCTTTAAAATTCTGAAAAAAAAATATTTTCACATATATTTATTTCATTGCCCCCCACCCCTATTTTTTATAGTGTCAAGTTAACAGATTTACAGTGTAAAACATAAATGTAGCACATGTTCTTTTTCGAGATATGATATTAGTAAATTTTAATGAATTTGAATGTTGTTAAATTCATGTATATTTTTTTTAGTAGTTGTAAAAAAATTGTTAAAAAATATGTTTTGTTAAAAATGTTGTTTTATTAAAATTGACAAAATTTTACGTTATATAAGTTGTTACAAATTAAATGAATGTGTATGTGCGTTAAAACATTAATAATGAAAATTTATGTGAAAATTGAAGTATTTTTTTTTTTTGGAAAGAAAACAACATTTTGAAATAGGTTTTTCTTGAGATTCTTAAAAGTTTATTCTGTTTAACAGTTTTAGATTTTATTAAAATTAAAAAAAAAAACATTTTATATATAAATTCGTTAGAAGATTAAAAAAGGACAATAAAAACAAAGTTATCAAAAATTAATAAAAAAAAAGTATTTGAGTATATTATATTTCAATACACATTATATTCGATAAAGTGTTGGTAGCAGCACTCGAGTATTATCAAACTTAAAGCTTTCGTTTATGGTGATTTTTCATATATAAACAGTTAAAATAAAAACTATTATTCTTGTTTTTTATATTAAAATGATTATTGATTCTGTCAGTACCAGTAGTTCTGGGGTTGTAGAATAAAAAATATTCTTGTAATTGTTGATATTATTATAATTTGTTGTTTATGTAAATTTATCATAGCATTATGTTACTTTTCCTCAATTAAATAATAATATTTTATTATAATAATGCATATTAAATTATTTAATTTATTGACCAACGACGACCGCATGTGTTCATAAAGTGTGTAGGTTTTTGAAATATAAAAAGGGATTTATTTTTTATGAATTAATGTTGGTCATTATAATGTCGGTGCAATGGGTTGATTGGATATGTAGTTTGAGGAAAGAATAAAGAAACCAGTTATTATATTTTTACTGGTTGCTCTACTGGCGTAGTGTCTCACTCCAGGTATGCAAATTTTATTGTGTTTTAATATCAATTTCAAGTTTAATTATTATGCAATTATTTAAAAGATTAAGAACAGTAAACTTTAACAAGATTGTAAGAGGTTTTTTTTTTTTTTTTTTTTATAATCTAAACTAAATTATACGATATAGAGTAAAAAACAAAAGTTTCAAGGTTTTATAGTTATTATATGTAAGCTTAAATATTAATTAGAAACTATTTCAAATTTAACAGATTTTAAATTTCGGTTAAATAAAATAACCCTTTTAAACCCATTTTCAAGAATTTTGGTGTACAGATAAAATAAGAGGGTTAAAAGAAATGATTTATAAAGAAAAGTTTTAAATATGCTCACCACACTGCTCTTTCCTAAATGAATTTAAAAAGTTGATGTAAATCGAACGATTTCTGCTTAAATGCATCATTAAGTTTGATGCTTTTAAAATTGAAAACTTTTAAATGTTATCACAATAAGAAAAATTTTTATTATTTCTCCGAAAGCTCTTTATAATCAAGTAAAAAATTTTTTTGTTCTTGATCGAATATCTAGAAAACGAATAATTATTTAATAAAAATAATTAATATTAGAAATTTTGTAGAGCTTAATATATGATCTTTAATCAAAAGCATTCTGATCATGCTTAAGTTGTGAAATTGAAAGCTTTTTTCTCTTATTGCCAATACGAATCAGGTTTCTCTGCAAGCTCTTTATACTCATGTGAGATACATATATAAGGTAGTGATAATAAAATTTAGAGAGTATTTTCAATAAGGTTATTTTAGAATTTTACTGAAGTTTCTTTAACAAATTAATAACAAATTTTTCATATGTGTGTAAGAACACCCGAGGTAACCCAAAAGCCAAGACAGGTCGATCTTAGGATTTGTATCTCTCTAGCATATTTAAGTTTTATCAAATTTAGAGTGGTTAACTTAGAGTACTGTTCTTGTCAGAGCTTAGAGACAAAAATCCAAGTTGACAATTTCCCAGAGACGTGTTAATGATGTCTTCTAAGGAAATTGCATTGGAGGTTCCCCCAGATTTCTATTAAATTTACATACAAATTGATAGAGACTAAAGTAATAACAATTTTGAAACATAGCGGCCGATTCATATATAATGTGTTTTAAAAAGGGATTTCAAAGTTGTTCGAAACTTTTATATTTTAAAAATTTTTATTATTTTTGGTAGCGCCTTAAAGAGATCATCAAAATAGAATTTAGTATCTTTCAACAGACACGACCAAAACGCAAAAGTTGGGAAAATTTTACACCCTACATTTTAACCCTTAACATGATAATTTATTATGTACCCTCTATCACTTATCCAAATTTCATCGCAATTGCAGGGAATTCATCCACTTTGCTGTCATTGTAATAAATTTACGTTTTTAGAACATTTTTAATTTGGAGTTTTTTTAAATTTTAAATGAAAAGTCTAACTTTTTCGAAAGTTGATGACAATCTATAGAAAATGGTGTAATAAAAATATATAGCTCTTTTACATATGCTCTCATTAAAACTCTCTTTTGCTTCATGTTTTTCAAAACCCTTACACTAACTCTCGCAAAACTTCCCTTTATTTTCTCTTCCATTCTTTCTTATTCATCCCCTTAGTGCTTTTCCAGTTTATCCAATTCTTCTACCTCATGATTTAACTTATTCAATTCATCATCTAGTAAATTATCAATTTCTCTGCTTAAATCCATTTCGGTTTTACCATCTTCTAAAATTTCATTTGTTATAATCTTACGGGTTATCTCAATATTTACAGGAGCAGGAGTTTTGGGTAAAGGAGGAGGAACCTCTTCACTTTCACCACTCGCACTTAAATAGAATTTTGAGTTTTCAACATTATGTATTTCATCATATTTAACTTCATTTAATTCTTGTATATCTTCTGGGGATAGAACTATAACTTTATTTTCACTAGGCGTAGTGACTTCCGGTTTTGTAGAGTTGCAACTATCCGCCTGTTCCTGAAGCGATTCTTCGGTATGGGAGCCTCCAACACCGAAATTCTTTTTCAAAAAATCAAATATATTTTTAGTTTTCTTAGTAGGTTTTGGTGAAGGCTGAGGCTTTAGAGCAACTTTTGGGGAAGCGGGAGGTGTGGTGGTAGTAACCTTAATTTGTGTTTCCACCACATGCATACGAGCTATTACAGCATTATTATCGTCCTTAATGGGAGTAGTGGGAGGAGAGGAAGTATTTATAGCTTGAGGAAGAGATTCTTTAAGATCTGCTTCATTTAGAGATTCGGTGGCTTTACAGCAAGAGGATATTGGTTTGGGTATTTTAGACTTTCTTTGCATTTGTGGTGTTTGTCTGGGAGAAGAGGGTAATGAATATTTCATTTGTGAGCTGGCCTGCTTTTCTTCAGCTATTATTTTTTCACATGTCTCTATTAAAGCCTTTGAATGTGCAGCCCTGGCCTGCATTATGGGAGAATTAGGTTTTGAATTTGGTTTTGCTGAATTAGTTGCAAATAAATTATCACATTTCGGTTTTACCATCTCTGTAGGAGAAACACATTTAAAACCAGTTATGGGCTGTTGTTTGCCATCGGGTAATGTATTTATATCTAATTTTTGACACATCTCTTCCTCCACTGTACGTTGTCTTTGGGTAGTTGTTTGTAATTTATTGGCCGAGGAAGGTGTTAAACCCTCACAATATTTTATATCGGTTTTAGAGATATCCTTAAAGCCAGTAATAGGTTCATTGAAAGGTAAAGTTTCCTTATCAACCTTTTGGCAGAGATCTTCTTCTATAGTGGTTTGTCTTTGCAGTTGTAAGATGTCTGGTGTGGCAGCCAATGAAGTTAATAGATTATTACAGATGGCTGCATCAATATCGAGATTTTTATCGGGATTCGAGCAAGGACTTGAAGGAGAATGTGAACCCGAGGAGGCCAATTTATAAAGACTTGACTCATTGGGTGGACATTCGATCAAAGGTGGTAAATCAGCGGGTTTAATGATGGTAGGAGATGTTATTTCCTCTGACTTGTTTTTAGGTTTTGGTGAAATTTGTGGTGTTCTTTGATTGTTGGGTGGTAGGGGTTCGGGTAGATATTTGTCATAAAGAGTAGAAACTACTAATGGTGTAGTTGTTTTGAATAGCTCAGCTTTAGCAGACATGAGAGGTGAGGAAGGTGTATTAGGTTTTGGTGTTAAAGGCGTTGCTCCTTGATATGCGTCCATCTCACCAAGTTTAAAGAAATTAGCCCTAGGAGATGTGGGAGAAGAGTAACCCTGATTTATATGAACTTCTCCTGTTGAGTCAGTATTGGGAGATGAGAAAGAACTGGGACTGCGGTCCTTTAATTTTGGAGCAGCTCTACTTAATGCTTCCGCTTTAACCATTTCATCAATTAAGGCCTGAGTAGCTTCCTTATCTAAAGTTTTAGCTGGCACTGAAGGAGGTTTTTGACTAATTTCTTTTAGGGGTTCTAAAACCATGTCTACTTCTTGTTTGTCCTGTTCATTATGAACTTGAGCATTGGTTTTTACGATGGTAGGTGGTATTTCACTTGATGCACTCGATGTATTGGACATTATGGATAACTTTTTATTGGCCTCTATTACCGTAGAGCCTGAAGAAGTGGTAGAATTTGAGGATGACGATATCAACGACAATTTATTTTGCTCTTCTATCGGAGAGAGGGAAGAAGATTCCTGAGAATTTAAGGAAGCCACAGACAATTTTTCTTGTTCTTCAGAGTTAGAGAAAGCAGAAGATTCTTGAGAGTTTGAGGAAATCGCAGACAATTTCTTTTGTTCCCCTAAGTTAGAGGAAGCAGAAGATGGCGAAATAAACAACTTCTTTTGTTCCTCTAAGCCAGAGGAAGAAGATTGTTCTTCCCCACTACTTGAGTAACAAACATGACGCCTTGCAGATATTGGTGATTGGGGTGGTGTAGCTTGCGGTATACGTGAACGTGGCAAAGGTTTGGGTGTTATCATAATTTTACTATTAACCGTTGGCGTTGTAATTGCATTTGGTTGTTGAAAGCATGATGAAAGGTTTTTAACTGTATTAGGTTTCGGTAATTCATCTGGATTTACTATAGTTATTGGTGGAGCACACATAACAACTTCAGGTTGTTGCTGAAGTTGATGCTTGACTGAATCATGGGTAAGATTAACATGATGTTGGTGATAAGTTTCTCCATCTAACATCAATTGAGGTTCATTAACCATTTGTTGAAATGGCATTGATTTCATTTGTTCAATTTTTTGTTGTGTGGTTGTTGTTGCTGTTGACAACGGTTCAATAACTACAGTTTCTGGCTGATGTTGTTGTTGTTTTTGATTTGTGGTTGCCGCTAGCTTTGGTAGTTGTTGCTGATTCTTCTGTTGTTGATGTAATATAATGTAGGGCAATTGTGTTTTCTTTGTGGTCATAATAGGAGTTGTGGGTTTAGGTAAATTAGAATTGTTGTTGTTTGGTAGAGTGGCCATATTTTTGGAATTAAATATTTCAACTCTTCCATTGATACTAAATTGTGAATCTGTTTTTCTATTTAAACTGGGACTACCGGGTGGTGTTACAGCAACAAATTTGGTAGTAGACCTTATGGATAGAGGAGACATGGGTGGTTTACCCGAAGGTGTCATACTACGCGGTATACCGGAAGGAGATATGGGCGAATGAGGAGACTGAGCAAAAGTTTCCTGTCTACCTGAAAGAGAAGGGGAGCTAGGAGTTTGAGGAGTACAGGCTCTAGGAGGAATAGCTGGAGGAAGAGCACTAGAAATTTGAGTTGCTAAAGTTTCATTGCAAACAGAAGAAGAACTAGAAGTTTGACGACTAGCAGGTTTGGGAGGAAGAGCAGGTGGTAAAGTTGTTGCAGAAGACTTAAGAGTTTCTGTAATTTCTTTTGACAAATTAAAAGAACTTTCCATTTTAGAATTTTCAAAAATTTGTGTTTTAATATTTAAGCTTAACGGATTATCTGGCTTAACCTCTTTAATATCTTTAGTTTCAGGTTCTGTATTAATCTCACACTCATCTAATTCAATATCATTTTGAAATGTATCCTTAAAGATTTTTAATAGATTTTTAGCATGAACCATTTCATTGGTTGGCTTACGACGTAAATTGGAGGCGGCTTTAAAATCTACACCCTTCACCGTTTGATTATCTAAACTACAGTTATTACTATCACTACTACTGTTACTACTTGATTGGATAGATGGGGACAAACAAGAATTGTTAGTAGAACTTACACTATATTCCATATGATCATTAGTAATGGTTGTAGCTGACGATGATGAAGATGATGTATTAGGTGGTAAAGCTGCTACTGAGCCCAAAGAGAGCTCTTCGAATTCGGCCTCGATTTGATTAACGGCATTGGCGGCCTCACTTAATTGCTTCTCCTCCATGGCTAAGGCTTCAATGGCGGCATTTAATTTAAGTTCTTGTTCTTTTTTCATCAAATCAGCTTGCACACGTTCTTCCAGGTCGACATCATCTGCAGTATGGATACCGCTATCGTCTTTATCTACATCGTTTTCTTCTTCTTCATCGGGTTTTGTTAAAGTAACAGAAATCTGTTCTTCTTTTAGGGGCTGCTGTTTTTGCTGTTCTTCAAGAATAGCATTGGCATTATCTTTTATAGATTGTTTGACTTTTTGATCTTCACTCTTCATAATTTCCAATTGTCTAGCATCGATTAGGACAACGGGAGGTTTACGTACTTCCTCTTTGGTTACAGCATTTTGTAAACTAGATAAACGCTCCTTTAAAGGCGGCACTGGTATATCGACTAATTTATTGGCAGTATTTTTACCATTGGCACCATTTGCACCATTGACTAAATTTTGTTGTTGTTCCAGACTTTGTAAACGTTCCTTAATGCTGGTGATATCACCAGACATACGTTTGACATCCTTTTTCGGTTGTTCACTTATAGTCTCTTGGGTATGTTCTTGTACCTTAAAACGATCCCGTAAAGTAACTCTGGGTATACCATTACTGCCGACTGCTGTTGTTCCCGTCAGCGTTTGTTGTGAAGTTTGTATTTGTTGTTGATGTTGTTGTTGAGATTCAAAGATTTCTTTACGTTTGGAAATATCAATTTTTGGTACATCAACTTTAGTATTTTTCTCAATGCATTCTTCACTGGGTGATTGCACTTCAAAACCCATTAAACGGTCTTCTATTTTACTACCACGACGAGGAGGATATACAGATGTTTCTTTTATTCCTCGCTCCGGAGTAGATTCCTTAGAATTTTGCTGATGTTGGGTGGTAAGTTTATTGAGGGCCACTGATGTTAGACCAGAAGCGGCTCTTGATACTCGTTGTTTATAATCTTGTATGGCACCTTCATAGGTGTATTCACATGGATCTGGCGAACTAGCTGGTGCTGTACTAGATGATGTCTCATAACCGGGTGATGATATATATTCTCGTGTTGTGCTATCTGTTGTAGATTTATGATTGCTGTTTATTATGGCTTTATCCAATTCAGCAGCATTGTCACTCTGCAAGAAGATTAAGAAAAAAAAAACGAAAGGAATTATTACAGCTATAAACTTTTATAAGTAATTTTATATTATAAAATAATTTCTGAAGTAAAATAATATTTGGTGAACAATCTTCAATGTTAAAACTTTTGTAGAACTTGTAAACTATTTACTTTACTTAACACTTTAGTCTTCTCTAGACTTTTTACCTTAAATTGTACCATTTTCATTGTATTAAAATAAATTTAGTTTTAATATATTCAAAAAGCTTTGTTAATCTCTGACGACTTATGTATTTTAGTTGATTAAAAATATTTCAGTTTTTATAAAATTTATTCGTCAAAATCGTTTTTATATTATCGTATTTTCGTTTAATTTTAATATTTTCGTTTGTTCTTCTATTTATAAAGACTTCTTAATTGAACACTTCAGATATAACTAATGCAAATTTTTTAAGCATCATTCGAAAAAAAAAACGGAAAAAATATTGAGAAACAGAGAGAAAGAATCATTTAATCATTTTTGATAAAAAAAAAAAATATATAAAAAATATAATATAAACAAATGGTATTAAAATAAAATGATGACCAAAAATTTTGTTATTGTTTATTTTTTTTTGTAAAAAAAAAAAAAATGTATACACAAAAAAATTTACATATTGATGACTTTTATTTTTAATAGTCGATGATGATAAAAATAATAATGATGATGATGATAATGAGATTTAAGTTAAAGTATTAACAATATACTAGAAGTGGTGTATAAGTATATTATTAATAAGGGCTTCTTAAATGGTGGTACGCTAAAAAGTGAAATTTTGCAAGAGTTCCTTCAACGTCCGGTATAACATTTCAAAAAGCCCCTGCATTGGACGCCAATTGGACTACGAGAGCGTTTCAATAAGTCCTTGAATTTTTGAACTTTATTCGCAGTTAAATAGAAATGAAAACTGCTAACGTCAAGAACCACCTATTAGTAGACTATTGTCAATTTCTTGCCAGTTCCATCACTAAGTTTGTATTTGGCAGCTATTCAAAGCATACAACCTCGTAAATTTTTGCAAAAAAAAAAATCATAATAAATTTCAACTGTTCACACCTTATTACTTTTTGCGAAAAAGCATTTTTATCATCAAACCAAGGAAAAGCTGAGTATAAAGAGCTGTATAGGGAAACAAGTAAAAATATACCACATAGTGTGGGTTATAGTTATCTGAAAATGCGTTCAAATCCAAAGTCCAATATCGGAACGTAACGGGGCCTCAAACTATATGTTCACGAATTTATACGTCACGTTAACATCTGTATTCTGAGAGAAATCCAAAATGCCTGTCGTGAATTTTTCAATTTCTTTTGGGGGAGGGTCTTAAAAATGTATACGTCAAATTACATCCATTAGGTGTCGATTTCTACTTTTCGCATTAATACGACCCTTTCAACAATTTGTAACAAAAGCATAAAAAATTTCACAAGAGATAATACAAATTTCAATGTTTTTTTTTGCACTAGCGCTATCCGCTTAATGAATAAAATTATAATGAATAAAATTATACAAGAAATCGCTGCTAGTAATACCTTTTAACTCAACACATTGAAGCTAGGGGGAAAGGACCTTTCCATAGCTACTGGGTTAAAACTTGAACGATTTTATTTAGGTATCGTCTTTGGAGAAATACAAATTTATGTAGAAAATTCAATCGAATTATCTTCAGGATTACGAAGGACGACTCAACAAGTGATTCTCAGTTGTCTGGTATGCTATAGGGTGGGCCATTTAAAGTTTTAAATTTGAATCGGCTATAAAAAAAAGTATTGATTATTTTTTAAAATTTCTGGTCTTATTGGTTAAACTTTGTCATTTAAGAATGGAACACAATATCATTCATATGTCTACCACGACTGAGCCATTTTTCTTAGAAAATGAGCAAGGAGCCGACGTTACCGTCAACGGTGAGCGTTACCGTACCATGCTCAACGAATTTTCGTTTCCAAAAATTCAAGAGAATTACATGGACGACATTTGGTTTCAACAAGACAGGGCCACATGTCACACAGCCAAAGCAACCATCGATATTTTACGCACTGTTTTTGAAAATCGAATAATCACCTGAAATTGTGATGTCAATTTGCCGCCTCGGAGCTGTGATTTGAGCCCTTTAGAATATTTTCTGTGGGGAGCCATTAAGGATAAATGTCACTCAAACCATCCAGAGACAATAGAAGCATTGAAATATGAAATCGAAGTTGCCATTGAAGTGATTCGAGCCGAAACAATCGAAAATGTACTGAAAAATTGGGTTGATCGGATGAGATCTTGCCGAGCCAGTCGCGGTAGTCATATGAATAAATGACAAAGTTCCAACTTTCCAATAAAACCAGAAATTTTAAAAAATAATCAGTACTTTTTTATAGGCGATTTAAATTTAAAATTTTAAATGGCCCACCCTGTATATGGTGGGTCCTCGCCCATTATTCTTGATAATAACAAAAATAAGCACAAACTTAATATACTTACAAAATTGTCTAGAGTATAAAAGGGTTCGTTAAAATTGCAAAAGAACTATAGTAACCAAGAATGTTTGGCGTCAATATATTGACGCCGAGTATTCCGGGTGACGAATTGAGATCTCTACACCCGAAAGGCTCATCAAAAATTGATGACATTGTGTTGGCCGAAAGAGAAATTGGTCAGGATTGTTGATGCGATTTTAAATGATCAGCTGAGTTTGAGAAAGCTGCCTACAAAATGGGTGCGGTTTTTGCTAACAATTTACCATAAACACGTGTATAGTTGCCCATGGTAAAAATTTAATGAATTGGGCCACGAATTGCTGCATCATTCAGTGACTTTTTTCCTTATGCAAACCTAAAGAAATGATTCGACGGAAAGTGATTATGTTTTAACGATAAAAATTAATGTTTGACCATTAACAAATTTTAATTGTTCATAAAATATTTCAGTTTTCTTAAAATATTTCCAAAAATTGTTAAAATTTTTTCATTGAATTCTTCAAGTAAACTGTTTGCAATACATTTTAAGAAAAATTCAGATTTTTTAGTTTAAAATTTATCAAAATACAAAAAAAGAAATAAAGAAAAAAATTTCAAATTGTTAAAAGTTTATATTTAAAATGGAAAGTTGTATACAATTTTGTTTCTAGGTCAGCCAAAAACAGTTAATTTTAACCCAGGGTTCATTTTAATCGAATTCGTATTAAAAATACGCTTAAGACGAATTCTGTACTATATTGAGAAATACAATTTTTTTAATTAAAAAGTCACAGATCTATTGACAGCCCTCGTATGGAAAGTTTGTCAGAGCTTTAGATCAACTAAGGATGCACTGCTACATATATGCAAAACAGGACACCCATGTTAGGCTCCAATAAGACTTTTATTTTAAGATAAACAAGGTCTAACATTGTGTGCCAATATTTCTATGAGGAGTTAATAAGAGTTGTACAATAACCAGACAAAGGACTATCACATATCACAATAAAAATATAATTAAAAGTCCCACTTTGACGGACTGTTGCACACAAGAGCCTTTAAAAGTGGCACCATAAAAAAATTCCTAGAAATACTTTTGCAAATAAAACACTTTGAGCCCCTACTCAAATAAATATATATATATTTAATAAGGGTCTCACGTTGGACACCAATATGACAATGATAACCTTACATATAAAAGTTTTAAATATCAATACAATATGGTCCATTTACGTGAGAAAATTCTTAATAACCTTGTTAGAAAAAAAAAATACATTAAGAATCCCTGTTTAAAAACAATAAATTAATATAGAAAAAAAAAACTTTAGTCATTTAGAACACATGGTACAATGATCACATATAATGCAATAAAAATCAAAAAATCGCAATGAAAACAATTTCAATAACATTAAATAATCATTTAAGTATATTATGGTTGAGGGAACCATTAACAAAACAAAAGAAGAACAAAATAAACAAAAAATCGAAATCTAAAATCACTATCAATGCAACTTATTGAAGCGTCTCTGATTAGCAATTTTTATTTTTTTATTTTTATAATGACGTAGTATTTATTGTTTATTTTTAATAGGTAAATTTTATGAATTAATCCATTAGTTCTTAAAAAAAAAACAACTATTTAGTATGTGGATGTATATGATTATTAACTGATTTGTGTTTAAATTCAAAGTGTCATTTGATTAACAATACAAGTACTTATAATTTTATATAATGCTTTATTTTTTATTTGTTAATAATGACTTATGGCGTTTTGTCACCTGTTGAGCAAAAAGGAAATTGTATAGTACCTACTTGAATAATATTATTAACTGATTGAAATTGTTTTTAAAAGTTTTTGAAAATTAAACTTACAAGTTAGTTGTATATAATTATGAGGGTGTCCCAAAAAAATTGTATTTCTTGGCAATTGATTGCAGAAATAGCACACAAATTATGTGTTTTAATGAGGTGAATACGGGAAAATTGATCAAATACTTTCCGGAGGGGATCTTGAGCTCACTACTGAAGATTTAGATTTTTCATCAACATCGCCAACTTTAAATGGAGCTAGGGAACTAAAGATTCCCTTCCAAATTTGTTTACTTATTTCTTCACTTAAAAAAGTTTGTAAGTTAAAATAACTGAAAATATCATTTAAAAGAAATGATATTTCATTTAAAAACCGGTCTACTTAATTTTCATTTAAATTAAATGTTGATTAATTAACTGACACATCCGTAAGAAACAACTGATATAATCAGTTAAAATAAATGTCAAAATTTTACCCACCAATCCTTAAAAAATAAATGTTTTTTTCATTTATTTTAAATTATTTCCGTTTTTGTATTTTTTGTTTTTTTTTAATATACTCGTACAATACAAAATGTATGTATGCATATGAAGCTATAAACACTTTTTGTATGAATATGTTTGTATATGTATATGTGTTTATAAAGTTCTTGTAATTTGTACTGAAAAATTTTGTATATACACAACCAATTTAAAAAAAAAAAAAATAAATTGAAATTTTTTGAATATTTTTTTTTTTGAAACAGACAGCAAACAAAATTTAAATTTGTAATAACTGTTACGGACACAAATGAACCACAAGTTTCCGTTTTGTGGGTAAATTTTTATTAAATTTCAAACAAATGAAAAAAATAAATGAAACTGAAAAAAATCGGTAAATGATAGTAAATTATTTCGAATAAATGTATAAAAAAGTTAATATAGATATTTCTTTGAAAAATAAATGTATCTTCCTTTATTTTTAAATGGAACGGAAAACTTTTTTATTAAACTACAAACAGTTAACTACATAATATTCTGAGTGTTCCATATTCAGCTTATTTCTGTTGATTCTTTTTATAAAATCAATCAAATTGATTAAATTTTAACAAATCAAATAATCAAAAATCGTTCGCCAACAGAATCACAAAACAAATTATTCAATCGAGTCAAAATTGAATAATTGATATGAAGTTATTTTAATAAAAATTAATAATATGAAATATTTTATTTTAATTTATTTATTATATTAAACATATAATTACAAATTATATATTAATACCCTAACCGAGCACTAGCAACGAAGGCTTTCAGCTCGTTGTAGCGAAAACAGACCAGAGCCTCTAGTGGGAATCGAACCCACGACCCCCACACTGATAAACTAGCACGCTACCAACTAGCCTACCGGGGCGCTCATAAATAAAATGAATTATCAAGCTCTGCATTAAAACCAATACCTCATTAATTTAGCAGAAATAGCTTGATTATCAATCTGGAAAATCTATCAAAATTTAATTTTTTTATCAATAAATTTTCAAATCTTAAGCCAAATTCCCTTATTTGGCAACACTGAAATTAATATTTTTGATTAAAGTCAATCCATTTTTTATTTATTATCGTTTACATACGCATTTTTATTGACAGTTAAAAGTTTAACTTTGTCAGTTTAAAATACCAAGGTAGAGCCAATAGCGCTCCGGTATTAGATCAACAGTTCTAAAATATTTTTGAGGCAGCGTTTAAAGGTTAATTTATAACAAAACACAGAGTTGTATATGAATGGGGTAGTATGAATACAGAGTCGTTTAGAAATATTATCCATATTAAATATTGGATTAAAAATAGATTAAAATACAGTTTAAGTAGTTAATACGACTTTTACTAGATTAAACTGTTAGTGTAAATTGGGTACACAGAAAAAATTATTGCCAACAAAATATCAATAAATTTTTATTTTTTTTTTTGATTTTTTGTTTATTTTCAATTGAAACCATAATTATATCAATTATAAAATTGGTGTACATATTATTCTTGTTTACAATAAATACTACTATTAAATACTACTACTATTAAATAATATTGACTATTGCAAAATTGAATCTCAAATTCCTAAACAGAAAAAAAAACAGAAAATTAAAGGTTTACTTAAAATATTTTTAAGCGTCATAACTCATTGTTTAAATTTATAAAAACAACATAGTCTATCTAGTATTTGTATGCATCAGAGTGTATACACATTAGTGTTGCCACATAAAGTGATTTTGTTTCATATTTGAAAATTTATTGTTAAAAAAATTAAATTTTGATAGAATTTTCAGATTGATACCCGAAAGCTTTTTCTGTTAAATTAATGACGTATTGCAGAGCTTGATAATTGATTTAATTTCATATTATTAATTTTATGAATCTATGAATAAATTACAATAACTTTATATCAATGATTCCATTTTGACTCGATTGAATAATTTGTTTTGTGATTCTGTTCGGTGACGATTTTTGGTTATCTTATTGATTCTATGAAAAGAAATAACAGAAATCAAATTGATTTATTCAACTAATATAATAAATTAGAAAACTTTTCAAACAATGAATAGAATTATACAAATCGATTGGTTAAAAATTTATTCAGATTTCAAAATTAAATCAATGAATCATATTTTTAAAGGTCTATTTTAAAATTTAAAAAAAAATGTTTAAATTTGAATATGTTAAAATTTTAATTCTTTTATGATGCTACCCTTTTTTCTAGAATATTTATTTTTATTTTTGGCAAACAAGATCTTCGAAAAATCATTTTAAAGAAAAGGAAAATTTGATTTATTTAACAATTTGTTAAGGATTTTTGGGTATTTCAACTTTGAGAATGGGAACATGAAAACAAACTTTTTTGGCAACACTGCAGATACACATGCACCAGTTATGATAAAGTTGGTACTATAGTATTTTTAGTGGAGCTATTGGGACCTATTTGGTACAAAGTACTTAGCAATTTTCACGCGTTGATAAATTACACACAAACATATGTACGCAGCAAAAATGAATCTGCCAAAGAAGCAATAAAAGCATCACTACTACGGCAATGGCATCACTTCTTTTCTAATGGTTTCATCGATGAATTTAACATTAGCGTGTCATAGAATGGAAGTATTCAAATGTAGCTACTAGCATTACTCATACTTTACTCTAAGGAAGCAATGATAATACAATGATTAGATATTCTGATGCATGAGTGAAAAATGTTCATATACTTTGTAGTATTTGAGCTTTGATGAAAATTAAATTCATAAGAATGCAGAAAAATAAGTTTAAAGAAGCGAAATTTATGCATTGATTTACAAAAACTTTTTATTAAAACAAATAAATAATTTTGCATTAGTGAAAAAGCATTTTTAAAACATTTTTCAAAAATGTTAATGAATTTCTAGACAAATTTTAAAATATTTTTGGATAATTTAAAAACTGGTTGCACAATTTTGAAACATTTTTAGACAATTTTAAAATATTTTTGAAGAATTTTAAATAAGTTTTGCATAATTTAAAAACATTTTTAGATAATTTTAAATAATTTTTACACAATTTTAAAATTATTTTGGTAAATTCTGAATTAAAACTGGAAATTATGTAGTGTTAAATAAAATACAAATGCAAAAATGCACAGATTGCGTCGTCATAAATATTTAAGGCTGAAAAAAATGCAAATGACAGGCCAGCTAGTTTCAATTAAAGGTCAAAAAAAATCGGTTTTTCTTGATTTTTCAAAACTTTTATAAAAATTGCAAAACTGCATAAATTCTAACCCTTATGAAATTTTAAACTAAAATATTAAAAATGATTTAATAAAAAAATTAAAAAGGTTCATCAGAACTATTTTCTCAATTTGAATAAATGCTTTAGATTCCAAAAAATATACGATATACTATAACTTATGCTTTAGAAGTAATGAAGAGTGATATTTTAAGATATGCATCGGGTTTATATCCAGATCACTGCATTTGAAATATGAACACATGAATGCTTTTGGAAGTGCCTTAGAATAATCACCCCAAAAGTCATAAAATAATGTCAACTGAAATTTCAATTAATTTTAATAAAAAAATTAATTGATGTAACAAATTTTTTTGCTGGTGCAAATTCAATATAATTTTAATTGTATTTACAAATATTTTAATTAAAACTGGATTTTAGTTTTTTCTGTGTATAATAGCCATTGTATAGGAGGTATTATTTCAATAAACAGTATTTCATCGGGACACCCTAATAATCATATATGTACCGGTTATAAGTAAATAATAAACACGCAAATATTGTTTTATAAATAATTAAAAGCAATTAGCTCACAGTCAAAGATAGTGGGACAAAAGAAAATAGACTTGAATACAAATGTCATTCAAGTTTAACAATATTCATAATGTATATTAAACAATAAGATTTAAATATGTACGTGATCTGAAGATTTTGAGTTGGATAGGAAATTTGTAATGATGATTATGACATATATAGCTATTTTTTTATATTTAGCCTTTTAACTAATGTTTAATATGAATATTTTTTTGCTATTTATACAGGTTTGTTTCTATTAGTGTAGATGCCGCAGGTGAATTACATATGCGATGCCTTACATTGAAGACCAATTATAAGAAGGTGTTTACTACAGATTTTAAATTAACAGTAGAAAGAGTACCACAAAAAATATATATTTACATATCTGAAGGGGTCCTGATGTTTACCGGATTTAAAACTTTAGTGGAAAAAACATTATTTAATTTCTTCATCTGAATAGTAAAATAAAAGCAGTAAATCATTCATTTACTCGGAGAATTATGTCGGTAAAATTAACTGCAATTGTCCGGAATTAAGAAATCGTCAGAATTTTTTCAACATAAATTGGCATTTCCATAGACTTGTGCCCAAAAAAATTTTTTTTTACTAATTTATTTAGGCTTATTAAGCTTTTTAAAAATTTCGAGTTTCAGATTTTTGAATCAATATGTTTTAGGAAGGATAATTATTTCTGATTGAAGCCAAAATTTTTTACTAACTTCAACTTTTAACCGCGATATTATATCAATTACTGATCTAAATATACCGGTTCTTAAATTAATGGCGTCATATGACAACGAAGGAAAAAGTGTACACTGTTCGTGTAGTTAAAATAACTGCAATGGCAGTTAACTAACACATATAATACCCTAAGTGTTCCGTATACACTACGACAATTAAAACTCACTTATGATATTTCAGTGTAGTGGAGAGCGGTTGATACGAAGAAATATCTCTATAATTTCATGCAGCTACAACATTCCAAATTCATTAATATATCACACTTTAAGATCTCACTGTAAATGCCGAAGATATGCCGAAGATATGCCGAAGCTTTCGAGTCGAGAAGGAAGCTACAGTGCCAATGTTTAGGGCAACGACTCACATCATTTGAGTAATGAATCACATAATTCGAGGCCCGCCGTTGCGGAATACATGAACAAATTTGGATAATATTATGCCTTGTTTAGTTTTGGAATCTGTTTTCTGTACATAAAAAAGTTTTTCTAAGTGTTGAAAATACAGAATTTCATTTGGTTGTCTCCTTTTAGCGATATGAGGAGAAAAAGGTTTCCAATGCCGAAAATAAATGTTTATATTAGTTTCCTTACAGACATATTTCCTTACCCTTACTATTTTATTACTCCTCAACGTCAAGGACGTTGTGCTGTAATGTTAAACGAGTTAACCTGTTACCGAGAAGGTTGAGTGTTCGCTTCCCAGCGACTGCAACATTAATTTAAAAAATAATATGTGTGAGTTTACTATCCCTCATACATATCGCAACGTCCTCCTTCTGTGTTCTCGTAGCACTTAATCCCACAGAAGTAAAATAATTTAACAGGGTTCTGAAAGAAAAAGCTTTAGCAATTCCGCCAAGTCTTCATCAGATGGCGGGCAACAACTGTTCTTAGAATTATTATCTAGCGCAATTACGATATTGCCATATTTGAAGGCCTTTATCTTTCACCACCCTTCATCTTGTATCTATTCCCTTTCTAATTTGTAGAAAGAATTTCTTGAGTGTTGCTACTCTTTCCAACAAAAAACCATTATCGTCAAACCATTTGAGCCCTACTAAAAAACTATGGCGATCTGAACGTTCGGGCTACTTATGCTTGTACGGTCACAACGGAATTCAGTAACCGTTCCATTTTTGAATTGTATCGTGATATGCATTTTCGGAAACGGTCTAGTTTTCACCTATTACAGAATAGGTCGCAATTCCCAGCTGACCCCATTTTCCCGCAGGGTATCAAATAACACTGCGGGAAATGGACCTATCGCAGCACACGTAACCGGGTCATTGTGATAGTGACCAGTCACAGAACCGGTTTCTTATATGAAAAGGACCGGTGACTTTAACATAGGCTTATACTAGGAGGGAGTAAATTGTCCTCTATGACATGTCACAGAACTGGTCTAAAAGAACATGTACTTTATCCCGCAGGAAAAACTTACTCAAGCTGCTTGCTCAGTATTTGACACTAATCTATTAACATATGGTTGTTGATAGGAGCAGTGTTGATTTTTAATTAACAACGGGACAAGATTTAAAAGTTACTGAGTTGTCAAGCAGAGTCTCCTTGGTAGACATATTAAAAGGTTAACCATCCTGATTTTTGTTTAGCTCCACTGTTTCAATAAATTGTATATTTTTTTTTTCTATCTAGCATGTCAATTCCACTTGAAAAATCACACATTAAGTAGAAGAAAAAAAAACTAGTAGCAAGTGGTTAATAGAGTAACAATATTTGTTTGCAATTCATTCATATGATATATTTTCAAAAGCTAATTGTAGTAATTGGTGTGGTATGAAGTTTTGTAAAGAAACTCTACTCCAGTTGCGAGAATGAAGAATATGAAGATGAAAAATAAACGCTTTCTTTTCATTAACACCAAACACCACAAGAGATAAATGAACTTTAGGTTGTTTTTTTTTTTCATTTTTAAATAGAAAAAAAACTGGTATTTAAAATTCTGTATAAGCAAATGATCAATGATCTGTATTCAGTAAAATATTTCTTCTATATTTTTTTTCTCTAAAGATAATTGACATGAGCTGCTCTTTTTCTTATTTCTATTTCAATTTGCAGCTCGCACTAAATACAGTGACCCAGTTCTAAAACTTTAACAACTTTCAAAATTTGCAAAAATATGAAATATTATTGTTGTTGTTAATGATTAAGAAAAACCCCAAGCAGTTTATCTACTGCATTTTGTGTTATCATTCCAGCAAGTAAATTAAGATTTAAATTACTTACCATAACACTATTGTTATCATAATCCTCGGATAAACTGCTTTTACCACTGGCACTACTGGTGCCAATGCCTAAATCACTTAAATCATTTGCTTCATCCTCGGCATAAATAGCTAAAGAAGCCAATTTATTAAGACCTCTACCATGAGGACGATCACTTCTGTAAAAAAAAAATACAAAATTTTTAAATTATTAATTATAAATTTACTATATAAGTTAACAACATTCAACTTACCTTTCTTCTATCATTTCGGAAAATGTTTTCGATTTTCTACGCGTGCGATCATGTTCTTCTAATTCCAATTTTTTTACCTCCACCACACGATCAATAATATGTTCAACACGTTTTCTACGTGATGACTTCCAATTGTCCAGATTCTATTATTTTCGTTTCCATAAATGTTTTGTATGAGTAAGTGTTGTAATATAATAATGGTCAATTATAATTGGTTGAGTTGGGTTGGGTTGGGTATATTCCACATTTTGTTGTTGTTATTGTTGTTATAAATTTATGTTCATAAAAAGAGATTTTGTAAAATTTTAAACAAGAATGTTTAATAAAATTGAAATCAGAGAAAGTTTTATAATTGTAATTGTCATTCATTGCTGTTAATTATGGGAGTTTTTCATTATATCGGGCCTAAATATTTTATAAAGTTTTTTTTTTTTTCTCTTATAGCAACGTGTTTAAAATAATTAATTGAAGTGCATGTTTGTAATTTTTACGTTTAAGAATTTCTTAAGAATTAAAAATTTCACTTGTTTGTCGCTTTTTTATCGAATATAATTTATGTAATTTTCATTTAAAATTAAAAAAAAAATTAAGTGAATTTTTAAGTGTTTGAAAAGAAGAGTTATAAATCTGAAAGAAGTATAGGTAATAATTATGAAAAATGGTGTAAATATCACAGAGCAATAAGAAATTTCATCTCAATAGTTCCAACACGAAATGCAGATACAACATAAGTTATAAGTTAAGATCCCCAAAGAGGTTGGCGCAGGTTAGTTTAGATTTAAATTTAACATCTTTCTGAAATGTCTGTCTATTTTGCAACCTGAGCAAAAATTTATTCAGCAGTTTAAAAGTTGGAAGTGAAAATATGAGAACGCCCCTAAAATGTTTGCTATATTTGCATTCAACATGTTTATATTAATTAAAAAGGTAAAGTCGGACATGTCGACTACATTTCAGTCCAGTTGAAAGGCAACTCTTAGTGTTTTGGTTCAAAATTTTTATGGTTTAAATTTGGCTTGTGTCAATATTGGTCTATAAATGGGTTATCAATTAAGAAATCATTTCGGAATTTTTATTTTGCCTGCTGTAGGAAACATTTATAAGAAAATCAAGAATATCGTCCAAATGGGCACTAACTCTTAAGATGATTCAATACAATTCCTCTGCTACCGAATTTGAAGGTGGATAATACCATCACCGAGTTTATCAAAAACTTGCTAAGGTGTACAATAATAAGATTTACACTTGGCGCGCCAACTGTATCCAATCTACCAAAGAGGAAAAGCCCCACTGTCAGTACTACTCTGAAATTTTACCATAAATTGACTACTCGTTCGAATGGACAACGTGGGTGGCAAGGCGGTTGTTTATGCAAGCGACGTATCCATTACAATATTGGAAATATATATTTAGGCGGAGCTCATGGTTAGAGTAGTGGAATATTCTATATATTAATGAAAGGATGAAATTCTAGATTATCTTATAGACAATGGCCTTACTGATTACAGACGCTCTTTGTACCACCCTAAAGAAGGCTTTAATGACGATTCCGCACTATTTATCAATGTATCTTCTCGAAAGACAAATGGCCACGAAGACGAGCAGGAGCTGTCACAATGAAGGCTGTCGCAGCATGGACTTACAGGTCGTAGGAATATGCCAGGATATTGAGACTCCAGCGCGACAGCTCGTTAGGAGAGCACCGAAGGAGGATGTTACGATATGCATGAGGGATGAAGAACTTAAACATATTATATTTCTAAACTAATGATGTCGCCGGAGGTCGAATCCGCAACCTTTTGTATAACAGTCCAACGCACTAACTTTAACATTACAACGTCCAAGGGAGATATCGTTGTTTTCACCGATAGCCAGGTGGCCATTAGGTCCCTAGCAGGTGTGTTTTCCACATCGAGGATTGTCTTTAAATGCCGGGTGTCTCTG
This sequence comes from Eustalomyia histrio, assembly GCA_949748255.1. Lineage (NCBI taxonomy): Eukaryota > Metazoa > Arthropoda > Insecta > Diptera > Anthomyiidae > Eustalomyia > Eustalomyia histrio. Next base: position 203,920,557 of record OX456523.1, on the reverse strand, counting down.
AACGAGATAGCGAGACACCCATATGGCTGTCGGGACACGGTGACAGTACTGACAATAATAAAGAAATAGCTCAGTGTATGGAGTTGCTTAGCGTGGACAATATTAACCACGCGCAGAGCATACCGCTTGAGGTGAACAGCGGCAAGTTGAGCAGTACTACTTTTAGCTTGCCGGGACGAGATGGACTGCTGAGTCAATTTGTTGGAATGTGAGGCAGATTTGGTCAACCTATGATCGGCGCCCTACACCGCCTTATCTGCCGGTGTGGTAACGGAATACGACACCAAATAGATTTATAGATAGAGAAAAAAGATTTATTGTGACAATGGAATTTCTTGCAAACTTAATGGTTTGGTTGTAGCAACATAATTATTTGGTTGTCTTAATCAAGTGTATTTCTGACCCTATTGAAATATATAAGTTCAACTGCAATTATATAGAATTAACCAAACTTTATGGTTGACAGGAAATTCGGTAGTCACAATAACTTCTGCAGGAGCTGTCACAATGAAGAGCAGTAGACTTCGCTCTGCCTGTTGTGCAATTATCTTTCGTTCGCGAACCGAAGGACTACTCAGGGAATCTAAGAGGGTGGATCAACATGTCCGTGAAGTTTCGAACTTCCCTCGTAGTTATATCAAATGCAACACTGCTCCCAAGTACTACCTGTTAATAAACTACTATTAAATTTTGAGCAAGTTTCGTCATTTACTTTGCGTTTAACAGCTGTTCAAAACATACAACCTCGTGAATTTTTTTCAAAAATAGAAAAAAGTGAATTTCGAGTGCTCATTTAATCAAACCAAGGAAAGGCTTGATAAATACTATGGGGACTGTGCACCATCGATTTCAAAGGTAAAAGAGTGGTTTACTGACTTTCGTTGTGGTCGCACAAGTACAAATAACGCTAATCGTTCTGGACGGCCAATTAAGGTCAATACACCCGAAAATGTAGAAACATCCACGACATGGTGTTGGCCGAGCGAAAAGTAAAAGTGCGAAAAATTGTTGGTGCCATAGGTATTTCATATGGTAGTGTGGTTTCGATTTTAAATGATCAGTTGGATTTAAGAAAGCTCTCTGCAAGATGGGTGTTACGTTTGCTCTCAATTGACCATAAACGTCATCGTGTGACAACTTCAAAGGATTGTTTAAAGTTGTTTAACCGCAATTGGAATGAGTTTTTGCGGCGTTTTGTAACTGTAGATGAAACATGGATCCATTACAACACTCCGGAGACCAAGCAGCAGTCTAAACAATGGTTTTTTCGGGTGAACCGGCTCCGAAGAAGGCCAAAGTAAGTTTGTCGGGATAATCCACATCGATTAACATCAAAAGGGAAAAGCAATAAGCGGCGATTATTATGCCAACTTATTGGACCGATTTCACGAGGATTTAAAAAAACGACCCCATATGGCCAAGAAAAAAGTTATTTTTCATCAAGATATTGCACGGATGCACACGTGTGTAGTCTCAATGGCAAAATTCCATGAATTAGGGTACGAATTGATACCTCATCCGCTATTTCCTATTTCCAAACCTAAAGATATGGCTTGGTGGAAAGAGATTTAGCTCCAACGATGAAATTATTGATCAAACAAATGCCTATTTTATCTACCTCGAAAATCCTATTTTTTTGAAGGGAGACAAAAATTGGAGAAACGTTGGACTAAGTGTTTTGAGCTAAAAGGAGATTATGTTTAAAAATAATTTTTTTGTTTTGCAAAAAAACTGTGTTTCATTCAAAGTCACGGACTTATTGATCCGTCACCGTAACTGCTTTAGTTTGGACCATAGTGTAGCCGAGTTACATAAAACTCAGTGTACCAATTCTCATTAAAATGTCTTCTTTAGCGCTTCAAAAAGCATAAGAGCGAATTTTTGGGAATTTTTATGGACATAAGATCTAAGCGCACATCAAGATTAATAGGCTGAGTGGATGTAATTCAGTGAGCCAAATTCGTCAAAATATCATAATATTTGAAACTTGTAACGCGCAATAAAAAATATATGGCAAGACAGACGGGCGGACAACGCTAAATCAACTCAAAAAGTGATTCTGAATTAATTGGTGAACTAAAAGGTGAGTCTGGGTTTAATCTTTTTAGTTGATACAAACATCAGCGCAAACTTATTATATTTTCATGGTATTAAATTAATTTCATAAATATAGAGAGATCCTTTATTGAATTTACAAAAAAATTAATGCAACTTTTTATGTAAAAAATTTATTACACAGAGAAAACAAATTCATTGTTACAATCAAATTTCTTGCCAACTGAATAGTTTGGTTGCAGCATTCGGTTGTCGCAAACAAATTTATTCTTGATCCAATTCAAATATATGGTTTCAACCGAAATTCTATTGTATTAACCGAATTGAAGTCGCTGCAAACAAATATGCCGGTAGCTCCAACCAAACCATCCGTTTGGCAAGGAATTCGGTCGTTACAATGAAACTGTTTTCTCTCTGTAACATCATAAATAAATTAATTCATTTAAAAAACAAAGTTTTATTTTAATAAATTAATTTGATTGCGCAAAATTTGTCACTTCACTAATATGTTATAGTTTTGTACTATTTTTACTAGCCACGGGGCAGGTACTTTTAGATCTGCAGCTTTTTAAAATACACCTCAAAGACATTTTGATACGCAACTAAAATCGATGTTTCATTTAACTAAATGCAAAATTTGATTTTTAGGAATTACAATTTTTGATCGTTATGGGTTAAATTTATTTATGGGTCGATATTTGCTATCTTTTTAGGCATGAAGTTTAATGTAGGTTATAAAATATTATTGTAAAATTCAATACAATTATTTAAAACTATTGGTAACTTAACATTATTTCTTTAATGTTTAATAACGTTTAAAAATAAAAAATTTTATTTATAACTAATAATGACAATAATACTAATTAATGGTATTATTTTTAATACCATTATATATATTAGGGTTATAGCTTGTGATGTTTTTTTCTGTTACAAATATAAAATTTTTACCAATCTTAGTTAAGCCAAAAAAAATGTTTACCTATCTTTCTGCCAAAATGTTTAAGTCATAAGATTCAAACAATATGTTTCGATCTTTAAACATACTTTTGGACACAAACTTTTATATTTGACAATTTTCGTGTAATTTGGTACATTACATACATGGATACAGATATAGAGTCGCGATATGGGTATTAACATTTGAAGAACGACGAGCCCATTATGTAAAATATATCTTAAAACATTTTGATAAGGATAAAAAGATGAAACATATGTATTTATGCTGGATTTTTTTAATATATTGCCCATCACGTGGTGATAGGAAAAAATTTTTCAAAATGTGTAAAGTTATAACCCTTATGTACATGACACTGTGTTAATTATTGAAAATCAAATCTACCACAATGAAACAAAAACAGAAAAGAAAAATCGGTTACAACTAATATTGGCAATAAAAAACAAACTTCCTTTCCCACACTACTATTATGTACCACGAACAAAATATATATTTATATCCAATAGCGCGAGACATGATCAAAATAAAAATATAGGAAAAAAAATTATAGCAAATCATGTATAGAAAAAATTAAAAAAAAAATGAAAACAACTTTAATGAAAATATTGTCAACAAAAATGACTTTCAAAATTGTTTAAAATTTTAAGAAAAAATATTTATGCTGGACCATAAAAGTTTATTTAGTGTAATTTTATACTCTACTTACCACTGTGTAATATAAAATTGTTGTTACTGTATGTAACTTATCAAAATATGGGTCGGTTAGGTTTTCACACGCTTTAAAAATTTATTCCGTTAAAGTGCCGTTCACAACCCCAAAAAGAGGGCGGTGATGTTTAATATTTATAAAAACTATACTCAGTGGGCGGCCAGAGTGGGACTAAGTGTTAATTCTGAGAAGATAGACATGATACTCTTTACTAACAGGACCAAGATAGATCCTTGGATCACACCTAGGTTATTTTGAATAGCAAGTTTTCATTATAATATTGAGAAGAAGGTCAGGAATATCACAAATGCGCTCTATGCATGTAGGAAAGTGCTCGGTAAAACTTGGGGCCTTTAACCCAAGCTCATGCATCGGGTTTATACGGCAGTTGCTAGTCCAATTTTACTTTATGGAGCACTTGTTTGATGGACTGCGGAGACTTTACTGCGGGCACCTGGAGAGCTCTCAGAGACTTGCTGAAGTATGTATCACCGAAGCCCTATGTAGTACACCAACTGCGGCACTGGAAGTTATCTTTAATTTACAACCGATTAATCTGGAGGTTGAAGGGGTCGCGCTTAAATCTAATGTACGCTTGAGGACTATGGATCAGTTTGGGTATACGCCTTATAGTCACGAAAATGTCGTTGGGAATGCAAATTAAAGCAGTGACTACATTGTTGCCAGGTTGAGCTTCAATGAGGCACTACGCGCCACTATAGAAGAATATAAATAGTTGGCAGCTCTTCGTCCTGACCGTAGAATCTTTAATTTCTTCACAGATGCTTTTAAGATGGGCGAGGAAGTTGGTTCTGCCGAGAGCTGGGTATCGAGGAGTTGTAAAAACACCCCGAATACTATAGTATATTCCAAGCGGAAGTTCTGGCAGCCAAAACGGCTGCTGACCTTGCCTTAGTACCTGAGACAATTGGTTCTTACGTTAATTTCTATATTGAAAGTCAAGCAGCTATTAGGGCGATTTCCGCCGATTTCATATATTCACCGACTACCAAGGGTACAAGGACTCTTTTGGAGCGGGAGAGTGTACATCTATTGCGTTCGTGGGCACCGGGGAACTGATGGTTTCAAGATTGTGGACGAGCTGGCGAAGCGCGTCATCAAGTTGCCTGACGGAAGGGCAAAGGACATTTGTGTGGCACTCCAGATCTGTAATCGGAAGATTTGGGGCGATTTGGTGTCAAGTGCTTGGGAGTTGGTTTGGATTGATCCGAAGGGGGCTTGAACCCAAGAATGACTTACAAGTATTGTCAGCCAATAATGACATATGCGGAAGGTATGGTGGAATGAATACCCGTATTTCATTTCTACACGAATTGCTCCTAACTGAACGAGAGAACTTGTTTGGGGTTATTTTGTGGGGAACTAGTTATAGGTATGTGCTTTCGGCTCCCGGACAATAACACCATTTTCAGGCGGTGGTTATGGCTATTGAGAAGAGCATTCGGGTTTTAAATGCGACTGAATATTCTGGGGATTCCGTCAGGCTGTGGTTAGGGCTATGTTGATGGAGTCTGTGAATGAAAGATGTTTTTAAATCCACAGAGAGCGATGGGTGCTTATTCTGATGGATGCTGTGGGATGAACGGAAATGAAAGGGCGGATAAGCTGGATGAAAATCACTCTAACATGATCTCCGTTAAATCCGAGACTGGGAAGGATTGACTCTGGTTTTCAGGGCTTATTAGGCACACGATAAGACTCTAGAGCAGAGCAGAAAGCAGGGTATAACATTGGAATGGGGATGTTATTCCATCGTTGGGTTGCTTGCGTAGGGTTGACTTAGGGAAAATGATTTATTTTTAGAGTTTTTATAGCTAATTAATTTTATGAAATTGTGATTAGTTTGGTAACAATTAAAATAAGTGGAAAATCATTTATTTACAGATATCATTAAATTAATTTAATAAAATTTAAAAAAATAAATAGGAATTTCTTAGATTTTTTCTACAAACAGTTCTAAGCTTAATATTAATTTGCCCGAAGAGTTCAGTAAATAATCAAAATCTTTCGAGCGGTTCAAAAGTTATGTTAGAAAATTTTAAAATACCTTGAAAAAATATTGATGTAATTTTGTAAGATAACATGTGAAGGGTATAAAATATTCGGCCTTTATGAATTTAATAAATTTACTTCTTTTTCCACATTTAAACCGGATTAAACCATATTTTTAAAATGCAACATGTTGTTTGTATGAAATAAATTTTGTAAATTCCACCATATGATTTGAAATTAAAGTATCATAACAATTGTGATTATTTAATTTTTAATTTTTTAATTTATTAAATGGTGAGAAAATCATTTAAAATGCATAGAAAGTAAACAGAAAATAATGTGGTAATTTTTTGTGTTTTTTTTTTCAGCAAACAATTGCATAATTTTAAAAACTAAAACAAAATTTCAATTGCTTAAATACAAAATTTTTTAAAATTCGTACGAGTTACGAATATATACATATTTAAAATCTTTGAAAATTCATTGTTATGGTGTAAAAAATATTTATGTTTTTGTTTTTAAATTGTTGTTTTGAGTACAATTTGAAATTGTGTGTATGGAATTTTAAATAAATATCTTCGAATTTCAAATCAGTGTTATACATTTTTAAAATCGTATATATTTTGAAGACTTTTTAGGATGAACTAATGTGTTTAGACTAACATACAATATAGTGAATTTAAACTCAGTTAATTTGGACTTAAAATCATTGAAAATTGTCTTATTGAAGCTTCACCTAAAATAGGAACAGAAGGAAAGTTTTCAATAGGGAATATAATACAGAATTTGGTTTAGTTTTATGATCCTTGGTACAAAAGATCCATTTGGGTCGCAGTGCCGGCCGTGGGGCCAGATCTTGACTTAATAATAAAAATCTCCCAAAATAAAACAACAAAAGAGGACGTTGCTTTGTTGTTTTTAGATTATTGTATACAAATTTTATAATATTTGTATTTTGGTGATTTTTTGTAATTAGCGATTTTTTTAATTTTTGGAATTTTTTTCATTAAGCGATTTTTTTTAATTGCAGAAATTTTATTTCAGCATTGGCGATTTTTAAAATTTTATGGGTTTTTCTGTTTTGGCTATATTCTTTTTTTTTAATTTTTGGCAAGTTTTTAATTCTAACGATTATTTCCAATTTTAGCGTTTTTTTAATTTTAGCAATTTTTTTGAATTTCAGCAATTTTATTTTAATTTTGCAAAATTATTCGAACTGCAGATTTTTCGAATTTTTTTTAATTTTGGAAACTCCTATTTTACTGATTTTTTAAAATTTTGGATATTTTTTTCGACTTTTAGCCATATTTTTTTTAATTTGGGGTTTTTGATTTAACCAAATTTTTAGGAAAATTTTTAATTTGAGCGATTTTTTTCTAATTTAAGTGTTTTTTTTTAATGTTGGGCATTTTTTTAATTTAAACTATTTCTACTTTTAGCAATTTTTTCCGAATTTTTCAGTTTGAAAGTTTAGTATCAAAATTTTTTAAATCGTATGTCATTCTAAAATTACTAAATCGAATGATCAAAATTGAATAAGCAATAAATCGATGGAGTTGCCAATTTTGAAAAACGATTGAGTAAAAATAGATTGAATTCCTTACGATTGAATGCATTAATTACAAAAAACGAATTATAAAAAACGAATGAAGTCTTTTAAAATTAAATCGATTTAAATCAACTAAGAATTTGAGAATTAAATCATGTCATAGTTAATCAGTATTGAAAATCGAATTGAATTCTTTAGAAGCTCTCATGCAATTACACAAATACCACCGTCGAACAATCGCCAAGTGGGACAAAGATTGCTTTGAGAGACGGGCTGGAAACATATTTTAATCAAAAATCTAGTGCAGCCTAAACGTGTTATTATCTAAAGTTTATTACTATTTCAATAGTAGTATTTTTGAAAAAAAATGTCTTTCGTTAACGATTACGTGAGTTTTAAATTTTGTGTAAATTTGTCACGAATCTGTAACGGTGTCATTTGTTACTTCTTCTTCTTATTGTAGTAAAGTAAGCTCGATGTTCGTTTTATTTTTGCATTTAATTTCATTTAAGGTTTTCATCATTTCTTTGTTGTATTAAATTTATGGATTTATTTTATTTATATATTATTTTAAAAGTTGCTTTTGTTTTTATTTTATGCAACTGTTTCATGTGAAACTGATAATTTATGGATTGTTTTAGTAGTTGTCAGTTTGCATGCATTGATTTGCACGTACAAATACATGCAATTCAATACTTTGCCAGAAGTTTCTGATTTTTGTGAATCAAAATTTTTTAGACATATTAAACAATTATGTTGTCTAAATGTTTTTTTTTTTTTTTTGGTAAGAAAACATTTACATATATAACAAGTAAAAAAGGGCTAAATTTGGCTGTGCCGAATCTTTGAATACCCTCCACCATAGGGGCTGAAGATGATATACGTATATACTAAATTTTGCATGAACTGTAATATGAATATGTTTTGCCAATTTATGTAACGAACTTTTGTTATTTAGTTTTAGTAATGTTATTTATTTAGTTTTAGCAATGTTATTTACAGAGGTCTGCTCTGTTAACGACTTTAACATTGTTGATTTTTACGTTAACTTAGTTATCATAGAATGTAAGACAATAAATGTAATCGAACAATAAGAAGACTTAATAACATTTTTACTTACTTAACAGAAAAAAAAAAATAAATACAGAAAAATTGTACAAATTTGTATGGAAAATTTAGAGGTACCTTCACATTTTCACTCATAACCGCTGAACCGATTTTGCTCATTTTAAATACCAAACTGCTCGGGAGGATGTTCAATAATCTGGGTAAAAATAGGCACCCCCGCTTGCGTCATCGCGTCGTGATCGCCATTTCAACAGACAGACAGACGGACATCGCTAAATCGACTTAAAATTGCATAAGGATCACGAATATATATACTTTATGGGGTCTTAAACCTATATTTCGACATATTACAAACGGAATGACAAACTGATATATACCCTCATCATATATGGTGGAGGGTATAAAAATTAATATTTCTATGTCGCACCAAACTTTATAAAACCATTTCTAAATGTTTTGTAGTCCCATAGTCAAATTTGCATTTAAAAATTATCCTTGCACAACTTATAGTAAAAATTTCTTAAAATCTAAGGGATTTTCTATAAAAAATATTGATATAACAAAAAGTCCTTAGAAAATATGGGACATTTTATAAAAAAAATCTTTAGAATCTTATAATATCTTTAGAACCTAAAGGAAAAAATTCCTTAGAATATTGTGGATATTTCTTATAACAGCTTAGAATCTGTGCATTTTTATAGGTGAAAATCTTTAAAATTTGTTATATGAAAAATATCTAAGAACTCTTAAGAATCTGGGGATTTTCCATAGAAAAAGTTATAAGGATCTAAAAACGTTCTTATCCTCAGGATGTTTTCTATAAGAAAAACGGTACAAATATGAAAGTTTTTTAATGGCGATTGCGACACGAATACACCATACAGGTTTTTTTATTTTTACCCTGATTGTTTCGAGCAGTTTAGTATGAGAATTTTTCAAGTAGTTCAAAAGTTGAAAAGTGAATATGTAAGAAGAACTTTTAAAATCCTTTTACAAAATGCTACATTTAACAGTTTTAAAGTGGTTTATGTGGAAAGTTCTGAACCGCTGGAACGATTTGGAAATAATTTAACAAAAAATTGTTCAGGAGAATAACAACCAGAGTAAAAATTAGCAACTTATCGCGGGTCTTTTCGCTAAGATTCCAGCAGGGAAAAAGGGGTCAGTAAGGAATTGCGACCTGTCCCGTGATAGGTGAAAACTGAACCGGTTGGTTTCGAAAACACATATCACGAGATAGGTGAAAATAGGACCGGTTCCTCAAGTACCTACCACGTGACCGGTTTAAAAGTCATGACATGTTCTTTTAGACCAGTCCTGTGACATGTTATAGAGGGCAAGTGACCCCCTCCTAGGACAAGACCATGTTAAAAATACCAGTCCCTATCACAATTAACTGGTCATGTGACATGTCCTGGGATAGGTATTTTTCCCGCAGTGATATTTCAGGATGATTTAATTCATTGCCTATGGAATCACGCTGATTTCGTAATATGTGCTTAAAAAATATTTTACTAACCCTCCCAACCAAAACAATAAAAAAAAAATAATTTTCACCGGATTTGAATTTGGCATAGGAAGTCCTCCTCCAATGTCCTGGCTGATTTTAAAATAAAAATCCGACGTATTTAATATTTTTTATTATTTTAAAATTATTTATTATTTAAATATAATTAATTGTCTGTTACGCAGATGATGTGGCGATACTACTGAAGGGAAATGATTGGAATTATTTTGGTAGGAGGGCCTCTAGGGCACTCAATTTATATAATGACTAGGAAACATCTAGAGGACTGAATATGAACCCGTATAATATCGAAGTTTGTCTGTTCAATAAGAAAAGAAGGCGGGTGACAATTGCCCCTCCTGTTTTCCGGGGTTTAAACATTGTGGTTAAGGATAGTGTCAAGTACCTGGGAGTTGTTCTGGATAGAAAGCTCTGCTGGGGTGACCATATTGAGAGTAGGATTACTAAAGCTTGCCATGTATGGGCAAAGTGTAGAAGAGTAGTGGCCTCTAATGGGTCTTTAACCCAATAATGACCTATTGGCTTTGCACAAGTGTCATTAGACCGCGGGTTGTGGCCTTTGATCCTGATGTAATGTGGGAAAACTCCAAAGGGTTTAGGGGTTATGTTGCCTGGGAATAGTCTGAAATAGGATGATAAGCTCTTACTTATTAGCGAGGTACTTGGACACTGTTGAGTGGATGATAATGAAAGGGCTGACAAGCTGGCCAGGAATAGATCGAACCTGGTCTCTATTAAACTTCAAAATCCGAAACCTTTTCGAATGACGAAACCGGAGCTTGGGCAATGGGCCAGCAACATGCACAAGGATATTGTTGGTGCGTTCACAAAAGTCCTGTTGGGTGACCCAGGCGTGATCATAACAATAGCTATTTTAAGGGTGGGGAAACGAAAACTGGTCAACATAATGGAGATTTTCATAAGCCACTCTTCACTACGATCACACCTTTCAAAATTTGGATGGAGTGACTATGTGGGAGTAGGGCCTGTGGGAGAATGAATATAATTTACGTGGTTTACAGGTATACATTTTTACAGTTTTATTCAAAATAAAAAATAGAGTGATAAAAATGAATAAATAAAAATTTAAAAAGGGAAATTAATTATTATTAAGTTAAATATTTAAACAAAAAAGTTTTCGTAAAATAGTATTCCAAAGACGAGTGGCATGGATGAAGAACTGACATTTCGAAACTAAATATCTGTGTCTTAGAATGATACCTCTTTTTGTTTTGGCAAACTGTATTTTGACGTACATATAGTGCGGTTTTCCTGTATATATTATTTTATATAGAAGTATCAGAACTCTTATTTTAAGTAGGCCTTCAAAAGATACTTCGTATAAGCTTTTCGTAAAGGAAGAGACATGATCATATCTTCCCATAGACGTACCTAATAATATTGTTATATAAAACTTTGAGTTTGTCTCTGCTTGCGGCGTCGCAACTGGAAAAAAGTTCGCAGCCATAGGTAAGCCTCGGAATAAGATATGTTTTTGCTAAAAGTATCCTAACTCTTAAAGGAGTATATGCAGGGGTAGCCCATAATGTTCTTAATTTCACATATATTTGACATACAAGAAAGTTTACATTATTAGATCAGAGGGTCAATTCTCGTTTTGTGAAACGGTGAAATGAAAAGGTTTTTCACGTTTTCATAGTACTTTTGATTCGCGTTCTGTGAAAAAATGTAAAGAAATTTTAAAACGTTTTCATATGAAAAAAAAGTGGAACGAAACAAGACTTTTTCACGATTGCACAGCACTGGCGATTCTTGTTTTGTGTAATAGTGCAAACAACTGTCAAAATATTTTCATATGAAAATATTGTTTACACAGAATATTTATAAGTGAAATAAACATGGAGAAGGTTGTAAGAGGAAAGTGTGCCAGCAAAAGCCAAAAGGAGTATTTAATTATTTAGAAAAGAATGTGGACATTGCAAACGATAAGTAAGTAGTCTAATTACCATAATCACACTTTTATTAATCCCATATTTACAGATTTGAAACTGCAGATGGTGCAAAATTTAGAGACGAAAAGTGTAACGAATTAGCGGCGAGCCTTAACAGTTTTAGTGGGACCCAGACGGTGAAAAATGGACAAAGTATTGGAGGTTTATTTATTTATAGTTTATTTATATTCTTTATGGAATGTTTTTTTTTTCTTTAAGTAATATTAGACTTCATACTCGCACTAAATGTAGTTCACTTAAGCAAGCCGATATAAATCCATGAAGTGCTCGTCGATTGTCATCTCGAATGGATTTTTGCCATCACAAATATGCACTCTCAAAAAATTCCTATAAATTATTAAATTATTTACAGAAATGAAATGCTTGTACATCATTGTCTTACCTTTGTTCATCCCGAATTCTTTGAGTAATATCCAATAATACAATTAATCAGACATTTTTATATAATTATTTAAAATAAATTTTACGAACTTAATTCACTTTTGTTTACGTTTTTCCCTGTTTTGACATTTGCTTTAAATTTTGGATAACACAGTTACAAAAATTTCATGGGTAAAGTGCGAATGAAAAATTTTTTCATAATACATACGAGAATCGCAAATTATGTATTTGTGAAAAGTTCGAGTGAAAAGTGCTTATGAAAACGAAAATGAAAAGTTTTTTTCACTTCACATTATCACAGAACGAGAATTGACCCTCAGGATAAATTGTTATTAAAGATTGCACGATCTTAATTTTTTTAACCGTTTATAAAGACTTTACGTGCGATAAGTGCGTTTAAAGTTCTTTTATGAATCACCAAACATTTTGATTTATCAGGATTCAGACATAAGCTATTGGCAGTTGCCCAACGATATATCGCATCCAGATCCTGATTGAGCCTTTCCATGAGACCCTGTAGCACTTCCTTTGTTTTTATCCGGCCTACGCGAGGAGTGGGGTAATGCACTAGCACGGAGACGTTATATCGTCTTTGGAGGTAGATTTGGGAAGCCTGAAGGTATATCTAAGTAATACTGAATTCTTTAGGTAAGGAAATGCACACCATGCCAATTCTCTGGCATAGGTGTAAGTCGCCCATTTTGCGTGATCTTGAAGGGCGAATGGCCCTTCCTCTTTTCGACCTAACCTAAGTACGAATTTGAAGCATTTGTGTTCAATATATTAATAATATTCCATTTTTGGTTTGGACTTTAACAAATTCCTTAATTGATTTTACCATAAATTTAATTGCAACACGATTTCAATGCTTTTTTGTTTGCTACTACAGAATAAATTTTCATAATTTTTTTTATAAACTTACATTTTGCCAATCTTCTGGTTCCTCCTTACGTATCTCCTTTATTTTCTTCACTTCTTCGGCTTTCTTTAGTTGCTCTTGTGCTGTTTGATACAAATTACACGGTTTTATTTGTACGAATTGCATGGGATTATAAGGTGGGGGTGGTGGGGTTGGTCGTGTTACTCTAGCTTTAGCCACATAGGCTGTAGGATCAGGAGATGTTATAGACTGAAAATAGAAAAATACAATCTGATTAGCAAAGAAAAATATTTGCACAAAAAATTAAACAAATAACAAATACTACCCACAAAGGCACCTGTCTAGCCATTTGTTTGGAATGAACAAAAGAAAATCAATAGAAGAATATAATGAGCGAACAAGAAACGAACAGGAAAATATGGAAAATAATTTGACACTTTTGGCCTGACCGACAATAAATGAGCGACTATTCATGGAGATGCAAGTCTGAGAAAGCATTAACCCTTAAATTAGGGGGTATTTCTCCTTACCACCTTAAGGGGGAATACCACAATACAACAATAAAAATACGAGTATGGCAAAGCAAGAAAAACGAAACAAACAAAAAGATAAATAGGGAGGCAGGTAGGCAGGTAGTATCTACTTAAAAAATGCCACCCACTTGAAAGGGAATAATATGATACAAGGGAATTGCAGGCTTATAAATAAGCCTAGTAAAGTATATAGTCAATGACTGTTTGATGTTGACGGAAGTGTAGTTGTTGTTTTCTTGGTTCTTTCGTAGCAGAGCAGAGAACAATACCATATGTTGGAAATGAAATGAAAAAAAAAATAAAGCAAATGTAAAAAACTGCTAATGTTTTGCAGTAACAGAGGCTTAAAAGAATTGATTCATTTAAAAAGGAATTTCGTTTTTAAAAACGCCAGCAAGAAAAGCCAAGCCAAGATAGGTCAACCTTGGTAGAATTATAGTTGCTCATTTTTAGGGTACAGCCTGATTTAGAACCAGAGATGGGCCAAAATGAATACCTTAGCTTATTCATAACACAAAGGATTGGTAATGCATACAATATTTTTAATAGCGATATTTTAACTTGTAGTAAAGGGTGGTTCAAATTCAAGTAAAGAGTGATTTTTTTAACCATTTGGTTTTTGAAAAAACACAGAAAAATTTGCAAGAGTTATATTTTTTTTTGGCGATAAATGAATGTCTGCCATTTACTTATTAAAGATTATTTCATATAAATGTTGCCAGCTCCTACGCCGTAGGTGGTCCATCCGTGGGTTCCAATTTTAGCAAACTTTTTTCAGCATTTCAGTCGGTATCCGAAAAAACAGATTCATCGTGACAACCGAATTTCTTCCCAAATGCATATTTTAATTGCGGCAAACGATTTGTTTATTTGTCCCAACCAAATGGTTTTCTGATAAAATTGAAATATTTGGTTTCAACCGAAATTCTGTTGCATTAACCGAATTTCGGTTGTGACAAAGAAATATATTGGTGACCCCAAGTAAACTATTCGGTTTGCAAGAAATTCGGTTGTTACAATGATTCTGTGTTCTCTGTGCACCAATGGCAGCTGGAATGTTGTCTTCCAGGGCTGAAATTGTGGCTGACTTGTCCATGTATACAAGAGACTTCACGTTTCGTGTGCCGTGTGGCATGTGGCACCGTCTTGTTGAACCCACATGTCAACCAAGTCTAATTCTTCCATTTTTTTGGGGAAAAAATCGGTAATAATCGCTCGGTACCTTGCTCCTTTGAAGAAGTACAGTCCAATGATGACGCCGGCATACATACCTCACCAAACAGGGCATCTTTTAGGTCGCACTGGCAGGTTTTGAACTGCCTCTGGCTGCTCTTCACACCAAATCCGGCAATTCTGTTTGTTGACGTACCCATTGATCCAAAAATGAGCTTGGTCGCTGAAGACAATTTTTCGATAGAAAAATGGATCTTTATCATATTTTTGATTTTTGCAACGCTTTTCCGGAAAAGGCGCCACATCACAAGAAAAATTCCAAAGGGATTAAATCGCATCTCTGAGCATTGTGACATGGTGCGCCACCCTGCTGTAACCAAACATTATCCAAGTTCATATCGTACATTTCAGCCCATACCCTGAATGCTATATAATGCTTGCAGTTGACTAAAATGACGTTTCCTGCAGCATTTTGAAAGAAATCAAAATGGGCCAATGATGCCGCATAGGATGCATAGGCTTCTCAACAATGCCGGGTTTTCGATCCCAAATGCGGCAAAATGAAAAAGCGCCTAGTGAGAAAAGATGATTTTTCGACCAAATTTGATGTCCCATTGGAGCTTCGGTATGTCCCAATCGGAGATGCCGCAACGAAGTGAACGATGGTTTACCTTCAGTTGCTGAGTCAATTGGACTTTTTAAGCGAATAATACGAGATCTTTGTGTAAAATTCTCATCATGCTTGTGCGTGAAATGCCAAGATCGATGGTGATTCGATGTTCTTGGATTGAGTTGCTCACTTTCGGTTACAGCAGCCACATTCTCATTGGTACGTATCGTACGAAGATGGGGACCATGAGTGTTGTCTACTAACAAGCCAGTTTTACGAACTTTTAGCACAAGCTTGCGTACAGCACTCGCGGTGGGTGCTTCATTTCGACCAAAACTTTTTTAGAATATTTGTGAAAATATCCCCATCTAAAGAATTGTCTACTGAACAAAAAATAACCAAACAATTCTCAAAATCTAGGGATCAAAAAAGTGATGAATACAGATTTTTTGTCGGACAGCTACAAATTATTTTATACATACGCCCACATTGGCTAATGAAATTTCTAACCTTTATATTTTATTGTCTTTTTTATACTGGCAGATTAGTTTTCAACAAATTCATTTCATTTGATACCAAATTATTTTATATTTTGTGAAATTATAAAAAAAAAATAAATTTAAAAGCGAAAAATGGCAAATTTTTGACTTCGCTTCTGAATCCCTTAACGTGATAATAATTATCTCTTTTTTTCTCTTCATATATCAAAATTTTATTAAAATCTGAGATAACCCATATGGATAATTTCCTTCGTAGTTATTTTTCAGCTCCTGCTTGAATTCACTGACCCTTACCACCTTTAATACAATTTTCTATTGGATTAGAATACTTTGCAAATATTCCGCCGTATGAAACTTCAGTAAGCCAAAGGTTTTCTAAGGAAATCTCTCTTTAATAAGGACTTATTTTTGGTAACAGCATTTTTAAAAAATGAATTAATTCCTTTATATCTTATTATATAAGTTCATATACTTTGCTACATGACTGTGGTAACTTAAAAACCACATTAACTCAAAATCAACCGACGTACTGACTAAAGAACGGTAAAATATTATCTTTATAACATGTTTAGACCGAGTAAAACTAGACTGAAATTTTATTTCTAATATACTTTGACAGCTTGTGAAATAAGAAAACAGTCGTAGAGGAATTTTGCAACTTTATTATTTTATGTAAGTCTAATTGGACATTAGGTGTGTTCGACGTACGTTGCCGTGGGTGCCCGCGGGAACCCAATCTTACCAGAAAGCGTTTCTTGTAACAAAAATTGGGTAAATGAGAGCGTTCATGGAGAGTAATTGTGTTTCTCTTTTTACCAGAACTTACCCGTACTTTTTGTTTGGGTAAAATGGTAAAGTTCTCAAATCATCAGCTGTTGCTAATAAATTAGCTGTTTTTAATTTTTGAAAAAAATTAAAGTTAAATAAAAATTTACTATAAAAAACTTTTCCTTCTTAATAATGAAAAATACATTTGAAAATGTAAATAGATATTTGCCATTTCAAATATATTTATCATTTAAGCTGTTTTAAATTTGAATAAATTTTACGTTTATTTTTGTGTATGAAATGTGGTTTTGTGCGTTCGCAGTATTTTGGGCATTTTTATGGTTTTATGAGAGAATTTTTTGCTTACTCTCATTTTACCAGACTTTACCCAAAATTACCTCGTACAGACCTATTGCTAGCAACTGCTTCAAAACATTCAACAAATTCGAATAACCCATTCTAACAACAAGTTACAATTTAGTTCTTTAGCACTAATTAAATATCGAGCAACTGTCGCCGATATCAAAATTGAGATGTAATTTTCTGAAGACAATTGTTTTTTTTTTTATTTTTTTTTTTCGATTGTAAATTAACTGAATTAATAGAGATGAAACTTTTCAACAGTTGACTTAAGCCAGATATGGGTACTTAAACAAAACCTTAAACGAACTTAGCTTAATATAATTGGGCCGTTAAAACTTTATAATTTTCTAAAGTTAATATGGTTTTAGCAACTTTAAGTTCAATAGAAATTTTATAGAGATACCAAAATCTATGAAAGTACATATATATTCTAATGGAAGAACTAGGTAACAGACTTTTTACTCCTACACTTAATAGAGTTTGTAAGTTAAAATAACAGCAAATACTATTTGAAAGATATTATATTTTAAAACCGGTCTACTTACTAATCATTTAAGTCAAATGGATTTTCTGATTTATTTTTAAAGTGTCATTTACGCAACTGACAAATCAGTAAAAACAAATGATTATTCAGTTAAAAATATACATGAGTTGAAGTTTTACCTACCAATTCCCTAAAAATAAATGATCATTGATCAAATGTATACTCACACGCTTTATAAACACATGTTTTGTGAATGGCCTTATGTGTGTGTGTGTGTGTGTGTTTATGAAGTTTTTGTAATTGAATTGAATCAAAACTATTTTGTTTACAAACAAACAAATTAAATAAAAAACAAAATTGGAATTTTTGGAACATATTCTGTTTCTGTTTTTTTTAGAAAGAGACAGTGAAAAAGTTTAAATTTATAATAAATAAACTGTGACGGATTCAAATTAATATTTATTAAATTTCAAACAAACGGAAAAAAATAGATGAAACTTAAAAAAAACGGTAAATAATAGTAATTCATTTGGAACAAAAAGTTAAAATAAATATATATATTTTTTCAATAAATGTATATATGTTCCTTTATTTTTAACTGAACTGAAAACATTTTTATTAAACTACAAACGGCAAACTTCCTAATATTCTGAGTGTAGAAAGATTATAATATATATTTGAAGATTGGTTTAATATTTTTATATAATCTATAAACTATTTTCTTCTTGTAAAAAAACGAGTCCAGTCTTTAATAATTTCGAATTATCGTCTAAACCCTTTATTGCACTGAGAGGTTGAGTTAAATTTTTTAGGTTTTGGATTCTTTTTTATATTTATATACAAAATATGTATGAACCTCAAAATATATACTGACAAGGAATTACTGTTGATGGGTTACCTTTGATTAAGATGAAATTTGTATATGCATATGATAGAGGGCAAAAACAAATAAGCACGTGTACCTTTTTAGAGACCCAATCTTACGATTAGGGGGAAGGGGGAACACATTATTTTTTGGGGGAAAATGACCTCTTATTTCGGTTTTTTGTTCATGTTCGTTTCAAAGAAACGATATACAAATTTGTTATCAAATGAAAGATATTTTGAGGATTTTTTTATATTAAAATATATATATTAAAAAAAGGTTTCGAAGAATTTTGAAACATATTTTAAAACCCTAAATATGTGATTAAGTCGCTATAATTCTTACCAAATTTTTATTACTTTTATCTCATTTATCTTTAATTCAAATTTCATTGAAATCTAAAAGAACCCCATAACAGAGTTTCCTTGTAAGAAACCTCTTAAAGTCTGTGGGACTATAAGGCACCATACCCAACAGTCAAGTTAAATAACACCACAATAAACATTAAAATAAAATAACAATATCGCATAGAAATGAATGAATTTATGTGTTAACATGTTTTGCCTCACACAAACCTAAGGCTCTTTTAACCCTCTGTGACTGACGTGGTAGTCTAACAGACACCAATAAAAATAACTGTTTAACATGAATCGTCCTTTTGAATTAAAAAAAAAAAATATAGTTATACAGCCTACACCCTTAAACAATAAAAAATAATAATTACAATAGGTTAACAAAACAAATCTTGAAAAATATAAGCCGTTGAAAGGCTTTCTGGAGTTCTACCACGCCAGTGGAATTTTGAAAATATCTCACGTCAGTCGCAGAGGGTTAAGATTGTGGCAAATAATTGTATAACGTTGCCATATTTTGAAACTATAAGAGAGGAAGGTATTGGAAAAGAGATGATGACGGTTAACTCAATGGTTGTTATGGCTTTTTACGTATGGCAAACAAAATGATGGTGACAATAACCTTTGACAAGTTTCTAATTGAAACAAAGTACTGCTTAGAAATACAACATGTTTGTACAACAATCTAAAACAAAACAAATTATTATTAAATGAAACCATTTAGAACATGTGTCAAAATATTTTCTTTTAATACCTTAACAAAAAAAATGAATGTATGTTAAGATTAAGGCGCAAAAGTTTATTATAAGCTTATTTAAGCTAATTTTTGTGGAATGGACAAAATTTGTTAAACAAAAATAAAACCAAACAAGAAATTACACGCGCATACAAAGAAAGATTGTGTACTGAAAATTATAGTTAAAACAATAGTAAAAAGGTGACAAAGTTGTCCACAAACAAATGCAATAAAAATAACTAACAATGTCGTAAAATAACTAACAAATTATTACTACAAAAATTTTGAACCAACTAAAAAAAATGCTAAAGAAAACTAATGTTTTATACAGTCAATTTAAATAGAAGAAAAAAACATTATTTTCCTTCAGCCTACAGAAAATGTATGATTACTTCTTTTAAAAAAGTGCTGCAATTACTTAGGCAAAAGAACTCGATAATTTTTTCTTAAGCAACCTACAAAAACTACTGCATTTTAATAACATTAAAAATATATAGTTATTTAAAGATTTTAATTTATTCTTCATATTTGCTTTTTAATTGATTTACAATTCGCGTTTTCTATTTTGTTAAACCCAGAAACTGTTTGACTCTATTTTTATACTGAGAAATAACTACTTGTTAAGTTAAGGTGGCTTGGACAAGCATTGAGGCAATTCCATGGCACTCAAATAAGAAAAATATGTGTTCGTTGTATGATAGAAGTTAGATATTAGAGAAGAAGTGAGTAGTCCCAGCCTATAATTTCCCAGTCTACTTTATAATTATGAGAAAAACAAGTAGGTGTAGTCTATGAACAGGGTCCATAGACAAGACGTCACCGCCAAAATGCTCCATCTGCTTTTAAAGAAAAATGGACAGCAACAGACAAAATCTTCTGCCGTGTCCTCTTCCTCCAGACATTGCATACACATTGGGTCATTGACAATGCCCATTCCCCCCGACATATGACCAGCACAGGCGTTGTGTTTCGCAATCAGGCCAGTAAGCCTGCGGCAGTCAACTTTACCTAAATTGAGTAGGTATCGTGCCACATTCCACATTCTGGTTTTTCTAAAAAAATACTCGTAGAACAACAGTTATTACTATCTGACCACCTCCTAATGAAAACAGATTTCATATATGAGTCAACCCAACGTACCATCCATGACATGCTGATACCCAGTTGTGGTTATGGATTTACGGAAGCCGAAACCGATCAAATAATTGCCCACCAGCCAGCAATTTCACTGCCCGCAATACCACCATGATCCGGTACCCATAGAAGACAGACCCTGTTGCCTATAGAAACCTCGTTCAGCCTGTGCCTGCACTTCTGAACAATCTTGGATGAAATTATCGGAGATTCAAGTGCCTTAAGCGCAGCCTACAGATACTCCTGTCCCTCCATCCATTATCGATTATCCAATTAGCCACATCCAAATTAGCAAAAACCTCAATGTCTAAGACTGTAGCCATTCTGCTTATTGCATAGACAGAATTCTTGTTCTTATCATCCAGATTCCAACCAGATCCAGTACCATTAGGGGTACTACAGGGTGGCGCAAAAATAACCTTCCGATGGTTTTTGGCTGTAATTTAAAAAAAAATGAAAAACTTTGATTCTTCTTGTGGATTATTTTTATTTGGTCTTTTAATTTGTTTTACATCAAGTCGAGAATATGATGTCATGTAAATGGCCGCCGCCACAGTTGATTGTCATTTTAGCCCTTTTTATGGCATTTTCCATCACTTTAGCCAAAATTTCCGGCGATAGGTCCTCACATTCTTGACGGATATTGTCTTTAAGAGCTGCAAGATTCTGAGGCTTGTTGACATAAACCCGCGACTTCAAAAAGCCCCACAAAAAGAAGTCTGGAGCGGTCAAATCAGGCGATCTTGCTGGCCAGTGCAAATCGCCAAAACGGGAGATTAGGCGCCCGGGAAATGCATCCTTCAGCATATCGGTTGTGGCACGTGCAGTGTATGGCGTTGCACCGTCCTGTTGGAACCACATGTTTTCCAATCCCAATTCATCAAGTTGCGGCAAAAAGAACTCGTTGATCATTGCTCTGTAGCGCTCACCATTCACAGTAACCGTTTGGCCCGCGACGTCTTCGAAGAAAAAAGGTCCGATGACTCCTCCAGCGAAAACAGCACACCATACAGTGACTTTGAGCGGGTGTAATGGCTCTTCGTGGGTTACACGCGGATTTTCAATGCCCCAGAAGCGTAAATTTTGCTTATTTACGTACCCGCTAAGATGGAAATGGGCCTCATCACTCATGATTATTTTTGATGAAAAATCATCTTCATTATCGCTCAAATAAATAGTCACCAATATTCCGCGTTCTGGAGAAGTGTAGCGTAACATTGTTTATTAACGTGTATTTCGCATGTGTTTACTACACAAATCTCAAAACAGAACTGACATTAGGGGCCAATCGCAAAATTTATAGCATTTTCTGATAGGAGGATTACTTTTCCGCCACCTTGTAGATCCATCAGTGAAAAAAGTATGAGAATAATCTAAAAGTAGTTCAGTTGTGATACCTCAGTCCTCCGTACTTGACAAAATTAATTCATATTTTTAACAGAATTCGATAGCGTGTATCATGTTATCCAAAGGAGTTAGAAACAACGGACAAAGCTCTGAAAGATTGTCAACGATAATACCATGACTCGTGCTGGAATCTATATGCCAGGTTCCAACTTCCAGAATCTGCACACTGATTTCATATCCTCACTAAGTATATGTAGATCTAGAGGTAACATGTGCAAAATAGCCTCGAAAGCGTCACCAGGTGTGGTACTCATAACACCGGTATTGCCAGAGTAACAGCTCTTTGTAATCTGTTTAGCCTTGCCCAAATGGGTTTCACCATTCTTCTGGGCCCCAAGACTACATATGCGTATGTTAAGATGGGTCTGATAACTGCAAAGTACAGCCAGTGTACATTCCAAATCTTTCCAAAAGTTCTTCTGCACTGGTAGAAAATTCGCAGTCCCAGAGACACTTTTAGTTCTACATGCCTCGTCCACATCAGTTCACTATCCAAAGTCACCCCTAAATATTTAACCTGTTAACAGTTGGAGAGTAATACCCCCCCCCCTCCTTCGTGTAAAATCACAACAGATTGCATTTTCCTAGAAACTGTTCCTAATAACCTGTCAGACAGCAAAACGCAAACATCATCCACATAAACCTGGATGTGCACAGCCAAATCCTAAATCTCTACCAAAAGTAAGTCTACTACGAAACATCACAGCAGGGGGGAAAGTACACCACCTTGGGGACATCCTATACTGAACACAACTGTGACTTAAAGCGATCAACAGCATTCTAGGTCACATAAAGTGAATCCATTCAACAAGAACTGGGTTTATTCCATGTGCCTCAGCCGAGAACGTCATCGAGTCTTAATAGCATTGTCAAAGCTTACTTAGTTTTCGGCTCTTTCTAGTAGTTTTGTCTAAATGTTTTTTTTTTCCTACTGAATACTTTGAATTTTAGGAGCTGCCCCTTTTTAAAATTCATAATTCACTTATAATCTCAACAAACTTAAAGAATGCACAGACAAAAAGGAGGGCAGTAGTTTTTGCTTAATGTAGTACATAGAAAAAAAAATTCGGATTGTTAAAGACATTTCAATTAAATATTTGTAATATCGACAAAAAAAAATTAATTGAATTTTAACCATTTAAAAAAACAGTTATTGTGTGCATTAATAAAACAAACTTTTAATTAAAAATGCACCAACCAATAATTTTATCTGTAAATAGGGTTATGAAACAAAGATTAATACAGTTTAAATATTCCTTATCAAAAATTTTCCAAATAAAACTTACCGTTTTTCTACCACCATTACAACTACTACCATTTGATGTCGTCGATGTTTGGGATGTTGACATATCACCCTCCATCATTTGATTCGTTGGGATATCTACATTCAAATTTGTTAAATTATCCTTAATATCTGCAGCGGAAGCTGGAGCTGCAGTTGTTGTAGTGGTTGCTGATAATGATAAAGGCGAAGTAACACTTCGCTCACATTCTGTAGGCATTTCAAATGCCTCAACAATCGTTTTGTAAATAATTACTCAATAATATTATCTTTTTGTTGCTTAATGTGGGGGGGCTAAAAAATAAATTCGTTGTTTGTTTTGTATCTCTTCTCTTCTGAATCTTCTTCCAAATCTCCTCAAACAGAATTTCGTTATAAATAAACTTTGGTACGAATTTTGTAGTTGTGTTGTAAATATTGAAATTTATCAAACATTATAAATATGACATTTCTTCAACAAAAATAAAAAACACAAAATAACATTTAAAATTTGATAAACTTCAAGTTGTTTGAGGGTTGGTTACCCACGTCTAATTTATTCACCAGATAATGGGTATATCGAGCTATATAGTATCTGCAATTAAAAGAGATTTAACCAAATAAAAATTAGTCAAGTTTACAAATAAATAAATACATAAATACATAAATATAAAAATGTAAATTTGTTTTCGTCATTTCATATAAATTGTTAACAAATATGCTGCTAACGGTCATTTTATGTTGGTTTAATGTTCAAGTTTAACATGTGGGTGTATGTGTGAGTATTTTGAGATAAAATCATTTTACAGCATTTACAAAAGCCTACAGTTTTGTATTTTTATAATTGTGTAAAAATAGGTGACACATTTTAAATTTTTATTATACTTTAATAGGTTTTTAATTGGTAAAAATTTAGTTACAAAAAAATAAAACTTAAACATGCCCAGTAGCATACAATACTGTTTTGTACATAACCAGTTTGTATAAATTGTATAAATTTTCTGTAAAACAATTTTTTGTTTATAGTGAGAGAAATTCTGAAAAAATTAAAAAAAAAAAAACAATTTTCAAAATGAAAAAAAAAAATATTTAAGTAGACTAAAAGACATAGATAATGAACACAAAGTAATATTAAAGCTTTAGCTTGTAAAATAAATCATTTCTTTGTTTCAAGGACATACTTTCAAAGGACATCGTTGTAATATGAAAACGTATGGAGGGATTTTATTGAAATTTAACAGAAGGAATATGTTCAGTATTACTAGCAAAACGTTGAAGTTTAAAGAATATTTATTAAATTTAAAATGCGTTTTCGCTCAAACACAAAGTAAGATTAAAGCTTTAGCTTGTAAAATAAATCATTTCTTTATTCCAAGGACATACTTTTAAAGGACATCGTTGTAATACGAAAACGTATGGAGGGATTTTAATGAAATTTAACAGAAGAAATATGTTTAGTATTACTAGCAAAGCGTTGAAGTTTAAAGAATATTTATTAAATTTAAAATGTGTTTTCGCTCAATTTTGCATTTTCTGAAAAACGAATTGGCACCAAAAAATAAATTTTAATATAGTATTTATATATCGTATTGGCAAAAGAAATAAGCTATGCCTTAACCTAGTCTTTCTCATATATTTGCTAACACAATTAATTCTTAACCAATTTTGATACATGTCGTTGTAAGTGAACAACGAAAAACAATTTTGGGTACGCTCGTAAATGCAGTAGTTCAGCTAAGCTTTGCATCACTTGGCAGCACTGATTTACGTCGAAAGTTTTTTATGCCTTTTTTCCTTTTTTATTATACGTTAACAAAAAGTTATTGTGGTGAGCATGTTTATTTTTTTTATCTTGTAAAACGATCTAAAAGCAAACTCTGTGCAGTTGTAGCAAAGCATCTGCATCAGCTAATCACGCATTAGCTACAAAAATTGGCATAACTGCCGCAGTGATGCATAAATTTCCTACATTTACGAACGTACCCTTTTTGTTTATTTTTTGTGCAAAGTCGAAGGGAACAAATTTCAGTCTGCTGAGTGGAGAACTGCGTAATTATGAATTTGTGAAAGTTCATCAGTATACTATATTACTGCTGTAGTAATCAGTTGTTGTTGCTTTAAACTTTAATTACAGTTGTTTTTCTATAGAAATATACAACAACTATTTTCACAGTTATTATAAAAAGTAATGTACTGTATTTTGTAACAGTTAGGTTAGGTTTAGATGGCTGGTCAAAGACCTCACATATACCAATTTGTTCCCTAGCGTTTATTGATTTGTTTCTAGAGATTTCCTCCATATCGCGAAATAGATAATCTCCCATCAACTTTCCCTTAAACGCGCAAGAGTCGGACAGTTTCACATAATATGCTCCACAGTCTCTCTGTTACCCGCGACCCCACAAAACCAACAATTATCACTCGCTAGGTTTCCCGCTCTCTAGGCAAGAACCGCAGTCCAGTAGTGACACGTGAGTATCCCCACTAAAGTTCTATCATCGGCTCCTGGTTAAAAATTCCACATAATCCTCGACACCCTGCATGTTCGGGTATTCCGCTAAACCGCCATTGCTCTTTTACCGGATAACTGGACCTCGCGCTTCCCCAGCTCGTTCTCAATCTCGTTACCCTTGACGAATCGATGTCCTGTTGGTGCAAAATTTAGCTAAACAGTCCTTGCCCTCTTGGACAATCGATGAGTATGTCAAATCGGCAAAGATCGTCCTAATAGCCACTTGACTATTGATAGCCAAAATTTACGCCTGAAAGATGCTGCTATAATCGAAAAGTTTTACGACTGCTCGATACCTAGCACTCGACAGAAAACCTTAGCCCCAACTTCCTCGCCCTTCTTAGAAGTATCCGTGCTGTACGTTCTCTTCTCACCAAATAAGTACTGCATAAAGTGAAATTGGCCTAGCAACTGCCGTATAAACCCAATGCATGAGCTTGGCTGAAAGGCCCCAAGATTTGCCTAGCATTTTCCTGCATACATAGAGCTACTAATTTCATTGTACTACACGTCAGCAGACATGTGTTGCTAAGATTAGCAAAAAAAAAACCGCTGGGCTCAAATTAGCAGAATTTCCCGTAATAACAGCAAAATTTTCAGTTGCCATTACAGACTTTTTTTGGTGAGTGTATCCAGTTTAAATCCTGCAAGGCAGCTCCCTATCTAGCGCCAGCAATGTGAACGAAGACTCCCAAAGCAGATTTCCCCTCGTATAAGCGTGCTGGTTGGTACAAAAAAAAGTCGAATTCATGCTGTCCTTAACATGGCAGTCCAAGATTCTCTCCAATGCCTCTCTCAGATCGCAGTAAATGAGGCAGATTGGTCTATAATCTTTGGGATACAAATGGTTGATTTTATCTGATTTCAGTAAAATATACACATAAATTAATATCAGGAAACCCCCAAAGGTTTCAAGCAACCGCGATACCAGTCGATAAGCTGGTTACTTGTAAGGCTTTCGTAACAGTTGTTTAAGACCGTTATATTTAATATTATAAAAAAAGGTTAAAACTCTTGACAGAACTGGTTTAAGTATTTATGATTAGCCCATTAAACGAACGACATTCTTATTTAAACCAAAATTTAAGTGTTTAAGAGTTTTTAAACTATAAAACTTAGGCACTCCTCTAAAAATATTAAGGCCTATAAAACAACTATGGTGTATTGGTCATTTAATTTTAAAAATATTTTTTTTAACACTTTATAAAGTTGTAAAAAAATTTTTTAAAATTTATAAGTGTTTAATAACATTGAGATTATGTTAAATTAAATTGCAAATTTATATTCAAGATATTACTTTTTTTAACTACAACTTTGACTACAAAACGGATCTTAAACTAAAAATCAATGAATAAAGGAATTCAATTAAAATAGATTTCATGAAAAAAAAAAAAAAAAAAACACAATATGTGCAGAAAACTCAATTCATTTTAGTATTCAAACACCACCTACGTACAGTAATAATGCAAATCATAAAAAGAAATCAAAATTCATATAAAAATACATATATTTACATATTCAACATTAAATTTCTCTCTTTTTCTATAAAACTTTTGATCTAAATATGTCAGTTTTGTGTGTGAAAATGTCTGTTTAAAAAAAAATAATAATAATCTCAACCTCATATTTTAAAGCTTAAATGACAATTAATGTTGAATTAAAGACTTTCATAGATATTATCTTGAATTTTATGTATTTTATTTATATTTTATATACAAATCATAAATGTGTTTATAAAAATTTCAATGTTATATTAAAGCTTTAAGTAAAAAAATTTAAAAAATCTATGTTATATCTTTAGTTTGATAGTTGAATGGTCCGTTTGACTCACGGTTTGCCATGAAAATGAAGGTGTCATGCTGTTAATGACATTTAAATTGTCAAACAAAAAAGAATGTACAAAATGAAAAATTTATAATATCAAAGGTCATAATTTGGCAACCTGTAACTGGAAATGAAAATATCATCTGCAATAAGGATGACAAATGACTTCAGTCATTTGACTTGATTAACTCAAGTTGAAATTAAGTTGTCAGTTGGGATGTTTCAACTTATGACCATCTGTATGAAAGAAACTTGATTAATAATAACATTGTTGTAAATAATGTTGTTTTTGGAGATTAATGCAAAGTAGAAAAAGTAAAATTTGGCAGAGAAAAATCAAAAACTACCAAAGAAAAGTGAAAATATCAAAAAAAAGTAAAAATTTATTCCAAAATTTTTCAAACAATTATATCCGCTTTTGGTATGAATTGCTTTGAATTTTACAAAAAATTTGCACATGAATATTAAAAACTCGTTGTAGCTTACGGTAAAACCTGGGTAATTTCAGCAAAAGTGAGTAAAGAAACACATATTTTAACTGCTCTAACTTTTGAAGTAATTATATATTATATGAAAGCTTAAATCTCATAAATTTAAAAAGCATTTAAAAGATGAAAAGTGTTATTTTTAAGTGTCACTACAAGCTTTAAATAATAATATTCGCGATGTAGTAAAGTCCCGAATTTAACGAAAAACGTGTGTTTTGCATTTATCAATAAAATAATAATTATTATAACACTGCGACAAAAGGACTTATCGCATGACACACCACGTTGACCGGTTCATTGTGATAGGGAACGGTCACGGGACCGTTTTTTTATATGAAAAGGACCGGTCACTTTAACATGGGCTTATCCTATGAGGGCATCAGTTGCTATCTGTGACTGTCACAGGACTGGTCTAAAAGAACATGACACATAATTAACCCGAAAAGAAAAACATGTTATGACTTTTAAACCGGTTATGTGGTAGATACTTTAGGAACCGGTACTCTTTTCACTTAACTCGTGATATGTATTTTCGGAACCGGTCCAGTTTTCATCTATCAGTTTTCCTGGATTTTAAGATCGTATTGTTGAAGCTTTTGAGTTCATGGCCTTGTTATATTATTTTAATTCGGTTGGATTAAGTGCTATGGGGACAATGAAGAAGGACATTGCGATATGTAATAAAAGGTCAGAAAACTCATACATATTATTTTTCTAAATTGATGTTGCCGTCGCTGGGGATAGAACTCGCAACGCTCTGTGTAACAGTCGAACGCGCTAACCATTACACCAGAACGCCCTCAATTTTATTTCAGTTTAGTCAAAGTTTCCACAAGCTTAAAAAGTAAAAATTCTTAACTGCAATGAATTCATAAATTAAAAAAAAAAACAACTGTTGTAAATTTTTTTTTTAAGAAAATTAAATTATTCCCAGCAAAAAATTTCTCACAAGCCGTGAGACTAAAATCATTGATTCTTCATAATTGATTATTTTTTTAATCGAAGAACTATTTACTCAATATTTTTAGGAATTACTTACACTTACGCACGCTCACGAGGGAATAATCGTAATCACACCCACTTTGGACGATTTTTCACAAACTGACGTGAGTAAATTCAACTTTTACTCACGCGTAATTTCCCTAAATTAAGCAAAAATAACGAACAAAACTTATTCAAAAAAATAAAATAAAGTTTAAAAAGAAAGATAAATAGTGAAAGTAAAACATCGAATTGCTATGATAACATGGGTTTATCATAATTTTGGGGTTATAAACCACGAAAATATAAATTTTTCCCAAAAAGAACAATTAAAAACCGAAATTTAAAACCAAAAATATGACTCACGCATACTACACTCACGCTATTGTCAATATTTCCACTGTGTTATACCTAATCCTGAAAGCTATATAACAAATCGGAAATTTACTCTTGCTGAAAAAAGTTTTGACAGCTCTTATCAAGATATACAAGCCGGAGTTCCACAAGGTAGCATTTTGGGTCCTCTGTTATATATCCTTTATACTTCAGACATGTCATTAGATATTAACACCCACACATCGACTTTCGCTGACGATATTGCAATTTTAAGCTTCCATGATGACTCAAAAATAGCGTCTAGAATGTTGCAGACTCACATTTAACAATTGGAAGCTTGGTTGGATAAGTGGAAAATTAAGGTGAAACTCTAAACTAGGCCTGGACTGCAAATTACTCATTTACAATTCGATCATGAAACCCATATGGTGTTACGGAATTCAGCTTTGGGGTACTGCCTCTGCGTCCAATATAGAAAAAATTCAGAGAATGCAAAATAAATTTTTGAAGACGATCACAAACGCATCCTGGTATGTTAGGAATTACAACATACATAAAAATCTTATGAAATTATTACACTGTCAAAGCTATTTAACAAAAGTGGAAACACATCCCAACATACTAGCCCGTAACTTAACTCATAATCACAGTTACCAGCAATTTAGAAGGACGGATACTGCGGATCTGGCCCGCTAATAATAAGGAGAAATAATCATCTCTATTAAATCACATAACATCGGTCTGGCACTGGCTGGACTTAATAATTAATATTTAGATTAAAGATTTGAATAATTATTGTTAGTTCACAGTTCTTAAAAGTGAAGATCCAATAAATAATATGAAATATGAAAAAACAAATACCTAACCCCAGTTTAACAAAATTTTAGCAACATGCAAACTCTGGTTTAAGTATTATTTTCTTGAAAATAATATTTTTTTTTTCAAAATATATAAGATAAATTGAATAAAATTGTTTAACTTCTCTTTCAAAATGAGGAACACTTCCAATAATGTCCTATAATTTCGGAAAAGAATATGATTTCTTCTTGAGTACAAAAAGTTTTTTTACTGTATCGTTGTAATGTGTTTTGTATTGCAGTCACGAAATTTGGCAATGAGATATGTAAGCGAGTATGGGCCTCATCTTTTTTTTGGAATGTGTAATTTTTTCCTGGGTTGTTAAATGAAATAAGAAAATTTCTTAAATTTAAATAAATATTTACTTATATAATTCTAAAAACCTTAAATATGAAAGAAATAAAATTCACTCAGTAGAGTGGAGTAAAACAGAATTGTGAGTCTGGCTTAAAGGGCCTAAAATATTATTATACCGATTCATGTAATGTCGTATATACTGTTTTACGAATCCTAGTAAATTTGTCATACACTTTGTTTCGATTTTTTATTTCTATACATCAAATATGAAAATAAAATATTTTTATTAATTATCATAAAATATTCCATTTTATAAATAAACGAGTACATTCTTAAAGAAATAATCGTGAGCCTATTCTTGTATCCTTCATTAACGTTTAAATTCTTATTAGATTTATCCTTTAGTATGTATATATTAGTATTTTATTTATTTCTGTTTTCTAGCAAGATTTATCCTCAAAATAAAAAATTGTACTTTAGAAAATAATTTCATAATTATTTCTACTAGAATACAAAATAGAATATAAATACATCAATTTTAATTTAAATTAATTTAATGAGAATTACAAATAAACAATAATTCAAAGGATATTGGCAAAAAAAGTTTTTTTTTTTTTTGTTTATTTGGTATTTAGTTTATTTTGAACTATAATCAAAAAAAATATATTATAAATTATAAACTGCATTAATGCTATCTTTACAATAATTATACAAATTTTACGGAAAAATTTTACTTAATTTTAGTTTAAACTGATCTAAATTTAAATAATAATTCATAAACTAAATAAAAAAAAAAAAAAAGAATTACTTAAATGAGTATAAATTATTAACTTAAAATTAGTTTATATTGCGTTAACAGAAAATATTGTACTTATTTTAAGTTTAAATTATACTATATTTAAGTAAACAGGTTTCTGGCATAATATACCAGGCATATACATGCCAGGTATATTTAAGTTAAATATTTCTTAATTTAAGTTTGATTGATAGCTTTTTTTAACCAAATTATTCCTATTTTTTTTAAGTTTTTACTGCTTTAATACTATTTTTAAGATATTTTTTGTAAATATTAAGTAAATATATAAATAAAAAAATATACAAAATTCAAGTTTAAGTTGAACTAAATTAAATTAAACAATAAGGTTTAAGTAAAGTTTTGTTTTTTTTTGAATTTAAATTATAAACTTAAAATTAGTTTACACTACTTTACTTTTACAAAATTTAATAAAAAATATCTTCTAATTTAAAGTTTAACTTGTATTAAATTTTAGTAAATACAGAATTTACTATACTTAAAAAAAGTAACATTTTTAGTCAAATTGTTCTATTACTCTTTATTATTATTTTTATTTTCCTCATAAATTATTATTAAAAATTAAATTTAATAAATTTATTTTATTTGTATTTAAGTTTTAACCTAAAATTAGTTCATAATAAATTTATTTAAACCATTATTTATTTCGCTAGAATAAGTAAAAGTGAAACAAAAAAAAAATGCAATAAAATAAAAATCTAATTAACACCATAATACCCCATTTATACATACAGAAAGGCATATTTTAAAAATCAAGCCGGATAAAAATACTCATATAATTGCGAGTAATCATTCAATAGCCACTAATAAACAATGTAACAATTTCAACGCAAACAGGCCCACCACAATCATGTTTCAATACACGTAGTGGTGTAATAATAAATATTTCAATTAAAATTTTCTTTGTTCAACAGCAGCAAATTATATGAGTACACTACTCTACTTGAATCTATGGTAAAGTGGTCTGTTAATTGAACTTTTATAGTTCACTATAGTATTTTTCATTTTATATTTCTTATTTTACTGTTAAAGGAAGATTTTATTTTTTTCATTGAAATCTTTTATACTATGACGCACTTACACTACACTGCAAAACTAAAACGCAATGAAAATTTCAATTTATATGGATGGGAGCTACTGCTTTTATAAGGCGTTGTCATAATGGCAAATTAACCTCCTGGGACAGGCCAAAGAACTAACCTTGGATGTATAAATAAGCTGACCAGAATATACAGCACTCTTTCTTAAAAAAAACTTCGGCCACGTGTCATTTCTCGTATGAAAAAAAGGTTAGATCAGATCAGATATGCTTAGAGCGAATGATATATGTTTGAGTCTAATTAGATTTCGTGTAAGATCTGATCATACATAATAATATAAGTCATATGTGATACAATTTTAGGCTAATCTAATCACACCTAAAGCCTGTTCATATCTAAAGAGATCTGGAAAGTTTGATGATTCTTTGTCCAGATCAGATCTATTCATATCTAATGCCTTTCTACCTTTCTAAGCCCTTTAAGCTTTTTTCAAAGCCACCACAAATTATGTATGATGCACCAGACCTACCTAGAATTGATCAGATCTAAATTCGTCTCCAATTTTGAGATCTAACTAGAGCTTTGTACAATTAGTTCCAATATGTTCTGTTCTGTTCAGATCTTATCTGATCTTTTTACATGGGTTGCCAAGAGATTAGTACAAAAATAAGGATTGACCCAAATTTTTTTCATAAATTATGTAAGAATTTGGAAAAATATACAAAGTTTTTAAATTTTTTGCCAAAAACTTGGCAAATGTTTCCAAGTTTTTTTCTTAATTTATGAAAAAATAAAAATTAAGAAGATTTTGCCAATTAGTTGGCAACAAATTGTTTGCGTGTAGTTAATCCTATGACGGATCGTTCTTCTATAAAGCAATCTATTGCTATAAAAGTTCGTATGAATTTCCCATTTCAAAATTAGAATTTATTTGGTTAATTTTACGACTGTCTAAACGCTTTACACGACAGTTCATTTATGATTTTATTGTAGAATATAGAACATACATTTTGAAAATGTTAAAAGAATTAACTTTAAGTGACCCTTTTTTTCTCAGTTGCAGCTTCTTGAAATAATAAGAAGTTGCTTTCTTTAGAGTTTTTTTTTTTTGTTTTCTTTTCAAGAAATTTAAACAAAGTTGCAGACAAACGATGTCAAATGATGTTGCTGTTGATGGTCTGCATATAAAAACTATGTGTAGTACGTTTACAAATGTAAGTACGGAATTTTAAATGAAAAACAAAAAGACATAGGTCAGTTTTCTTGCTTCTCATAACACTTCTATAGTAGCGTAAAAGGAGGATGTTGACACAAGTACCTACGACGTACATATAAAGATAACATTTTTTTGTAAATATACTTGAAGTGTATTTAAACTATTCCATCAAATTGTCCTCTATGATATACCAGGGCAGTTCGAAAACTCCATGACTTTTTACACTACCTTCGTAGTAAATTAAAAATCAACACTGCTAATGTTAACTAAACATCTGATTAGTAGACTACTGCCAAATTTTGAGCAAGCGACGTGATTTAGTTTGTGTTTGACAGAAAAAGTGTATTATTTTTTTCCGAAAAAAACATCACTGGATCCAAGAAAAAGCTTGATAAATACTATAAGTGACTTCAATGGAGTTGTTCTTAAGGGGTTTACTGTTTATCTTCGATAAAATCCATAAAATGATACTGAAAGATCGGAGAGTGAAAATACGTGTGATTGTTGAGGCTGTAGACATCTGTGCGGGTAGACCACATTTCACATGAAAATTGGGCATAAAAAAGTTATCGATGGGTGCCGAGATTACTCAGACTCGACAGAAAACGCAACTGTGTGACCAGTTTAAATAAGAGACAAGGATCCCTAATTTGGGCTATGCACTGCTACCATACCTAACATATTTTCCAAGTTTAACCCTTTGCGACTATTTTTTGTTTCGTTTTGAGAAAACTTATTATTTGAATGGAATGAAGAAACTGGAAAAAGACAAAATGTGTCAAACCCAAATAAGACAACGAGGATTACCTTTTATGTTTTAAAATAATAAAGTTTGAAATTTTCAACGTCTTATATTCCTAGAAAGTTTTTTGATTGGAGTGGTAATTGTGTTTTTAAAAATGAAAAAAATTTTAAAATTCATCTTTTGCAAAAAAAATAAATTGATCATCGAAAATGTTCGTGTAGTAATTTATGCCTTGAAAGAACACAACAACAATGTGCTGGTCAACATTCTTCAACTTTTTGTGATCAAGGATCACATCAGGCTACCGTCTATTGCTGGTTTGCAGAATTCAATAGTGCACGCTATTGGCTCCAGGACGAATTCCGTTAATTCTTCCCAGTTGTTTTACGAGAGAACATCGGCCCTTTCTGTGAAATGATAATGCAAGACCGGCATATGACGTATCGTGCAATTGATACCTCCTCGGCCATTAGTTCCACTAGCGTGCATTTAACGTTATATGGACAGTATTTTCAATAATACAAATTTTTATTTTATATGTTTTTCGCAAAATATAAAAAACTCGTTCCTCGTATGTTGAGCAATAAATGGTGTTTTTGTCGATAAAAATTAATTTTATTCACTGATTTATCAAACCGCCCTCGTATGTCATTATTTTGGCGCAATATGGACTTGAAATCAATAGATTAGAATATTTTAATTCTTACTTGCATGATGATGGAAATTTCCATCATAACATTTATTGGGTAAAAAAATGCACGTGCAACATGTTGAACAAATTAGAGCACATCTGTCAAAAAAAAAAATAACAAGCATCACTATCAATTAACAGGTTTTAACTTATCGCTGTTTGTTGTGGTTAAAAAAAGGTATACAAACATGTGTATTTTTTGGAAGCCAATCTGAAATTTTTTGGAATATTAATGTGATAATTAGTGACAAAAAGATTTGTTTTTAATTTTTGATATTTTATTTATTTAGAACTGAACCAAACATGTGACTTTGCAGAGCGATGGATATTTTTATCATACTTTTTTTGTTTAATTATTTATATTAACTATTTATACTAGGATTTTATACTAGAATTTTTTCCTTAACTTTTAAGGAGTTTTAGGTAAAAATAAAAAAAAGTTAAATAATTTAAAAAAATTTTATAGTTTAACAGCACAGATTTTTTTACTAAAAAATAAACCAAATTGAATGAGCTAAGTGTGAATTTAAGGTAAGTGTGAACTTGATTTTATTTCCTACGTTTATATAAAGCATACACTATAGTTTAGAAACAATTTTGAACTACATAGGTTTTAGTTCGTTTCTCCTAAATTAAAGTTATACATTTTGTTTCGAATTAGCAGCGAAGATAATATTGTAATGTCTATAATTATAAAGCATATTTTGAAATAATATATTTTAAACAAAAAATATATAAATATATATTTGATTTGATTTGCATAGTTTTAGTTAACCTAAAGATTATAATAACGAGTGTAATTTTGTTCAGTTGAAGATCAAATTCCAAGCTAGTAAAAAAACGATTCTAGAACCATGGTTGACAGTTATTGCAATTTCAAGTACAATTATAAAGTTGGATTTAATTGATTTTTTTCAAACTGTAAATTAACAACAATTACTTGTTGTTCTTGTATGTTGCCTTAGTCTTTCATATCATATTATTTACAAAGAAGAATATCACATAACAATTAGGACTGTACCTCGTCTGTGAAACATTTTATTTGCCGACTTTCAGTTAAATTTGTGTTAAAATTACAATTTTTATTCAGTTTTTTTTTTATCTTAAAATTCGATAAAAAAAATTTGAATTGACATTATTTATGTTTAAATATAAATAAAATTCCAATTAGTCAACGGAAATTAAGTAATTTTCTTATAAAAAAAAACTATCTAATGTCGATATATTGTTTTTGTTTGTTTAAACAATAATTATAATGAAGCCATAAAATGCAGAAACTTGATTTGATTTCTATTTGAGAAAAATAAAACTGATCTCATGTTTTGTATTTTTATTTTTTGTTAAAAGTTTTTAATGTTGCCTGTTTAGATAAAAACAAATGTTGCAGATTGATCTGTTTTTAATTTTTTTTTTCTTATTTCATTCTTAAATGTTGAAAATATTTTTGAATAAAATACAAAATGTGTAATAATATTATCAGTGGTATATATTGTGGTTTGAATATATTTAATAAATAAAATACGAACGGGGATGGAAAAACTAGGGCCCTTGAGATAAATAAAATATAAAAATTCAAAATAAATTGTTAAAAAAGTAGATTCTTAATATTAAGGGAAACTTGTTAAAATATGAATCAATTTTGACAAAACCCGGTTCGAAGGACCATAAGCTAGTTTCAAATTGTAGATCTAATAATTGATATAATTTAGTATAGCCGCAGGAATTAGAAATATATAATATAATATATAATATATATATTTTTTATATAGTTAGATTTTTAAAAATTCATAACATTTCTACAAACTTGTTTTTAATATTCTCATACTGTTTAAACAATATATAAAATTCTCTAGTGTTATCATATTTCAAATATGTTATACTACAATTTGAAAAAAAAACATATTATTAAAAAGGTTTAATGGTCCTTCGAACCATTTCTAATAGCATCATTAGTGGATTCCAGTTAAATGTATTATTTGTTCTTCTCTGTTATAATTTTAAGACTTTATATTAATGTTAATTTTTGCATAATGTTTTTGGTTTATAATGAAAATGACTTTGCATGTTGTTGCATGTGTATCTACAATATCGTATATTGTTGTAGAGTGTGATCTTTATGTGTGATCTTTTAGTAGCAAATCACAATTTGAAAAGGCATATGGTTTGATCTTTTTTTGTACATTTTGTATATTTTTATTTAATCTTTTTTTTTTTTTGTAATATAATCATTATTCTTGACAGTAAAAACGATTGTTGTAACAATTTTTTTCCGGTCGTTTACTTCAACAATTTGTGGTTTATTTGTATAATATGAAAAGATCCTTTCATACGTAGCTTAGTGTATATGCAGTGGAATATATAATAGAGAATTTGTTTTTTCTTTAAACCACAAAATTTAATTAAATTTGTCTGTAAAAAGCATACATATTTAAAATTCGTTTAAAATATAATTATTAAATATTCGTGTGAAATATAGAAGATTTAAATAGATTTTAAAAATATTTTAAATTAAAATTTTAGGAATTGAATGGTATTAATATAAACATATTCTTTTTTATAAATTGTTTGTTTAAGAAACTCGGATTTGTGTGAAAACTTTTTTGCTTATACGAGGGCGGATCAATAAGTCCGTGACTTTTTGAATGAAACACAGTTTTTTTTTGCAAAATTATTTTTCAACATAATCTTCTTTTAGCTCAACACACTTAGTCCAACGTTTTTGTGTCCCTTCTAAAAAATAGGAATTTTCGAGGTCCATTTGTTTGATCAATAATTGCATCGTTGGAGCTAAATCTCTTTCCATCGAGCCAATTCATAGGTTTGGAAATAGGAAATAGTCACTGGGGGCTAAATCCGGAGAATATGGCAGATGAGGTACCAATTCGTAACCCTAGACTACACACCTGTGCACCCGTGCATTATCTTGATGAAAAGGAACTTTTTTCTTAGCAATATGGGGTCGTTAACTTTTTAAATCCACGTAAAATCGGTTCAATAATTTGGCACAATATTCGCCGTTTATTGTTTTTCCCTTTTGGAGATAATCGATGTGGATTATCCCGCGTGCATCCTACAAAACTGTTGCCATCACCTTATTGGCCGACAAACTTACCTTGGCCTTCTTTAGAGCCGTTTCACCCGGAAAACCCCATTGTTTAGACTGCTGCTTGGTCTCCGGAGTGTTGTATTAGATGCATGTTTTATCCACAGTTACAAAACGCCAAAAAAACTCATTCGAATTACGGTTAAACTACTCCAAACAATCCTTTGACATTGTATACGATTACGTTTATGGTCAATTGGGAGCAAACGCGGCGCCCAATTTGTAGACATCTTTCTTAAATCCAACTGATCATTTAAAATCAAAACCACACTGCCATATGAAATGCCTATGGCATCAACAATCTCACGCAATTTTAATCTTCGATCGGCAAACACCATATCGTGGATTTTTTCGACATTTACGGGTGTATTGACCTCAATTGGCCAGAACGTTCAGCGTCATTTGTACTTGTGCGACCACAACGAAAGTCAGTAAACCACTTTTTTTACCATTGAAATCGATGGTGCAGAGTCCCTATAGTATTTTTCAGGCTTTTCCTTGGTTTGATTGACGGTTTTTTTGTCGCAAAATATAATGTTAAATGAGCACTCGAAATTCACTTTTTAAAAAAATCCACAAGGTTGTATGTTGTGAAGAGCTGTTAAACGCAAAGTAAATAACGAAACTTGCTTGACAGTAGTCTATTAACAGGTGGTACTTGATCGTAGCAGTGTTGCAAAAAAAAAACGTATGAACTAAAATTAATTAAGTTCACACCAAATTAAAGACAATTGAAATTATTTGAAAGCAGTATGAATTAAAATTAACTAAAATTTATTTCACACCCAACTAAAATTTAGTATATTAGTTTTACTTGAATTTAGTTAAAATTTAGTTCTATAAAAATTTAGTTCTATAAAAATGACTTTAAAATTAAGAAACTCAGATTTGTGCTCAAATTATAAATTTTACCAAAATATTATTACACATCAAAACGTAAAACGCCGAGTTCTGAGATCGATGTTCTTGAATAAAGTTGCGCCGATATCAAGCCAGTCTCAGGAACTTTTTGCACAAACTTGCTAACAGCACGTTTCCACAAACTCATAGTTTGCGCAACATAGATCTGACTTGGGAAATATATTTCCAATATTTCCCAATTTTGTTCAAGCGTAAAGGATCTCAGTTTGATCCCCAGAGGTATGATACTGACTGATAGTCAATATTTGGAACTGGAAATAATATATGACTTTAAAATATACCTGTATTTGGACCATCCTGTATGCTTGTAACCGGTCTCGAACTCGAAACCTTCCGACGACAAACCTTTTTTGCAAAGCTCTATAATTTTTGCATGATTGAGTGGCAGAGCACTCTTGTACCACTGGTAATTTTTGACAAGAATATTACTAGAAAAACTCTGCTTTTTGCAAAGGCTGATAAAGTGACCCAACTGAGAAACCAATAAATTCACATTTTGCATATTTTAAGCATATTTTTTTTTTGATATTTTACTAAAAACCTCAGTTTTTCACAACCTTTTATCTTTCATAAACAAAATCGTTTATACTTTTTATTTTATTTTATTTTGAAAAACTCAATTTGTAACTTTTTGACGATGGCTAATTCATTTTATTCAAATACCAAGCCCTCTGGGCCAAATATGGTTTGTATACTACTAAATTTTTAAATATTTTAAATTTTTACATGACTTTTTAAAACAAAAAACACTAAAATTGAATTGCTTGCTATTGATTTCGTTTAAAAATCAATAATTTTCAAATTTTAAATGCATATTATTTGAATTTTTATACATATTTTATGTACATGAACCTTCCTTGTCTTAGTTATAAGTACTGAGAACCCATTACTGAGATTTCGCTGGGTTGGTAAAGTGTTTCAAGGTGTTTACTTTGTGAGGCAAATTTTATATGTACATAAAAAATATTTTAGTGGAAATTTTGACCCATTTTTGTTCACATTTTTTTTTTAAATAAACAATCATACCATTAAACTCACTTCCGTTTCAAAAATGATTTTAAAAAAATATGTTAAGTAATTTAAACTGCGGTGGTTCTAAAAAAACACACACATACACTGAAAAACACAACATTGAATATCCGGTCAACATAGTCACAACATAGATTATTAGAGAAAAAACAAAATAAAACAAACACTGAATTCCAACAACAACAAAAAACTTTAAAATATACTCGTAATTCACCTGTTGTGACAACTAAAAAATTTCGAGGAAAAAAATATTTTAAAGTTTAATTACTAAAAGCAATGAACCTAAAACAAAATTAACAAAAGTTTGTACATAAAAAGATAAAAGAAAAAATTTACATAAAATTTTATTTATTGGAATTTCTTCAATAAAAATTATGACTTAATTATTAATTATGTCTGAAACCCCCCCCAAAAAAAAAATTAAATATGCTCATAACGTTTTGTTTTTTCTTCTGAAATATTAGTAAATAAATTTCGATGTAGACATAAATTTTAAATGCACAACTTTTTTTTATGATTTTATAAAATTGCCTGATAATTTTTAATTAATACAAAATATCACTTTTTTTTTATTATTATTATTTCGGTAAAAAAAAGATTGAGCTTTTATGCTAATTTGGCTAATGAATAATTATAAGTTTTTGTAATTTTTAAAAAAATTCGTAAAAACCCTAGACTCTTAATCAAAATCCAAAAAAAAAAACAAGTAAGAGCGGCTAAATTCGGCTATGCCGAATCTTATATACCCTTCACCATGGTTGGGAAAAAACTGAAGTTTATATATGGACATATATGAAATGGACAGATTTATATACGGACGCCTTTAAGAGGAAATTAACCATTTAGTTTGGAGATAAAACTTGGACTCGGGAAGATTTATGGTTCCAGAAAATATGTATTTTAAAAAAATGTATGTTTTGGGCATAACTTTTTTGTATCTGAACCGATATTTCCGAGTTTTTCAGCAAATATGTTATACTAAAGATTTTCGATCTTTTGCTATATAAGACGTATCCATAGGTCATAATAGTGTTTGTTGTTTGTGTATAAAAGGTTAAGAGGTGAAAGAAAAGAATTTCAACAAATCGTTAAAAGAAATCACTAGAACTGCATGTGTTTTATTTCTACAAAATAGTTTGATTTAGCTGGCAAATTTGCATTTAGGATTTTATTTCGCTTTTTTATTAGAAATGTTTGTAATTTCTTTAGCTTAATTTTAAAAATTTGAAGGAAAATAGTTTATAATTTTTTTTATAAATTATTATAAGTTATGACCTAAAATAGTTGCACTCAAAGGTAAATTATGTATAAAATTTTCTTAATATGTGAGAAATAAAATGGTTTAAAAATCTTTTTATAAATTCTTTTAAATCGGTGCAAAAAATAGAAATAAAACCGTTTGTATTTTGTTTGTATCAGAGGGTTTTTATACAAATTTTGATGTTTTTAGCCTATTTATGGATTATTTAATTATTAATATAAAATTTTATTTAAATTAATTATTAAATGTAAAAAAAAAAAACAAAAAATAAACAAAAAAAAAAATCTTAACGAACCCGCGACCCTTCCACCTGTGGTGAAAGGTATAAAAACGTTTGTATTTTGTTTGTATCAGAGGGTTTTTATAAAAATGTTGATGTTTTTAGCCTATTTATGGATTATTTAATTATTAATATAAAATTTTATATAAATTAATTATTAAATGTTAAAAAAAAACAAAAATAAGCAAAAAAAAAAGTCTTAAGAAAATAATAAAAAAAAAATGTAAAAAAAAAGTGAATTGACCTCACCGAGATTTGAACCTCGAACCCCACGGCCTTAGAGAAAAAAAAAAGTATTTGTGACACAGCGTCTAGACAACTGAGCTATTGAAGCTCACACAAAATCATCGTCAATAGAGAGAAAAGAATTTTAACACATGGATGTGTTGT
This sequence comes from Eustalomyia histrio, assembly GCA_949748255.1. Classification (NCBI taxonomy): domain Eukaryota; kingdom Metazoa; phylum Arthropoda; class Insecta; order Diptera; family Anthomyiidae; genus Eustalomyia; species Eustalomyia histrio. The sequence goes on along the minus strand of OX456523.1, from coordinate 203,878,473 downwards.
TATGCTCAAAATTCTACATACATATTAAACAAAAGGGTGTGAAGATAAATACGTAGGTTAAATACGTTTCACAACTATTGTGAATGATATAAATAAAAAACAAATAGTAGTGTCGCCAACTTTTTTTTGCCTAGAAAATGCCAAATTTGACAAGAAAAGCGCTGAAACATATGGAAAAATAAAAAATTTGAGATTTTACATGACATATTATTTTGGACTAAAATTTTTGGACATTTAAGAAAAAATAAATGGGGATACCGCTTGTCTGTGGAGAGATATGAGGTAGTGGATTCCAACGATGTATTCATCTCCTCCAGAATCGCTCTAGGTTTCGAGTTTTGCATTTGACAAGAAAATTTATTTTTGAAATTTCTCATAACATTATTTAAAATTAAAATTTTTGGACATTTAAGAAAAAATAAATGGGGGTACCGCTTGTTTGTGGAGAGCTATGTGGGAGTAGATTCCAACGATGTATTCATCTCCTCCAGAATCACTCTAGGTTTCGAGTTTTGCATTTGACAAGAAAATTAATTTTTGAAATTTCTCATAACATTATTTAAAATTAAAATTTTTGGACATTTAAGAAAAAAATAAATGGGAGTACCGCTTGTTTGTGGAGAGCTATGAGGAAGTAGATTCCAACGATGTATTCATCTCCTCCAGAATCACTCTAGGTTTAGAGTTTTGCATTTGACAAGAAAATTTATTTTTGAAATTTCTCATAACATTATTTAAAATTAAAATTTTTGGACATTTAAGAAAAAAATAAATGGGGGTACCGCTTGTTTGTGGAGAGCTATGAGGTAGTAGATTCCAACGATGTATTCATCTCCTCCAGAATCACTCTAGGATTCGAGTTTTGCATTTTAAAGAAAATTTATTTTTGAAATTCCACATAACATTATTTAAAATTAAAATTTTTGGTCATTTAAGAAAAAAATAAATGGGAGTACCGCTTGTTTGTGGAGAGCTATGAGGAAGTAGATTCCAACGATGTATTCATCTCCTCCAGAATCACTCTAGGTTTCGAGTTTTGCATTTGACAAGAAAATTTATTTTTGAAATTTCTCATAACATTATTTAAAATTAAATTTGTTGGACATTTAAGAAAAAAATAAATGGGGGTACCGCTTGTTTGTGGAGAGCTATGAGGTAGTAGATTCCAACGATGTATTCATCTCCTCCAGAATCACTCTAGGTTTAGAGTTTTGCATTTGACAAGAAAATTTATTTTTGAAATTTCTCATAACATTATTTAAAATTAAAATTTTTGGACATTTAAGAAAAAAATAAATGGGGGTACCGCTTGTTTGTGGAGAGCTATGAGGTAGTAGATTCCGACGATGTATTCCAACGATGAATGAATCAACTACCTCATAGCTCTCCACAAACAAGCGGTACCCCCATTTATTTTTTTCTTAAATGTCCAAAAATTTTAATTTTAAATAATGTTATGTGGAATTTCAAAAATAAATTTTCTTTAAAATGCAAAACTCGAATCCTAGAGTGATTCTGGAGGAGATGAATACATCATTGGAATCAACTACCTCATAGCTCTCCACAAACAAGCGGTACCCCCATTTATTTTTTTCTTAAATGTCCAAAAATTTTAATTTTAAATAATGTTGTGAGAAATTTCAAAAATAAATTTTCTTGTCAAATGCAAAACTCTAAACCTAGAGTGATTCTGGAGGAGATGAATACATCGTTGGAAGCTACTACCTCATAGCTCTCCACAAATAAGCGGTAACCCCATTTATTTTTTCTTAAATGTCCAACAATTTTAATTTTAAATAATGTTATGAGAAATTTCAAAAATAAATTTTCTTTAAAATGCAAAACTCGAATCCTAGAGTGATTCTGGAGGAGATGAATACATCGTTGGAATCTACTACCTCATAGCTCTCCACAAACAAGCGGTATCCCCATTTATTTTTTCTTAAATGTCCAAAAATTTTAATCCAAAATAATATGTCATGTAAAATCTCAAATTTATATTTTTCCATATGTTTCAGCGCTTTTCTTGTCAAATTTGGCATTTTCTAGGCAAAAAAAAGTTGGCGACACTACTATTTGTTTTTTATTTATATCATTCACAATAGTTGTGAAACGTATTTAACCTACGTATTTATCTTCACACTCTTATTAAACAAAGGGATTTTACTGGAAAAATTAGAGGTAGTCCTGGTTTTTTGCTAATATCTCAGCCATTTATTAACCGATCTGTCTGATTTTTAATAGCAAACAGAAATGGATCACATGTAACAGAAATAAAAAAGAATCAAGTCCTCATCATGTCTGGGTTCTTCGGAAAACCCATTTCAACACACAGACGGACAGACGGACAGACGGACATCGTTAAATCAACTTCGCTCTTCATATGGACCCAGAATATATATACTTTATAGGGTCTAAGATCAATATTGTAGAAATTACAAACGGAATGACAAACTTATATATACCCTTCCACCTATGGTGAAGGGTATAAAAATGAAAACTAATGATTAAAAAACTACTGAACACGTGTGTTAATTTTTTTCTCCCAGATAAGTTAAAAGTAAAAATGTATGTTACTAATTTTTTTATATATGTATATATATATATTATTATATGTTTTTTATTCTTTACAAATTCTATATTATGTTTTTTTTTATTTAATATTATTTTTAGTATTGTATTTAACCTTTTATAGAGTCATGGTTTTAAGACCACCAAACTACAACTCACTCTACTTAAAAAAAAAAAAACAATCAAAAACCAACTCTTTGGATTAAGTTTAAGTATTAACCCTTAACTTAAATACAATTTTGTTGCGATTGGCAAACTCCATCAATTGTGGTATTTTTCGCTTTAAATAATTAAACAGTTTCTCCACTATAAATTTAGTTTTAACAATTTTATTATAGCCTTTAAATTTTATTAAAGCAAATATGTAAGACAAAGTTCAGAGTTCCCCATCGAAAAATGCCTAAATTGTAACGATTTTAAATTATACAAAATATTGGCAGCACTATAGAAAAGAGGATACCATGTTGTTTTTATTGCCGCCATTGCAAATTGTAAAATAGTTTAACGAAAAATGTCTCTTATAAGAAAACAACTTTAGGACGTACTCTCCGATTTTGAGGAAATTTGAATATTTAGTAGAGGAGGCAAAAGTATTAAACTAAACCCATTTTTAGCGCCCCAATCTTTTTCTGGAATGTAAAAATGAGTTTTGAAAACTTGTTTTTTTTCAGACCCCCACTTTCTAAGCCTCGCAGCAAAAAAATAATATCAACTACTTACCAGCCTTTTTACTCGCTTAATTACGTTTGTTCGTGAAAAAGTAATGAATACTCATTATTTATTGGCTTTTTGTAAGCAATAGAATAATGACCACTCATTGCTTTCTGCTTTCTGTAAGTGAAATGATAATGATTACTCATTAATTTTGGGACATCGCGAACAAAAGTAATTAAGCGAGTAAATAGGCTGGTGATTAGTTGAAACCCTTTTTTTACTGGGCTTCAAATTGAGATAGTGTCGCTAAAGAGAGGTCTTGATTATTTATTTCATTTTCTCTCTCACATACAGGGTGGGGAAAAACCATTATCTGATTTTTCTTCGCTATAACTTTTGTTTAAAATCAAAACTCATGTGGTTTTTAACTGATTATATTTACTTGCACTTATAAATTTATATTAATTAATTTTGTAAAATTATATCCATCAAATGGCCGCTGCCGGCGTTGATGCAAATCTGTTCACTTTTAATTACATTTTGCATAATTGTGCGCAGCATTGGTGGAGTCACATTGTCAATTTGGGCTTGAATGTTGTTCTTTCACTCCTTCTAGGTGTGAGGCTTGTCGACGTACATCAACGACTTCAAATATTCCCAGAGGAAGAAGTCCAAAACAGTCAAATCATTAGATCTGGCTGGTCAAGTTAAATCACCCAAAGGCATTCTTTTAAATATACATTGTGTCGCCTTGCAAATGGCCATGTCCTTTTGGAATCACATGTCCTCCAAATCTAGATTGTCAATTTCCGGTAAGAAAAATTCAGTCAGCATAGCTCTATAGCGGTTGCCGTTCACCGTAATAGCGTTAGTGTCAAGTTTGTTGAAAAAATAAGGTCTTATCCCTTTTTTCAACGTCACTTTGAAAGGGTGCAATGTTGCTTTATGAATTATGCGTTGATTTTTCGTCCCCCAGTACTGGGAATTTGCTTATTGACGTGGCCGCTAAGATAAAAAATAAGCCTTAACTGAGCCTTAACACCACTAATAAAATATTGCGGGCAAACATTGCCAAAATTATCGCGCGTTCTTGAAATGTTCAGGGATTTATTATTATTTACTAAAAATTTCCCACGTGGCTATAATGTTTAAATAGCGTGCTATTGTGATGTTAACCGTGCCCTTGTTTTTTTATTCGGAGCCGTCCTTTATTCGGGTTTATCCAATGGCTTCCTTATATAACGTTGAGTTTCTCCCTCATAGCCCCACAAAGATACCTTCTGACATGTTTTGGGAGTGGAAAGAGGGTTTCTAACTTCCTGAGTTAGTGGTTCGTATTCCCCCTCCGAGTCTGTCGAATCTCTTCCTGAGTGTTTTTATCGGAATTTTGATATTATAGACTTTTATATCCAGTTGCAGGCTTATTTCCTACGTTCATTTGGTAAAGAAGAGCGCTGATTGTTCCTGACAGTGAAGAAGCAGGTAATATCGTGCAGACACATGTTTCCTTTTTAACACACTTCCACAATGTTATTTCTACCCCATTTCATGATGGCGGCAGTTTAGACAGGTTGAAGTTTAACAAGATCGGGAAGAAAACCTTACGGTGTGAAACTCCTTATTTATCTATCAGGGGTTTCGACTTCTTGTTTCTAAACTCCACATATAATTAATGGTAACATGGTAGGTCTTCCATCAGACTAAAGGGGAGATGTGTCTCAAGTTTGTTCGCGACCGGTGACAGAAAAGCGAGATTGGTTGGTATGAATCTCCCTGGTTCTTACATTTAACCTGGTTTCAGTATACGGACCGCCCTGTCCATATTCAGACCTCGAATATAACCAGAGTGGAAAGGAACAAGTTGAGGTCATGCTTGATAATTAACATGGAAATTCCATCAGAGCTAACCGCTTTTGATGGTTCAGCGTTTTTGACTACATCTGCAACTTTGATCGATGTAACAGCTGGTGTGTGTGGTGTGTCAAGATGCTTCGTTTCACCTGGAGGGAAAAATGGCTTGCGCAACTATTAATATCGAGTATAGAGTTCAGTCAAGCGATTATTTTAATAGAAATTGCAATTGTTTTACTTAGGAAAAACATTTTCATTGATTTTTACAGTTGTTTTTTTTTTAAACAGCTTACAAAAATATATAGATTCTCCTAAATGTAATAAATACAGGTTGGTTGAAAAGTTCCTGCGCTCACCAAGAGATGGCACTGCTAGCTCCAAACTTTTTTTTTTCTCAAGTTGGTATAACTGTCCTGAGAACACATGCAAAGTTGCAAGTCATTCTGTCAATTCTTTCTTTGTTTACAAGCCATTTGAAGTTTACGTCTCATTGATTTCTTTTAATATGGAAAAAATTGAATATCGTGCAGTCATTAGATTCTTTGTTTTGAAGGGTTTAAAAGCAAAGGAAATTTATAAACAATTGTTAGAAGCGTATAAGGAGTTCTCACCTTCAAAACGCACCGTTGAATTTTGGGCTGGTGAATTTAAACGTGGTCGTACCAGCCTTGAAGACGATCCACGCGAAGGACGACCAAAAACTGCAACCACAGCAAATATCATTGAGCAAGTACATAATATGGTTAGTGAAGATCCAAGTTTGACTAAGCGTGAAATTGCTAATGCCATAGTCATCTCAGACGAACGAGTACTCCATATTTGACATGAAGAATTACGTATGAAAAAACTGTTTGGAAAGTTAGTGCCGCACACATTAACAATTCAACAAAAACTGGATCGAAAACAAATTTCTCAGCGTAATTTGGAGCGTTTTAAGCCGAATAAAACCGACTTCATGCGTCGTTTTATAACTATGGATGAGACTTGGATCTACCACCATGCTCCTAAATTGAAACAAGAACGTTTACAGTGGACTGAAGCTGGTTGTTCAGCTCCAAAGCAGGTGAAGTCACAACGATCAGCAAAGAAGGTTATGGCATCAGTTTTTTGGGATGCAAAAGGAATTTTGTTGATTGATTATCTTCAGAAAGGTAAAACAATCAACTCTAGTTTAAAGAGGAAGAAAATCAGTTTTCATCAAGACAATGCACCTGCTAACAAAAGTGTTTTGACGATGGCTAAATTCAAAGAATTAAAGTACGAATTGCTTGAACATCCACCGTATTCACCAGATTTGGCTCCCAGTGACTACTATCTCTTCAGAAATCTCAAACTACATTTATAGTTATATTTAACTACATACATAGTTGTTTTTTAACTATTTTTGTAGCTATTTCTTAAAAAAAAAATACCTGTTTTTACTGTAAATTTTACTACTTTTGTCAGTTGATTTTTAGTAAATAAAAATAACTACATATTGAATTTCAGTGTACACGTTTTTAACTGCACATGCAGATATTTTTACTGCAATTTATAACAATAAACTTTTTCGGTTATACATACAGAAAACCCTTTATTTGCCAAAGAAGTCACTTCTGGTCGGCTTAATCCTTTAAAGGGTTAACTTTTTTCAATACCATACAATTTATGTTAAACTAACCATAGGCCGTAACGCCTCAATAATTAATTTGTTAAATATTTTTAGTATGTTGTTTGATACTCAAACACGTACTATACAACTATAGTACGATACAATACATTCCCTGCTATCAGGCCTTTTTTGGATTTTGGTTCAAAATAAAACAAAACAAAAAAAAAATAAATGTAGACAGCTGCTTGATGTTTTAATATTATGTATGTAGTTATAGCCATGTTAACCCCCATAAGTATTGATACTCTTTACCTTATTTTAGCTTTTAGAATTTTTGAAATTTTTCAGTAAATCTTTTTTTTTTTCAACACAATTTTTTATATAATTTTGTTGTAAAAAACATCCATCGCATGTGTCAAAAATTTCTTACATATATGTTAAATATGTATGTATGTTTAAATTCTATAATATGGGTTTTCAATCTTCTTGTCTTTTTTGTTTTCAAAGCAAATTTTTTATTATTTTTTTTTAATTCTTAAAAAAATAAGGTTTTACGTACTGTGTAGCCGGTGGGTGTGTTAAAACGTTCGTATTGCTGTTTCTTTTTATAAAGATTTTATTCAGTAACATGTTGGTATCATGCTTTGCATAAAAATTACATCAACTTTTGGAGTATTTTTTTATTATTATTTCTTTTTTTTTTTTTGATACTTTAAAACAAATTTTATTAACTGTATTTTATGCTTTTTTCAGTGTTACTTAGTATTAAAGCGGCATTATTCAAAGCTTTAAATAGGTCGAAACTTTTGTATTGTTAATAATAATCAAAATGTTAATTAAAATTTAAATAATGTATCAATTACAATCAATTAAAGTAATTAAAATATTGTGTTTTATTTGTTGTACAGCTTTAGGGGTAATTGGACCACAAGAGGTGTTGTAAAATATTTGTTAATGCTTTAGTGTAGCTTACAAAAGAATTCCCCTTACGTGCCGATATGTAAACAAAGCATCATCGATTTTTTTTTTCTTATGCGCTATATCTGATATTAAGTGGGTAAAAATTGTATTTAAAATTGCTTAATTTTTCTATTATTTTATAATTTTTACATTGATTTCTTTCCGAACAAAAAAGTATCCAAAAATTGATCTTCTTTTTAGCCCCTTAACATCAGAGATGGCACCTAAAAAGTTGAGATCAATCTTTGATTTGGATTCTCTACTACAGGATTGGGCAAAAATTATCATCAAATTTTCTTTCGCTATAACTTTTATTTAAATTGAACAATAATTTGGTTTTTAACTGATTATGTCTATTCGCACTTGTAATTTTTGTTTCAACTTATTGTGGAAAAGTATGTGCGACAAATGGCTGCCGTTGTGGTTGATGCAAATTTTTACTCCTTTTTAGGCTGAAATGCCTAAATAAAAAAATAAAAAAAAGAAAATTGTTCTATCATTTGCCTGCGGCGCCTTTTGATATATTCAATAACTCCTGGGCCCCATATACAAAAAAAAATGTAAAGAAGAGACTGATTTCCCAAATATATTAAGAAAGTTTCCGAAAGAATTGCACGAAATCGTAATTTTTTAAATAATTTCTTTTTTTGGGGTGAGAGCCTGTGGGCAGAATTTGAGATCCTGAGGAAATATCCTTTCATTTGAGTATCCACATTACGCCTGCCAGTTTTTGGGCCCTGGGGGTTCATACAGGCCCCGGCCCCAAAAATGAAAGATAAAACTTTTTTTTAATAAAGTACATTTATTTGTGACCCCAAAGGGAATCTTTAATGGATCTAGAGGGAGCGACATACCATGGATCGTGAAACAAAATGCATTTGAGTACACAAACTTATATGTTACTACGCGTACCAGTTTTTGGGCCCTGGATGCCACACAGACCCCGGCCCCAAAATGAAAAAAATAAAAAAATTTGTTTTTTTTTATTCCATATTTTTTTATTTCTTTTTTTTTTTTTTGAGCAACGCCCGACAAAGTGCAATTTTGCCCTTTTTTAATACATTTTGCATAATTGTACGCAGCATTTGTGGTGTCTCGTTGTCAATTTCGGCTTGAATGTTATTATTTCACGAGGAAGAAATCAAATCGCTAAGTCTGGTTGACCAAGCCATATTACCAGACAGCGAAAATAAGTGCGCTGGGAAGGCATCATTGCCAAGACGGCTGATAATCCGATTACCGAACGTAGAGCTGTGCAACAAGGTACGCCATCCTGTTGAAACCAAAGATTATCAAAGTTCGTATCTTCCATTTCCGTCCACAAAAAGTTTGTTATTATGGCTCTATAGCGCTCGCCGTCGACTGATATAACATTTACAGCAGAATTTTGGAGAAAAAAAAAAATGGGCCACAAATCCAAAATTCACACCAATTTGTCACTCTTTGTAGATGCAATGGCTTCTCGCCAATGACGTACGTGCTTTCCGATCTCTAGATGCGACAAGTTAGTTTGTTGACATAGCCACCGAAATGAAAATGCGTCTCGTTAGAAAAGATAATTTTCGCCCAAATTCGAAGTCCTATTGGAGCTTCTTTGATTTCAAAATTGAGAAGACGTATCAAAGTGGATGGTCATTTGTCTTCAACTGCTGAGTCAATTGGACCTTGTAAACGAATAATCCAAGATATTTGTTCAAAATTCTCATCATGCTGGTGCGTGCCGAGTTGTTGAGATCGATGGTGAGTCGATGTTCTTGGATTGAGTTGCACACTTTTGGCTACAGCAGCCACATTCTATTAAGCCAGTCTCACGAACTTTTTGCTTAAATTTGCGTACAACACCCGCGGTGGGTGCTTCTTTTCAAAGAACACATAGTCTGGTCAACACAGCACTCACTTTGCAATATTTTCCAACTAAAATTTGCCCTCATCTTTTTATTAATAAATATTATATCTAGAGCTTTCTTTTGTATAGTGACAAACTAAAAAAAAATAAAGACGGAAACTGCGAGATTATGATCCCTGATAGGGGAGAATGGTCGAGCGAAACTCTGGAGCGAATGCCCGTGGGGATCTGTTGCTACACAGACGAATCTAAGTTGAGGAATAAAACGGGTATGGAGGTCTATATTGAGAACCCGGAAACCGAGATATCCTTCCGTCTTCCTGATTACAACACCAGCTTCCAAGCGGAAGTCCGTGCTATTACGGAGTGTGTGGGGTGGATTGAATCGAATATGGGGCGAGTAGACGCTAACATATTCACCGATAGCCAAAGGGCGATTAGGGCGATAAGAGCCATTACCGAGTTTTCCTCTGGGGGCAAGATCCATATTATATGGGTACCTACACTCGGGGATAGCCGGAAACGAAAGGGCCAATTCACTAGCCATCGGGTAAAGAGAACTCGAGGCAGTTAACTTGGCGAACGCAAGACCGTTTGAGGCAACGAAAGCAGAATTAAAGGCGTGAGCAAGAGAAACCCACACGGCCTGTTGGAACAATGGGACGGTGGCCAGGACCACTAAGATTTTGTGGGGTAGCCCAGATGGGAAGAGGACTTGAGGCCTTCTTAATGGAAGTAGGTCCGTGGTCAGTGAGGAGCGTGTGGAGAGGATAGCGAAACGCTGGAGCACTTTCTCTGTCACTGTCAGGCATTTGCAGACTTAAGATCCAGGCACCTCGGGAGCGATATAATATCCTTGTGGAACGTCGACTGGAAAACCTTGAGGAGTTACGTCCGGGAAACCAGCTTTCTGAATACCGGACGTTAACAATCTCCATTTTCTTAAGGAGCGCACAACAGGCCCAGCAGAGGCCTAGTTGTATATCGTAGCGATATGAGGTTGCATTTCGATGCTTTATCCTCCTTTCGACCTAACATAACCTAAAAAAAATACATTTTAGCGCCAACTCTGGATAAGTACGAAATTAACCCTTAAACACATTAAAAGTTTTGACTTATTTCTAGCGTTCAAGTTGAATTTTAAGCTTTGGTGTATTCAGAGACTTATTGTAGAATTTTATGAGAAAAATTTTTGCAGAACATTTTAACTCTTTGTAGCCCCGTTGTAGAAGTATTTTTTCGACTGTTTAACGAAAGGGACTGAAAAGATCCATACACTGAAGAGTTAGAGGGTTAAAATGTTCCACTAAAATGTTTTTACATAAACTTGTTAAACACATTTAATACCTAAAATGTTAAGATCACATGCGAGTGTGCAAAATGGGGAAACTCTAACTCCCGCCCACCACAAATAAAATAAAATTCAGACATAAACTTTCAAAACGCCGATACATGTTTATTTTTTTTTTTTTTTTTTTTGTCCCCTCTACCAGAATCCGTTGTCGGAACCTTGTTATTTTAAAAAAAAGTTTGGTTTTGTTGTACAATAAAATTTACTGTGCTTACATATAAAAATAGACCGGTTTAAAAGTTTTTTATTTTTCAACAATTGATTTAAAAAAAATTCCCTATTTGATAAAAGGAATAATTCCTGCAATAATTTTTTTTTATTTGACGCCATCGCCTGTTGTATCAATTCAAGCTTGCATATAAATAAATTTATTTAGCAAATATTGAAATAATTTCATTTAAAGATTTTTGCATTTTAAACTTATTATTTTGAATTTCACAATCACAAATAATTGCATAAAAAATCTAACAAATGTTAAAATAAAAAATATTTTAAAATCATTGCAATAATTAACATTAAATCAAAACTATAATCATCTGTATGGTCAAATAAGACAACTATGATTAATAACAAAATATAAAAGGAGCGTATAAAAAAAATATGTAGATGAGGAGAGGTTAAAAATAAAAAACTAAAATTAAACACTATGGTAGCAATATTATTGATTTTTCATGTTTCCCCTCATTGGTTACCACCCTGTTTTAAAATATGCAAATATAATAGTGATTTTTATTTTGCATATTTACTAGATAAAATTTTCAGTTTCTGTATAATGATTTTTTTTTTTACACAATTAAAACAAGAATTACATTAGATTGTATGACGTGATATTTACAATATAGCTACATAGTTATAATATGAAATGACCAGGGAGTTTTTATTTTTTCTCCATGTCTGCATATGAATTAAAATGATTTCATATAGCGAAACAACTTTTACCAGTTGTAATATAGTTAAGAGTATGATTTACATAATATTACACACAATTTTAAAATAATTATAATAGTTACAAATTGTATGTGGTACAAAAATAAAAAATACTACAAAAGCCAGTACAAATATCAAAAGTCAAAACAAACATCTGTATATGGATTTTAATTATAACACAAAGAAGAAGGCGCCATTTCTATCACAAGAAAAAAAAATAAATAAAAATATGTAAGAAAATTTAACATGATGATGATGATAATTAATTAAAGATGACATTTTCTTTGCTGTTAGAAGAAAGAAAACTTCAAAAGGAAAATTTTGTAATGAAAACATGTAAAAAAAAACTAACTTCGTCTATGCCGAATCTTTGAATACCCTCCCTCCACCCATGTCCTCAGAAAACAATTATTTGTCAAATTACGGATAATAATTTAAACTATATTTTCGGTAAAATTATATTGTAATATATTTGTTTTGTGTCCTTTTTTTATTTAATCTTTGGAGCACTTTCAGGTACATTGAATTATATATAACAAAAGACGTTGAACATAAAAGAACTCAATTAACCGCTCTAAACCCAAAAGAAACAAAAAATTACTTTTTAGCGGCTAAAATTGCCAGCTTAGTACACGTCGAAACATATATAAACTTTTGAGCCTGGTACCATTTTGAATAAATAAACAAACAATATTCATGTTCCCATAATCCTTAAATATCACCGATATTTACCATGTTCTAAAAATTTAAATCTTAAAAAAAATCGATTAATGAATTTTCATTTACTCGTAGAAACACAAATCCCCATATGTTAGCCCTGATATATAAAACAGTTAAATGGCAACCCTTCACCATAACTAATGTTTCTTTTGTCAAACTTCAAAAAAACATTCACAAAGTTGCCAGTTTTCAGCTTCCGGATGGTGCTGCCACATTCTAGTTATTTTAACCCGCTCATATAAATACGCCAGCAAGGTGGCGTGCCAAGTTGAGTTGATAATAAAACGCTAAAGAGCAAGCATTGACAATTAATTGAATTGTGTATTCTGTGGAAGTGTAAACTTAATACGAGTTTAAATGAAGTCTCTTGTGTAATAGTTTTAAGTTTGTATTTAAATAAAGAGTAGCTATAAAAGAATTTCAACGGTGTTTATTATTTGCAATAAGAAAATAACTAGATTTATTTAAGGAAATAAATCAAGGATTTTAAAAGGTAAAATCGTAACAATATATTTAACTTTTTTAGGCACAAAAGTATATTTGAGGTTCCAAATTATTCCAGAAAAAATTATGTTATATTAACCATCATTTAAAAGAAATTACATCACAAAAATGCCATACAAATTAAAAAATAAAAATTTGTGAATAGCACCAAATGAGTCAAAGGAGTACCATAGTACCACAAAAGTACTTAAGGTACAAACTTTATCATCCCTGTCCTCCAGTGCTTTTGATACAAATAAAGATGCAAAGTTTAGAACTGAAATTATGGAGGTGAAAAAAATATTGTTTAAGCTGAAAACATTTCTTGTACTGGTAAAGCAAATGTTAGTGGTTTCAAAATATTAAAATTTAAGTGGTGAAAAAAAATGTTTAAAGGTGAAAAATATTTATAATATGATATTTGCTTCTAAACCACACGTGAAAACATATTAAATTTACCAGTCGCTACTATGAAATTGCACTGAAATACCCCAATTTGTATGGAAAACGTGCAGACGAACATCGGTAGACCGACCTTAAATTTCGTAAGCATCATGAATCTATATACTTTATAGAACAACAAACTGATATATACCATACGAGGGCGGATCAATAAGTCCGTGACTTTTCGAACTTTCCTCGAAGTTATATGAAATGCTACACTGCATTCAAGTACCACCTGTTAATAGGCTACTGTCAAATTTTGAGCAAGTTCCGTCATTTACTTTGCGTTTAACAGCTGTTAAAAACATACAACCTCGTGGATTTTTTTAAAAATGGAAAAAATTGAATTTCGAGTGCTCATTAAACATTATTTCTTGTGAAAACAAACCGTCAATCAAACCAAGGAAAAGCTTGATAAATACTATGGGGACTCTGCACCACCGATTTCAATGGTAAAAAAGTGGTTTACTGACTTTCGTTGTGGCTTTACAAGCACGGAAGATGCCGAACGTACAGTTGAGGTCTCCAAACCCAAAACAATTGAAAAAAATTCACAATATGGTGTTGGCCGATCGGAGATTAAATGTACGATAGACTGTGGAAGACATAGGCATCTCACATGGCTCAGTGGTTTCAATTGAGAAAGCTTTTCGCAAGATGCCTGCCACGTTTGCTCACAATCGACCACCAACGGAATCGTGTGACAGCTTAGTTTCCATGGCAAAAATTCATGAAGTAGACTACGAATTGCCCTCTCCTTTGCTTTATTCTCCGAATTTTGCCCCAAGTAACTATTTCATATTTCCAAACCTAATGAAATGGCTCAGTGGAAAGAGATTTAGCTCCAACGATTAAATTATTGTTCAAACAAATGCCTACTTTTTGGACCTCTAAAAATCTTATTTTTTGGAAGGGATACAAAAATTGGAGAAACGTTGGACTAAGTGTATTGAGCTATGTAAAAGGAGATTATGTTGAAAAATAGTTTTTTTTTGCAAAAAAAAAAATGTGTTTCTCTCAAAAAGTCACGGACTTATTGATCCGCCCTCGTATAGTGGAGAGTGTAAGAAGTTATTAAGAAATAAAAATTTTTGTTATAACAAATTCTTTAAAAAGAGAGAAATATTATACATTTTTAAAAACATTTGAAACATTTATAATGTGGAATTTAAAATATGTTAATGTAAAACGATATTTCCAAATTAGGCGTGGCAGTGGGCGTTAATAGAAATCTATTTCCACAGATTTTAATCAAAACAGTTATTCGTCATTGAAACATAACAGTAGCATTTGATTATATCATTATTTTATATCAATTTAAATATATAGAATTTTATTAATCATACGTTCCGTTTACTTTTAAAGGTGATTTAAATAAAAATATTTATGTTGTAGGGTACAAAAACAATGCCTACCCTAGCATTATATATTAAAGTTAATTTATATTTTATTCTTTAAGTGCGTGTAAACTCTATTTATTTATTATCTGATCTTTAAAACAATTTTAAAAACATATAGTTTTACTTTGAAGTTTTTGTAGTTGAAATTTTTATTTTATAATTAGTTAGATTTCTAGTTAAAATGTATTTAATGGAAAGTCTCTGGGTAAAGAGTGTAGTAAGTAACTTAAACTGTAGCTGCTCGGCTGATAATTTGTTCCTTATTATTTTCATATTCTCATGTGCCGCTTAGTTTTTTTTTTTTTTTTTTGAACAATGGTCAATCATTGTCATGGTTTTTTAAAATAGCAGAGAAATAATGTTTCGTATCATCATAGTACACAGAAAAAACAGATTCATTGTGATAACGAAATTTTTTACCAACCGTTATATTTGATTCGGTTAACAGAAAAGAATAAATTTGTATACAAAAATATTTCGGTTAAAGTAAAATATTTCAATTGGCAAAGGAATACATTTGATTACCACAACCAACTAATTCAGTTGCTGCAACCAAATCATTCAGTTGGCAAGGAATTCGGTTGACACAGTCAATCTGTTTTCTATGTGTAATAATGATAATAATGCTAATTTAAAATCTAAATTACTCAAGTGTACATACTCGTAGAAGAGTAAATATTTGACATAAATAGGTTTAATGTATTAAACCTTTGTTTGCTTATTTCAGCTAACAATTACTATTAAAGATCAGTGTAGACAAAGAAGGGTTAAGACTTTAATGAATTTGGGTAAAGTGAAATAAAGAGAAGCATTATACTCGGTTCTTGATAGTATACGATGTTCTCATTAACGCTAATTTTTTTAATTTAATGAATTGATTTGGATTAATATTCTTCAAATTAAGCTTTTAGTGGTAGAGCTAGAACATAAATAATTATTTAAATAAAGCGGGTTTTTTAACCATTTTACTACATTTTAAACGCAAACGAACAGAAATATAACTTAACAAGTAAGAGCGGCTAAATTCGGCTATGCCGAATCTTATATACCCTTCACCATGGTATTCTGAAGGAATATCCCCATTTATTTTTTCTTAAATGTCCAAAAATTTTAATCCAAAATAATATGTCATGTAAAATCTCAAATTTATATTTTTCCATATGTTTCAGCGCTTTTCTTGTCAAATTTGGCATTTTCTAGGCAAAAAAAAGTTGGCGACACTACTATTTATTTTTTATTTATATCATTCACAATAGTTGTGAAACGTATTTAACCTACGTATTTATCTTCACACTCTTATTAAACAAAGGGATTTTACTGGAAAAATTAGAGGTAGTCCTGGTTTTTTGCTAATATCTCAGCCATTTATTAACCGATCTGTCTGATTTTTAATAGCAAACAGAAATGGATCACATGTAACAGAAATAAAAAAGAATCAAGTCCTCATCATGTCTGGGTTCTTCGGAAAACCCATTTCAACACACAGACGGACAGACGGACAGACGGACAGACGGACAGACGGACATCGTTAAATCAACTTCGCTCTTCATATGGACCCAGAATATATATACTTTATAGGGTCTAAGATCAATATTGTAGAAATTACAAACGGAATGACAAACTTATATATACCCTTCCACCTATGGTGAAGGGTATAAAAACAATATCCTGATAAAGTAGTCCCGCCCACTTTTTATATGTATAAAGAATAAAAATTCTTAGCTTTCACTTGATGTATAAAAAGATTCACAATTGAGCTTTTAGTTAGATAAAAAAACAGGCGATTGTGCTTTTATTGAAAAATTTTAAGGTACGATTACTAAATGTCCCGTTAAAATTTAACAAACGGTAAAATCTAAATTTTATTTGCAAAATGGTAACAAATGTATCAGCTTAAACCTCTGTTAGTAGCTAATTTAAAAAGTGTGCTCGATCGATCTTTTAGATCAATTGTATAACTATTAAAAGATTCACGATTAAAAGATTCAAGGTTAATAAAGAGATATAATTAAACTTTTAGTTTAGTCCATTAAATGATCTTTTATATATAGCCTTTAAGCTTAATTACGTTTGTTCGCGAAGTACTCATTATTTTTTGGCTGTTTGTAAGCTAGAGGGTAATGACCACCCACTTCTTAGTGTTTTTATAAGTGAGAAGATAATGACTACTCCTTAAATCGTAAATAAGCTGGTATGTAATTGAAACCCTGTTTTTGCTGAGTTAATCACATAAAAATATATAAATAAATTTAAAATTAGACTTCTGTAATAGCATCGATTTAACGATCTATTTAACAATTGAGCTTTCGTTAATACCACGAGGAAACTTAGTTTAGATTAAGAAAAAGCGTCATGTACGACCACTTTAAGTTTAACTAAACATAAGTTTTTTTGAATACCCCAAAAAAAAATTCAATTTTTGATTGAAAAAGAAGAAGAAGCTTTCTGTAAGCCCACCACTGTATAAACTTAACTAAAATAAGCTTTTATTTTTAGCACTTACATTTTTTATAGAACTTTTAAGCTTTTGTTTATATTAAATTATGTTCAACTTAAATTAAATAAAAGCTTTTGATAAGATAATTTAAGGATTTAATAAACTAACCTAAAATAAGCTTTTTAATACCAATTAAACATAGCTTCTAACATATAGCGTTGTAGTCAGTGGGATTGTGTCTTCGAATTTTAAATAAAGTTTTTTTTTAATTAAAATTATAGTAAAAATTTAGTACTAGGCTTTTATTTATATTAAATTTAAATGTATGTCACTAACAAATGAAAGATAAACAATTCAGCTTTTATTTATATCTCAAAAGTTTGCTTAAACTTGCCTTTTATTTAAAACTTAGCTTTCGGTAAGGATTTTTAAATATAAATACATGTTCAATTTAGCTTTTAATCTTGTGTTTATATAAACATTCTTTATATGACAAAAATATGTTTAATTTAGTTAAAGTAAAAGCTTTTTGTTAAACCCTTAATGGTTAAGTAATTGAACTTTAAGTTAACTTCTCATATATCACTATTAATATTAATAGCTTTAATTTAAACCAATGAAATATTTTTAATTGAGATATCTTCAAAAAATATCTTCCTGCTAATATACTATCGATAAAGCTTTTAGTTAAATCTTTAAAACTATTTAACCTTTACCTGAAACACAAGTAAATTTTCAATAGAAACTGAAGTAAAATTTTTCTCTAAAACAATGGACATATTCTTATTTGATTTTTAAGTTATTAAATTAGGTAAACGTAAGCTTTTAAAATCTGCTTAATTAAAAAGCTTTTAATTGAATAGGTTATATGTTCAATTGGATAGGTTATTAACCTTTTAAAAGATCATTTAAATCGTATTGATTGAGCTTTCAGGAAATCATTTTAAAGATACAAAAAAAAACATATATTTAAATTTTAAACAAAGCATATTTATAAACTGTTCAAACTTAATTTAGTTTTATAAGTTTTTTAAAGAAATATTTTTATATATCCTAGTTTTGAAAATGTATTACTTTCAAAATCAGGAGCTTTCTGTTATAGAATTACAATTTATTGTCTAATTTTCCAGCTAAATAGAAAAAGTCTACAAGTAAGCTTTCAGTCAAGCTACTTAATGTAAGCGGCCATTAAGTAGCTTGACGAGCTTTCTTATTTATATTTTTAGAGAAACCATGAACATATTTTAAGTTATGCTATCGCAAAAGCTTTATTATTATTTTTTTTTTTAAATAAAGTGAATTAACTTAATATTTCATTTTAAAATCTTTGCATGTTGCATAGAAAACAAAAATCATATATATCGAGGGTTTATTAACGGAACCTTAAAAACTGCTATTTTTGTAGCAGCGACAGAAAACCTTTTAACAATAATAAAAAAAAATTGTTCAGAAATTAAGAATTCAAAAAATGTTACACGTTTTTTATAAAGCGTTTTTTGTAGTAATTTTTTAGATACGATATTGCGTTAGTGAACCCTCGATATATATGACTTACGCAACAGAATACGAGTAAAGTAAAAAAAAAACGTACACATTAACGCAGCTAAAAGGTTAAAAAGATTTACGCTGGAAACTAAAGTTCAACGCTTAAAGCTTTTTAATAATACCATTAGAAAACTCATTACTCAGGCTTTCGTTAAGGCTCATTTAAATATCCTGACGAGTTTTGAAATTTGAAACTTTTAAAATTCTTTTTAGTAAATTCTACCTTTAACCCTAGTCGAACGGAACAGGTACAATTGTACCTTTTTTGTTTTTAAATTGAAATAACTTTTTTTCCAAAAGTAATAGATATCTGATGTTCTGTGACATCTCCAAACTTTTAATTAAGATTAAATTTTCGAAATTTCAGAGAAATATGTCCGATTTTTACCCGTTTTAATAAGACCTAGTTGTTTTGACACCCTTAAAAGGCTGAAAAGGTACAATTGTACCTTTAATATATTTTGTATGAGATAGAAACAAAATAAAATCAGTTTTACTATATTTATTTATAAGAACGTTTCAATATACATAAACATGAATTTACATGATACATTGCTTACGTGAAATGCAAAAAGGTTTCACGTAGACCATACATGACTTTCTAGTTTTACGTTTTTTTCGTTTCTCACGTTGATAAATACAACAGCTTCCCACTACAGGAGAGGATCCACGTCTGCCATGAGGTACTTTGGAACCATCTTCAAGATTTGACGTTAGAACAATATGTCGTCTAAATACCATTTCTATACCACTTCGTAAAAAATATTTACTTATAGTTGCTTGGAAAGATCTTTGAAAAATTTCTTCGCTGATCCTTTGTTTTGCACCTTGGATAATGTATTATATCTACATACATATTACGTAAGATGCTAAAGCAGCGACGTCTATCATATTATAGAACATTGCATTTAGTTTTGTTATAGTATTTGATTATTTCTGACTTTGCTAATTCTCCTGTCTGCATAGTTGAGAGTAGTATGACTGTTTTGTTCTTTTTGTGAACATATTGTACGTCACTGTTATAGACAAAGTTGGTCGAATAAATAGGCCAGACTTTTATAGGCTGCATTCTGCTTGGTAGGAGCTTTTTTTTCTTACCGTACCAATTAAATTCATATTCCAATAATTAAATTTCTTGGATAATTCTAAGAACGTAAAAAAAATATCTGTCACCACGTTTCTTCCAGAACCTTTCTAACATACAGTTCGACTAGGTCTAAATTTTTATTGATCATGGTCCATATGTCCCGAATTGGCGCAGCTTTATCTGTGTTCATCCGCTCTGCACGTGTATTATCATTGTCAAAGCGGATGAATCTCAGCATTATCTTGAAGCGGTCACAGAGACATTAGTGCACGAACAAGAGGCAGTGAATCAGCATTCCAACTATCAGTTAAATTGTCCCTGTACAACGGATGCAATAAGGATACCCAAATATGCACAAAATTTAGTTGCCGCTTTTCAATTTGTTGGTTTCAATATAATGTCACATATTTCTGAAAAGTTTTGAAAAGTTATTTTTCTGTAAATGAAATACTATTTTCTGACGGTCCACCTCTTTGGCGTAAAACGTTACGTGGTTTGGTTTGTCAATTTGGCATTGGTGCAATATACCAATGTGTTCCATTTTTACTGATCAAAATACTGTCGACACTTTGAATTGCAGCGTCATCTTCAGTACTTTCATCTGAGTCGTGATCTTCTTCACTCTCTATGACAATTTCATTTTCTATATCTGAATCTTCATCAGATGCTTCAGCAATCTTTTTCAAAAGGAATCTTCATCAGAAGCAATAAAGATTTTTTCTTTATCTTCGGAACATTCAACATTCTGTGTGTCATGAATTATTATAGGGATTCCCGTCTTATATTTTAAGCAGTATATAAGTAACTAAATTGATACTTACAGGTACTGGAAAAATGTAAGATTAAAAATTTGTGATTACTTAAACTAATTATTGACTTCCTTTTAGCTTACTATCTGTTATTTCAGAATTTTTGGGAACAATAATTTAATTCATTAACCAAGATAAGTCTAATTTAGTATGATAGGAATGTGTAGGTACAATTGTACCTTTACCGTCTTTTAACGTTGTAAAATTCTTGCGTTCGACTAGGGTTAAAAATTCCACTGTTTTATTGTAAATAAATGATTAGTTTTAACTGTCAAAATTATTTATACAAATTTAATATTTTTAAAACTGTATATAATGATTTATTAATATAATTGTTTATTTAGCACAACTTTAACAAAAACAAAATATAAAAGTAAAATTACCATAAGAATTATAAAATATTTGTTCAAAAAAAACTAAAAACATTCAAAAATATAATTTATGAGTACCCATTATGTGGGTGTGTTAAACAAAAATCTATAAATTTTTGATTATCGATGAACGAGTATTAAAATTTTTTTAACCTTTTCCATAAAAACGACTTCTGGTTTACAAAAAAAAAAAAAAACCAAAATAACCGGCAAAAATTAAGACAAAAAAAAAAAAACAAGTTGTCCGTCCGTATGTCTGCCCGTCCATCCATATATATTTATATATTTTTTTGTGTTTTATAATATTTTGTTGCTTTTTACCATAAATATTGTGGTTAATAAATATTTTTGATAACATAAAATTTTTATTATTATTTTAATGTTGAGTTTGTAAATTATTTTGTAATCTTAAATTACTTGGATGTTAAATCTTATTTAACAATATTTTGTTTATAGAGAGGTGGCCAGTCAATATGTCAGCAAGCACTTGATTGGTGTTGGGTTTTGTAATCATCATGTAAATCAATCATGTGTGTTCACAAAAAGGTTACCAACCTAACATTGCCAACGATCCAGCCAGCCCGCCAACCAACCAGACACTCTTTGCTGATGGTTTCTTTGAGTGCGCTGGTGGTGTTGTTTGGTCTGGTGGTGTTGGCAATGATGTTGGCTGGTCTAATAGTAGTGGATTAGATGTCGTTTGTTGTTGGTTACTTTTTCATACTACCTTATGGTTTCTTATTATTCTTGTTTTTTTTTTTTATTTATTTATTTACTTTTTTGTGGTCATTGTTAAATTCACTATTCAATTTTTTAATTAATGTTTTGTACATTTTATACAAAGTTAAAGTGTGTTAATTGAGCAATTTGTTAAGAGGTTTTATTGTTGATGTTGTTTGTTTGAGGATTTATTAACATTTGGTTGTTGTAGTTGTTGTCGTTGTTGTATTTTCAATCAGTCAGTAATTTCAGTTATACAAATTGTTTTTTAAATGATCTTTAGGTCAATTTTAAATTAATACTTCTTGAAAAAAACTGATAATTTTATGTTAAGTTTTTTTTTTTATTTAATATAGAAGAATATATGTGTAAACACAGGGTAATTTTTGGCACACACATGTGGCCACATTCACATGTGAAAAAAGTGATGTGTTTTGATGTGCTCGTCAGGCACATCTGCCATGGGCATATCCACATTTAAAATGGATCATGTGAAAATATAGTCGGTACATCAGGTGTGTCAATGTGATGTGCCGGCCACATTTGAAGGTGAAATGTGCCAATACTAACGGCAGATTTCACATGTGGCGAATGTGGGCCACATGTAATTTTTTTTAATATTTTAATGGAGTTATAAATTATATTTTTAAAAATGTATTATTCCGAAAACATAGAATATTTAGAAAATACGTATATAACATACTTGAAGAAAAAAAATTTTTTTAATTAATTTTTTTTATAAATTTTTAAAAATGTAAAATTTTTCCCCAAAAATGGACCGTTTTCAAAAAAATCTACCATTTTCCAAAAAAGTACAATTTTTTAAAAAAATTACCATTTTTAGAAACAGAAACATTTTTCGACAAAATTACCATTTTTAGAAACAGAAACATTTTTCGACAAAATTACCATTTTTCAAAAATAGTACCATTTTTTGAAAAAGTACCAGTTTTCGAAAAAATACAATTTTTCGAAAAAAGTAATATCTTCAAAAGAAAATACTTTTTTGTAAAAAAGTACTATTTAAAAAAAGTGCTTTTTGGTAAAAAGTACTTTTTTCAAAAGAAATTTTTTTTTGTAAAAAAGTTCTATTTTCAAAAGAAAGTACTTTTCTATTTTTCAAAAGAAATTACAATTTTTGTAAAAATTACATTTTTCAAAAGAAGTACAATTTTTCAAAAAAAGATATAGTAGATTCTTCAAAAAAGTATAATTTTTCAAAAAGTAAATTTTTTCAAAAAAGTAATAGTGTGTACTTGTCAAAAATAAAATAATTTTCAAAAAAAAAAAAAATTTTACAAGCAATTTTTCAAAAAAATAGTGCGCGATCTATAAATCCCGTAAAGCAAATATTTGGCTCGTCTTGCTCTGTCTGGCTTATATTTCCAGATATGTTAAATAATTAAAATTTTTAAATTTTTTTTCGTTGACTTCAATAGGCCAAAGTCGTTGTTCGTTTTTATTTATTTTACCCAGTTTGGAAGATGCGTCCAATGTTCCAAATAAAATTACTTTTCGTTCTTAATTTTCGGGAAAAACGTGATTTTAAAATCCAGCAATTTTTTGGTCAATCGAGACCCGGTATTTGGGTTTTGGGGGTGTATTAATACCCGGTTACGTGACGTGTCCTGCGGCAGGTCCTTTCCAAAACGATGGTACTTTAAGTAAAACAATAATATTAAAGTCAAATATAATACAGGGTTAAAATTACAAACTATTAAATTTAAAGCTTTCAGTTCGAATATATGTATAAGGTTAAGAGAATAGAATAAAAAGATAAAAAAGCATATTCCATTGAATTAAATAAAATTTAAACGAAAAGCTTTAGTTGAAAGTCTATATTAGGCAATAAAATTATATGCAGTTATAAAATATTTTATTTAAGTTTAAGCTTTAATTTAGGCATAAACTTGTGTTTAAATTTAAGCTATAAAACTGCATACTCTTTTTTTTAACAGTTTTGGCAACAAAAAATATATCGAGGATTCTATGACGAAACAAGTCATGCGTTTTAAACTTTATTCTTCAGGAGCAGCCTCAAAGAGCGATTGAGCTTTAAGTTTAATTTCATAGCTTTTGTAGCCTGAGTTTCATCAATAAAAGACCTTATATTGATATAATAGGCTTTCATTTAAATGGAAAAAACATATACAATTTAACTTATAAAAGTTGTATATAACTATTTAAGATCAACGTTTCAACTTTTAGAAGATCCTATAAATAAGCTTTTTTCATTGGAGCCTATAAAAAATCGCTGACTGAGCTATAAAATATCTTTAAGTGATTGGCCTTTTACGAAGAGATATAAAACATTAACAACTGCGTTTTAGAAGGAACTAAAAATGATTTTTTTTTACCTATAAAACATATTTAATTGAATGTTATTGATAGAACCTTTAATATATATGAAGTTTTGATAGGACATAAAAAGAGCTTTTTGCTTAACATTTTTAAGATAAGCTTTTGTTAACAAAATTAATGAGATATATTTGATTGAACTCTTTAGGGCTTTTTAATAGCAGCTTTATAATATCTTTTACTGATTGATCGTGGAGTTACAAACGACCAGCAGCTGCATTTTTTAAAGAACCTATAAATAGGCTTTTTATTGAACCTATAAAATATCCTTGATTAATTGATATCGGTTGGACCTATAAAAGATCTGCAATTGAAAGTTAAGTAGAGCATAAAAATAAGCGTTTAATTGAATGGTATTGATAGAACCTTTAATATATATGAAGGTTTGATAGGACATAAAAAGAGCTTTTTGCTTAACATTTTTAAGATAAGCTTTTGCTAACAAAATTAATGATATATATTTAATTGAACTCTTTAGGGCTTTTTAATTGCACCTATTTAATATCTTTGACTGATCGATCGTGGAGTTACAAACGACCAGCAGCTGCATTTTTTTAAGGACCTATAAAAAAGCTTTTTATTTAACCTATAAAATATCCTTGATTAATTGATATCGGTTGGACCTATGAAAGATCTGCAATTGAAAGTTAAGTAGAGCATAAAAATAAGAGTTTTGTTGTCGATTGAGCTATCAGTTGGAAATAAGCTTTTAGTTAAATATATAAAAGATCTACAATTAAGCTATCAGTTTGATAAGATATTTACAATAAACCTTTTAATAAGACCTATAAATAATCTACGATTAAGCTTTTAGTTTTATCTGAAATAAAAGTTTTAGTAAAACCATCAAAAGTTGAGTGTGAGCTTTTAGGTGAACGAAAAGTTCTTGATTGAGGGGTTTGAAAGTAAACATTTAGTAAAATCATAAAATTCCATAATTAAGCTTTTAGGTGGACGTTTAAGATATTAGCATTTGAACTTTTGTTTTAGCCAATGAATAGTCCTTATAATTGAGCTTTTAGTTGAACAAATAAAATTTATACAATTGAGTTTTTGAGCATTATACTGCATTTATACACAAAATTTTAATAAAGCTTTCCAGTGCACCCTAAAAGAATTAAAGAATAAGCTTTTAAATAAACGAAATTTTTATTAATCTGAGTTTTAGAATTGGTAGTGCTTTTAGTAGTACAATTAAAGAGCCCTCGATTGAGAGACCTTAATATAAAATTTTAGTATAACCATAAAAAAATCCATATTTGAGTTTTTAGGTAGGCGAATAAATTATTTTTGGGTTGAGTTTTTAGTTTAGCCCATAAAAAGTCCTTTTAATTAAGATTTTAGTTAATTGAAAAAAACCTACAATCGAGCTTTTAGCAGAAGCATTTAATAAAATTTTTAAATTGGTATGTATATATTTTTTTAACTAAGCCTTAAAGGAAATACGATAAAGCTTTTAAATAGTTCTTTAAAAAAGCATGTAAATAAACTTTTAAAAGGAACTATACACCAGCAATAATTGAGCTTTTAATTAAACCTTTAAGAGAACTACAATTTAGCTTTTAAGTTAAACCATAAAAGTCCTCACAATTAGGCTCCTAAATAGGCTGTCAACAGAAGTATATATTCGATTTTAATGGGATCCAAGATTTAGTTCGCCATTTCAACTATTTTCCATAAAAATTAATCCCAACAATTCACCAAGTACATGGTCATAATTTGATATTATTTTGCTTGTCAGCCCATCCTTTAAACAATCAACATTTTTTTACTTCCCTTTCATAAATCAATTAAATTTATTATATAAACACATTTTTTTTTGTTTATTTATTCGTTTTCAAATACAATAACCTTAAACTTTACAAAGAACCTAAGAATGCAATTCTAAGCAAATATGAAAAAAAAATTCTGTCAGTAGCAAAAATTGTTCTGTATTGCAGTGGGTGTAAATTTAAATTACATTTGAATAAACTGAAGAGTTTATTATAAACAAAAAAAAAAAATAAATATGATCAATTGCTAAAAACTGCAACGTCAATTGCATCTTTTGCAATTTTAGTTGGATTTTTTTATTAAAAACTTGAGAAAAATAAAAACACAAATTCCATACAGAACGAATTGAAGATCATATTAAATCAATTTTTGCCATACAGATTTGTATAGTTATACGTTAAAGTTAAGAATTTACTTGTTCATGCATGCATACATATGATTGTTTATTATTTACACAGAGAAAAAGAAATGTATAGATAAAATAATTACAACGTGCTAGTCGAAAAATTCAACACCATTTTCTATGGCATATTATTTTGTATGAATATTTTCAAATTAAGTATGAATGTTATTAAAGTTAATACGATTCCAGTTAAAAACAAGTAAGAGCGGCTAAATTCGGCTATGCCGAATCTTATATACCCTTCACCATGGTTGGGAAAAAACTGAAGTTTATATGCGGACATATATGGGATGGACAGATTTATATACGGACGCCTTTAAGAGGAAATTAACCATTGAGTTCGGTGATAAAACTTGGACTCGGGAAGATTTATGGTATCAGAAATTAGGAACTTAAAAAAAATGTATGTTTCGGGCATAACTTTTTTGTATCTGAACCGATATTTCCGAGTTTTTTAGCAAATATGTTATACTAAAGATTTTCAATCTTTTGCTATATAAGACGTATCCATAGGTCATATTACAGCTCTAGAATAGTGTTTGTTGTTTGTGTATAAAAGGTGAAGAGGTGAAAGAAAAGAATTTCAAAAATCGTTAAAAGAAATCACTAGAACTGCATGTGTTTTATTTCTGCAAAAACGTTTAATTTAGCTGGCAAATTTGCATTTGGGATTTTATTTCGCTTTTTTATTAAAAATATTATTAATTTCTTTTTTTATAAATTATTATAAGTTATGACCTAAAATAGTTGCACTCAAAGGGAAATTATGTATAAAATTTTCTTAATATATGAGAAATAAAATGGTTTAAGAATCTTTTTATAAATTCTTTTAAATCGGAGCAAAAAATAGAAATAAAACCGTTTGTATTTTGTTTGTGTCAGAGGGTTTTTATACAAATTTTTATGTTTTTAGCCTATTTATGGATTATTTAATTATTAATATAAAATTTTATATAAATTAATTATTAAATGTTAAAAACAACAAAAAAAAAGTCTTAAGAAAATAAAAAAAAAAAATAGTCAAAAAAAAGTGAATTGACCGGGATTCGAACCCACGGCCTTAGAGAAAAAAAGCATCTGTGACATAGCGTCCTGGTTTTTTGCTAATATCTCAGCCATTTATTAACCGATCTGATTTTTGATAGCAAACAGAAATGGATCACATGTAACAGAAATAAATTACAATGAAGTCCTCATCATGTCTGGGTTCTTCGGAAAACCCATTTCAACACACAGACGAATAGACGGACAGACGGACATCGTTAAATCAACTTCGCTCTTCATTAGTACTCAGAATATATATACTTTATAGGGTCTAAGATCAATATTGTAGAAATTACAAACGGAATGACAAACTTATATATACCCTTCCACCTGTGGTAAAGGGTATAAAAAGTGTTTCATATTTAAATTAATATTTCAACATTTAATTTTTTTTTGGATTTAAAATTTAAACTTTCAAAGCTGTTTCTGTTTAATTTAATGATATTTCTGTTTGATTATTATTTTTTTTTTCTATGTGTATTTTATTATTATAGAATAATTCATTTCTAGAATAGTGAATGGTTTTTGTAATTTTTTCCAAAACAGATGATGAAGAGATCACGTTTTTAGAATATTTTTTTTTTTTGTAGTCAATAGTTTCGCCAACAAAAAAAGCCTTAAACAAATTTATTGGAATTATTGCACTTGAGGGCAGTCCAGCAATCGAATGAAAAGCAAAAGTTTATTAAGTACATTGTTTTTAAAGAATTTGTATATTTGTTTTGTTTAAGTAATTTTTTTTTTGCAGTTATACAGAAGTATTTTGTATTATACCATAAATAGCCAAAACAATTTCTTAAGAATTTTATTGTTTCTAAAGTATACTATTTCTTAAATTTATTTGATATATTTTTGTTTGCATTTTTAGATGTAACGAAAATAGATATTTTATAGAGTACGCTACTTGAGATATCAAAGGTTCCGGTTTATGTTGGTGTATTTTTTTAAGTAAAAAGCTTTTAGTTACAGCATCAATTTTTATTAACAACTTTGAAATTAAGCTTACAGTTTGACTCTTAAATCGTGCAAGATTGAGCTTTAAGTTGAACACCTAAATGTTCTATGACTGAGCTTTTAATTCGACATTGTCAACCCATTTTATTTCAAAAAGGGAGTTATAAAAAAAAGGAAAAGGTTAATTCTCTTGCAAAAGCTACTATTGTACATAAAATAGAGACTTTTGCAGGAAATTTAACCATTTCTCTTTTATTTTACTGCTTTAAGTTTAAGTAGCATAAAGTTCTGCTGTTACGCTTTTAAATAAAGCTGTAAAAGAGACACTATTTATTTATATGAAACTTAGGAAAAATCAATAAAAAAAATTATAATATTAAAGCTTTTATATGAATCCAAACTCTCAGTTGAATCTATCCATAAAAAAATGTACATCTGATTGCTGAATGTCCGGTTAAAACTTAAGAAACAGTTAAAATTAAATGTTATACGGGCAACAGCAACAAAAATGTCAGTTAAAATCCCAGCTAACAGCTAACGGAACATTTTGTAAATGAGGCCTGCAATAAAGCTTTTATATAACTACTATAGGTTTAAATAAAAAAATAGTATTAAGATTTGAATACTACTATTTAAAGATCTACAAAATAGCTTTTAGTTTCGATGTCCTATACTTAAAGAAAAAGCTTCAACATATCTGTTTGCCGTAAATGCAAAGTAAATGAAAGTAAAAGCCAAAAAGTTCAGTTTGATATTATTAATAAAAAAAATATATTATTGGGTGTATAACTTAAATATGCAGGATTCACAACAGATGGCGTATCTTTTACACATGGCTTGTATCTTTAATAACTTATATGGCATTTCGGTGGGTAAACATCTGTCATTTACTCTCACTTAGCCCTTCAACGAAATAGTGTAAAAAAATGTCGAATTTTATGCCAATTTTTATTCCATGGCAAAATCACCACTTCTGAATAGCACAAACCATCTCTTGCATGTTGAATTCAATATAACATATTCAGGATAAGCTTCCGGTCAAAAAAGTTCAAAGAAGAAGATTATTGTCAAACTTATGAAAAACATGCAAAGGCATTGGGAGTCACTCAGTTGAAGCCGAGAGACGTTGAAATACGATTTAGCATGTCCGAAATGCTGATTGAATGCCATGAAAAAAGTAATTTTTGGCGATAAAAAATTACAACAACCAGAAGCGCAAGTTGCCGAATATTCATGAGACCAGAAGGGTCCCACCAGACGATCACTGGGTACCTGTACCGAAAACAATTGATTCGTTTGAAGCTAGCATTAGCCAATAAAAGGCGTAACATTACATTATGACAACCTGGCCACACGTTGCAAGACCGATTAAAACCGGTTGAAAAACACTTGTTTGTAATTCCCATTAAGTTTGCGTTATTTTTATACCCTTGCGTTATTTTTATACCTTTTGTCATTCCGTTTGTAATTTCTACAACATTGATCTTAGACCCTTAAAGTATATATATTCTGGGTCCTTATGAAGAGTGTTGGAATGGGTTTTCCGAAGAACCCAGGCATGATGATTACTTGATTGTTATATATTTCTGTTACATGTGATCCATTTCTGTTTGCTATTAAAAATCAGCCAGATCGGTTGATAAATGGCTGAGATATTAGCAAAAAACCAGGACTACCTCTAATTTTTTCCGTAAGATCCCTTTGTTTTATATGTATGTTGAATATTACGCATAACAAAACATCCATTTGTTGGAAATTCTTTTCTTTCACCTCTTCACCTTTTATACACAAACAACAAACCATTACAAAGATGTGTCATTTAAATAAAAACCAAACAAATCCCTATTGAACGAAAACTGTTTATTTAATTCTATTAGCTATGATTCCACATGACCTTAATAGCTCAGTTGTCTAAACGCTATGCCACTAATGTTTTTTTTTTCTCTAAGGCGCGGGTTCGAGTGCTACACCCGGTCAATTCAACTTTTCTTTTGTACAATTTTTTTTTTTTTTATTTTCTTAAGACTTTTTTTTTAACATTTAATAATTAATTTAAATAAAATTTTATATTAATAATTAAATAATCCATAAATAGGCTAAAAACATCAAAATTGTATAAAAACCCTCTGATACAAACAAAATACAAACGGTTTTATTTTATTTTTTGCTCCGATTTAAAAGAATTTATAAAAAGATTTTTAAACCATTTTATTTCTCATATATTAAGAAAATTGTGTACATAATTCCCCTTTGAAAGCAACTATTTTAGGTCATAACTTATAATAATTTATAAAAAAAAATTATAAACTATTTTCCTTCAAATTTTTAAAATTAAGCCAAAGAAATTAAAAATAGTTTTTAATAAAAAAAGCGAAATAAAATCCCAATTGCAAATTTGCCAGCTAACCCAAACGTTTTTGTACAAATAAAACACATGCAGTTCTAGTGATTTCTTTTAACGATTTGTTAAAATTCTTTTCTTTCACCTCTTCACCTTTTATACACACACAGCAAACACATACAAAGATTTGTCATTTAAATAAAAACCAAACAAATATTTAATGAACGAAAACTGTTTATTTAATTATATTAACGATGATTTCGCATGACCTCAATAGCT
This sequence comes from Eustalomyia histrio, assembly GCA_949748255.1. NCBI lineage: Eukaryota > Metazoa > Arthropoda > Insecta > Diptera > Anthomyiidae > Eustalomyia > Eustalomyia histrio. The sequence goes on along the minus strand of OX456523.1, from coordinate 203,847,554 downwards.
CGGTTGTCTAAACGCTATGTCACAAATACTTTTTTTCTCTTAGGCGCGGGTTCGATTCCCCGTATATTCAACTTTTTTTTGTACAACTTTTTTATATTTTCTTAAGCCTTTTTTTTTGTTTTTTAACATTAAATAATTAATTTAAATAAAATTTTAAATTAATAATTAAATAATCCATAAATAGGCTAAAAACATCAAAATTTTTATAAAAATAAACGGTTTTTTATATTTTTTACTCCGATTTAAAAGAATTTATAAAAATATTTTTAAACCATTTTATTTCTCATATATTATTTTATTTCTCATATATTATTTTAGAGCTGTAATATGACCTATGGATACGTCTTATATAACAAAAGATCGAAAATCTTTAGTATAACATATTTGCTAAAAAACTCGGAAATATCGGTTCAGATACAAAAAAGTTATGCCCGAAACATTAATTTTTTTTAAACACCTATTTTCTGGAACCATAAATCTTCCCGAGTCCAAGTTTTATCACCAAACTAAATGTTCCTCTTAAAGGCGTCCGTATATAAATCTGTCCATTCCATATATGTCCATATATAAATTTCAGTTTTTTCCCAACCATGGTGAAGGGTATATAAGATTCGGCATAGCCGAATTTAGCCGTTCTTACTTGTTTTTTTTTTTACTTAAATAGTTTTAAAAAAATGTTTATGAAGTGGTACATTGGTGAAAAATTTCTACGGTTTTGTTTGTCTTAATACCATTTAATTTAGAAAGGACATTTCGATGGAAAGTAAGTCTATATTCCATTTCATCCGATGCTTGCCAAATTTAAAATAGTTTGACCAATAGAAACTTACATATCAAATTTCAACCAAATAAATTTATATTTTCGATCTGTAGTTTGAATGTTTACTTGGACACACAAACAGACGGATGAACGGACTGACATCGTTAAATCGCATCAGAATGATATTGGGGAGTTATGACAATATTCACTTTTTTATAATTTGTAAATTTTCAGATTAGTGCCTTGCACCTTAAAGGCTTCGTGTGTCCACGAAAAGATGTTTATAAATAAATAAGCTTTGCAATATATTTATTGTTGTAGAATACTATCAATTCGTTCTTTACCGTACTTCCATTCTTTACGTTCTTTTTATATTTTTTTTATTTTAAAAAGTTTAATTTGGTTAACAGACTGCTACTTATAACGCTTTAGGTAAATGCGTGATTTTGAAATGTAATCTTAACATTCGTTTCTAAAAAAAACAACAACAACAAAATATATAAAAGTCTTAAGCTATAAATGGTTAAATGTGTTTTTTTATTCTTTTTCGCCTCCGTTCTTAAAATTGAATTCTCATAACCAACTTTAGAAGTGATGCAACAAAATGAACAGAATTTTGAATAAAAACCAATATGAAATTTGGAAAACAAAATATTTAAGGTTTACTTTACAGCGCAGGGAAGACTCTTAAAAATTATCGAAGGATTTAAATTATGTCAATAGAAAACATAACATATTCCGGCTGCAGATTTTTTATGTAAACGATACGATTTAGAAGCGAAAAAGAGTCAAAATCAAATTGCGTAAAATTAAAACAAAAATATATTGTATATCGTTCATTCCTTTAAAAAAAAATCATTATGTATTTGGGGGAGGTACACATCGGCAGGACAAGCTTAAAGAACATCATCTTACATCGCAAAAGGGAAAACGAATTTTTTACGCCGAATCTCGCTATTTTCGAAAGTAGAAAATCATCACAACTCAAAAAGTTGCAATAAAAAATCTCCACTTCCTGATTGATAACACTGTGATCGAATTTGACACTTTTTTTTAACAAGATGGGCTCCTTGCTGGTAAAGCTAATTTGAGAGAGAGTTCCATGCCTCAAGCTCTTGAATACCAAGTGCATCTTTAAATAACTTGTCCTTTATCAAGAAAAAAAATTTCTTTCGAAAAAAATATATCGCGAAAAAAAATTTTTCCGCGAGAAAAAATATCGAAAAGTTCTATTTAGCAGCGTTGGATTAATTTAGATTCAAAAATGATCCCAGAAGTATAAAAAAATATTGTCTTATAGTACTTAAGTATTGAAATTTTGAATCGCGAATATCGCAATTTAAAATTCAGCGTACTGAATTAGCTTTACCAGTAGGGTGCCCAGCTTGTTAAAATTTGCTACTAGCACAAAATCTTTGTGACAAAAAAAAAAATGATTTGAACACAATTCCGAAATTCTTAAGCATTAGTTTTCTCTACTAATTTTCAATTTCATTCGCCATAGACGTCTAAATTAAGCAATAAAACAATAATTTTAAGAACGCCGATAGCTGGAATTTTATTGGAAACAAAAAATACTGCAGTAAGAGGTTAAGTTTCTGATTACAGAACAGGGCTATATAAGAAGTTTTTTTGTTAAGCGATTTGTTTATATAATTTTTGCAAACTGTGCAAAAAATGGTATTTTTAATTATAATATTGTTTGCAATAAGAATGTTTGTAAGCAAATTGTGGTTCATAACAAAATATAATTTGTTTATTTTTTGCAAAAAAAAAAACAAATAAAAGAACTGAAACAGAAACAGAATTTCTTGGTTTGCTGGCATATGCCAACAATCAAAACAGCTATTTGAAGTAGCTTGCCTTGCTTTTGATTGCTAATGTGGTTGACTGGTGGCTGCTGGGTCGTGGTCGATTTTTAATACTTTTTGACTTGAATATCAGTCAATATAAACAATTTTTTTTTTGCTAAAATTTAAAATGATGATAGAATAGTTTATATTAAATACATACACAGAAAAAATTAAATCGCGTTTTAGTTAAGATAAAAAGTTTTATTTACATACATAACTAAGATTTTTAGTATTTGAAACAGTATAAAATAAAATAAAAAAAGTCTTCAAAAGCTTCATTTATTAACAAATTAAGAATGTAATTATAATAAATGAAACTGTGTGGATTAAAACCAGTAACGAGTGGAATTGGTACACTAAGCAAGAGGAACGACATGGAATGGAACACGGAACGATTGGAATTAAAACACTAAACATGGTAAATGAAATGAAATAGAATGGGAAACGAGTGGAATTGTAGGACTAAACCAGAGAAACGTTTTGCAATGAAACACAAAACAAGTTGAATTGGAACAGAAAATATGGGAAACGAAATGAAATAGAACAGGGAACGAGTTAAACACTTAACAAGGGCAAGAAAATAAAATGGAACTGAGAACGAATGGAGTTGAAATTTAAAATATAAAAAGCGAAACGGTAACAACTCAGATTAATTTTTAGTAAGATATATCGAATTGAATGTAGTTTTCTCGATTTTATTGATCTTTTTCTACTGCAGTGCTGGTATACCGAACGATTTGCTGAGATTTCAGCAGCATGCGTATATTAAGGGGATATCTGTAAATTGCCAAATTAAAAAGTCTCCGATGAGTTAGTTTTTCTTGATATAGAGGGGGTCTTTGATAACATGACGACTCATACGCCTAGCGAGGGCACTTATAAACTGGGTCAGTTGTTATGATTACTTATCCTATTTTTGGGGGGTTTAAACATCGAAATTAAGGATAATGTCAGGTATCTATCATGTACATAGAAAAAATATTTTGGAGGCGACTATATCCAGACCAGGATTTAAATGAAAGATTCACTAAATTGTGCTTGAAACCAAGGGTGACCTATTACCTTCACACAAGTGTGGTCTGACCAATTTTAACATATGCCGCTATTGTGGTGTGTACTTTAATCCGGAAGAGTTCAACGATTATACTGTTTGAACCACCAGATCCTCAACTACAGCGGCAATGAAGACAATACTTTTCATTAACCCAATTGACGTTCAGGTTAAGTATGAGGCGACACTTGGGACTTAGATACTGATGGCGCTTGGGAAGTAGTCTTTTGAAGGACGGAGTAGCCAATATCAAAAGGTCTTCGAAAATCTGTCGGGCTATCACATTTTGGATATGGAATGTGATAAGAAGGCGAAACAACGTGTATTGGCAAATGACAATTGTCTTATTCTGGTCAGGAGGGATGAAGAAATATTGGGTGAAACCAACGGAAATAATTTCTACACTGGATTAAAAAAACTGATTTAGATTTCTTTTGCAGGGACCTAAATATAGGAATCTGCTTCTGGCTCTTACATTACAAGACCGTTTTTGTGGCGGAGTTTTTTTTTAAAGAGTAGGAACACTTAGGAAATTCTTAATACTAATTAATGTGTTTTTTCTTTGGAAAAGGGATGTAGAAAAGTGGTGAAAGATGAGCGGCTTCAAATATGGCAACACTGTTTGTTCGAGAGATGCTATATCTTGGCACAGTTATAGCCCGCCATCTGATGGAGAGTTGGCGAACTTGTTGAAGCTTTTATGTTATTTTACTTCGATGGGGTTAAGTGTTATGGGAACACCGAAACAGGATATTGCGTAATGCTTGAGGAATAGAAAACTCATTGATGTTGCCGTTGTTGGGTATCGAACCCGCAACCTTGTGTATATAACAGTCCAATGCACTAAGCACTACACCACAACGCCCACCAACGCAGTCATCTTTACTGATAGTCAGTCTGCGGTTGGGATTGTATCAGGGGTCTGTAAAATCGAAGGTGGTTTTTAACTGCAAGAAAGAGATTCCTGACAATGGGGAGTGGATAGAATGAAAGAGCTGATGAGCTGATTAGAGATGGCTTTAACCTGGTATCTGGTTAGCCTGAATAATATGAGGTGACGAAAAGAGAACTTGGATAGTGGGCCACCGACATGTACAGGGAGATCTGGAAGAGGGATGATGTTGGTGCGGGCACGATTGTTCTGTGGGGAGACCCGGATGTTTGCAAGACAAAAAGAGGGTCTTAAGGCAGGGCACTGGCTAAACTTATGAAAAGGATACTCAACATTGTAGTCACACCTTTCGGAATTGAGAAGAAATAATTCTATAGTTTGTAGGGCTTAGGCTTTCATAAAAAGTAGGCCAGAACACTGACTAGGCCATGTTTGGAGAACTAATGGACTACATGAAGGATATTGAATTTTTCAGGTAGACCGGAATCTTTAATGTGGCATATTTAAGAGAGCGTCGAACATGACGTTTTTCTGCCATTGATGTATGTCATTCTTTTTGTAGGATCATAAATTGCTCTTCCACTTTTCAATCTAACCTATATCAATTAAAAATTTAATTAGAAATAATAAAAATCTTCTAAAGAAAACAATTAAAATATTTATTAAAATTCATTCAAATATTTTAATACAGCAAATGATTTAATCAATTAAACATTTATTAAAAAAAAATTATTCACATATTTTTTTTTTTTTCAGTGCCTGTAGTACATATGAATGTGGCTAAAAAAGAGATACTTTTGTATCAACAATTAAACAAAAACTTTAAAAAAAAAAAATATGACCTTCAATCATGTCATGGTTTTTAAAAATACAAATACACTTTATAGAATAGAATGTTGACTGAATTTAATATAAATTTTATGTAACCTGGCAACATTTTTACTATTTCTATTATTTTAAATTATATTTATTTAAAATTTTTTTGTTTTTTTTTCTCACAAATGTAGAAAAAAAATTATACACAAAACTTACATCATTCTGATTAATCTTGCACAAAAATACTCATACAAATTTAATAATTTTTAAAATTTTTGTTACAAAAATAAATATTATTTAATTTAATTGTTGGTAATGAGTAAAACATTTGTTTAAATAATTTGTTCAAAAGTGTATTTTTGTGACAAAATAATATTTATTTTAGCACATTTTCTTTTTAACACATTTGTAATCTTTTAATCTAAACATTTTTTATATTTGGTTTTTGTTTATTTAAATAGTTAGTTTTTGTTTCGATTTTGAATACTCTTTTTTTTTTGTTATCTGGTAACTGAGATGATTCACTTTAAATTTTTGTTCTGCTTTTTTTTGCCAGCTTAAAGTTGTTGCTTAAATATTCACTCACTTTTACACGCACCGGGTTAGTCATATTTGTTTGCAAACAGGTTTTGATTTTGTTAAAGTCTTTTGTGTAGACAAAATTAAATTCTTGGCAACAGCGAGGAAAATAAATAAAATTCTTCAACTAACTTGTAAATTACAGTAGTTATTTATCTTTTTTATTATATAGTGACCATTTAGCCAAATGATGTTTATCTTTATGATGAGAGTTTATTAGAATTTCGAAAAGAAAAGACATGTGAAGGATTTTGAGATTTATATACTATGCACTCGCTAAAAATACGTTTTAGTTCAGTATAATGCGACATTTTGAAATTACGCAGTGAATTAGTCACTTAGGCGATAACGAGAATGTGCAGCAATATTCCAGTTTCTCCGCTAAAACCTATTGTGAATGAACGTCTTTGGCAGCTTGTGTCATTCGGTTGAAACGTAAACAACAACACCAAATATTGCTTCGAAGATGTCGAATTTCGTACCAGATAATGTTTTTGCGGTAAGTTCTTCTTCATTATTTTAATATGAAGAAAAGTGCGACTGAGGGTCACCGAATCTTAGTGGAAGTTTAGGGCGAGCATGCTATATCTGAACAATCGTGTCGAGGTGATTTTGAGCTTGATGACAAGAAACGGCCGGGTTAACACAAAAAGTTTGAAGAATTGAAATCATTGCTCTATGTGGACGAATGCCAAATCCTTCAAGAGTTGTCAGTATCATTTTGAGTGGAAAGATATAAGATTGGTTCCAAAGCAAGGAAACTTGGTGCCATACTAGTTGAAGCCGCGCGATGTCAAAAGCAAATTTTTCGCTTGTGAACAGCCCATCGGCCGCCAAAAAAAAAGGTTTTTGCATCGCATTGTGACTAGCGATGAAAAGTGGATCCAATACGACAACCCCCAAGTGCAAAAAGTCATGGGTTTTACCCGGAAAACCATCAACATCCTTCGGAAAGCCGAATATTTATGGCATGAAACTTATTTTATGTATTTGGTGGGACCAGCGAGGTGTGATCTACTTAAACCGAATGATATGATCACGGGTGAACGCCATCGGACTCAACTCATGCATTTGAGCAGTGCACTGAAGCAAAAATGGGCGAAATACGGAGAAAGTCTGGACATAGTGATTTTGCAGCATGACAACGCACACCCACATGTTGCAAGACCAGTCAAAACTTTTTTGCAAACGCCGAAATGCAATGTCCGCCTTATTCTCCAGACATTGCTGCTTCCGACTACTACTTGTTTCTGTAGATGACACATGGCCTGTTCAAGCAAAATTTCACTTCATATGAACAATGAAAAAAATTTGATTTGATTGCCTCAAAATCCGATTCTTTCTTCTGAGCTGGTATCCGAAAATTGCCAGAAAAATGGGAAGAAGTTGTGGCCAGAAATAGACAATTCTTTGAATAATATATTTGTAACCATTTTTTTATAATAAATCCGTAAATTTCGAAATAAAAAACCCTCATTATTTAGTCAAGGTCCTAATATAATTATGGACTTAGATATGGGGTTTTAGTGGTTCTACTGTAGAAGATGTGACGATCGGCGCGTTCCGTTTTTTCTCCTTCTCTTTTTCTTGTCCTTCTTAATGACCTTCTTGACTCTTCTTAATGACTCTTTTGCTGATGACAGTAACATTTGTCATTAATTTTCCTTCGATAAAAGCTTCTTAGAGAAATTATGAATGATACACTAAATCGGGGCCTCTCGTTACAGAGTGGGGTCGTACACATAGGGTGTATTTTAATGCACATAAGACCCAATGTTGTATGATGACTCATAGGGTTGTGGAGTCTCCAGCGTCATCTGTTCAATTCGAGGGTACCGATATTGAGGATATGGAAACCCTTGATATTCTGGGCATGAGAATCCAGTGTGATAACGGTTGGAATAAACACGTATTTGAAGTGTCGAAAGAAGCATTTAAGTGTTTAGTTTTTTTACAACTATAATATAGAGAAATTCAAGTCTAATATCTCCCTTTCCTTCTCCTCATAACCAATTTTCCTGACATAAGCACAATGCACTGCATTCCTAGGAGGCAACCACTGAGTGTTGATTCATAAAAACAAGAATTTCTTGCCTTTTTTTAGAGAAACAACACTCAGAAAATTCTTCCTAATAATTAATGTGTTGCTTTTTTTGGAAAGGCAATAGAGGAGAGATAAAAGTTAATGCAATATGAAGGGCTTCAAATATGGCAACACTGCATGCCGCGCAGATAGGATGATAAACTTAGAACAACTGTTGCTCGCCATCTAATGGAGAGTTGGCGAAATTGTTGAAGCTTTGTTGGGGTTAAATGCTATGGGAGCTCCGAAGAAGGACGTTGCGATATATATGAGGGATAGAAAACTCATTGTAGTGGCCGCCGCTGGGAATCAAACCCGTAACGTTCTGTTTAAAAGCCTAATGCGCTAATCATTGCACCACAACGCCCTCAAACGCTTCACTGATAGCTGCAAAAAGAGTTTTAAATTCATTCTATTGCACAATGTAAATCAGTTTGCATCAATCACAATTGCCCATTCAACAAAACTTAATTCCGAATATCAGAATATTAGATTGGTTCTACAAAATAATTAATAACTATGAACATCAAATTTTTACTTGGTCAGCAAAGTGGATACACAAAATGCAAAATATGTTGGAAAACTTCAAGGTTTTAATAGCAAATATGAGCATAAAGTGACTTCCTCCACAATCACTAGAATAGATTTGCATATAATCTGTGAAATTAGTGTAAGGAGCAGGTAGAGCGCTTTCACTAAGACTTCAAAGTGATAGGGAAAGCATCCGGGTAGGTGGGATTATTACATGATGGCAGACAACTGCTGGTCATTACAAAGAGATTCTCCCAAAAAGTGTAACATTATTTTTGTCAGTTTTTTCTGTTTTTACTTATGTATGTGTACATTATCAAAATATTATTTAATATTTTTCAATAAATAATTGATTTTATTTTTAATTTCTTTTGATATTTATAGTGTAATTCGAAAATGAGGATTAAAAAAAACCCCTAAAAGTATTCACAATTTCATAAATTGTTGGTGTAAATTTTCTCAAATGTTATTATTATATCAAGGGTAACAAAACCACTGTTGACCAGTATAATGATCTACTTATATTGAGTGTTGATACAAATTAGAAAACCTGAAACAACTTACAATTATACTAACATCAACGAAATTTAGCAATTCTATATAAATCCTCTCTTATTATTATTTTTACTTTGGACCAAAAATATTTTTGCATTCTATCCTGCTGGCTTAATAATTTTTTATATTTCTTTACATTTCAACATTTTAGAGATAATTTGATAATATGATTGAATGAAAATCATTCATTTACCAACTCAAAGATCAACTATACATGAACTTTATCACAAAAATAAAACTTATTGACCTCGGTTAATTAAAATTTAGTTGGAAACACCACACTTCAATTTTTTATTTTTTTATTTTGTATTAAAAAGGAAGTGAAAATTTTGAAAAATAATAATTTTCACTGGAAAAGAAATCAACAAAATTAAATGGAAAAAATACACATAAATAACAACACACAGTGTATGAAAATATTTCGTAATTTGTAGATTGTTTGTTTTCACTACAAAATTAATTGTTAAAAATTTAATCACAGCATAAACAACAAAACATATGATGAAAATATAAACAAATGCATAAAATAATGCACATCAGACATCTATGCATCCATATAATACATAACATTTTTAACATTTCCGTTGTAAGCTGTCGATTATGTTTGATTTTAAAATCAGACAACAACGATTTTGCAACATCAAGATACGCACTTTTTAATTTGCAACCAAAAACTACACATAATAGTGTTTATAAAACTTATATACAAAGTATTGAATGAATAATATGGCTAAATTGCAAACAAGTTGAAGAACCCAGCAAAACTTGTTATTACCAGGTAAGGGAAAATGGAGTTAGAAAAAAAATTGTAAATAGAAAGTACTGAATAAGTAGTTACTGATAATATTTTTTTCCTGGTGGGAATCGAACCTTCGACCTCCACACCGATAAGCTCAAATAATACATTATTTTAATATGGTGTTGTCATTTGGAGGTAAGTGGTTACCCAAAGCTTACCTGTATAGACATAAATAAGTCATTACCAAGAAGAATAAGTAGTTACTGATAATATTTTTTCCTGGTGGGAATCGAACCTTCGACCTCCACACCGATAAGCTAGCACGCTACCAACTAGAATACCGGGGCACACGATAACTTGTAATATTAAATAGGGGCTTAAATAAATACATACTTGTAATGAGTAAAATAAGTCATGTTAAATAAAAGCATAAAAAATAATAGCTGCATTTAAAAAGTTTTAAAAATCGGCAACAACAATAAAAAATGTTATATTCCTGTTTCTTGATTTATATTTGCAATGAAATCATACTTTCTCATTAAATGTCAAGTAGTTATATAATACAAAACTAAAAAGTCATTATTAATATCATTCTTAATCAAAGGCTGATGCCAATATTAGCGACCTGACGTATAGATGGCGGCAACGATGGCAGTAGTAGTTTAACTTTCAAGGCGCCACTTTGTAATATATTTTTTTTTTTTGATTTCATCAAAAATAAACGATTTCCGTAAATTTGTAAATATGGAAAAAAATTAGACACATGGAATTAATTGACCATAATCAAATATTCACCCTATTCACCAGATTTAGGTTACTCCGCTTTTTTTTCTATCTGCAAACTTGAAAAAAAAGACTGGGTGGTAAAAGATTTGCGGTTGATGGCTATTTTAAGAAGCCGGACAGTTATTACTTTAAACAGCGTATCGAAGCTATTGAATAACGCTGAGAAAGCAGATTATGTTGAGAATTAAAACAAGTAAAAAAGGGCTAAATTCGGCTGTGCCGAATCTTTGAATACCCTCCACCAATATCCTAAAAATAAGTTCTCTACTGTTTTTGATACAAATAATATAAGAAAATTTTTGAAGTAAAATTATGTAGGTGAAAAAATTTTTTGAGGTGAAAAACTTTTTTAGATGTGAAAAGAACTTTTTTGAAAGAAAAAAAATTTAGAGGTTAAAAAAAATTTTTGAGGTGAAAAAATTTTTTGTTGTGAAAAAAAAATTTTAGTGGAGAAAAAATGTTTGAGGTGAATACAAAATATTTACTGCTAAGCGACTGGTGAAAAAAATATGATCACTAGTTTTTTTAACCATGGACTATACAAAAAAAAAACATTTTAAAGCATAGTTTTTGTCAAATACTCAATTTTGTTCCGGCTAATGGGGACTAGCTCTGCAGCTGAATATGCCTAATGGAGAGAATGTACTTTCTGATGCACCACGCATTGATAAATAGTTGCAACGAATATTCTTTCTTTAAAAAATTGAAGTATGTTTATCTAATGGAGAGAATACAGCAAAGAAATTAATTTATTAAAGAAAGAACATGAGCTGTAACTATTTGTCAATAGATGGCCCATCAGAAGGTGCATATTTTGCTGTAGAGCTAGTCTCCATTAACCATATTGTGCTACAATATGCAGTAGAGTATTATTGATTTTCTATTTTCTTCGTAACATAAATGAATATTTGCCAAAAACTATGAAAAATATATGTTTTATGTGCATATTATACCTTAATTTTTTGAATCATTATTAATTTAGATGTTTAAGAGCACAATATTGCACTTTATTTATGTGTATTTTTTTATGAAAGAAAACATTAACATAAATATACATTTGCCAATCCCTCAATTCTCAAAAATACAAATGGAATAAAAAAAACTATTTTATTGCGTCAAACATTTGAAAATTTGCTTTAAAATTATGTAATAAGTCCACCAGTACCATCTTAATGCATTAGAATTTGACGTTTGTAGTTAATTTAATATTTTTGGTAAATAAATTAATTGAAAGCCTAATCCAAGGCTATATCGCCATGGGGTGCCACCTATTCAAAAGTAGCGGCACTAAAGCAATTATGCATTTTGCTCTTTCTTTATATATCAATTTCTTTGGATCTAGCCATGGGGTAGGGTATTGTTTTAGTTAATTCAGCGATACCTATTCAAAAGTAGCGGCACTAAAGCAATTATGTATTTTGCTCTTTGGTTACAAAAACAAAAAATACATTTTATGGAATGAAACGAAAAACCAACAAAGCTTAAAAGAAAATAATAAAGTAAACCTGATTGGGTTAATCAGGTTTAATATATCTCCTATAGTAGCCAAAGAATTGGAGATATTTTAAATGGAAAATCCTAAGAAAATGCATCGGGAAAAATTATGAAAATTTCATAAAAGGATTTTTAAATAGTTACGTCTATGAAAATGCCGATGTTCTACCCTTCTGTAGGTACGCCATGTCGTTGCAAGCCAGATTTGTTGAGAAACTTGAGCTACACGATAATTTTCTTGTCAGCCAAATATACGAAAACGAGAAAAACACCATCAATGGACGTATTAACGACAATCCAGCTCCTCTGGACCTTACCTCATTCTATATGAGCCCAGCCTCCAGCAATCATAGGGACTGAATTGACTTAAAATTGCATAAGGATCACGAATATATATACTTTAAGGGTTCTTAAACCTATATTTCGACATATTATAAACGGAATGACAAACTGATATATACCCTCACCATATATGGTGGAGGGTATAAAAAAAAGATATGTTTCCCAAATTTGTTCTGTTTTCTTTGTTAGATCAGCTAATTTTGGGACCGCCCTAGTATTAACATAATTATAGCAACACATTATTTTAAAGCTTCTAAATAAGTAGTGATATACGAAGTCTGTTCAATACAATGGGTGAATTTTGAAATTTCTCGGGCTACGTGCTTTCGATTAGCGTTTTATTTTAAGTTGGCACACTTGTCTCGAACATATGTTCTTAGTTGAGTTTGTTTGTGTTTAGTTTGTTTGTAAGAGGAATAAAGGTTAGACAAGTTTTGCTTGTTCGGCGATTTTCTGCTCTGAAAAAAATAGATCAAAGGATTTACATGAAATTTTGTGTAAAAACTGGAATTAAGTGCACAAAAGCACTTTAAATGTTGACAGTGGCATATGGTGATTGTACTCTGAGTCAGAAAAATGTTTACAAGTGGTACAAGCTTTTCAAAGAAGGTCGAGAAAATGTGAATAACGACGCACGTCGTGGAAGCTCCATCACATCAGAAACCGTTGAAAATGTTGAGAAAGTGAAGAAAATTGTTATGAAGAATCGTCAAATCACTAGAAAAAAAGTTACAGACGATATCGACATATCGTTTGGCTGATAACATACAATTTTTTCGCAAATTTTGGGCATGAGGCGTGTGGCAGCGGAGTTCGTTCCAAAATTGCTGAATTTGCATGGGAATTGCAGGAAATGTTGAATGACGTTAACGACGATCTGGATTTCCTTAAAAGAGTCATAGCTGGTGACAAATCATGGGTATATGGTTATGACATCAAAACCAAAGTCCAATCGACCTAATGGAAGAGCCTAGGAGAGCCAAGACCAAACAAAGCACGCCAAGTTTGATCAAATGTCAAGGTTTTGCTCACTGTTTTCTTTGATTACCGTGGCATAGTGCATCATGAGTTCTTGTCACATGGTCGTTTGGTTAATTAAAAGTATTATCTTAAAGTTATGCTTTGCTTGTGAGAAGCAATAGGAAAAAAACGTCCGGAATTGTGGACAAACAATTCATGGGTACTGTATCACGATAATGCACCTGCTCATTCGTCATTGCTTGTTCGTAATTTTTTGAACGAAAAGAACACCGTAGTCATGCCTCAGCAACCGCATTCACCAGTTTTGGCCCCCTGTGATTTTTTCCTGTTCCCATAAAAGGACGGCGTTTTGATACGATTGAGAAGACAAAAACCGAATCGCTGAGAGAGCTCAAGGCCATACCAAAAAGTGCATATCAAAACTGCTTTGAGGATTGGATATACATTGAAGAGGACAAAATAGAACTTGATTAATAAATAAATATAAAGGGTGTCCCAAGAAGAACGCAATTTTTAAATTTTATATAAAACACAGGTATTTAAAAAAAAAAATTGTGAAACTTTATTATATCGTAAAGTAGACAGAATGAGGTTATGTATGGAACAATATATCGTTAAGATGGCCGCCGCGGCTTTGCTGGCATGCACGCGATCTTTAAATGATATTTTCAATGACCGTTTTGCATGAATGCTGCGGTATTTCATTAATGCAGCGTCCAATTTCCTCTTTTAAGGCTTGAGTCGTCGTCGGCTTATTCGCGTAAACCATCGACTTCAAAAAACCCCAAAGGAAAAAATCTAATGGTGTTAAATCGCACGATCTAGGAGGCCAATTCTGATCTCCAAAACGCGAAATAACACGACCGGGAAATGACTGATGCAGCAATTGAATTGTTTCTCTGGCTGTATGACATGTGGCGCCGTCTTGTTGAAACCACATGCCCTCAACATTCATTTCTTCAATTCTAGGCAAGAAAAAACTGGTTATCATTTCACGATACTGAAGACCATTGACTGTTTGCGCTTGACCTGCCTCATTTTCATAAAAAAAAGGTCCAATGATTCCTTCAGCCTAAAAACCACACCACACAGTGACACGTTGAGGATGCATTTGCTTCTCGTGAATCACTCGAGGATTTTTCTCACCCCAAATGCGACAATTCTGCCTATTGACGAAGCCATCAAGATGAAAATGGGCCTCGTCACTGAAGATGATTTTATCGGGAAAATCAGCATTTTCATGTTGTCTCTCCAATACCCAATTAACGAACTCCCTTCGCTGTCCATGGTCAGCTGGCTTCAGTTCCTGAGTCAATTGAACTTTGTATGCATGATGATGCAAATCTTTCGTCAAAATTCGCTGCAAAGTGGATTTGGAGACACCAATTTGCTGATCTCGGTGTCGAATTGAGGTGGATGGAGTTTGAGCGATATCATCACGTACAGCTGCGACATTTTCGGTCGATCGACCTGGTCGATGGCGCGTTGTTGTCTTTACATCACTAACAGACCCAGTTTCGGCAAATTTATGCATTAATCTCTTTACAGTTGACTCTTTTGGAGCATTATTGTGACACCAAATTGATCGCAATTTGCGAACTGTAGCCGCAAAACTTTCAACATTTTGGTAAAACAATTTTACAATGAGAATGCGTTGTTCATCCGTTTTTACTAACCTCGTACCTTCTACTAGCAAACAATAACAATTGTTCAAATGTCAAACAATGACACTTCGAATGTTGCCAGATTTAAAAATTGCGTTCTTCTTGGGACATTTACCTTTTCTATTGAACAGACCACGTATATCAATATCGGTAACTCATTATAACTTTCAAATATTGTATTACTTAAGGTTTAAAAATAAAACAAAGTGAAAAGGATTTTCATTTACAAGGTAATACCTGAAATAGGTCCAAACCTTTACCAAGATATTGCTGGGAAGAAGTTGTAATGGTGGTGGTGGTGTTGTTGGTAAATGCAGTTGCATATGTTTTTTTTATTATTCGGAATTGTAAAGTGTATTTTTGAATGTGAAATAAGAAGACCCCATTCACATATTTATAATAAACCACACAAAATTCGCATGTTTTATTTGTTAGTAAAAACAAAACAAAAACACAATCCTACCATAGAAAATTTTTGTTATAGAAATATTTAACAAAAATTAAAATTCACATACATATTACATTGTGTTTTTTTTTAGTTGTACTGTAAATTTTTTATAATTTGAGGTCGATGTTAAAATAAAATCTAAAACTAAAAAATAAAAAAAGTCATTAAAAAAAAGAGTCTTTGATTATGAACACTGAGCAAAAAATAAGTCGTAAAAATTTACAGACAACAATTTTAGAGTTCATTTAAAGAGAATTATGTGATTTTATCAGTTCACATGACAGACGCCTTCTGAAAACTCTGTTATACTAATTTTTCCTCAAAAATGACCACAAGTACTTCAAATGGTAAATTTCTTAAAAATAATGTCAAACAAAGTGAGTCCCTACAAAAAATTTCTGATGGAAACTAACACATACAAACTTATTTTCTAACACACTTGCAGCTGTTTTCTTGCTGTCGGCGTTGCCATACTGGTATTTTCCGTAGTAAATTTCGATAAACATTCTGTTAAATTTTCTCTTTTACGTAATCTTACTTTGGCATCATTTTTATATACGTATTTGATCATCAGAGTATGTTTTTCAAAAGTTTTAGTGTTTTTGTCTTTTTTTTAAATAAATTTCATGTAAATATTA
The DNA here is from genome assembly GCA_949748255.1 of Eustalomyia histrio. Classification (NCBI taxonomy): domain Eukaryota; kingdom Metazoa; phylum Arthropoda; class Insecta; order Diptera; family Anthomyiidae; genus Eustalomyia; species Eustalomyia histrio. Next base: position 203,831,342 of record OX456523.1, on the reverse strand, counting down.
AGATTTTATATATTATGGAATTGTGGGGATTTTTTTAAACAAGACTTTGTTATTAAAAAACGTTACGTATGTTTACAGTATTACTGATTAGTAAAATACTGTGGAGTGAGCAGTTTAGATATATGTTTTACTACTTCATGAAGTTCACAAGTATGAGAGAGAAACAAAATCACACGTACACGAATGTTTACATCAGTTTTTTCATATTGCCCTTAATAAAATGATAGAAACTTCTGATGTATTTACCCATCAGCAATGACCATCAGATGACGCATCAAATGACCGTCATTGTTCCTGTAGGGATATGACCATAAAATGTGTTTCGTAAAAAACTTTAAATATATATTTCGGAATGCCTCTAAAGTTAAGAAAAAAAACTTTTTAAATGGAAAAAATTAAAATCTAGTAAAACTAAATTACTAAGAAGGGAAAAATATTGTTATACCTATTTAGGAGGCTCTAGCTCTTCTAATACTTGTCGTTTAGATAAGATCTTTTGCCAGATCGTAATACATGTATCAGCTTATACAGAAAAAACTAAAATCGAATTTCAATCAAAATATTTGTAAAATTTAATGGCATTTGGACCAACTAAAGAATTCAAAAAAATTTCAATTAAATATTTTTTTGATTTTTTGTTAATTTTCAATTAAAAGTTTAATCATATCAATTAAATTTTTAATTGAAAATGAACTTGGTGTAAGAAATATTTTGGTTTACAATTATTATTTTGATTTATTTATATCTTCTATGAAAGGAATCAACAACAATTCCCTGAATTCTCTGAATTTTATATTAATTGAATAAAGTAGAAAATTAATTATTCAAATAATGAACAGAATTTTGCAAATCAATCAGATTTAAAAACTAAACCATGGAATCGTGTTTTTAACGATCCATTCAAAAATTTTAAAATTCTGAATTCTTTTATGATGCAAAACTTTTTCTTGAATATTTATTTTTAATTTTTAGCAAACAAAATCTGAAAAAAAAAACATTTTAAAAATAAGGAAAATTTGATTATTTAACAATTTTTTAAGGATTTTTGGGTATTTCAACTTTGAAAATGGCAACACTGCTGATGCATCATGATAAAGTTGGTACCATAATATTTATGTGGTGCTATTGGAACCTCAAAAGTACTATGGTACACTTATGAACTATTTATTTGCTACAAAGTATTTAGAAATTTTATTATAATGTATATTTGGTAAAAAAAAATATTGAAAATTTGATTAAAAATTTAATTGATTTAAATCAGGAATTTTATTAATATTTTAATTGATTTGATGCTGGAATTTCAATTAAAAATTTTATTAAAATTTCAACTGAATTTTGGTTAGAACTTTAATTAAAGTTATAATTAATATAATTATATAAACTTTAATTGAAAATGTTGAAGATTTTTGATTAAAAATTTAATTGATATGATTAAAAAAATATTGAAAAAATTTCAATTAATTTTAACAACAAAAAAAAATTATTTGATATAACAAATTTCTTTTGCTGGTCCAAATTCAATTAAATTTTGAATTGTATTTACAAATATTTTAAATGAAACTCGATTTTTTGCAATTAATATTTTGTGTGTAGCTAAAATTTATTAATTTGCTTTATTGATTGAAAGCACAACAAAAAACTACTTTGGCAAAATTGATGAAAATCCACAATTTCGAACATTGTTAAACCTCTAATTAAGCCTCTTGGGACATTTATGTCCCAAGGCGATTTGTATAGGAGGTTTGGGACAACAAAAATTTAGTAAGCTTCCCCTTAGCAGTGCTCAAATTTGATTTAATACACTCTTATTTCAGTAACGGAAAATCAATTTATAAAGTTTTCATAAATATGATGAAACGTTTTTATAAACTTTTTTGAAATATGTTTCAAAACTTTTCTGTGGGAAACGGACCTGTTACAGGACATATCACGTAGCTGGTCTATTTGGATAGGGCACTGTCACTTTGACATGGGCTTTTCATTGGAGGGTGTGAATTTCGGTTTATGACATGTCACAGTACTTAGGCAGAAGAACCTATCATAGGATTAACATAAAAGAACCTGTCACATGACCAACGCAAAGGACCCATCTGGGGATGAGTATAAAAGTAGATTTTCATTCAATTAATTAAATAAGTAATAATATAAAAATTATCGACTGGGCGTAAGTAGGGCTCGATCACGCCACGTTTTGTTTACCAGGCAAACGTTCCGCCGTCTTAACTATTGTTTAGATTTTCTGTTCAGGACAATAAAAACATGGAGATGGGAAAAACACTAACACTAGAATAATATGTACGTCACGTGGTGTAATACTTTGTACGTCACTTGATGGGTCCTTAGAGGGAAATTGACGCATCCTCAGCAGTCAATTGACTTAACAAAAGTATCATTTCGAATTTAGTTTAACATTTTTCTTTAAGTGTAATATATATATATATATTTTTTTTTTTGTTTTAATATTTTTTCATATTCTTTTATTATCAAAATATTAATGTTTTTTTTTACGATTTTTATGCACCTTACTTGCTTTTGTTTAACTTCAAACGGCAACACATGAGAGAGTGTTGTGTATGTTTGTATGAATTCAAATTAACAGCATGAGTTTTTGTTGTTCATACATAAAGTGGTAAATGAAAATCATGCACAACGCGTACTACTCGTAATTGTTGTTACACCCTGATTACGCGACCATACAAACTTTTAACATACAATGAACAAACCGAATGAGCGAACGCCTGCCTCCATTGCCATGTTTCAAACTATCGTACATACTTACAAACTAATACAAGTGACTATAAATTAGTTTGTTTGTTAGTTAGTGCTGCTGCAACTTCAAATGGCATTAGTTTTTAATACAGCCACCACAGCTAATAACACCCCCACCACCCCCACATTTTGCTTAATAATGAAAATTACCAACTATAACAACAACAACAACAAAAAGCCATATTAAAAACTATCATAAGCCTCTTTAAAGTTTAAGTTTATATTTTTAGTTTTGAAATCACGCTTTAATGATTTTTATGCTTTAAAAAGCCCCCCGAAAAAAAAATAACATAAAAATTTATAAACAAATTATAAATTAAATTGATTTAAAAATCCTATAAAAAAATATATAATTTACCAACAATTTTTTTTTAAATGGCTTTTAAAAATGAGCTGAAAAAATATTTTAGAAATTATCTTTTTAATTTTGAGAAATCAATTTTTGCAAATATTTTATTTTTGTTTAAATATTTTTTGTTAATTTAATTCAATAAAATTATCAAATTGACACGCAATGTTGTTGCTTTTTACTGCTTGCAAATGTTATCAGCGTTTTTATTATTTTAAAAAATTCTCATGATTTTTGCAATAATTTATTATGTGGTTTATTTAGCTTCTACATATTTTGCTTTAATTGGCAATTGTTAATAATATTTTATATTTCAATTAAATTTAATTCAATTTAAAGAAAAATGCAAAATGCATGTGTTAATTTGTATGCACTGAAATAATTATTACCATTTCATCTGGCTTTAAGGGCTAAACTAAGTGAATGTATGTATATACAGAGAAAGAACTTGTTTGGGGCAATAATATTTTGATGCTCTTTTTGGGATTATGATTGTGGCAACCATAGTCGTACTATAATATAGTTATCATATTATGATAATAAAACAACCATAATTTATCATAATATACTCATCACAGTTATATTATGATTCGAAATCATGAAAAAGTTCTTTAAATTTAAGAATATTTCTTCAAGGTAATGTTTTTCCTAAAGAAATAATTTGATATAAGGGACATTTTCAAGAAAACTTCTTTGATTTTATAGACTTTTTTAAAGAAAAATACTTAAAAAAAACTTTAAAATTCTAAGGACTTTTTTAATAAAAAAAAACATAGAAAAATGTTTAGATTCTAAGGACATTTTTAAGATTATTTTAAGATAGTCCTCGGAGGCTTAGAATTTTTGTTTAAGAAATAGAATCTAATAATATTTCCTCAGAATCTAAGTATTTTTCATGATGAAAAGTCCTTAGAATCTAAGAATTTTTTAGAATATGGTTTATTAAGAATATATGAAATTTTATCTAAGAAAGCGTTTGCAGAATCTGAAAATTTTACTTTATGGAAAAGTTTATAGAATCTAAAATTGTTTCGATTAGAAAAATTTCTAAAAACCTACATTTTTTTTCAATTGTATTTCAGAAATAGTCAATTGTATTTCAGAATAGTTAGTTCTGAAATACAATTGACTATTTCTCAAATACAATTGACTATTTTTGAAATACAATTGACTATTTCTTAAATACAATTGACTATTTCTGAAACACAATTGACTATTCTCAAATACAATCGACAATTTCTAAAATACAATTGACTATTCTGAAATACAATTGATTATTTCTGAAATACAATTGACTATTCTAAAATACAATCGACAATTTCTAAAATACAATTAACTATTCCTGAAACACAATTGACTATTCTGAATTACAATTGACTATTTCTGAAATACAATTGACTTTTTCTGAAATACAATTGACTATTCTGATATATAATTGACTAGTTCTGAAATGCAATTAACTATTCTGAAATACAATTGACTATATTTGAAAGACAACTGGAAAAGGTGTAGTATTTTGTGCACAAACTTTTTCTTATAAAAATTATTTGATTTATATTCTGAGTACTTTGCCACAAGAAAGTCGTTATTTTACAAGAAATGAATTAATGAAGATATTTTTAAAAAAAAGTGTATTATTTTTTTTTATTAAAAATAATTAAAAAATATAAAATCTTTATATAGAATCTTTTTGACAATGACTTTTTTAGACAATGATTGATTAGCATAGATTATAAATTATTATGTGCATAAGAAATTTTCGAAAATAAACCCCCCTATATTATCATTTTTACATGGGTGAGTGAACTGATACAATTTTTTTATGAAAACGAGACAGTATTATGACTTTTAATGTCAAAGTCATTTGATTTTTAATGATTTATTGATTGTTGTCAGCATTTTATAGTTCCATAATTATCATATTTATATTATATTCAGAATTTTTGTTACCACAGTGTGGTTACAGCCAATCATGTTATAAAATAAAAAGTGGTAATCATGAAAAAATGAAATACTTACTACAATAGTAACGGTGGTAGCGACCATATTGATGGTTAGAAGAACCTATTTATCAACCAATAGCTTGATTCTTACAACCAAACCCGAATGTAGCAAGCATAATATAGTAGCAGTGATCATGTTGCAACCATTTTTTACTCTGCGTGTACTGTTATTGCTCAAAGAACACTGTGACAGTAGATGATACGGGCGGATCAATAAGTTCGTGACTTTTTAAACTTCCCTCGTAGTTATATGAGCTGCAACACTGCTCCCATCAAGTACTACTTGTCAAATTCCGAGCAAATTCTGGCATTTACTTTGCGATTAACAGCTGTTCAAAACATACAACCTCGTGGATTTTTTTCAAAATGGAAAAAAAGTGAATTTTGAGTGCTTTTTAAACATTATTTTTTGCGAAAAAAAAACCGTCAATCAAACCAAGGAAAAGCTTGATAAATACTATGGGGACTCTGCACCACCGATTTCAATGGTAAAAAAGTGATTTACTGACTTTCGTTGTGGTCGCACAAGTACAAATGACGCTGAACGTTCTGGATTTTTTACCATAAATTTGGCTACGAATTGGTACCTCATCCGAAATATCGTCCGGATTTAGCACCCAGTGACTATTTCCAAACCTAAAGAAAGAAAGAGATTTAGCTCCAACGATGAAACTATTGATCAAACAAATGCCTATTTTATGGACCTCGAAAAATCCTGTTTTTTGGAAGGGATACAAAAATCGGAGTAAAGTTGTATCGAGCTAAAAATAGATTATGTTAAATAATAAAAAAAAATAACTGTGTTTCATTTAAAAAGTCCCGGACTTATTGATCCGCACTCATACCACTAGAATTCTATGGGGGTCCGGATAGGCGAGAAAATAAGAGATATTTATAATTCGGTAAAAAGTATCTTGGTAATATAGTAAGTATTCTCACCGGGTATTCTTAGAAAATTATATTTGTGGTATTCTGACCGGGCTTAAGTGTATGTACTATTATTGTTTTTTTTTTCGTTTTTGTTGCCATGAGTCAGTGTCAACGAGTATCTTCAATGACGATTCCTCTTTTTCAACCTAACCTAAATGGTTCAAATTTCTCAGGTCTGCCTAAAGCATTAGAGAGTTAAAGAATTATTTTATTTATTTTATTTATATTAATTATATAATGACAAATTATATCCTAATACCCTAACCGAGCACCAGTAACAAAGGTTATCGTATCGTTGTAGCAAAAACAGACCAGAGCCTCTGGTGGGAATTGAACCCACGACCCCCGTTAAAGAATTATTTTATTTATTTTATTTATATTAATCATATAATGACAAATTATATCCTAATACCCTAACAGAGCACCAGTAACAAAGGTTATCGTATCGTTGTAGCAAAAACAGCCCAAAGCCTCTGGTGGGAATTGAACCCACGACCCCGGTAGCTAGCACGCTACCAACTAGTAGGCTAGTAGGGGCGCTCAGTTAAAGAATTAAAATGCTATAATATTAAGCAAAATTTAATAACCCACTCTTAATTAAAGCCTTATATTTATAAAGTTTAATTAACAAACAAACCCAATAATATTTTTGTGTAAAATACTTTTAAATGTTTTTCAAATAACCAACTCAAATCGATAATCTTGTTAAAAAGAAGTTGTATGAATTTTGAAAAAAAACAGAATAAAAAAACCGTCATAAAATCTACAATATTGTAATGGTATTTAGTTTCAATACGATTTCTTAAGCATAATCTACAAAAATGTTATTATTTTCCCATTAACATCAGGTATAGTTTTTTATTTGTTCGCTTGTCCGTCTGTCGTTTTTTTTTTTTTTTTTTTGTCTTCTAAAGGTGTGGTCTATTCTTTTGAGGCTTCCTGCCATATGTTTAAAGCAACTAAGCTCCAAAGCACTAGAAAAAACTTCGGCAGAAAAAAAAAATACATTAATAATTCTAAACATCACGACAAACTTAAAAGAAGCTAAAGCTAGAGCTGAAAACTCTGTAAGACTACAAAAAAAAAAACACTTGTTGTCATTATCATAGTAGTTTGAAAAAAAAAATGCCACTCATAATATATGAATCTTAACGTTTTTTTTGTGTTGTGAAAAAGAAACTGAACAAAAAAAAATTAAAATTAAAACAGAGGCGTCATGGAAACCATCTCGAGGTCAGCCACTCTTTTTACATGACGTGAAAAAAAGTTGCAGCTTAGAATTTTTGTATTTCTTTAATGTTACTTTTTATAGCAGTTAAATGAAGCGTTTATAGACTCACTAGAGTCAAGGAATTCTCAAATGGTGGTGCTCAACGTATTATTAGGATTTAACAATATATATTTTTTAGCAAAAACTTTATAAAAAATATAAAATGAATTTGGGAGAAATTACAAGTTTTCTTTACAAGATATGATTCTCTTAAGCAACTGGTACTTACATCAGTGTTTTATTATAAAAGTTTTAAAACTCTTAAAGTTATCATAATATAAATAAGCTCCATATTAGCTATTAAACCATCAAACTGATAAATTTTGTTTGCTATGAAATTTATTTGTTTTTATACCTTATACTTTAGGCGAAAAGAGCCGAAAAAATTAAGTGTCAATTACGAAAACTAACCCAGTCAGAAAAATGCAAACGGCAGAAATCTGTCAAGGCACTTTATATGCACATAAAAAAATATGTTTGGGATGACCATATTTTTTTGATCTTATGATTGCGGTATTTATATTATTAAATAGTTTTAACAATCATACTCTTAGTATTTTTTTATTATGATATGATCCTTAAATTATCACCTAATGATGCCAAAATTATCTAAGTGTTATCTTATTATAGTTTTACAGATCATACTATGATCATAATATTTACCCAATCATTTTATTATGGTCATGTGGAAAATTTTATGATCATTTAAGACCATATTAAAAAATTAAATCAAAAATATTTTTTAAAATAGTTTAAAAATGTTCCTCAATTTAAGTAAAATTTTATTAAAACTTGGAAAAATTTTCTTAAAACGAATACAAATTCCTATGTTTGAGTAAAAACGAAATATTTTATATACTCAGAAATAGTTTATACCTTTCTTAAGTAATACTTCTTGAGTATTTAAAATAAAAATTTATCAATTTTTAAGAAAAACATCTCAGTTTTAAGAAATTTGCATACAAAAAAGTAATAGAATCAAGTTTAGTTCAAAAAAAATTTAGAACATAATTTACTGCCATTTAGTTGAAAAAATGTATCTAACTTAAAATGAGAAAGTACGTGAACTTAATGTGTGTTCACTTTTTTTTCGCGAGTAGTAAAATTAACTAAATTTTTTAAAGCAATTTCGAAATTCAGTTTTTAAATCTACCACTTTCTAATTTTTAAGATTGTTTTCTAAAAATTAGTTCAGGAAATTGAAAACAAAAAGTAATAATTTTTTTCTATGTTATAATAAAAATTTATTCAATTTTAGAATTTGATGAACTATTTCTTAGAAAAATTTTCATGCAACTTAGTTCAGATAAATTTAAAAATTTTAAAAAAATATTTTTGTTTTCAAGTAAAAGTTTTCTAATTTTTGAAATATAAAAAAAAAAAATTTTTTGTTGGAAAACGTTTAAATTATTTTCAATATTCTATTCCAAAAAAACAATAAATTAAAAACAAACTAATTAGTTAATTATATAACTTTATTTGATGTTTTTTCAATATTGAAAATAAAATAAGAATTTTTATAAAAAAAGAAAAGATCTTTAGCTGAATAAATATAATATTAACAAACTAATTAGTTTTCCTAATTTCCAAGAAAAAATATTATAAAAGGAAACAAATGAAAGTAACCATTTAAAAAAATTATCGTGCATGATTGTAAGTTTTGGTGCGTGATTCAAAAATGGCTCACATGTTCATCTCTAATCTTAACAGTCTTTACCATTGAACTTAAAATAGCTTAAAATATTTTTTTAAAATTTTGTTAGCAAAAGGTTAAAAATTTCGATTATGCGCTTTTATGTAATAATTTTGTTTGCTGACTACAATAACAAATATCGCAAGAAGATTTTATACATTACGGCATAATGGCTTTCCTATAATTGACGTAGCGCTTATTTAACTTTATATTTATTGAACTATTTTTTTTTTCACTTAATAATAAAAAAGTTGAGATTTGTATAAATAAAAGTTTAAGTTAAAAATCCCATAAAACAAACTTATGACCTTTTCCATTTTCCAATAATAACAAGAAATTTAACTGTGATATTTTGTTTTTTTTTTTTTGTTTGCAACAATTTCCGTAAATTAGTTAATTTAAGAAGACAAAGGACACCCAGTGTTCCTTTGCCATAGATGTCGGGTGTCACTTAAGGCGTCCCTTTTTGTTGTTCCCTCTAGCAGAACCGTTAATTAACTACGAAAAGGATGTGACTTTGTCACAATTTATTACGTTTCAGAATTTCCTGCAGTACATTTTTTTTTAATTTGTTTACCTTTTTGCTAATGAAATTTAATTTATATTTTAAATACATGAGTTGAGTACGATTCAATTTAATTTAGATACAAAAAGCTTTTTAGGAGCAGTGTCCTCACAAAGCGGAAGTCCTCCGAAAGTGGAAAAATACTTACACAATGAGTGTAAAGTACTTTAAAATATATGGTATAATATATTACCTTTACCAAAGAAACAGTTTCATACTCGTATTTATTAGAAAATTTTTATCAAATTTAAGGATAATTTTCACTTAAAAGAAGGGCTATTTAATTTGATGTTAGAAAATATTTTCTTATTTTCAGCGAGTTAAGTCCTAGTTTTTAATAAAAAAAATTATATAATGAACTTAAATAAAATAAAATTTTTCTTAGAACCAAGGAAACATTTCCTAACTAACAGTACAATTTAGGATGATATATGAACTAATTAGGAGGAAATATTACTGTTTTCCAATAAAAATTTAGTTCTCAGTAGTAAAATTTTTATATAATTTAGAAATTTTGACCAAATTTTAAGTAAAATTTGTTTCTTATTTTCAACGAAAATTTTATTAAATAAAAGGTGTCTTTGGCGCCGTTTTTATTTCAATTTTTCCTTCAAATAAGTTAATTTTTATAAATTCTTGTTAATTTTTTTTAGTGTATTACTAATAATTATGAAAATGGCGAAATTGCAACAAAAAACAAAAAATTACCGTCAAATCTGGTATACAAGTAAAAAGTTTGTGAATCACTAGACTTTTAGAATTTAAAATTAATTTAAGTTTGTTGGTTTAAGACGGTAATTCCCAACACAGCTCCAAAAACTTCCGTATCTCCTTTTATAATATCATAAGTTGACAGCTTGTAACAGAAAACAGCGAATTAATTATAGATATTTTATATAATTTCCATTTTCAAACCATAAGTTACACATGTATTACTCTTAAAATTTAAGATCTCTTTTTTTCACAGATTTGTCTGCCAAACACTTCACTTACAACAGACACCAGACACCCAATTCACACGATGACTTTCCACCATGTTTGAAAATCATGATTGTTTGAGTTTGTAGGCGAACAGTGTAGAGAAGCAATCGGGGTACAGAAAAAATCACGTTTTCTGTTCTCGGTGATTGTTTTCATATTTTTCTTTGCACACATTCGTTTTTTTGTTATGTTGCTTCAATTAATTTTCTCTTTCAATGTGTCAACAGCTCTACAACAGGGATGGAAAATTGGATTTTTTCGGTATCAAGAAAAAATTCAAAAATACCTTTTTGAAGCAGTACTAAATTTAATAAAAAAAATTATATAAAATTAATATACATAAAAATAAAAATTAACACAAACCGTATATAAAATTCGTTTTTATAAAATTAATATACATAAAAATAAAAATTAACACAAACCGTATATAAAATTCGTTTTTACATAAAATTAACATACGTTAAAAATATATATTTTTTATATTAAACAAAAAATTTTGCTAATTTGAGCTGCTCATTTCCTATGAAATTGCCTTACAAATTCGAATATACAAATTTATATTTTTTTTATTGAGCAACATTTTTTTATTTTATCAACTTTTCCATCCCTGCTCTGCAATACAAAAGCACTGTCTTATTACGTACGCACATCAGGTTGTAAAGAAGAATAAGCGATTAAATCAACCCTAAAATCATGGGGACAAAATCATTGTATTGAAAAAAAAGTCATGATTTTAAAATCGTCGTGTGAATTGGGTGGTAATGGCAAACGAAATATTCATCTGAATACACTCCTAATAATTGATTACAACAAAAAAATGTCTAAATAACAAAAAAAATTGTCAAATAATCCCCTTTTCGTACAATTTAGAAAAGTTTTTGTTACTTTGACTCTAGTTTCGTATTTTTGTACATGGACTATTATGAGTGTACTGGAGAATTTTTTTCACTATTAATTTTTCTAATGGTAAAAACAAAAATCTCTGATAAATTAAAAATACACTCGATGCATAGTTGCATTTGCTTTCGCATTCCGGCCACTTACTTTGACAGTCAGGTTCACAATATTCCTAAATACCCTTTTTGACGGTCAAAAGTGAATTACTTAAAATTTGTATAATTTATAAATGCGGTTTTATTATTTTAATAATGTTTTCTTTTCATTGCATGAACACAAGAATTTGTTCATTGCAATGAAATTGAAATGTGTTTCTTCCTCAACCCAAGTGGGGCTATGACCTTACGTTGGGAACCACTGATTTAAGACATTCTTTTTTTTTTTTGCATGTATTGTATTATGTGACGCTAGTATATTTGTTGTAGTTGTTGTTAAAAAGAATGCAATTATAGACAAAGTTGTTAATGATCAAACAAATGAGATTTATATGCATAGCTACCAGACTCAACGATTTATTATCATTTTAACGATTTTTCAGCAAAAACTTGCAAAATGACGATTTGACGACTTTTAGTCACACAATTACGACATTTTTATTTAATTAATTAAAAACAAGAAAATCTTTTATTTGTGTGAAAATGTAATTTTTTGTAATTTTTAAAGCAATTTTCATTTTAAGCAGAATATAAAAGGATTATTTTAAAAATTGGTTTTAGCTGACTTTTAAAATAAATTATATATGTTTAATATTTCGTTAATGATTTATTAACTTGTGAATCAGAGAACTGCAAAATCAACTTTTTTTTAATCATACACAAAAATTCTTGTTCACATTTAATATCTCAATAAAATTCACTGTAGAATAAAATCAGCATCATGTTACTGAACGCGTAATTTGGATCAGTTTGAATCATCTGTCGATTATGTTTTATGCAAATGTAATCACTCAACAAAAAGTCAGCGTTGAATAAATCAGAAAAACAACAAACAACGCATATGTGTGTATTCATAATTAAAACAAAATAGAAACACATTTCATAAATGATATAATGTACATTAAGGTGGGACTTAAATCCGACTTTTTAGACTTTTTATTAATAATACAATACTAAAAATATTCTTCTTTGTGAAATAAAAATATTTTTTTTGGAAAACAAATTTAGGTCGATATCTCAGGCCTGCCTAATCCGGAAAAATTATATATTGTCTAAGTTTTTTGTCATCTATTTGGATTGAAAAATTAGGCAATATTTAACTTTAACCGGTTTGGGCGACCTTGAGATGTCGACCTAAATTAAAAAAAAATCAAAAATTTCACAAAGAACAATATTTTTGGTATTACTAATAAAAATTCTTAAAAAAACGAGTTTTAGACCCACCCTAATGTTCATTATACCATTTATGAAATGTGTTTCTACAAAACCATCTCCTTTTTATAGATAAGGAACTATTTTATTTTAATTATGAATACACACATACGCGTTGTTTGTTGTTTTTTCTGATTTATTCTACATCAAAATAATTATTGTTGACTCAAACGAACATAATAAAATCAATGGTATAAAACGACCGATGATTATAAATCAGTGACACAACAATTTGCACGTCATTTGATTGATTTAAAATCATCAACGCAAACACATATTTATTCTTGTGTTGACTGCGTATGAGCATTTTGCAATCAGCAGTTGCAGTTCTCTGTTGTGAATTTAATGGACATATTTATTTCATGACTTAATGAGGGGATTTATAAATGTGGCCGCTTGTTGAATAATATTCGCCCATTTCTTTTTTGTTTTTAAAATTAAATATTTTAAGTAAACAACCCAAATAAAATAATTATTTCCACATCCCATACCAAAGTCGAAATAAATATGAACACACATTAACATACAATGGCTTGTATATGATTGTACATGGCATACATGATTATAACCGTCCATGCATCATATATCTTTGCATTCATCATATATGATATAATGAATGGTCATATAATAAACTATGCATGGATGTTTATGATCATGTACGCCCAAGAATATTCTTATACCAGCCCATGTATGATGACGTACGATCATATATATTTCGATAGTAATTGCTAGAGTGTTAAATTCATCGAAAAAGTCAAACTTTAGCTGCGACGATAACTTCTTCAACAACTACGTTAGCAGAACTTTTGTAAATTTCTACGGCCAAATAGTGTTTGACATTTTTCCATTAATCGTATTCAATAATCCCTACAAATATTTTCAATTACTAAAATACCACAATAATAATTAAATACCAATTACCGATTTACCAACAAATTAGTTGATTTCAATTTAAAATATAAAAATGTATAGTACTTACATTAAAAACTATTTGTCAATTATTGCAAGATTTATCAAAAATCTGTAATGAAAAAAAATAATATAAAAGTTTTTTATTAAAATTACAAAAATGTTTGATTTTGCTATAAAAAATATTTAAACAATTTTACAATTGAAATTTTAAAAGATACATATATTTTGTTGTGAACAGTGAGTGCATACCAACATGAAAATAAAAAATATTGTTGAATTTTTTTTCGCAAAACAAAAACAAATATTCAAGATTAAATGATAGTTAAAAGAGAACAGAAACGTGTAAAACTGCAAGAAATGCAAAAAAAAATGAATGATAATATTACAATATATTCCCGAGTAAGAAAAAATTGATCTGGCACAATGTTTAATCATATCCAATTTAATATTCATAAATATCTGCTGTAAAATCTAGCTGATCTTATTAAATCCGAAAAATTGGCGGAATAAATTAGATCCAGGAATGTAATTAAGGATTAAGTAAATCCGAATTTTCCAAAATTAAAGTCGACCGACTTTATTAGACTACATTGTTCGTATAATTGTATTATATATAATTACATATAATTATACCTTCGGGACATACATACGAGGCGGATCAATAAGTCCGCGACTTTTCCAACTTCCCTCGTAGTTATATGAAAAAAACACTGCTGCCATCAAGTACCACCTGTTAATAGACTACTGTCAAATTTTGAGCGAGTTCCGCCATTTACTTTGCGTTAAACAGCTGTTCACAACATACAACCTCGTGAATTTTTTTAAACGTGGAAAAAAGTAAATTCGAATGTTCATTAAACATTATTTTTTAAGAAAAAAAACCGTCAAGCAAACCAAGGAAAACCTTGATATATACTATGGGGACTCTGCACCATCGATTTCAATGGTAAAAAAGTGGTTTACTGACTTTCGTTGTGGTCGCACAAGTACAAATGACGCTGAACGTTCTGGAAGGCCAATTGAGGTTGGCCGATCGAAGAGTAAAAGTGCGTGAGATTGTTGATGTCATAGGGATTTTAAAGGATTGTTTGGAGTTGTTTAACCGCAATTAGAATGAGTTTTTGCGGCGTTTTGTAACTATGGATGAAACATGGATCCATTATGTACAACACTTCGGAGACCAAGCAGCAGTCTAAACAATAGTTTTTTCCGGGTGAAAGGCCAAGGTAAGTTTGTCGGCCAATAAGGTGATGGCAACAGTTTTTTGGGATGCGCGCGGTACAATCCACATCAATTACCTTCAAAAGGGAAAAACAATAAACGGCGAATATTATGCCAATTTATTGGACCGATTTAGCTAGGATTAAAAAAAAACCACCCCATATGGCCAAGAAAAAAGTTCTTTTTCATCAATGGGTGCACACGTGTGTAGTCTCAATGGAAAAATTCCATAAATTGGGCTACGAATTGGTACCTCATCCACCATATTCTCCCGATTTAGCCCCCAGTGACTATTTCCAAACGTAAAGAAATGGCTCGGTGGAAAGAGATTAAGCTCCAACGATGGAATTATTGATCAAACAAATGCCTATTTTATGGAATTTTAAAAATCCTATTTTTTGGAAGGGATACAAAAATTGGAGAAACGTTGGACTAAGTGTATTGAGCTAAAAGGAGATTATATTGAAAAATATTTTTTTGTCAGTCACAATGCGATGCAAAAAACCCTTCGTTTTTTGGCGTTCAAGAAGCCTTTCGACGTCGTGCGCTTCAACTTGTATGGCTTTTAGGCGTTTGCTGACTGGTGAGTTATCCACTCTCAATGATTCTGACAACTCCTGAAGCATTTGGCATTCGTCCACCTAGAGCAATGATTCCAATTTTATGTCTTCAGAGTCTTCCTTGTTTTCGAGCTCAATATCACCACATTTAGATAGAGCATGCTCGCCGTAACCTTGCACTAAGATTCGATGATATTAAAATATTAAAGAAGAACTCCCCGCAAAAATACCTGATACGAAATTCGACATGTTCAAGAAAAATATTTTATATTGTTGTTAAGAGCCAAAGGCTCTTAGTGACTATTGATTTTAGCGGCAAAACATTGGAAACTGAAATATTGCTTTATATGCTATCAAAATTTTCTATGTATTGTTGCAACGAAATAGGTTAAAATAATCAAGTTTTGTAAAAAAAACATTAATAAGAAAATAAATTAAAAAAGACAAAAAATACTTTTTAACTCCCTGGCTGGGATTCATGGAACCACATACAAAAACATATATAACAATATCTACAATTTGTTCACAAATATTGTAACATATATAATTATATATTATCATAGAGGAAGAATAGTATAGAGGATGCAACGCCGGCAGCGGCCAAATAAAATTTTATACAGAATACAAAGGTTCGGAAACTGAGAGCAAACAGGGGAAAATTGAGCAAATTTCCCTGATTTCTGCAACAATTTTAGTAAATTTCCCTGTTTTTAAACCTTTTTTAAAAATCCAATTGGGAAATCTGCTAAAAACTAATTGGATTTGCAGAGAAAATAAATTGGAATCGCAAAAAAAACCAATTTGAAAAAATGCTGAACCTTTGAAATCTGCACATATAAAAACAAGAGAACGTTTTTTGCGATGTGAGAGACATCGTCATGGTGTGATATTATATCATATAAAAAATTGTTTTGATATAAGGAAATTTATTGAATCATATATGTATAATTATATCTCATGCCATATCGAAAAATATATGATAGCATGTATAAATATATATGGTTATGTATAAGTCATATATAATTACATATAGTGTTATATATGAATTTATAATTTCATAAAGATCAATATATAACTAAATATAACTATATATGGCACAATATAAGATAATTTTTAAAAAATTAATGTAATATATAATTTTATATAGTAATGTTGTTATATATGATAATATATTCACCCTTATCCTAGTTGTCGTCATCGACACAAGACAATGCTGTCTTGGGTTTTTTTTTGAAATTGGTATTCACGCTGTCGATATCGAAAATAATCGATAACTGTCGACAAGTATTTGGTATTCTGTAAGAAAATGTGACGCCGATATTGTACTGAAACGACTCTGATTTTGTCGACACAATTTTTTGTAACGACTTGAAGAAAAGTAATGACTAAAAAAAAACGGAAAAAATTTAATAAATGAAGGTAACAAACGATGAAAATCCGTCGCTTGCAATAGGATTTCGCAGAGGCACTGTTTCAAGTAATTTTAAAGAGCAATGGGAAGAAATATAAAATATATTAAATGCACTTGGCCCACCGAGAAAAATTGGAGATGGATGGCAGAAAGCATGATCATACAAAGTGCATTACAAAAATATAACAAAATTTATTTATACACTTAAAAAAGTTTGTAAGTTAAAATAACTGAAAATATTATTTAAAAGAAATGATATTTCATTTAAAAACCGGTCTACTTAATTTTCATTTAAATTAAATGCCATTTGTTATTTATTTTTAAATGTTGATTAATCAACTGATACATCCGTTAAAATAAATGTCAAAATTTTACCTACCAATCCTTAAAAAATAAATGTTTTTTTCATTTATTTGAAATTATTTCCGTTTTTGTATTTTTTGTTTTTTTTATATAATCGTACAATACAAAATGTATGTATGCATATGAAGCTATAAACACTTTTTGTGTGAATGTATTTGTGTATGTATGTGTGTTTATGAAGTTCTTGTAATTTGTATTGAAAAATTTTGTATATATACAACCAATTTAAATAAAAAAACAAATTTAAATTTTTTGAATATTTTTTTTTTTTTTTGAAACAGACAGCAAACAAAATTTAAATTTGTAATAACTGTTACGGACACAAATAAACCACAAGTTTCCGTTTTGTGGGTAAATTTTTATTAAATTTCAAACAAATATAAAAAAAATAAATAAAACTGAAAAAAATCGGTAAATAATAGTAAATTATTTCGAATAAATGTATAAAAAAGGTTAATATAGATATTTCCTTGAAAAATAAATGTATCTTCCTTTATTTTTAAATGGAACGGAAAACTTTTTTTTTAAACTACAAACAGTTAACTACATAATATTCTGAATGTAGGTTTGGCGAGACTTAAAATTTAAATTAAAAAAAAAATGGTAGCCAACAAAGCCCAGTGTAATGCTACAGGTAGCGGAAGATTCCAGCAATTTATATTGAGCCCGCTGGAGGAAGCTGTGGCAAATCTGCTACAGTTTCAAAACAGCTGAAACCTGAGTTAAAGTCGTTTCCAACACTGAGCTGGTACGACCCCTGGGCTAAAAATCTTAATGTAGCTGCCAACTTTATTGTTTTGGAAATAAATGTGGACTTGATTCCGGTTTTCAAATTAGGTGCTATTGTTTCCAGCACATCTTTGAAGGCTGTTTTATTCAGCCGAAAGTAACTTTCAAACCTTTTTAAAAAAATTAGAAGATTAGCATTCTTTAAAGTAACAGACTTTGATTTTGCTAATCACTTGTTATCCGGTAGGTGTAAGATATTGGATTACTGTCTGAGTAGTCTTCTTTCCAATAAAAACATTTTTTCGCAAAAATAATAAACAAAATAAATCAGCCGACTAAATTTTTAGAGATGTGTTTTTGTTTAAATCGATAAACAGTCAACGTCGTTACATCACTGTTATAGAATACAAATTTGGTGTCGATATGATGTCGACGTCGAAGCAAAGTGATGTTGACTCAAAAACGACGACGACGTTGATAACAACTAGAGTAAGGGTGATTATTTGATAAAGTCACTTATGATGGTATTTTGTACAAACTTTTTTACTCGGATATAAACTTGTAAATGCAAAAAAACTACAACAAATGCATTGTTAATTTATAGAGAATTTTAGCAAGAAAAAAATTCACATAAATTTGTAAATTTAATATAAAAAGAAATATTTTTTTCTGGCCTACAAAAACTGACAATACCCATGTTAATGAAAAAGTTTACAAGTGGTGTAAATAAACTTGGTTTAATTAATAAATTTAAAATAAACTTAAGATCATATATTCTCTGAAAAAACAAAAACAAAATTAAAATAATATAAAGTTATTTTTTTTTTCCTTAACTTAAACTTAGCCTACAGTTTTAATGTAAATATAACAATTGACCCTAAAAAAAATATAAAATCTGTTTTACAAAAAATATTACAAAAATGTTTTTGTTTTAAGGTTAAAAAACTTAAATCATAATTATCTGAACGGGTATATTTTTATTCAAAACAAAACAAAAAAAAAAAAAAACTTACATAAAAAAGTCAAAAGAAAATATTTAATCATTAATTTTAATGTTGAAATACTTAAAATTAATCGCTTTTTTCACTTTTCACTGGATGTTGTTAAAACAAGTAGTTATTATTTAGTAGATATTTTGAATTTAAAGATTTATTTTCTACTGCTATTATAGTTTGTTGTTTCATTAAATTGCTCAAACACAATTAAAATAATTAGTCAAGACTTTTTTGTTCAAAAAAAAAAAATATTTTATTTTTAATGATTTTTTATTTTTGTTTAAACAATATGTCTGGATGTAATGTAGTAAGTGGGTAAATCATATTACCGACTATTAAAATATATTAATGATTTTAGAAACTGATATATGGAAAATATAAAATATTATTTAAATATGTATTTATGTTAATTAAAAGAAATTGTTTAAACAAAAAATACAAAGTAAAAGTGATTTATTGGTTTAATAAAGAATTTTGAAATAAACCTTTAACATGAATTCAGTTAGGCTGAGAATTTTTAAGGAATTCAACAAACAAATTAGTTTTCTACTACACAGAAAGAACTTAAATCGAATTTCAATTAAAATATTTGTAAATACAATTAAAAATTTAATTGAATTTGGACCAGCAAAAGAAATTTTTATATCAATTAATAATTTTTTTTTTTTTGTTAAAATAAATTAAAATTTTTCAATCATTTTATTAATCATATAAATTAACATTTTGAAATAAAGTTTTAATTATATCAATGAAAACTTTAATTAAAGTTCTAACCAAAAATCAATTAAAATTTTAATAATATTTAATTGAAATTTTTTTGGCAATAATTTTTTCTGTGTATGAACACCGTAAGAGTAGCATATAAATTCATGTTCATTCTTCTTCTTTTTTTTGTAAATTACAAACATTTTGTGATTCTTTTCATGTCATAATTCCCTAACGAATGTATTTAATGTAACAAGAAAAGTTTTTAAAATTAATTTCTTCGATTTGAATTACATTTTGATATATGAGAACCTATAGAAACTCGGTCTTGGATTTAGCTCTGTCTTTTAGATTTAACCCATATTCTTCTGAATTAAGAAATCGTACAAATTTTGAAGCGAAAATTGTTATGTTAAAAGACTTATGGCCAAATAAGATTTTTATCATTTTTTTATCCTACCACGCCCTTTAGCTCAGATTTTTGTAGCTAAACTCAATACGCTGAAATTGTTCAATGGATCCAGATTTTTTCAATATTTAATTTAAATTCTAATCTTAATTTTAATCTCCTTGAATAATAAAGACTTTTTTTTTTTTTAATTATAAAACTCAATTTTAAGAAATTTTTTTTCTTAACATTTTTATTCTACCAATCTTTTATATATATTCATATAAAATTTTAAACTTATTTATGGATATATATGCTCATATATGTTTTTATGTTTGAGCATATATATTTTTATATAATTACCCAGCAAAAATAAATGGAAGTGATTCTTAAGGAATCAATTTTTCATTGATTCCAAAGTATCATTTAGTTTTGATTTTCCGTTCTGTTTCACAACTTCCAAAAATGTGATTTTGAATGAAATTTAGCTATTTTCCAAGCTATAACGGCGAAGTTAAACGTTAACCACAGATACTTTCATATAAATTTGATATGCATAACTATGGTTAAGTACTAAACTTTGTTTTTTTTAACAAGTTATCAGGTTTAAGTGATTTGTATCAATTTTTAACTTCGAATTGCAGATAAAATAATTTAAGAAATAAGGCTCTGAATATCCCGTTTTAATTTAACCAGCAGTCAAACATAAACTTTATATGTGAAACAACAACAAATGTGTCAGTCGAATTTTTGGAATAGTTAACGAAACATTGGGAAAATAATTACTGAATGTCCCGCTTAAATTAAAATTAAAAATTTATTTGCGAAGAACAAAAGATCTCATTTTTCACTAAACCATAAGAACTGCTTTAGATGCAATGAAAAAGAATCATAAAAGAAGAATTCCACCCTATGGCACCCCTATGTAAAAATCATTAGTTCCGATCCAAATTTTTACAAAAGCTGAATCAAAATCACTGCTTCTTTTTCTCTTCTTTTGCCACTTTGTTTTTGCTGGGTATATATGACATTTGGATTCTTCAAATATTTTATTATGAAGCCATATATTTTTATATATTATAACATAGTACATATAATTATATGGAAAATATAATTATATATAAGCATGATGCTATATTCGGTACTTTTTTGGGCATTCGGGACTATTTTGGCATTTATTGTGAAACATTAGTACAATATAAATTGATTTAAAGTATTGGCTATGACCTTTTCCCATCTCTCTAGCAACATATGCATTCCGCGCCAAAAGAACTGCTCATTTGTTGAGGCTAAGAACGAATCAAGCCAATTCTCGATATCCTATTCTGAAGTAAAGCATTTTCCAGTTAGAGGGTTTTGCATAGATCGAAACAAATGGTAGTGGGACGGGTTAAGGTCTGTACTATAAGCCGGGTGAGGCAAAACTACCCAACCACTATCTTCTTAATATTTTGTAGCCGGTCTTGCAACATGTAGCCGAGCAGTGTCATTATAAAATATTACGGCTTCTTGTCTGGTCTCCATATTTCGAGCATTCTTCGGCCAATACTCACTTTAAACAAATCAATTGTGCTCGTTTCAGGTCCACTGTGATTGTCTGGCCCGATTTTAGCAGCTAATAATAGATGGGACATAAGATTATCTTGGCGCCATGAATATTCGGCTTTGGCGTTAATGTGGATGGTTGACCTGGCTTCACATACGATTTCTTCTGCTTTGGGTTGTCGTAACGGATCCATTTTTTTATCTTCAGTAATAACTCGATGCAAAACTTACTTCTTTTTATTGGAAGCAACACTAAGGAAATTCTTCCTACTAATTAATGTATTTTCAAAGAAAGGAAAGGAAATAGTGTTGAGTTGAAAGATGTAGGGCTTCAAATATGGCAACACTGTAAATCTTAGGACAGTTGGTGCGCGCCATTTGATGGAGAGTTGGCGAAATTGTTAAAGCTTTTTAAATTCAGAAAACTGTATTATTATTTTACTTCGGTGGGGTTAAGTGCTACACTCACCAAAAAAAGTCTGTAATGGCAACTGAAAATTTTGCTGTTATTACGGGAAATTTTGCCAATTTGGGCCCAGCGGTATTTTTTGCTAATTCGCTGCTAATTTCTTTTGTTTTTGCCTTAGAATTTGAGAATACAAATTTTTTTATCAAGCAACATTATTTTATTTATTTTTTCAAAAAATATTTTAGACAAAATTTAAAAAAAAAAAATCATAAACGATTTTATATTTTTTTTAATTTGCTAATTTTTGTATTTATTTTTAGCAAATTTTTTGGATTTTAAGTTCAAATTTAAATTGGTTTTGAGGGCTAAGCATTAGTTTTTATTATTAGCAAATTTTTTTGCTAATTTTAGCAAATCGGTTTTCAAAAATTTGTAAAATGATGTTGCCATCGCTGGGGATCGCCGCAAAGTTCTATGTAACAGTCAAAATGAAATATCTTCATTTGTCGCATTTGTGTTAAATTTATGAACTCCGCCTGGAGTTTTTAATTATCTGTAGAAATTTATCATTAGTAAAATTGTAATTACACTCGTTTTAATTTGGTTCATTTTAAAAGGTTAAACAAAACAAAATATTAATTATTTTTTTTTTTACTTTAATTTTCCAACAACTTCCTTTGGTTTATAAAACTTTTCCACAAAATATACATTAAAACTGCAGGCGTTGGGAATAAATTCTTAATTTTACATTTGCAAAGAAAAAAGGAAACCACAAAAATTTTGTTGTTAATTTTCCTAATAACGTGTGGTATTTGGCATCTTCATGGAATGCCAACAAAATAATCAACCTTTCAATGGTTCTATGGAATGGATGAATGGTGGCAATGATGAAGGTTCATTTTGTTGAAAGGGTGCTCAAAGATTTTACAAAATAACGACTAGAAGTCTTTTTTTCTTTTTGTTCTCCTACATGAAGAATTTCATAAGTTTTTACATAGTCAAGTGTAAATTTAGACATGGTAAATCTTAGTGAAGTACATACAAAAAAAATCGCAAACACACACACAGTAGCAATTCTTTTATAAACCCCTTAGGCCATACTTTTCTGCTTCTTTCAGTTAATAACTCTATTTGTTTTTGTAGCTGTTGATGGTGGTTTTTAATTTTAGCAACATTACCATGTTTTAAATAAGAAAAAAATATATAAAAAAAAAATATTTAGTTTTCAAGTGTAATAAAGTGTTTAAATAATATAATAAAAAAATTCCCACGCGTCAGTCATACTAAAAGTATAGAAACAAACAAACTACAAACAGCCACAATAAACCAAAAAGGGTTCTTTACGGTGTTTTGACAAAGAAGTTTATAGTTTTAGTTAAATTTTTTTCTACATAGTTCGAGTTTAGTTAGTGGCGGTCTTAATATAAAAACCCCTGTTCATCATTGCCATAAGGTTGGGTTTGGTGTTAGCCAGGTCTATACTTCTCAGTATGTTGTAGTGGAGTTGTTTATAAACAGCAATCATCATCATCATCATGGTGTTGAGTGTTAAACACCAGTAGTAGTTGTAAAAATAAAAACAAATTCTAAATAATAATAAAAAAAAAATATATTTAACAGCTACTTGAAGTAGAAGAGTAGTTCTTAAGAAACAACAGCAAGCTACAAAAACTACTGTTCATTTCTTGTTCTATACTCCTCCCGGTCTGTGTTTTTTTTAATCAAGTGTTTGATGAAAGTTGATAAAGATAAAAAAAAAAATAAGTTGAAGATTTCAAGTACAATTTGGTGTTATTCCATAATACATACCATAAGCATTATGGTGAAAATACACTTAACAAAATAATGTTGCTTATAGGTCATGATACCGATTTACCACTAGGATTTCTTGTATTAATACAAAATTCCTAATATGCTAGAAGGTCCATATATCAGAGCAAAGATGTCGTAATTAAAAAATATATATTGCTGGATCTAATTTGATCTGCCATTTTTTTAATTAAATACACGCGAAGAAAAAATATGGTTGGGGCATATTATGATAATAAAATAACCATATTTTTACCATAATATAGTTCCTACAGTTATATTATGCTTCAAAAAATACCATATTATGGTTCTTAATAACCATGTTTTATTGAATTTATCATAATGTGATCGAACCTAATCATAGTATCCTCAAAATGTTATCATACTATAGTCCCTCATAATAATATTATGATTCCTCAATTATTATTATGTGATCCATAATCTAAGACATAATTTTTAAAGGAAAATTTCTTAGAAACCATGAAAAAGCTCTTTAAATTTAATAAATTGATATTAAGGACTTTTTGAAGAAAAATTTTTAAGGAAAAAATCATAGATTTTAAGAACTTTTCTTTCAAGAAAACTTTGATTCTGTGGACATTTTTTTAAAGCCAAATACTTAATTTTTTTTTTATATTCTAATGACTTTTTTAATAAAAAAAAAAAACTTAGACACTTTTAAGATTTTTTTGTAGAAATTTTTCTTTAAGAAAAAGTCTTAAGAATCTAAGAATATTTCTACTAGAAAAAGTTCTTAGAATCTAAGTATTTTTCATGATGAAAAGTTTTCAGAATCTATGAATTTTTCTTTCAAAGAACGGCCTTTAAATCTATGTTTGTTTGGAATAAATGAACTTTTATCTAAGAAACAGTTTGGAGAATCTTAGAATTTAATTTAAGGAAAAGTTCATAGAATCCAAAAAAAGTTTTTATCAGATAAATTTATAAATATCTATTATTTTGTGTAAGAAACCTGTTCGTACAAAAAAAATTTCTAAAGCTACAAAAAAAATTAACTGGAATTAATAAATTAATGGGACAATTGACGAAATGTTTTAATGACATGTGAAAGGTATTTTCTAGCCATCTGATATTTTTCCAGTTTTAGTAAACAATATATGATTCTTTTTTTAAGACATTTGATAGTAAAAACAAACTGACTGAACTGATAAAATGTTGGTTTTTATGAAAAAAAGACAATATTATGCCTGTATATGTTAAAGTCATGTTTTTTTATGTATAATTATTTATTGATTGTTGCTAGCATTTTATCGTTGCATAATTATATTTTTTTCATAGTCAGAATTTTTTGTTACCACAGTATGGTTACAGCCAATCATAATATAAAATAAGAGGGGCCAATCATAATATAGTAAAATATTTACTAAATAATAATGGTAGTGACCATGTTGATGGTTAGAAAACCAATAATTTGGTTGTGACAAATAAACCCGATTGCAGCAAGCACAATATAGTAGCAGTGATCATATTGCAATCATGTTTTTTCTATGCGTGTAAGATCAGCTAGATATTAAGGAATATCAAATTAAATATGATTAAATATTGCGGCATATCAAATTTTATTAATTTGAGCACACAAAACATTTTGTATAAAATCGAATGATCGTTGAAACGTTCTTACTCTTAACATACTAATACCAAAAATCCAAATACGAGTGCACATTTAAAAAATCTTATACAAAGAGAAAACTGTTTATCGTGACAACCAAATTTCTTCGCAACTGAATATTTTGGTTGCAGCAACCGAATTATTTAGTTGTCCCAACCAAATTTTTTCCTAACATTATTGAAATATTTGTTACAACCGAAATTCTGTTGCATTAACCGAATTTCGGTTACGACAAACAAATATATTTTTGTCTTTAACCAACCATTCGATTAGCAAGAAATTCGGTTATTAGATTGAATCTGTATACCTCGTGAATGAAAAAAGAAATTCAATTGAGACAGCTGCTATTTGATTGTAATAAAAGATTTTCAATTAACTTAACAAAAATTAAAAGTTCACGACTGACATTCGAATGACAACAAATTCGGCTGTCAACACTAATCTGTTTTATGGGTGCAGAAATCTTCATACTCGTAAAGTTTAGATAGGAATACTTTCATTCACAATAGCTTTGTTCAAAACAATAACAACAACAACAACTAAAGTCTTCATCATAATTATCATCAACATTATGAGCGTCTTCGTGTCATGTTGTACTACCATAATTTAGTAGTAGCAACAACCCAAAAAAGAAAACCACAACAACATAACATATAATCATAATTGCATGTTAACGTAATAAAAGTGGAAATGTTTTTTTATTGTTGTTATTCTTTCTTCTATGTCACTCAGGCTTGCCATATACATACATACCTTTTCCCCTAATTCCAAAGATCTCAAAAAAGTACCCCAAAACCCCTTATAAAGAATTATTTGTTGCGTGACTTATGCTACGGAAAAGTCTTTGAAAAGGTCCTTGAAAAAGTCCGTGAAAAAGATAAATCTTTATTGAATTAATTTTTTTTTTGTAAATCAGCGATTTGATTCAATATTTTATAAATCAATTTATTAAATCAGATTTAAAATTTCATTTGAATTATTTTTTGCATGACTTATCCTACGAAAAAGTCTCTGAAAAAGTCCTTGAAAAGATAAATCTTTTTTGAATTAATTTGCGAAAAAAATAATTTAGCGAGTTGATTCAAAATTTTATAAATCAATTTATTAAATCTGATTTAAAATCATATGAAGTTGATTAATCAATTTTATTTAAATCTTTTTTGTTTTAATTGAATAAAATTATTTCAAACATAATTCTTTTTTTTAATTCGCGAACTAAAAAAGATTGATTTGATATGCGAATTAAAAACAAAATAAAAAAACATTAAAATTTACTTGCAAATCTCGCTTAGTTTTCTAGATATTCGCCATTTTGTAAAATGGTAATTTTTTGAAATGACCGGTATCTCAAAAACTAAGCGACATAGGGCTCTAATAGAGTATTAAGATACTGTGATAATAAAAATAGGACAGGTACGGAAGATATACCAAGGTATCTATTTTATAAAACAGCCACAGGGCGACCAATTTTTATACGAACGAAATGGAACGAAAAACGAAATTTGTCATATAAATTAAAATGGAATCGGTAGGGTCCCGAATAGAAGGCCGATTTTTGGCGAGCTTTGCAAAAATTTTTTCCAAGATATTCGCCATTTTATAAAATGATTTTTTTATAAAATAAATTTTTTTAAATGCTCGGTATCTCGAGCTTTTGCGCTATCTCTCTTAGTTTTCGAGATACCGAACATTTTAAAAAATAGTAATTTTATAAAATTGCGACAAAGTTCGCCCTTCGATAAAATATAATCACTAAAAAATTACTATTTTTTTAAATGATTGGTATCTCAAAAACTAAGCGAGATAGCGCTAAAGGGACAAATAAAAATAGGCCATGTCCGGAAGACATCCCAAAGAGGCTGTTTTATAAAAATTCTATGAAACCCTTCGGCTTTAAAATTAAATTAATAGTTATTTAAAAAAAAATATTTTATTTCGCGAATCAAATCATATTCGAGAATCAAAATAATTCTATTTAGATTCGAGAATCAAATCAAAATTGATGTGATTTTTTGATTTAAAATTTAATTATTTCGTTTAGTTTATAAAAAGAATTATTTAAATCAACTTGATCCTGCTTATAAGATAAATATTGAATTATGATAGTACACTTAAAAAAGGTTAGTAGAAAAAATTTGTAAACGAATTTCAATCTTACTTTACTATGTTTGTACCAATTTTTAGTAAAAGAAATACTATTTAGTAAATTTTTTTGTTATTTACATTTTACAAATTACAGAATTTTTACAAAATATTTACAAGTTTTTGTTGCTTATTTCAGAAATCATTTTACAAATTTTTCAAAACCGATTTGCTAAAATTAGCAAAAAATTTACTAATTTTAAAAAAGTGGATATTGAAGAAACTGTTATTTCGAATAATTAAGACCTATTCATACAAACTTAAATTGCCTTAAAATGTTACATAGGTTGAAAAAAATGATCGGTAGTGAAGATACTTTTCACAAAGTTTTTTTTAGTTCCAAAAATCAGCCCTTAAAATAATTAAAATTTTACTTTAAAATCCAAAAAAAAAATTGCTTTGAAAATATTTTTCAAAACGAAACTTAGCAAATTAAAACAAAATGATAAATTTGTTTATGTTTTCACCATTTTCAAGCCTTTGAATTTTTTTTTTTTATAATTTATTTATTTATTTATTTATTTATATTAATCATATAATTACAAATTATATTCTAATACCCTAACCAAGCACTCGCAACAAAGGCCATCAGCTCGTCGTAGCGAAAACAGACCAGAGCCTCTGGTAGGAATCGAACCCACGACCCCCGTACTGATAGGCTAGCGCGCTACCAACTATCCCAACGGGGCGCTCTAAGGCAAAGTTGTTTGTGTGTTTCGTATTGCTATTGCTGAGTGCTCTATGTGTATTAAAACACACAGCCTATAGTTAAGCGTTTTTACAAAAACAAATGAGCATCAAGCGCATAGGGCTTGGGTACCCTTGCTTTAAAGTGTAATAAGTGCATCTAAAAATTATTGAGTTAATTTGTGAATTCATAATAATTTATTTACATTTTTTTTAATTTTTTCTATATTTTACAATTCATTGAGTTTATAGTTCACTAATATTTATTAAATTTTTTTTGTTTGTTAATTAGAGCCAATTTATTTTAATAAATTTTGTACAGAATTTTACCAATTTTATTAACTTTCCTGTTATTTCCATTTCACTAATATTATGTAAAATTTGTTGGAGATTTTAGCAGATCTATTTAAATTGTAGTTGACAAAAAATTATATTTTTCCTTCTGAGGCATTAATCCCATAAAAAAAACCTCAGACTCTGAGGTCTATAAGTTTAAACATTTCTTAATAATTTTACATATCTGAAAAACAAAATCTCTTAACTTTTTCAAAGATCCTACAAGAAAAATCTTACAAACAAATTCCCACAAAAACAATCCCCAAAATTGATCTTTCGTACAAACCTTTAAGTTTGGCAAGCCTGTTGCCACTATCTTTGCTCATTCTTTCTCACTCTATTTTTCTTATTTCATTATCAAGAATTTTTGTTGTATTTTTTTGTATGCATTTTACTACTGTTTGTTGTAGTTGTTAATGTTAGTTTTTCAATTCTAATGAAGAACTACTTAATGCTGTAGACAAGTAATTTTTATTTTTCCTCTATATCTGCTTTTCAACATCTTATGGAGGTTAAATCAAGTAAAAATCTATTTGTTGTTATTATGTTGTTGCTGTTGCTTCTTCTTTTAAATGACAAGATTGTTGTAGTAATTGCTGTTGTTGTTGTTAGTAAGTTATGTTGAGTTGATATGATATGATGACCGACCATAGTTTAGAAAAATATTTATTTTTAGAATTTCTATTTGCCATTACTTTTAACGTTTTTGTTGTTATTATTGTTAGAAAAATTGTTACAACAAAAACTAGAGTAGGAAAAATTCAATTTTTCTTAAACTAGTTGTTGGTTAGATGGTAGGTTGTTGCAGTTGTATGTTGCATGCAATTTAATTTTACTGTTTATATTAAACGAGTATTAGAAGTAGTTATCGATGGATGGATGGATGGATGGATGAATAGTTACACGAGTTGGCTGCTTGTATGGCATTAGTTAGTTGGATGTATTAACCAATTGACCTTGTTTTTCATTTTTAAATTTATGTGGGTGTTTATCAAGAATTATTGTTATTATTATTTTTAGAAATAAATTTGTTTCAAATTAATCAAACACGCCTGCAAACATAGCAATGCAAAATTGGGGCAATAATTGCGTAAGTTGCACTCTTCAAGAGAAAATGCGTGACCGATCAGAGATACATATATTTTAAACAATAAACACAACAACACATTCAGAAGATTTTCAAATGAATAATAATAATCTTCCTATTCGATTTATTTTTCTTACGAAATTGTTTTAAAGTATTTTGTCTTCCTAAAGACAAGTTTGAAGTCAAATTTTTTTCTGAGCCAGGGAATAGGTAATGGTTCTTCAAAATCCTTAATTTTTTATAGATTTAAGTTCTATCATAGAAAGAATTTTGTCGGACTAATAAAATTTTCTTCACAAAATAAATGAAAATTTTATGAAAGTTTTAATATTCCCTGCGGGAAAAAAGGTGTCAGTTGGGTATTGGGACCTGTCCCTTGATAGGTGAAAACTGGACCGGTTCCGAAAATACATATCACGATATAGGTGAAAAGGGGATCGGTTCCTAAAGTACCTACCACATGACCGGTTTAAAAGTCATGGCATGTTCTTTTGTGTTGGTTTTGAAATGTGTTCTTTGGGGTTAGTTGTATGACATGTTCTTTTAGACCAGTCCTGTGACATGCCACAGAGGACAAGGGTTATCAGAGCAGAGATTCATCCTAGGACAAGCCCATGTTAAAGTGATCGGTGGTTTTCATATAAAAAAAACCGGTCCCGTGACCGGTCCCTTTCACAAAGAACCTCTCCTGGGAGCTTTAGCGAAACTTCATAGATTGTATGTAAAAATAATTCTTAATATCTTGAGTAAAATCTTGTTGAGAAAACAAAAATTTTTTAAGCAACACCTAAGGATATCGAAAATTTTTATTTTTTGGAACTGTCCTTATAATAGTAAATCAATATTTTTAATAGATACTTCGTTAAATGCAATGTTCAAATCCATTAACCCAATACCAGTCCGGATATTTTTTTTTTTTTCAAATTTGATGCTGAATTTTGGTAGAGAAACTTCATGGGAAGTCCAAAATCCAAATCCGTTGAGAAATATATTTATTTTTTTTGGCAGTTATTGCTACAGCCCAAGGTGGAGTAATGTCAGAGGAATGGTTAAACATTTTTTAAGCCCGGTCCCCACAATATGGTTCTACAACCGGGTCCTAACATTTAAAAAAAAAAAATAAGTCAATATTTTTAACATCATCGCTTTTGTGTAAATCTTTTACGGATAGCATAATTTAAGGGTACTTTTGAGGTAATTGTTTCAACCAACGAGAACTCGGACTATGACTTTGTTATTTGGAGTGGTGAATACTCTGTTTATACGGACGCTTCAAAGATGAAGACAATGACAGGGTCATTTGACTTCCAGTCGGTTATAGGGTTTTTCAAGCAAAAGTCTACACAATGGACGGGCCCGCGCGGATAATACTGGAGCGGAATACGGATCCATCATTCATTAGAATCTTACGATTTACGTTACGATTAGGTCTAGGTGCGTGGGGGACTATATTGAAACCCTTGGCGGATGTCTGGATCCCTCTGATGAAATTGATCGGTGTTATAGGAAACAAATCAGATAACGAGGCGAGAGAAAGGTGGATCATAGGATATCTCAGATCTTATGACTGCAGCCTGATCCAAGTAGAATGAAATGTCTTACTGCTTCATTCTTACGGGCCACTGCACGATACGCCATATAGCTGTATACAGCACTTAAGCTAATAGTATTTCAGTTAAAAATACAACAACATAAGCAATTTTTGGTCACTGTACTATTTTATCAAGGTTTGGGAGGACATTAAGTTCACTTGACAATAAAGATTTGATAATACACACAAAAAACAGCCCATACCTTTTTGTTCTTAAGACTTGGGGCGACCAAAAGTTTTGTGTATAACTCATATTTAGTACAATGCGCTAATTAAATTATATTATAGATTAAAAAATATCAGAAAAATCTAAAAAGCCTCTAAAACTTAAGAATAAAAAAAATTAAGAAGGCCAAAGATTCAGCCAAACATTTTTGGTCACCTTGGCAATGCTTCGACTGAATGCAACTGATAAAAAAAATGTATAGTGGGAGAAAAGTTTCCAGAATACAAACTTACAAAATTGAATTGTGATAGCATCTTCGAGAGGTAACGAATCACGAGTAGAGTTTTCTGCTTAGGATGAACTTTTCCAAGGGACAATCCAGAGATTTACTTTTATAACATACCGATGGTTTTAAGCGCAAGCAACGACTGGGCTCGGCTTCTATGGCTGTGACCCCTCTGTTAAAAAATGCTTCCGGTTGCCGGATCAGAATACCATCTTTCAGGTGAAAATCAGATCCACTACGCAATATATTAAATTTATTTATAGTAATGGGATAGACGAAATAATTTCTTCGAACTATTTAGAACAGTCACTATTCTCGGCTGCAGGGTGGAAATTTATGAATTCTTAACCAGGGGCTGTATTGAGATTAAATGGATTTCTAAACATTTTAACATCGCAGGAAATGAGATGGCTGACAAATTGGCCAGAGAATATTCTTCTCCGAGTACAGTCAACTTGGAGAAAAATAAATCATTTCAGGCTTGTAGGTCTGAACTTCGTGAATAGACTGTTAATGCTCAAAGATCCATATGGGACACCACGGATATAGGAGAGACCACTAGAATTCCATGGGGATGTCCGGATAGAAGAGAAACTAAGAGGCTTTTAAAACTCGTTAAAAGGAAACTGCAATGTTCAAATCCAGTAACTCAATACCGGGCCGGATATTTTTTATTTTTTTAAATTAGATGCCTAAGGTGGAGTAATGGCAGAGAAATGGTTAAACATTTTTAAAGGTTAAAGGGAACTCAGTAACTTGTGTAACCTGAGATATATGGTCGTCAAAGGGGACTACTTTAAAAAACCATCCGCCATTGGATGGCTTATGGTTTCGTATTTTGCAAACCCCAATAAATAATGTGAAAAGATCGATAACTTTTTTTAAAAATCATCTAAATTATTGTATTGGCCATTTTGAATTTCAATTTGTATTCAGTGACTCCAAAATCTCCTGGATAAATAATATAAAACAAATCTGCCATTTTTAAAAAAATAAATAAATAATAAACTGTTCATTAAATTATTTAAAAGCAATCGATCACTGTTTAAGAAAATAATCTGCCATATTGGATTCACCATATTGAACTTCAAAATCTGATTTCAAATTCGTATTCGATGACCTTGAAACTGTTCAATAACTTACTTAAAACGCAACGGAACATCTTTTAAGAAAATGATCCGCCATATTGAATTCACCATTTTGAATTTTATAAATCTTTTAAGGGGATCTCTTTTCATTTTAAATGATGTGAAATACGTTTAAAAAGAGTTTCAAAAAATTTTGATAATATATTAAAAATGTAACTGAGCATTCAGAGCGTCTACACTGGAATAAATTGAATGCTTTATTTTGAATTTTTGAAAATTTCGTATCAGATTCGTTTTCAGCGACAACTGAAACTATGCTTTTAATAATTTAAAAAATAATATATTTTTAATTTTGATAATAATCGATTTTGAAAATTGATAATTCCAGATTCGAATACAGTGATCTAAAAAATCTAACAGTATTAATTATAAAGTAAATTCGGTTACTTTTTAACAATATCATATTGGATCTGCCATTTTAAATTTACATTCTGTTATTCGGACCGCTTCCAGGACTAAAAACCAAATCATTTCAGAATATCAGCCATACATCTTTATTTGGAATTAAAGTAATTTCATATATTTAAGGTGTTTAACGGAATTAAAAATATTTTAAAATAAACCACAAAATTTATATTCAATATGTAGACAATATCAGAAAATATTAAAAAACAAACCTTAACACTAAACTGCCATTTAACATACATACACAAAATAAAAGAAAAATAAGAACGCAAAATTCAATATCATACAAAATTTATTTTCTTTTTTTTTTTTTTTGAGATCGTGCCAAAAATAATAAAAATCTACAAAATCCATAAAAAAACCACAAACATTACAAAAAATTAAACTAACAAATCCATAAAATACAAATGACTCATAGACAGCGCATGAGTGCCAAAAGAATGCAAGAGACCAATAACAGAACAAATTTTTAATCATGATGATAATGATGATGATCATCCTCCACTTTTTTAGCTTCCTCACCATCACCAAAACCATTATCATGAGCATTTTTGTATTCTATAGTTAATATGGGCGGCTTTAAAGCAAAAATAAGTTACGAAAGAAAAAAAAACAAACTTGTTAAGCAAATTAGCTTGTCTCACTACTCAAATACTCTGGATTTCCAGGCAAAAAAAAAAAAAAAAATAATAAAAACAAAAATACAAAAAATTTAAATCTTTTTAGAGTATAAGGGTGGATTGATAAATGAACAGTATTAAATTTTGACAATAGCGAGAGTGGAAAAATGGTCATCGAATAATATGTTGTTAGACATAGAATTAATACGAGATACACTAACCAAAAAAGTCTGTAATGGCAACAAAAAATTTTGCTGTTATTACGGAAAATTTTGCTAATTTGAGCTCAGCGGTATTTTTTGCTAATCTTAGCAACACATGTCTGCCGATTTAAAATCTGTTGGTTACAAGGGCGGATCAATAATTCCGTCACTTTGTGAATGAAACACAGTTTTTAAAAAAAAAAAAAAAATATTTTTCAACATAATCTCCAAAGTCCAACGTTTCTTCAATTTTGGTATCCCTTCCAAAAAATAGGATTTTTCGAGGTCCATAAAATAGGCATTTGTTTGATCGATAATTTCATCGTTGGACATAAAATATCTTTCCACCGAGCCATTTCTTTAGGTTTGGAAATAGGAAATAGTCACTGGGGGCTAAATCCGGAGAATAAGGCGAATAAGGGGGCAATTTGTAGTCTACTTCATGGATTTTTGCCATGGAAACTAAGGTGTCATACGATTCCGTTGGTGGTTGATTGTGAGCAAACGCGGCAGCCATCTGGCGGAAAGCTTTCTCATACCCAAGTGATCGTTCAAAATTGAAACCACTGAGCCATCTGAGATGCCTATGTCTTCCACGATCTATCGCACATTCAATCTCCGATCGGTCAACACCATATCGTGAATTTTTTCAATTGTTTTAGGTGTAGAGACCTCAACTGAGCGTCCAGAACGTCCGGCATCTTCCGTGCTTGTAAGGCCACAACGAAAGTCAGTAAACCACTTTTTTACCATTGAAATCGATGGTGCAGAGTCTCCATAGTATTTATCAAGTTTTTCCTTAGTTTAATTGACCGTTTTTTTCGCAAAAAATAATGTTTAATGAGCACTCGAAATTGACTGTTTTCCATTTTAAAAAAAAGCCACGAGGTTGTATGTTTTGAACAGCTGTTAAACAGGTGGTACTTGATGGGAGCAGTGTTGCATTTCATATAACTTCGAGGGAAGTTCGAAAAGTCAGGGACTTATTGATAGGCCCTCGTAAAATAAGCAACAAAAAAAACTGAATATTATTATTATTAGGACAAAATTTCAAATTTATTTTTTCTTATCGAACATCAAAATTTTTTTATTTTATTTATTTTTTTCAAAAAATATTTTGGACAAAATTAAAAAAAATCAAAGGTTAAAAAATTGTAAAAAACATAAACGAATTTATCATCTTGTTTTAATTTGGTAATTTCTGTTTTAAAAAATATTTTAGTAAATTTTTTTTACTTTCAATGTCAAATTTTAATTGTTTTTAGGGCTGATTTTTAGAATTTAAATAACTTTTTAGTGCTATTTTAAGTATATGTCCTATTTTTAGAAATGAGTCGGTATCTGCACTTCTAATCCCTTTCTTAATCTATGTAACATTTTAAGGCAGTTTTTTAAGTTTGTAGGTGTAAGTTTAAATTAGAAATAACATTTCCTTCAATATCCACTTTTTTTAAAATTAGTAAATTTTTTTGCTAATTTTAGCAAACCGGTTTTCAAAGCTTTGTAAAATAATTTCTGAAATTAGCAACAAAAATTTGTTAATATTCTGTAAAAATTTTGTAATTTGTAAAATGTAAATAACAAAAAGATTTGCTTAATAATATTTTTTTTTACTAAAACTCAGTAAAAAATAGTAAAGTGGAATTGAAAATCGTTTACAAATTTTTCTACAACCGTTTTCAGTTAATGAGAAAAATTTAAGAATTTTAAAAAGTAATATATAAAACTCCTTTAATAATTTTAGAGTTTTAAATGAACAGATGACTGTTATTTTTCAATGAATTTAAGTTTTCGATCCACCCTATTAAATACATAAATATGTGGTGCTTAAATAGAAATAAGCAAACAAAAGCAAATAATATGATTGAAAAAAAAAACACAGTCAATGTCAAAAGAAATGCAAAAAAATACACAAAATAAACGAACAAAAAACAATCCTCTATGTGGGAGTATATTAAAAAAGAATGACAAAACAACATTAAATAAACACAAAAATTATAAAAATAACACCAAAATAATAATAAAAATATTGCAAACAAAATTAATATAACGCTGTCACTGGAATATTAGTAAACAAAATATATACAAAAATGAATATTCCCAAGGACGATTTAAATTTGCTTAAAGAATTTCAATTATTAATATTTAATGGTTTTTATTTTAATGCAATAAATATAATAATAAAAATTAAAAGCTTTTTAGGGGCCGTAAACTAAATTATTAGAAGCTTAGCTTGAAATAAAATTTCTTGCAACAAAAATTTTTGCAAAAGTTGCGTAAATATTAATTTTGTTTTACAAATTTTTAAAAAATAAATTAACATTTTTTACAAAATTTACTTTGTGTTAATAAAAAGCTTAAATTATACTTTTTCATATAAAAACTAAGAAAAAAATTCATATATTTACCTTCACTCAAAAAAAAACGACATGAACTTAAAATTAATCAAAAATTCCCTTTAAAAAAGTTTAAAAATTTTCCTCAATTTAAGTAAAATTTTATTAAAACTTAGAAAAATTTTCTTAAAATGAATAAAAATTTCTATGTTTGGGTAAAAACGTAATAGTTTATATACTCAGAAATAGTTCATACCTATCTTAAGTAATATTTCTTAATTTTAGGGAAAAAAACAAGTATTTTAAATAAAAACTTATCAATTTTTAAGAAAAAAAATCTCAGTGTTTAGAAATTTATATACTAAAAAATATAATAAAACTAAGTTTAGTTCCAAAAAAAATTTAGAACATAATTTACTCCCATTTAGTTCAAAAGATGTGTCAAACGTAAAATGAGAAATAACTTGAACTAAATGTGTGTTCATTTCGTTTTCGCGAGTAGTAAAATTAACTAAATTTTAGAAAGACATTTCTAAATTCAGTTTTTAAGTCTACCACTTTCTAATTTTTAAGAATTATTTTCTAAAAATTAGTTCAGGCAATTATAAACAAAAAGTAATAAATTTATTCCTATGTAATAATAAATATTTATTTGGTTTTAAAAACTGATGAACTATTTCCAAGGAAAATTTTCATGCAACTTAGTTCAGATAACTTTTAAAAATTGTAATAAAATATTTTTTTTAAAGTAAAAGTTTTCTAATTTTTGAAAAAATAAAAAACTTACGCATACGATTTTCTTTTCTTTTTTTTTTTTTTTTTTTTTTTTTTTTGTTGGAAAACGTTTCAATTATTTTCAATATTTTTTTACAAAAAAAATAAAACAAATAATTGAAAATATACTAGTTTGTTTTCCTAATTTTCTAAAAAAAAAAAAATATTCACACTTATTCTAGTTGTCGTTATCAATGTCGTCGTCATTTTTGAGTCAACATTACTTTGCTTCGACGTCGACATCACATCGACACCAAATTGGTATTCTATAACAGTGTTGTTACGACGTTGACAATTTATCGATTTAAGCAAAAACACATCTCTAAAAATTGAGTCGGCAGATTTATTTTGTTTATTATTTTTGCGAAAAAATGTTTTTATTGGAAAACAGACTACTCAGACAGAAATCCAATATCTGTAACCTGCCGGATACCAAATGAGTAGCAAAATCAAAGTCTGTTACTTAAAAGAATGTTAATCTTCTAATTTTTTTTAAAAGGTTTGAATGTTACTTTCGGCTGAATAAAACAGCCTTCAAAGATGTGCGGGAAACAATAGCACCTAATTTGAAAACCGGAATCAAGTCCACATTTATTTTCAAAACAATAAAGTTGTCAGCTACATTAAGATTTTAAGCCCAAGGGTCGTGCCCAGCTCAGTGTTGGAAACGACTTTAACTTAGGGTTCAGCTGTTTCTGAAACTATAGCAGATTTGCCACAGCTTCCTCCAACGGGCTCAATATAAATTGCTTGAATCTTCCGCTACCTGTAGCATTACACTCGGCTTTGTTGGCTACCATTTTTTTTTTTAACTTTAAATTTTAAGTCTCGCCAAACCTATAAATAAATTTTGTTATATTTTTCTAATGCACTTTATATGATCATGCTTTCTTTACCTTCTGCCATCCATCTACAATTTTTCTCGGTGGGCCAAGTGCATTTAATATATTTTATATTTCTTCCCATTGCTCTTTAAATTTACTTGGAACAGTGCCTCTGCGAAATCCTATTGCAAGCGACGGATTTTCCTCCAACTCTTCTATGATTTTTTGAAACTGGTTTGCGTTCGTTGCCTTCATTTTTTAAATTTTTTCCGTTTTTTTTTCTCAGTCATAACTTTTCCTCAAGTCGTTACTAAAAATTGTGTCGACAAAATCAGAGTCGTTTCAAGACAATATCGTCGTCACATTTTCTTACAAAATACCAAATACTTGTCGACAGTTATCGATTATTTTCGATAACGACAACGGAAATACCAATTTCAAAAAAAAAATCCCAAGACAACATTGTCTTGTGTCAATGACGACAACTAGAATAAGGGTGATTATTTCAGAAAAAAAATTTAAGTAACCATTTAAAAAAATTATAGTGCATGAAAGTAATTTTTGGTTTGTGATCGAATATCGCAAGCACATTTTATACATTATGGCATATTGGCTTTCCTATAATTGACGTTGCGCCTATTAAACTTTATATTTATCGAAAGCACTAAAACTATTTTTTTCACTTCATAATAAGAAAGTGGGAAAATACTTACGCAATTATTGTAAAGTACTTTAAGATATATGGTAAAATATATTAGAAACATTTTTTTATCAAATTTAAGAATAATTTTCACTTAAAAGAAGTGCTATTTAATTTGGTGTTAGAAAGTATTTTCCTATTTTTAGGGAGTTAAGTCCTTGTTTTTAGTAAAAAAAAATTATCTAATGAACTTAAATAAAATAAAAATTTTCTTTAAACCAAGGAAACATTTCCTAACCAACAGTAAAATTTTAAATGATGTATGAACTAATTAGGAGAAAATTTTACTGTTTTCTAATAAAAATTTCAGGTCTCAGTAGTAAAATTTTTTTATAATTTAGACTATTTGACCAAATTTTTAATAAAATTTGTTTCTTAATTTCAAGGAAAATTTTAATTAATATTGGTAAAAAGTGTTTTTGGCGCTGTTTTCATTTAAATTTTTTCTCTATAAGTTAATTTTTCTAAATTCTAGTTCATTTTTTTTTTTTGAGTGTATTTATTAAAATTTATTAAAATTTTTATGAATAAGTTACAATAATTAATATTAATCATACGCCTTTGTATCATAAAATTTATATTTAATATTTAGTAATAAAATCAACTTAATTTAAAATTTATCTTTTTTATTTTAAATATTAACAAAATCATGTAAATTTAAGCAAAACTTTCCGCCAAGATTTTAAATACCAGCATTTAAAAAAAAAAATAATAAACCTTTCATTTTATAAAAGGTTTACAAAATTTTATTTTAACACCTTTAATGTTAATAAATTTCAGGCATGTTGTTTGCATTTTGTATATTCTTAAAATTCATAAAAGAAAACATATTAACAACATACAAGCATACATTTTTTTTTTGAATTCCTAGAAAAATATTTTATGTTGTGACTATATTTACTATAAACGTTTTGTATGGGTTCTTCCAATTTGAGCCTAAAACGCAAACAAAACAAAAATATTTCAAGTTTTTTGTGTTTTTTTTTTTTTTTTCTTTTGCATGTCACCAAAGATAATAAATGAAGGTAATATAAACTTAAAGACTAGCATAATAAACTAAAGCAATAAAAAATTACATTTACTATACTAAACCGGAAGTTCAAAATTGTTCAAACTTAAGTTTCTCAAATTGGGGATTTTGAAAGACGATTTTATAAAAAGTTTTAAGCACTTGATATATTTAAGAAAAACTAAAATTTAATTGTAAATTTTCCAAATATTTTAGGAAAAATATTTGAGAAAAATTAAAAAAAAAACTAATGAATATTTAAATTCCAGTTTTCAAATCAATTTATCTTATAATTTTTGAGTATTTCAAAATAATTTAAATGTACTCAAAAAAAATGAACTAGAATTTAGAAAAATTAACTTATTTGGAGAAAAAAAAAAACAAATAAATACGGCGCCAAAGACACTTTTTACCAATATTTAATAAAATTTTCCCTGAAATTAAAAAACAATTTTGACTTAAAATTTAATCAAAATTTCTAAATTATAGAAAAATTTTACTACTGAGAACTAAATTTTTATCTGAAAACAGTAAAATTTCCTCCGAATTAGTTCATACATCATATAAAATTTTACTAATAGTTAGAAAATGTTGCTTGGTTTTAAGAACAATATTATTTTGTTTAAGTTATATTTTATATTTTTTTTACTAAAAACTAGGATTTAACTCCCTAAAAATAGGAAAATACTTTCTAATAATAAATTAAATAGCACTTCTTTTAAGTGAAAATTATCCTTAAATTTGATATATTTAAAAGTACTTTACACTCATTGTGTAAGTATTTTTCCACTTTCTGAGGACTTTGGCCCTGTGAGGACTCTGCTTTAAAAAATCTTTTTGCTAAACATTTTTGTCTTAAAAATTAAATTTAATTATACTAAACTTATGTATTTAAAATATAAATTAAATTTCATTAGCAAAAAAGTAAACAAATAAAAAATGAACTGCAGGATTTCCAGGAAACGTAATAAATTTTGACAAAGTCAGATCATTTCGTGGTTAAAAAATGTTTCTGATTGAGAGAACTGCAAAAAGAGAGGCCCTACGTGCCATACGGCATCTATGGCTAAGGAACACTGGGGGTCCTTTGTCTTCTTAAATTAACTAATTTAAGAAAATTGTTGCAAAAATACAAAATATCATAATTACATTTCTTGTTATTATTGGAAAATTGAAAAATGTCATAAGTTTATTTTATGACTTTTGAGCTTAATCTTTAATTGACATATGCAAATTTTAATTTTTGTTATTATTAAGTGAATAATTTAAACGTTTTCGAAAAAAAAACCTATACCTAAATTAATTATTTATCAAAAATTAGAAAACTTTTGCTTAAAAAAAATATTTTATTTAAAATTTTAAAATTTATCTGAACTAAGTTGCATGAAAATTTTCCTTAGAAATAGTTCATAAGTTTCTAAAATTAAATAAGTTTTTATTATAACATAGAAAAAATGTATTACTTTTTGTTTTTAATTGCTTGAACTAATTTTTAGAAAACAATTCTTAAAAATTAGCAATTCGTGACTTAAAAACTGAATTTAGAAATGGCTTTCTAAAATTTGTTTAATTTTACTACTCGCGAAAAAAATGAACACACATTAAGTTTAAGTACTTTCTCATTTTAAGTTAGACACATTTTTTGAACTAAATGGGAGTAAATTATGTTCCATTTTTTTTTTTTTTTTTAACTAAACTTAGTTTTATTACATTAAAGTATGCAAATTTCTTAAAACTGAAATGTTTTTATAAAAAATTTATAAATTTTTATATTTTTTTTTCTAAAATCAAGAAATATTACTTAAGAAAGGTATGAACTATTTCTGAGTATTTCGTTTTTACCCAAACATAGGAATTTTTATTAATTTCAAGAAATTTTTTCTAAGGAAAAAGGAAATTTTTTAAACTATTTTAAAGGAAATTTTGGAATCATTTTTATTTCATGTTCTTTTTGAGTGAGCGTTAAAAAGTCGGATATCTAGTGATTTTATTAACAATTTAAAATGTTTTAAAATTTTAATTAATTGTAATGTTATTAATTAATACGAGGGCGGATCAATATGTTCGTGACTTTTCGAACTTCACTCGTGGTTATATGAAATGCAACACTGCTCTCATCAATTACCACCTGTTAATAGACAACTGTCATTAACTTTGCGGTTAACAGCTGTTCAAAACATACAACCTTGTGCATTTTTTTAAAAGTGGAAAAAAGTGAATTCGAGTGCTCATTAAACATTACACTTGCGAATAAAAACCCTCAATCAAACCAAGAAAAAGCTTGATAAATACTATGGGGATTCTGCCCCATCAATTTCAATGGTCAAAAAGTGGTTCACTGACTTTCGTTGTGGCCTTACAAGCACGCAAGATGCCGAACGTTCTGAACGCCCAGTTGAGGTCTCTACACCCAAAACAATTGAAAAAAATTCACGATATGATGTTGGCCGAACAGAGATTGAATGTGCGATAGATCATGGAAGACATAGGCATCTCAGATGGCTCAGTGGTTTCAATTTTGAACGATCACTTAGGTAAAAGAAAGCTTTCCGGAAGATGGCTACCGCGTTTGCTTAGTTTCCATGGCAAAAATCCATGAAGTAGACTACAAATTGTCCCTCATTCGCCGAATTCCTCGGATTTAGCCCCCAATGACTATTTCCTATTTCCAAACCTAAAGAAATGGCTCGGTGGAAAGAGATTTAGCTCCAACGATGAAATTATCGATCCAACAAATGCCTATTTTATGGACATCGAAAAATCCTGCTGTTAAACGCAAAGTAAATGACGAGAGAAGTTCAAAAAGTCACGGACATATTGATCCGCTCTCGTAATTAGGAAAATATTTTATTGTTTTCTAATAAAAATTTACTTCTCTGTAGTAAAATTTTTCTATAATTTTGAAATTTTTTGCAAAGTTTTAAGTAAAATTTGTTTCTTAGTTTCAAGGAAAATTTTATTAAATACTGGTAAAAAGTGTTTTTGCGACTTTTTCATTTAAATTTTTCCTCCAAATAAGTTAATTTTTCTAAATTCTAGTTCAGTGTTTTTTTTTTTTTGAGTGTTCTGGTGTGTTCAAATACTCGTCTGGCCTAAAAATTTCATGGAACCCGTGTGATGAGAGGTGGCATGTGGTTAAGCAATCTGGTCCTAAAAAACCGCTTTAGCCAAAATTGAGCTACTACTGTAACTCCATAAAATATTTCATCGACAATATTTAAAACTTTTTGGAAAATGTTCTTTGAAAACTTTTATTTGAAAACACTGTTGAGAACCCATGCCCTAAGGAATTTTATTATTACATATTTTTGTTAGAAAAAAAGTTATGTCTTTAAACACTAAAATTGGAAATATAAAAAACACCATGAAGCAGAACGATAAATGACATCAAAAGAATATTAATTGTTATAAATTGAAAATGTAATAATATAATGTATTTTTGGTATTTCCAATCATTCATCATATTAAAAAAGACACTCCTTAGCAAAAAAAAAAAAAATTTTAGCAAATTTTTTTTTTGGATTTTTGTTATTAATGAGCTTACCCCACACCCCACAAATTAATACATTAAATTGAATTGAAAATGTTCTAAACAAATTTATCATATTTTCCTTTAAAACATACAAAATTTCATATATAATTTATTTAATAAAATTTTAAGTACACTAGTAGTGCGATTCCGTAACTGTTTGACAACAAAATTTCGTAGCTACATTGTCAAAATTCGATAATTAACAATAAAATTCGTTAAAAGTTACTTTGTATATAAAAAATCATTAACTTATCAACAGAAAGTTAAAGATTTTTGTCGTTACTTTATAAAATTTCAAAGTAAATTAATTTTTATATTAACAACTTTTGTCGGTATCTCTTGGCAATAATTTCAAAAAAAAAAAAACAGGATAGCTTATTTGGTTACTTAATCGGCAATTATCTTTAGTCAACGGAAGCTATAAAATCGTTAAGAAAGTTAGAGAATTGCACTACTGAACATAAAATCAAAAACCAATATATTATAACTTTAATAAATCTATAAAAAAAAAACAAAATAATGCCACGCAAGTAGCTAACTCTTGAGTAGAGACAAATTATAATTGATTTGTATGAAGAAGAACACAAACATAATGGACAAAGTGTTAAAATAGTGTCCCGTAGTCGTTTTGGGGTGAAAAATTTTATTTATTCTAATAATTTTTATAAAAAAAAAATCCTCCCTTCAGATTTTTAAAATTTTGTTTTAATTA
Source organism: Eustalomyia histrio (assembly GCA_949748255.1). Taxonomy (NCBI): domain Eukaryota; kingdom Metazoa; phylum Arthropoda; class Insecta; order Diptera; family Anthomyiidae; genus Eustalomyia; species Eustalomyia histrio. The sequence goes on along the minus strand of OX456523.1, from coordinate 203,787,283 downwards.
ATAAATATTCAAAGCAAAATCTTGGTCATCCCAAAATCTGACTAGAAATCTAATGAGCAATCTTATATTTGCTTGGTTTTTGGTGTTTGTGTTAAGTTTTGGGCTTTGGTATCTTCTGACATATTTAGTAAAATGTTATGGCCAACATTTTTGTAAAACATTTCATTCCAGCCCTCCTTTTACGATTTGTTAGAAAAGAGCCAAAAAATACCATTATGTGGGGGAGTTAAAGGGTTTTCTACAAAGTTGCTGAACATACCCTATACACACTCAGAGAAAAAAACATGGTAAAACAAAGAACATCTTATATTTTTAAGATTATAATTGTGTGATTGTGTACTAGAATATAGTTGTAATATTATGATTATAAAATAACCATAACTTTACCATAATATAGTTCCTACAATTATATTATGATTCGAAACTATAAAAGAATTCCTTAAATTTAAAAATACATCTTTAGGAAATGTTCTTCTTAAAGAAAAACTATGATACTATTGACTTTTTCAAGAAAACTTCTTTGATTCTATGAACCCTTCTAAAGAAAAATACGTAAAAAAAAAATAAATTCTAAGCACTTTTTCAAAAAAAACGTAGATTTTATGGACTTTTTCTAATAGAACAAATCTTAGATTTTAAACACATTTGCAAGGTTTTTTTTAGGATCTAAGAATATTTCTACTGGAAAAAGTTCTTAGAATTTGAAATTTCTTTAGAATCTAAGTTTTTTTTTAGAATCAAATTTTTTTTAGAATATATGAATTTTTATCTAAGAAACAGTTTTCAGAAATCTCAAAATGTTTCTATCAGAAAAATTTCTAAAAATCTAGTATTTTGTATAAGAAACATTTTTTTACAAAACAACTCTTGGTTTCTACAGACTTTTTCTTATACAAATTATTTTGAAGTTTATATTTTATAGTTTTTTAATACTTATATGTATGAATTTAATACTTATATATATTTAATATATTATATATACACTCAGAAAAAAAAGTTTGTAGAAATCTATGTTAACGGTTTTCAAACCCACTTTACTATTTTTGTACTGATTTTTAGTAAAAAAAATATTATTAAGCAAATCTTTTTGCTATTTACATTTTATAAATTACAGAGTTTTTACAGAATATTTACAAATTTTTGTTGCTAATTTCCGAAATCATTTTACAAATTTTTGAAAACCGATTTGCTGAAATTAGCAAAAAAAAAAATACTAATTTAAAAAAAATGGATATTGAAGGAAATTTTGTTTCTAATAATTAAATCGTAAGTATATTAAATTGCCTTAAAATGCTTCATAGGTTAAAAAAAGGGATCGGAAGTGAAAATACTTTTCAAAAAAAAAATTAATTTAAAATTTTCTACTAATATTCACAATAATTAGTAAATTTTAGCAAACAGATTTTTAATTCCACTTTACAAAAATTTACTAAAATTTAGTAGCGGCTAATAATCAGCAGACATGTGTTGCTAAGATTAGCAAAAAATACGTCTGGGCTTAAATTAGCAAAATTAATCGTAATAACAGCAAAATTTTCAGTTGCCATTACAGACTTTTTTGGTGAGTGTATTTAATACTTATATGTATGAAAATGTATTTTTAGTCTGGTAATTTCTTTTTCGAATGAAAAGTTTTCTTATTTTAATTTAGTAATCATGGAGAATACATAGAAAAAGTTATTAGACACTGAATGGAATAAATTTTCTGGTCCGCTACGACTTTCATCAACATTCTTCGTGCCCTTGAAAGTGCCAATTATAAATATCTCTATTTAATTCACAAATCAACGGAAAAATCTATTTATGCTTACATACAGTTGATTTTTAAAAATCTTTCATTTGAAAAAAAATTTCTATGATCTCGAACCAGACTAAAAATACATACATTTACGATGTATTTTAACTTATAACACCGTTATTGTAATACAAGAATATTTTTTTGGAAGTATTAAAATTTTATTGGACAATATTTTTTTCAAATCATTTTAATTTTTTTTTTGCCACTATTACAGGTTGGTTGAAAAGTTCCTGCGCTCACCAAGAGATGGCACTGCTCCAAACTTTTTTTTCTCAAGTTGGTATAACTGTCCCGAGAACACATGCAAAGTTGCAAGTCATTCTGTCAATTCTTTCTTTGTTTACAAGCCATTTGAAGTTGACGTGTCATTGATTTTTTTTTTTAATATGGAAAAAATCTAATTTCGTGCAGTCATTAGATTCTTTGTTTTGAAGGGTTTAAAGGCAAAGGAAATTTATGAACAATTGTTAGAAGTGTATAAGGAGTCCTCACCTTCACCGTTGAATTTTGGGCTGGTGAATTTAAACGTGGTCGTACCAGCCTTAAAGACGATACACGCGGAGGACGACCAAAAACTGCAACCACAGCAGAAATCATTGAGCAGGTACATAATATGGTTAGTGAAGATCCAAGTTTGACTAAGCGTGAAATTGCTAATGCCATATGCATCTCATACGAACGAGTACTCCATATTTTTCATGAAGAATTACGTATGAAAAAACTGTTTGGAAAGTTAGTGCCGCACACATTAACAATTCAACAAAAACTGGATCGAAAACAAATTTCTCAGCGTAATTTGGAGCGTTTTAAGCCGAATAAAACCGACTTCTTGCGTCGTTTTATAACTATGGATGAGACTTGGATCTACCACCATGATCCTAAATTGAAACAACAGTGGACAGAAGCTGGTTGTTCAACTCCAAAGCAGGTGAAGTCCCAACGATCAGCAAAGAAGGTTATGGCATCAATTTTTTGGGATGCAAAAGGAATTTTATTAATTGATTATCTTCAGAAAGGTAAAACAATTAACTCTGAATATTATGACAGCCTTTCGGATCAGCTGGATGAAAAAATTCGTGAGAAAAGACCTGGTTTAAAGAAGAAAACAAATCATTTTTCATCAAGACAATGCACCAGCTCACAAAAGTGTTTTGACGATGGCTAAATTCAAAGAATTAAAGTACGAATTGCTTGAACATCCACCGTATTCACTAGATTTGGCTCCCAGTGACTACTATCTCTTCAGAAATCTCAAACAATTCCTTCGTGGAAAGCATTTTTCGTCGAATGAAGAGGCCATAGCAGCCGTAGACGGTTATTTTGCAGAGCTTACGAAAAACCATTATAAGGATGGGCTAAAATTATTAGAAGATTATTGGAACAAGTGTATTGAGCTTCTAGGAGATTATATTGAATAAAAAAAATATATTTCGTAACAAAAACAGTATTCTTTCATTTCGAGCGCAGGAACTTTTCAACCAACCTGTATGTATGTAAAACTTCTTAGCAAATCTTATTTAATTTGTATAATTTTTTCTTTAAATAACCAATTTTTTTATTAAAACTCAACAATTTAAAATTCTCGACCACCGTTCCTGTTTTGTTATGATTTAACTCGGCTAATTTTATAATAGCATGAAATGAAAAATATCAGAAACATTAACCCTTGTCCCCGTGAATCATAACAATAAAAAATTGCGGGGGCAAAATGTAGGAAAAAATCGTTATTCTTAAAATACCGTTACCGAAATAATATAAATACCGTTATCGCTAAAATACCGATACCGAAATAACTGAAAAAATCGTTATCCCTAAAATACCGTTACCGAAAAAATATAAAATACCGTTATGGTTAAAAACTGTTATCCCTAAAATACCGTTACCGAAATAACTGAAAAAATCGTTATCCCTAAAATACCGTTACTGAAATAACTGAAAAAATCGTCATCGCTAAAATACCGTTACCGAAATAATAGAAAATAGCGTTACTCTTAAAATAACGTTGTATAATTGCTTTAATATTTATAATATTAAATACTTTCAAATAATTTTTTAACATTATAGGCTTTCTCCAAACATACAAATCTTTAATGTGTAAACTTTATGTAGCATGAAAAATCTTGTTTGAATATTTAAAATTAATTTATTTTATCTTTCAAAATATTATAAATATTAACTTTGCTAATGACATATTTATGTCATTATCAATTACTACATATATATGTAGCTATTGTAATTGTTAAGAAGTAATAACATTAAACAAATTTCTCTTTAATCTTTTATGACAGGAAAAAGTTAACATTACCACCCACTTTTACAAACCAAAATGAAAATAACAAAAAAAAACTGCAAAGCACACTTTAAAAGCCTTTTAAACAAATCTCTTTTGCTGGCATGTCTTAAGGTGATTTTTCATTTGTACTCAAGTAATAAAAAAAAAACATACAAAAATTTCTTATGATCCTATAATTTTTGTGGTGTGTTCGTTTGTTCTCATTTTGTTTTTTTTTTTTAATTTATCATAAATTCTGGAAAATCTCATATGTTATTGATATTGATTTGGTGTATATATAAATATTTTTTTTTTTGTTTTGCGGGAAATAGCTTTCCCTATATTTAATGCATCACCAGGTAAAACTTTTACTTAAGATTGAGAGTTTAAACTATGTTTGTGGTTAGTTTTTTTTTTTAATGCAGCTGCATGTACTCTATATACAATATAAAAATATTTGTTTTCTACAGATATGAAAGGCGTTGGTGGTTGGTTGGTTTTTTTTTTTTTTTTTGGTTTTAAAATTTTCTTCTAAGCCGCAATATAAGAATCTTTAGATCTTCATACAAGATTAGAAAAATTACTAAAGAAAACATGTGTTAAATTTCTTTAGAAAATTTTTAACTTTCGCACCTGGATTCTTTAAAATAAATAATGAAAATATTAACATAATTTTTGTGTTGAAATTATTTTAAAAGCCAACTTTATTATTTTAAAGCTTGATTATCTTAATGGATATGTATTATATTTTTTTAGCCATTTTTTAAATATTTTGAAATAAAATATAAATAATAGAAACCACAAATTTAAATTTTATTAAAAATTTAAAGAGAAAATCTTTTGATTTATATAGAATTTTTCTTAGAATTTACCAAATTTTTATTACATTTATATATCAACTGTTGGCTTAAGATGTAAGCAATATAAATAATATTCAAATATTTTAAGAACTCAATAGATTATGAAGTAATTAATGAATTTTCGAAAACAAACTAATAATTAATATTAATCATACGTCAGGGTGTACCAAAATTTTTAAATTTTAATGTAGAGAAATTAATTACAAGTTAAAAAATAGCAAATTAATTATATAAAAACTTAACCACATACAAAAAAACATAACTCATAAATACTTTGAGTTAAAAGTATTGTTTACTTACAAAGTTATATACAATTAATTCGGTAACTGATTCAACTAAACAAATAACACTGTAAAACAATTTCAAACTTTTTCCAAAATTACGGGGTACCGACGATTGATTTTTGTTAAGGAGACCAACAAAAATATACGTGTGTCGGCGTTTTGATAGTTCTGGTTTTGATAGTTCTGGCTCTGGCCTGTTCTTGCAGCATATCGGTATATAAAACTATGTTTTCTTTACATCTGAGGTGTAGGGTATGTTCAGCAACTTTGTAGATAATGGTATGGCAAATATTTTTGTAGAACATATTAACCCTCTAACTCCCCCTTATAACGGCATTTTTTGGCTTTATTCTAACAAATAGTAAAAAATATACCGAAAAAGAGGAAGGGCGGGGATGAAATGTTCTACAAAAATGTTGGCCATTAAATTATACTTAAATATCAGAACACACCAAAACCCAAAACGTAACACAAATACCAAAAACCAGACAAATTCAAGATTGCCCATCAAATTTCTAGTCACAAATTTTTTTTTTTTGCTAAATTCAGAAATCATTTCAGAAATTTTTGAAAACCGATTTGCTAAAATTAGCAAAAAAAATAATTTTAAAAAAGTTTATATTGTAGGAAATGTTATTTATAATAATTAAAACCTATACCTAGAAATATAAATTGCCTTTAAATATTACAAAGATTTAAAAAATGTGGTCGGAAGTAAAGATATCGACTCATGTCTAAAAATAGCCCATTCACTTAAACCAGCACTAAAAATTAGGCCAAAAAACGATTAAAATTTTACCTTAATCGTAAAAAAAATTGACTAAAAATAGTTTTCAAAACAGATATTAGCAAATTTAAACAAAATAATAAATTCGTTTATGTTTTTACAATTTTTAAGTCTGATTTTTTTTTATTTAATTTTTATCTTAAATATTTTTTGAAAAAAGAATAAAATATAAAAATTTTGTTGCTCGTTAAAAAATTTAATTGAAATTATGTTCTAATATTAATAATATTTAGTAAATTTTTTTTTTGCTGATTTTAGCAAACAGATTTGAAATTTCACTTTACAAAAAGTTTACTAAAATTTAGTAGCGGCTGCTAATTTTTTCTACAAATTTCATTGTACTACACGTCAGCAGACATGTGTTGCTAAAATTAGCAAAAATAACATACAGCTGGGCTCAAATTAGCAAAATTTCCGGTAATAACAGAAAAATTCTCGTTTGCCATTACAGACTTTTTTGGTGAGTGTATATTCAAAGTTTTAAGGCGCCAAATTTTTTAGCAATTTTTTTTTTTTTGAGATCAAAAATAAAACTGGTCACATGAAAAAAAAATTCACCAAAATTAAGGAATTAAAACTCCAATTGTTAGATCACGCACCTTATTCGCCAGCTTTAATTTTGTTTTAATTTGGTAATTTCATTTTTGAAAAATATTTTATTAAATTTTTTTTTTTTTACTTTTAAAGTCAAATTTTAATTGTTTTTAGGGCTGATTTTTAGAGCTATGTTAAGTGGATGGATTTTTTTCAGACATGAGTCGATATCTATAAATGATAATCTATGTATCATTTTAAGGCAATTTAAGTTTGTAAATGTAAGTTCTAATTAGAAATAACATTTCCCAAAATATAAAATTTTTTAAAATTAGTAAATATTTTTTGCTAATTTTAGCAAATCGGTTTTCAAAAATTTATGAAATGATGTAAAATGATTTCTGTAAAAATTCTGTAATTTGTAAAATGTAAATAGTAAAAAGATTTGCTAAATAATATTTTTTTTACTAAAAAATCAGTACAAAAATAATTAAGTGGGATTGAAAACCGTTTACAAATTTTTTACTAATTTTTTTTTCTGAGTGTATAAACGGAGTATCGAAGCTATTGAATATCGCTGGGAAAAATGTATCGAGCGACACATCAATATCATTCAACATAGACAGAAAGAAATATGTTATCCTATAGCGATTTTGATCACCAGTAACAATCACTGCTTGACCAGCATCAAAACTTAAAACAGCTGTCCGTCCAACTTTCATTATTTTATTACCAATCTTTAACTGTCAGCTGTCAAACAGTTTTTTTCTTTTGATTAGCAACACTACTGCACGAATGGCGGCAAATTCAAATCTTGCATGAAATTTATAATTTACAAAATTCTAAAATAAACTTTTATAATTTTTCTATATCAAAATTCCCAGATTTTACGAGTTTTTTACTAAAGAGCAACGCTCAGATTCCAAAAACATCTTTCGGGTTGCAAAAACTCTGCTTATAGAAAATTCCATTTTTACTTGCAGAAAAACCCACAATATGTAAGGATTTTTTTATATAGAAAACCTTGTAAATACTAAGGAGTTTTTTCCCAAAGAAAAACCCTCAGATTCTGGGAATATTTTTCCCTGAAAAAAAAACCCACAGCTTCTGAGAACTATTTCCCATAGAAAAATCCCCCAGATTCTGAGAACTTCTCGGGACATTTTTTTCTTCAAATTCTGCGAACTTTTACGTATAGAAAAGCTTAATTTATGAAAACTTTTTCTTATCAAAAACCCTAAGATTGTAAGAACATTTTGTCAGTATAAAAAAACCCTCAGCATCTTAAAACTTTTGCCTTCAGAAATACCCTCAGATTCTGAGGATTTAATCTTTTTAAATAATCCTCTGATTTCAACAGTAATTTTTTATAGTTTTGAGGGAATTTGGGCCAAAATTATAGTTAGCACTAATAAGAAATTTTCTCTAAAATTACATTAAGTAGGAAATTTGGTTTGAAAATTTATCAAAAAAATAAAAACTCTGGTTAAAAAAAACCAAAACTTTACAAATATAAAAAAATAAAATATATTTCTAATCTCAAATTCGTTGAAATTTAACACCATCCACTACTGTAAAATTCTTTAAAAAGGCCTTAATAATATTTACACTCAGAAAAAAAAGTTAGTAGAAAAATTTGTGAACGGTTTTCAATCCTACTTTACCATTTTGTACTGATTTTTAGTAAAAAAAAATATTATTTGGTTAATTCTTTTGCAATTTACATTTTACAAAATTACAAAATTTTTACAGATAATTTACAAATTTTTGTTGCTAACTTTAGAAATCATTTTACAAATTTTAAAAAACTGATTTGTTAAAATTAGCAAAAAATTTTACTAATTTGAAAAAAGTGGATATTGAAGGAAATTTTATTTCTAATAATTTAAATTTTTACTTACAAACTTAAATTGCCTTAAAAATGCTACATAAACTGAAAAAGAGATCGGAAGTGGAGATAGTTTTCAAAACCGACTGATGTCTAAAAATAGCACATAAAATAGCACTAAAATCATTTTTAGTTCTTAATATCAGCCCAATTAAAATTTAACCTTAAAATCCAAAAAATTTATTAAAAATATTTTTCAAAACAAAAATTAGCAAATCAAAACAAAATGATAAATTCGTTTATGTTTTAAGTACGTATTTTTTAAGCCTTTGATTTTTTTTTTTTTAATTTTTGTCTAAAATATTTTTGAAAAAAAATATATAAAAAAAAATGTTGTTCGATAAAAAAAAATATAAATTATATCTTAATACCCTAACCGAGCACTAGCAACAAAGGCTTTTGGCTCGTTGTAGCGAAAACAGATCAGAGCCTCTGGTGGGAATCGAACCCACAACCCCCGCACTGATAAGCTAGCACGCTACCAACTAGCCTACCGGGACGCCCAAATATATAAATTTGTATAATCGAATTCGGCAGGCAAATTTCAAAAGAAATTATCAGCTTTGAAGTGTAACAAGTTTATCTAAATATAATTAAGTTAATTTGTGCATTTTAATTATTATTTTTTTTTTCTATATTAAAATTTTTGCTATATTTTATAATTCATTGAGTTAACAGCAATTTTCTAAAATAATTTGATTGTACTTAAATTAATAACATTTAGTAATTTTTTTTGCTGATTTTAACCAACAGATTTTAAATTCCACTTTTCAAAAAATTTACTAAAATTTAGTAGTGGCAGCTAATTTTTTCTACAAATTTCATTGTACTACACATCAGCAGACATGCGTTGCTAAGATTAGGAAAAAATAAACCGCTAGGGTCAAATTGGCAAAATTTCCCGTAATAACAGCAAAATTTTCAATTGCCATTACAGACTTTTTTTGGTGAGTGTAGTTAGCAAATAAACAAAATTCTAAAATAAAATCTTATAATTTTCCTCCCCCAAAAACAGTTATTTGAATATTTATCTATTTTGGGCTCTCTGGCGTATAAGTTAAGGTACGCGTTGCAACATTATAGGAAAACCATTCCAAACGTAGACGCTACCTTGCACTTTTACTTGTTCACATAAAATGCAATCGCTACACGCGCACTCAGAATATTGCTACCTTGCATTTTTATTCTTTAATTATTTCTGTTAATATGAAATACGATTTCCGTTTGGGCTAATAAGCAGTTTTGTCATTTAATTATTTCTGTTCATATGAAATACGATTTCTGTTTAGGCTAATAAGCAGTTTTTTCATATTAAAAGTTGTAGAATTCTTTGTTAGGGTTTAGTTGTAATTCACTACTCAAACTCGCATAGCGAGGTAACAAACGAAATAAAATAAATAAAATATTATAAATAAATATCCCAACAAGAAAACTAATTGGCGCCCAACTAAAAAAATCCTTATAGAGGATAAAACAAATAAAAAAAAAAAATCCTTATAGAGGATAAAACAAATAAAAAAAAAAAAAAAATCCTTATAGAGGATAAAGCAAATAAAAAAATCCTTATAGAGGATAAGACTAATAAAAAATCCTTATAGAGGATAAAACAAGAAAAAATTTAGTGTATTTTCTGGACAAACAAATCAAAAGATTGTTTAAGAAAACTTTATAGCTTTAATTAATTGCAACTGTGAAAAAAAAAAAAAAGAAAAGAACACCATATTAATTGTGACAAAAAATCTATTTAAAAAAAAAAAAACACCATTGTTTACGAAAACTATACAGTGAGTGTGAAAAAAAAAACACCATATTAACTGCAAAAAAAATCAGATAGAAAAAAAGTTGTTTACGAAAACCTTACCATTTCAATTGATTGTGAGTGTGAAAAAAAAACACCATATTAACTGCAAAAAAATCAGATAGAAAAAAGTTGCTTACGAAAACTTTACTATTTCAATTGACTGTGAGTGTGTTACTAAAAAAACACCTTATTAATTGTAAAAAAATCTATACATGCAAACAAAGAAAGGAAAAAGATCGTTTGGAAGTTAAAGTGATTGTGACTGTGAAACTACCGGCCTTGCAAATCAAAAACCAAATAACTAGTGCCATATTAACCGTGGACGAAAGAAATTTGAAGATAAAGGTACACCAAAATCCAAAACCGAAACAACAAGAGAAGCTGACCAAGAAACCAACCCTCAACATTACTCAACAACAAACAACAGCAACATGGCGATAATAGTGTAAGCGTTAAAATAAAACATATCTAAATATATTTTTTAAGTAAGAGTTGTTAAAATCTACACAGTAATTTTTTAAGAAAAAAAGAGTACCTTTTAAACAAAATAAATTATTTTTTTTCTAAACAAAAGAATTATTTAAACAATAATTATTTAAAAAAAACAAACGAAGAATTTTTTTTAACCAAAGAGCTATCTTCTAAACAAAATAAATTAGTTAAAGGGAAAAGAGAATAAGAATAAATTAAATTTGGCACCTATATTAAGGGTGATAAAAAAATAGAAAAAAAGGAAAAACCTTAAGAACAAATTTTTATTTCGGATTTGGAAAATTTAATTTTGAGCTCGGAAAAAAAGCCCTACTAAAAGATATTTGTTAACTTCCCAAAAGTTTATGGAAGAACTCTCGGCTATTATAGAATCCCTATCAATCTCCGAGAGACCAGTAGCAAGAACGCGAAGTATGGATCCGGCAAACCTTCAGGTTCTTTTAGACACTGCCATTGAACGTGCCGTTCAAAGGACCAAGCAGGATTTTGAAAACACTATCAGGGATTTGTCTGTGCGAGTAGACAATTTGGAACCACCGTCCGCTGCAGAGGAATATAGGGAAATACAGATTAGACCAGGTGTGCAGTGTGACGAAACTTTAGATATAGTTAAGTCAGTCCCTGAATTCAGAGGGGAACCTCAAAGATACGTTTCTTGGCGCCAGGCCGCCATCACGGCACATAAATTATTTGAACCCTACGAGGGAAGCTCGAAATACTATCAGGCGGTGGCGATCCTTAGAAATAAAATTATAGGTAGCGCTGACGCTACATTAAGCGCCTACAATACGGTTCTTAATTTTAAGGCCATCATAGCGAGATTGGATTTCACTTATATGGACAAGAAGTCCATATTCACACTGGAGCAAGAACTTTCTACACTCAGACAAGGTCAGAAAACGATAATTCAATTCTACGATGAGGTAGAACGTAAACTGACCGCTATTGTCAATAAGATCATAATGTCTCATGAGGGGGATGATCCTTTGATTAAGTCGTTTAATCAAAAATATCGGGATGACGCATTGCGGGTTTTTATCTCTGGGCTTAAGAGACCGTTATGCGATACATTATTTTCTTGTAAGCCTTCGGACTTACCAACTGCGTTGGCTCTAGCCCAGGAGCTTGAGACTAACCAGAATCGATATCACTTTGCTGCCATTTATAATCATGGACTTAGTAGAGCATTACAAAATCCCGTAGTTCAACTATCTCCTGGACAAGGCCAGCAAAGAACGAGGCAAAACCATTTCGGTCAACGGCAGACTCAGCCACAGCCTTCCCAGGGTCATTTTGGGCAACAAAATGTGCCGGTCTATCAGAATCGCACCCAACAACCGCACAACCAGTCGCAGCGGCACCATACCGCAAATTCTAATTTCCCATCTCACCCAAACCTTCACGGTTTCATTCAGAATACTAATCAGAACCCACACCAACAGGGTTTCGACGCTCCTCAGATTTCACAGCCAATAGATGCTGATGTGAGCATGCGCACTGTACGGAGTAATAATTTTCAGGCGCAGAAGAGGGATATAACATCCGATAGACAAGTGCCTAGAAAAATCCAGAGGATCAACCATCTTGGGCATGAGGTCCCGCAAGATGAGTCTTTTGCGGAGACCTATGACTATCAAGAGGACCGGGATGTCCTAACCTATCAAGATCCTTCAGGGGACCAGACATATACCGATCCGGAATTTGAAGATGAAATTAATTTTTTAGAGGAGGGTCGGTACTCCCCTATATTGAGAGAATGATAAATGGTAGAAATATAAAACTTCTGATTGACACGGGGGCTTCTCGAAGTTATATTAGGGACAATATTGGACTGAGGAATGTCAGAGAACTGGAAACCCCTTTTCTAGTAAAATCAATTCACGGAGCTGAAATAATCAATCAGAAGACATTAATAAATGTGTTTGATAGAACGGAAACTTTTTTTATTCTGCCAAATTTGTCTTTATTTGATGGGATTATCGGGTTTAGTTTCATAAAGAGCATTAAAGGGATTATTGATACTGAGCGCGATATTATTTTCTTTGATGGTGGACGGGAAAAACTGAAATACCTCGAGTTGAACGCGGTCAATTCATTAGTGAACGACGTCTGTATCCCAAAGGGTGTTGAGGAGATTTTTTTCAAGAAAATTAGTGAAAACTCGGGCGTTTTTGCTAACCCAAATGAGGCCTTACCGTACAACACCAAAGTCTATGCTACAATTAGAACCAAAGATCAGGAGCCAATATATTCAAGGTATCAATCATATCCCGTTTTGATGTTAGATTTCATAAATAAGGAAGTAAGGGAACTTTTGAGGAACGGTATAATAAGACCATCTCGATCTCCTTACAATAGTCCGGTTTGGGTTGTTGACAAAAAGGGTTCGGATGAGCATGGCAAACCCAATAAACGTCTGGTGGTTGACTTTACGAAGCTTAACGCCAGGACCATTCCGGATAAATATCCGATACCTGATCCGTCTTTCATCTTATCAAATCTCGGAAAATCTAGATTTTTCACAACCTTAGACTTGAAAAGTGGTTTTCATCAAATAAATTTGATAGAGCGCGATCGCGAGAAAACCGCTTTTAGCGTCAATAACGGGAAATACGAATTTTGTCGATTGCCATTTGGCCTGAGGAATGCGCCAAGCATTTTCCAAAGGGCTATAGATGATATTTTGCGTGAAGAAATAGGGAGGTCCTGTCACGTTTACATCGACGATATCATAATATTTTCTGACTCTGAGCAGAAACATATTGATGATATCGATAGGATACTGAGGAAACTTTACCACGCTAACATGAGAGTATCATTAGAAAAGTCAAAGTTTTTTAAAACTTCTGTAGAATATTTGGGATTCGTCGTTTCAACCGATGGAATAAAAACCTGTCCGAAGAAGATAGAGGCCATCGTTAAATACAAGGTCCCTAATACGCTTAGAGCCCTGAGGTCATTTCTGGGACTAGCAGGATATTATAGAAGATTTGTCAAAGATTACGCGGCTATTACAAAACCCCTTACTAGATTTTTACGTGGCGAAAATGGGCATGTCGGTACTAAACTTTCAAAGCATATCGAAATATGCTTAGATAAGGACGCCATAGATTCTTTCGAGAAGATTAAGAAAATTCTATCCTCCGAGGATGTCCTTCTCTTATACCCGAATTTTGAGGAGCCATTTGACCTCACGACGGACGCTTCTTCCCATGCTATCGGAGCTGTCCTCTCACAGAATGGACGTCCTATCACAATGATATCACGGACTCTGTCTCCTACTGAGGAGAACTACGCCACAAACGAACGTGAACTCCTGGCAATCGTGTGGGCTTTGAAAAATCTCAGACACTATCTATATGGAGTGAATAAGCTCAACATATTTACTGACCACCAACCCCTCACGTATTCGATTTCTGACAAGAACCCAAACTCGAAATTAAAACGATGGAGAGCCTTCATCGAGGAATACTCTCCAAATTTTTTCTACAAACCTGGAAAAGACAATGTAGTTGCCGATGCTCTTTCCAGACAATTCGTGCACATGATCGAGAACTCTGGATCCAACACTTCACTCCAAGCCTGCGGAAGCGAAATTTCGCTTACTGAAATCATCCCCGCTGTGGAAAATCCGATAAATTGTTTCAGAAATCAAATTATACTTACCCGTGGTACCGAATATAAGAAAGAGACCAAAATTGTTTTCAAAGACCGTATTCGACATCATATAACATATGACAAAATTGAGGGTCTCTTGGACGTGATAAAAGACTGTGTAAACCCACAGGTAGTCAACGCAATTCATTGCGATTTACATACGCTGGCCCAGATTCAGCATTCACTTACAACAAACTGCCCATCTGTAAAATTCCGATACGCTGATAAATTCGTGACGGATATTTTCAATCCTAATGATCAGATCGAAATTTTGACAAATGAGCATAACAGGGCACATCGTTCAGTATCGGAAAATACTAAACAAGTCCTTCGGGACTATTACTTCCCCGACATTAGGAAAAGGCTCAACGAGATTACGGGGAACTGCAAGATTTGTCATGTAGCAAAGTATCAAAGACACCCACGGAAGCAGGAAATCGGCGAAACCCCTATTCCCTCTTTTCCGGGAGAGATACTCCACATTGACATCTATAACACGGACAGGAAATTTTTCTTAACTTGCATAGATAAATTTTCGAAATTTGCAATAGTGAAGCCCATAGCCTCTAGAGCCATAATAGATATTAAACCGGTCCTCATGGAAGTTTTGAATTTTTACAAGGAAACGAAAACAATAATCTGCGATAACGAAAAGTCATTAAACTCACAAACCATCAAATCTTTAGTGAAGAATAGTTTCGGTGCCGAGATTTATACAACCCCACCAATGCACAGCTCTTCCAACGGCCAGGTAGAAAGGTTCCACGGAACACTTACCGAAATCGCCAGGTGCTTAAAACTAGAATGCGTTTTTGAGGACACCACCGAATTGGTTCTTATGGCCACCGCGAGATATAATAGGTCTATCCACTCTACCACCGAACTTAGACCAATTGATGTAGTTCAATCTATACCAGCTGATCTGAGGGAAAGAATTCGGAATAAAATTCTGGCTAAACAGAAGTCCGATCTAAGTTATCACAATAGAAAAACTATATCCAAAACATACAATCCTGGGGAAAAAGTTTACGTGAAGATCAATAAGCGTCTAGGAAATAAATTTAATAAAAGGTTTACAGAGAAAATAGTTCAGCAGGATCTTGGTACAACCGTAAAGATTGACAATAAAATCGTGCATAAGGATAACATTCGTTTCCTCTTTACAGCACCCTGACATTTGCCGTAATTGTTTCCACCAGCTATGCTACCATCTTGGATTACACTTCCTCACAATATATCCCAGTGACGGATGGCAACGTCGCAATTTTTGAAGGTTACGGAATTATGGCCCATGTAACAAACTTAACGAATTTTACAACTATAGTGGAGGAAACCAGAAACCTAACAGCCCTACTGCCGAAAACGCACATGAGGAAACTACTGGAATCAGATGCGGATCAAATGGAGAGAACAATAGAATCTCTTCGCATACACCACAGACACGCACGCAGCATTAACATTCTCGGAACCGCGCTAAAGTACATAGCTGGCACGCCAGACTATGATGATTTCACCGAAATGCGTAACCAACAAGATGAGCTAGTTACATCAAGTAATGCACAGATAATCATAAACACCGAAATGCAGTATCAGATAAATAATTTAACCGCAACCGTTAACACACTTATAAAGGGAAATAAAGCTACTGAAATCGATTCAGGTTATCTATATAGCCTTCTAAGCGAGAGAAATAGGATAATAATTAGGGAACTGGATAATTTAGCCTTGTCCATAACTTTGGGGAAAATACAAATGATTAATCCTGTTTTGTTAGATAGCTCAGAAATAAATTTTATCCTAAAATCCGAAATAAACTTGAACATTAGCGTAAGCGAAATAATATTAAATTCAAAGTTAAAAATTTTGCAAAGCAAAAATATTATAACATTTTTAATTAAATTTCCCAAAATTGTACTAGTTTGTAGAAAAAAATTAATCTTTCCAGTTGTTCACAATAATGTAATATTATCCCTAGAAGTTAAAGATGTAGCAAAATGTGGTTATAAGTACATAATGTTGGAAAAATGTAAAAAGAAATCTACAACTTCATTTTGCGAAATTTCTGGCCACAAGAACAGTTTGTGCCTCAGTAATCTATTGAACAATAACACAGCTGCTTGTAGCACACATTCCGCGCACGATGTGCCACCTCTAGAGGAAATCGACGATGGCATCGTACTCATTAATGACCAACCCTCCAAAATGGTTTATGAGAACGAAACAAAAACTCTTCAAAAGGGTACTTATCTGATAACGTTTGACACCGTTCTGACTGTCAATTCGACAACATTCAGAAACCTACGAAAAATTGCTTTCAAAAGCCCCGAAATCCCAATGGCTCACACCGTAAACCTGACAGATCATACTTCCATCCTATCACTACAGTACCTTCATGATTTGAATATAAAAAATTTAAACCATATATCTCACCTGCACTTAAGGGTAAGGGGAACATGGTATATCTCAGGCTCTCTTTTTGTCCTAATATTGGTAATTTGTATCACATACATTGTCGCCAAAAGGCAACGCAAAGTTGAAATTACCAATGTCCTTCGCAGTTATGATCAGACGAGGACGTCTGATGCTTAAAGGGGGGGACAGTTAAGGTACGCGTTGCAACATTATAGGAAAACCATTCCAAACGTAGACGCTACCTTGCACTTTTACTTGTTCACATAAAATGCAATCGCTACACGCGCACTCAGAATATTGCTACCTTGCATTTTTATTCTTTAATTATTTCTGTTAATATGAAATACGATTTCCGTTTGGGCTAATAAGCAGTTTTGTCATTTAATTATTTCTGTTCATATGAAATACGATTTCTGTTTAGGCTAATAAGCAGTTTTTTCATATTAAAAGTTGTAGAATTCTTTGTTAGGGTTTAGTTGTAATTCACTACTCAAACTCGCATAGCGAGGTAACAAAAGAAATAAAATAAATAAAATATTATAAATAAATATCCCAACAAGAAAACTAATTTATACAGGGTGGCGCAAAAATAACCTTCCGATGGTTTTTGGCTGTAATTTAAAAAAAAAAAATGAAAAACTTTGATTCTTCTTGTGGATTATTTTTATTTGGTCTTTTAATTTGTTTTACATCAAGTCGAGAATATGATGTCATGTAAATGGCCGCCGCCACAGTTGATTGTCATTTGAGCCCTTTTTATGGCATTTTCCATCACTTTGGCCAAAATTACCGGCGATAGGTCCTCACATTCTTGACGGATATTGTCTTTAAGAGCTGCAAGAGTCTGAGGCTTGTTGACATAAACCCGCGACTTCAAAAAGCCCCACAAAAAGAAGTCTGGAGCGGTCAAATCAGGCGATCTTGCTGGCCAGTGCAAATCGCCAAAACGGGAGATTAGGCGCCCGGGAAATGCATCCTTCAGCATATCGGTTGTGGCACGTGCAGTGTGTGACGTTGCACCGTCCTGTTGGAACCACATATTTTCCAATCCCAATTCATCAAGTTGCGGCAAAAAGAACTCGTTGATCATTGCTCTGTAGCGCTCACCATTCACAGTAACCGTTTGGCCCGCGACGTCTTCGAAGAAAAAAGGTCCGATGGCTCCTCCAGCGAAAACAGCACACCATACAGTGACTTTGAGCGGGTGTAATGGCTCTTCGTGGGTTACACGCGAATTTTCAGTGCCCCAGAAGCGTAAATTTTGCTTATTTACGTACCCGCTAAGATGGAAATGGGCCTCATCACATGATTATTTTTGATGAAAAATCATCTTCATTATTGCTAAAATAAATAGTCACCAATATTCCGCGTTCTGAAGCAGTGTAGCGTAACATTGTTTATTAACGTGTATTTCGCATGTGTTTACTACTCAAATGTCAAAACAGAACTGACATTAGGGGCCAATCGCAAAATTTATAGCATTTTCTGATAGGAGGATTACTTTTGCGCCACCTTGTAAGTAATATTATTTATTTTATTTATATTTATATTAATCATATAATTACAAATTATATATTAAAACCCTAACCGAGCACTAGCAACAAAGGCCATCGGCTCGTTGAAGCGAAAACAGACCGGAGCCTCTGGTGGGAATCGAACCCACGACCCCCGCACTGACAAGCTACTTTTTTTTTGAAAATTCTTAATAACTTTTTTTTGTGGTAATGATATTAAAGGACTTCTTTTAAATTTGAAAACCATAGATTTTAAGCTTTCTATTAAATATATAAACATTATTAAATTTTTCTATGATAATCTTTAAGTAAACTTAAAACAACTTTGTTAAGTCATTTATAACTACTTTATAGTTTTTTTTTTTTTATTTTTTGTTTAGCTTATATTTTATAATATGTCTCTATTTATAGTATTTATGATTGATATTGTTGTTTCTATTTTATAAGCATATACTTTTATATATATATATAAATATATTACTATGTCAGTACTTAAAATGTTGAAGTTTTCTTATGAAAAGCAAAAAAATAATTGAAAAAAAAAAGAATTGCTTTAGACCATGACCTTATTTTTTAATTTTTTTTCTTGTAAAGCTGCTGTGTATCAATCTTACAAGGAGACAACAAGTTTTTGTTTTTTTTTTCAAACATAACAACAATTTAGTTTTATATCTTTTGAAAAAAAACACACACATTTTTTGGTTTATGACATATTAAATGGATTAAGAAACCACTTAAATAGAGATTGGTTTAAGTTTTACAAAGTATTCTAAGCTGTAATTTTTTATGTTTTTTTTTTCAAAACCAACAGCAAACAAAAAAAAACAAAACTTTGACACAACAATTAATCTGTTCTTAGCCAGGGATTATAGAATAATTTATTAAGTATAAAGAACTTACATGACATTGAATAAAAATATTTTTTTTTTTTTGTTTAAACTTGACATGAGTTTAAAATTTTTGATTTAATAGTATTTGACACCTCTTTTTTTGGCATGAAATTTTTGTGATTTTTTTTTTTTATAGGAAATATTTTTATTTGACTGTTTCAATCTTTGTCATTTGACATTAACATTTATGTTAGTTTATGACAATCTTGTTATGAAGGTTTATACATATGTTTGTCCCTGTGACTGTCTGTGTGTCATTTTATGTTTTCGTCTTGACTCTATTTAAGCAAAAGTGAAGGTTATTGCTGTTTAATTTAATGTTGTATATAAATTTCTTCTTTTTTTTTTTTGCTTAATCGTAGGATAAACTCTTTTTCTTTATAAAAAATATATATTTTTTTATGTTATTCCTAAACAATTTTTTTTTATAAATTTTATAGGATGGTGTCAGACAATGAATGCATTAAGAAAATATTTTTTTTTTTTTTAATTTTTTTATATGCATGTTGTTTTACCGGTTCATCAAAAATAAACCGAAAAAAAAAATACAAAAATCATCAGTAAGCAAACTTACAACAAAAATGTTGCTATTGTGTTGGCGTGACCTTTAACAATATGTTGCACATATGAACATTTTGTTTAAAACTTCAACAGTAAACTGGTTTAAATTATAAGCAATTTTTAAGGATTTAAAAATTGATTCAATGTTAAATTTAAATTTATTTTATAATATAAAGGACCTTGAACACTTTATGTGTTTTATTAAAATTTAAATTTTATCTTGTTTGAGTGTAGAAAAAGTAAATTTGCAATTATGTTTATGAGGGCGTATGATTAATATTAATTATTATTTTTTATTACAAAATCTTAAATAATTTAGGGTTTTCATTTTAATTTAAATAATTTATAATTGCTGGAGAAATCTTTATAGTTTAAGCTATAAAAAAATATTATTGATGCATTTCAATATTTTATTTAAATTATAAAAAAAATCTCTGCAGAAAAAATTTGTATTTCGTTGAACTTGGGTTATGTGAAGTTTTAGGGTTAAAAATTAAATTTAGAAATAATATTATCCGCTTTTTAATTTTTTTTTTTAATTAAGTCATTTATCAAACTACCTTAAAATTAAAAAAAAATATATATATTTTTAGCACGTGTAATTTTAAAATAATTTCCAAACAAATAATAATAGCAAAACGAGTATTAATAAAAAACGGTTTGTTAACTTTAAACTGTTGTGCTTAATTAACAAAAAAAATTCCATGTCTCAAAATTAAGAACGGCTTCTTAAAAATGCTTAAAATTAATGCTTATTTACATTTCATTAGCATAGCAATTTAAATTTTATTGTAGCGCTTAAAAAGAAATAAAATATTGAAAGTCAAGTGTAAAAAATAATAAACAAAGAAATTAAAATAAAATAATAAAACAAAAAACATTTAATAAAAAAAAACTTTTAAAACAAATAACGGCTGATAAAGAAATATTTCTACACAGAAATTGTTTATTTTATTTTTTTTTTATTTTTTGTGCAGATACAAAATAAATAAATATTTAACAATTGATTATTGAAAAATGTTAACGGCTTATTATGTAAAGGTCAATAAACAAATTAACAAATAATATTGTTACTTGATAAAAAAAATATACTTCTTTTTTGTGGTTGATTAATTGCAAAGCTACTAAAAGACAGCAACATTGTTTGATTTAATTTAAATTTTTATTTAAATTGTTAAAAAAAACCAGGAAGTTTAACTTTAATTCTTTTTTTTTATAAATTTAAATAATGAATTATATAATGTTTTTTTTAATAGTTTAAAAAAAAAATTAATTTCTTATGTAGTTTATGAGTTATTTAACTTTTAATAAATTTTGCCCACTGAGGCGTATGTGTTCAACTCGGTAAGACAGTTTGATGACAACCCTAAAATATCGGTGTACTGGCATATCTGTGGACTAATTTTTTCCCGCCAGATGGCTCTGGTGTCATCATTTATTTTCTTTTGGAGTTTATTCGTAAACTTAACGAAAAGGTTTTCATTTTGTTTTTCATCACGCTCGATATAATTTTCCTTAGAAAAAGAAGTGTTTGTTTTGCTCGCGCCAAAAAATCCCTTATTTATTTAAAAATTGTGTTAAAAATTGAGAAAAAATAAAGGAAAGTATTTTATACTTCACTATAATAAAAATAAAATTTTATTTGGTATTTATTCCGTTGCGGATTTTCCTTTCTTTGGTTCCAGACTACCACCAGGCTTTTTGGTTGTTGTCGAAAAAATCAAATCGGATTTTTTTAGTATGAGTGTTATTAATTAGGAGTATTTTTGGAAAATGTTTAATTTAATAACTTTTTGAATATTCAAGATATTAAAAATATTAAAATTAATTTTAAAACTACACCTGTTGGCGCATATTTTGGGAAATAAATTTTCAAATTACAACAATCAATAGTTGTTTAAAACTGTACATTAAAAAAATAAGACTATTATAAAAGAAATTATTTCTGATTTTGGTGTAGAAGAATTTTTTTTTAATTTAAAATTAAAATTAGTATATCTGTAAAAAACCAAATAGTATTAACTTGTTGCTTAAGTTATTATAATTTTGTTGCAAAAAATGTTAACTAATAATAATGCTTTTTTAAATATGTATATATTTCAGTTCAATCTTTTTAATAATACCAAGTGGGGCAAAAAGTATCATCCTATTGGAAAGTGCTGCCATTTTTGTAAATGTCATCGTATGTCAGTTTAGTTTTGATATTCGCAAAGTAGACACCTGCGAAATTTATAGTGAATAACAATGAATCGCTTTACACCTCAAAAACGCGCGAGAATTGTAACAGTGGTGTAGTGAATGCTTTTCCAGCAAAATTGTATCTTAGCGCTCACGTCAATAAGGAAAAATTCTCGGTTCTGGTGGTCGGAAAATCTACGCATAATTCATGAAGCAGCATTACACCCTCTTAAAGTCACCGTGTGGTGTGCAGTTGCCTCGGAAAAGGTAATTGGAACTTGTATTTTCGAAGGAGCCGATGTTAACGCTGATACTGTGATTGGCGAACATTTTGTAGAGCCATGCTGACTGAATTTTTCGTACCGATAGAAATTGACGATCTGGATTTGGAGAACATGTGCTTGCAACATAAACTAAACACTTGTCATACTGCACGCGACACAATGCGTATTTTGTAGGATGGCTTCTCAACCTGCGTCTTAGTCTGTATCTCAGACTGTCTCAGACTTCTTTCTCAAGGGATTTTCGAAGTCGTTGGTGTACGTGAAGAAAACACACATCTTGTAGAAGTTAAAGAACAACATTCGAGCTAAAATTGTCAATTTAACAACAAAAATTCTGGGCACAGTTATGCAAAATGTAATCAAAAGAGACCAAATTTGCTTATTTTTCCAAAATTAATTAAAGCAATATTTATAAGTCCGATAAAACATAATAAGTTAAAAACCAAATGAGTTTTCACTTTAAAAAAAATGTATAGCGAAAGAAAATCAGAAATCCCATCCCGTATATTTAGCAATGAATTTTTAAGACCTATTATTCAGATATGAATTCAGATAATTGTCCATATTTTTAAATAATAATTGTTGTTGTTTATTAGCATTTAATAACAGACACAACATGTTGCTAATATAATAGTAAAAAATGTATTTCTGAAACATTTTAATTACTTTTATATTTAATATATTCCATTTGCAACAAAATTCGATATTTTTTTAAAAATTACACTGTAAAATAATTTCAAACTTTTCCCAAAATTATGGGGTTCCGACGATTGATTCTTGTTAAGAAGACCAAAAATATGTATACGTGTTTCGGCATTTTGATAGTTTACATCGGAATTGCATTTTAGAGACGGTCAAAGCTTCCCAGCTCTGGCCTGTTCTTGCAGCATATCTGTATATAAAACTATGTTTTCTTTACATCTGAGGTGTAGGGTATGTTCAGCAACTTTGTAGATAATGGTATGGCAAATATTTTTGTAGAACATATGGCTAACTCCCCCTCAGAACGGCATTTTTTTGGCTTTATTCTAACAAATTGTAAAAAACATCCCGAAAAAGGAGAAGGGCGGGGATAATATGTTCTACAAAAATGTTGGCCACAAAATTATACTTAAATATCAGAACACACCAAAGCCCAAAACTTAACACAAATACCAAAAACCAGACCAATTCAAGATTGCTCATCAAATTTCTAGTCACATTTTGGGATGACCTAAATATTATGTAGGTGATCCCAAAATCTGACATTTAATATGTTGGTCATCCCAAAATTTGACTAGAAATCTGATGAGCAATCTTGAATTTGATTGGTTTTTGGTGTTTGTGTTAAGTTTTGGGTTTTGGTGTGTTCTAACAAATATAGTAAAATTTTATGGTCAACATTTTTGTAAAACATTTCATCCCCGCCCTTCCCCTTTTTCGGGCTGTTTTTTTACAATTTGTTAGAATAAAGCCAAAAAATGGCGTTATGAGGGGGAGTTAGAGGGTTAATATGTTCTACAAAAATATTTGCCATACCTATTATCTACAAAGTTGGTGAACATACCCTACACCTCAGATGTAAAGAAAACATAGTTTTATATACCGATATGCTGCAAGAACAGGCCAGAGCTGGGAAACTTTGGCCGCCTTTAAAATGAAATTCCGATATAAACTATCAAAACTCCGAAAGACGTATATTTTTATGTTTTTTTTTTTTTTTTTTTTTGTGTTGAACTGTGTTATTTATAATTAAAAATTTAATTGACAAAATAAAAGTAAAATATAATAAATTGAAATTATAAAAAAATTTTTTTTTTTTTTTTTTGTAAAATCCAAGCACATCATTTTCCATTTTATAATGACATTTGTAAATTTAACAATATAAAAAATATAACAAAATTTTTATTTATACATAAAAATTCCTGTTTCGAAGAAAACAATAATCTATCTTTAATTGTTTGATAATTGAGAACACCAATCAACACCACCATCATAATCATCATCAGCAACATCATTGTCTAGCAACAATATAACTAAGAATTTGTGTTGTAAACAACTATTAATGAATTGTTTATTAAACAATCAATTGAGGTTAAAAGTTTGACAAGCACTATACAAATTTATACAACATTTAACAATAACCACAATAATTCTTTAAAATTATTAATAAAAAATCAATGAATACATATTTGGAAATTTTATTATTTCAAATAAAAAAAAAATTAACTTGATTAAGTTTTATTGACAAATTTCTTTTTGTTCTAAAAATAATATTAATTTAATTGCAATTTTTTTTTTGTTATTTATAAAAATAAATTTATAAAATTATAGGAATTTGTCAAAAATTTATTTTTCCGTATTTATTCTAAAGAATTTTTAAAATATTTTCTTTTTTAAAATGCTATAGTTTTTTATTTGTAATAAACCTTTCTTTATTCAAAAATTATAGAAAAAATTTCTCTTCTTTTCATTAATTTTTCTTTAGTTCGATTCATTTTTATTGTCAAGAATTTTATGTTTTTATTTGTCTTCTATTGAATATTTATATGAAAGCCGTGCTATTATGTGACAGATGGTTTGGTTTCTTTTATTCAGTACATTTATTCTTATTATTTTTATATTTCTATGAACAATAGAAAAATCACTCAAAAGTCTTAAGCATCATTATTCTGTTATTGTAATATTATTTTTATTCTAAAATTATGAAAATCAGTTTTTGCTTTTCATTATATTAGCCAGACATTTTGTAAATGAAATACGTGCTGTAGCGATGGTAGTTATGGATTATTGTTATTAATAGAATGACATTTTTGTTGTTTTTATTATTCTTCTAAAAAAAAATTTAATGTAAACCTACACAATTAAAAAAAAAAGTATTGTTGTTAAATATTTGAAGAATTAAGTTCATGTTTTGCGTTAAAAAAAATAGTTTTCTTTATTGAAAATTATTTTAAACTTAAAATATTTAAAGCTTAAAGCAAATCAGCAACATGTTGCTTTAAATTAAAAACACATAAAATAAAATTTAAA
Source organism: Eustalomyia histrio (assembly GCA_949748255.1). Lineage (NCBI taxonomy): Eukaryota > Metazoa > Arthropoda > Insecta > Diptera > Anthomyiidae > Eustalomyia > Eustalomyia histrio. Next base: position 203,762,059 of record OX456523.1, on the reverse strand, counting down.
ACATGTTGCAGCATTATTTTTAAATTTTACTTTAAAATTAATAATAGTAATATAAACTTAAATTTGAAAATATTTTTAAATGTTACTGCAACATGTTGCTAACTAAGTTTTTGATCAAAATAATCGTATAAAACAGTTATTCTTAAATGCAAATAAATAATAGTTACGGTACTTTAAATCAAAATTGTTTAAAATAGCTGCAACATGTTTCAAGCATTCTAACTTTCTAACTTCTTATTCAACTTTTCCAATTGTGTTTTAGAATAGTCAATTGTATTTCAGAATAGTCAATTGTATTTCGGAAATAGTCAATTGTATTTCAGAAATAGTCGATTGTGTTTCAGAAATAGTCGATTGTATTTCAGAATAGTCAATTGTATTTCAGAATAGTAAATTGTATTTCAGAATAGTCAATTGTATTTCAGAATAGTCAATTATATTTCAGAAATAGTCAATTGTATTTCAGAATAGACAATTGTATTTCAGAATTGTCAATTCTACGTCAGAAATAGTCAATTGTATTTCAGAATGGTCAATTGTATTTCAGAATAGTCAAATGTATTTCAAAATAGTCAATTTTATTTCAGAAATAGTCAATTGTATACAGAAATAATCAATTGTATTTCAGAATAGTCAATTGAGTTTCAGAATAGTCAAATGTATTTCAGAAATTGTCAATTGTATTTCAGAATAGTCAATTGTATTTCAGAAATAGTCAATTGTATTTTAGAAATTGCCAATTTTATTTCAGAAATAGTCAATTGTATGTAAGAAATAAAAAAACAGTACACACCACGTTTTGGTTGTTATATTTTTTGTAGTTCTTGCAATGTAGGGTGTACTATTTTTTATTTCTAAAATCATATTGACTTGATGATGCAAATATAAATAGAATATATAAAATCTTAAAATGTTGCTGAAAGCATGTTTCAATCATTTTTTAAAATGTTTCTGCAACATATCGCTAATAAGCTGTTGATCTAATAATATAAAATAATTTTGTTTTCAATGTTTTTAATATTGCTGCAACATGTTTCTGCGCCTTGAAGGTTGCTGAAAACTTCACCTTTCACTGTCTGCCCAAATCTCTTTAATTTACAGATAATGTAATTTTGGAACTTTTGCAGCTTTAACCAGAAACCTGAAATTTTGAATATGTATTCCCTGCAGTACAGGCTCAATCATTGATGAGGTAGCTTTTTGAAACTTTTGCCAGAAACATGTTAAAAATGGGGATACAAAAAACGAAGGTTTCCCTTTAAGATCATTCTGAACCGCTTTGGCTACAATCAAAAAAAAAACAGACAAGAACCAAAACTTAATCCAAAATTTTCTTTAAAATAGTTTAAAAATGTTGCTCAATTTTAGTCAAATTTTATTAAAACTTTGAAAAATTTTCTTAAAATGAATAAAAATTCCTACGTTTAGGTAAAACTGAAACAGACAAGAACTAAAACTCAATTCAACATTTTCTTAAAAATAGTTTAAAAATGTTCCTCAATTTTAGTAAAATTTTTAAAAAACTTAGAAACATTTTCTTAAAATGAATAAAAATTCCTACGTTTAGGTAAAACTGAAATAGTTTATATACTGAGAAATAATATTTTTTTGATTTTAGAAGAAAAAAAAAAGTGTATTTAATAAAAATTTATTAATTTTTAAGATAAACATCTTAGTTTTAAGAAAATTTGTATACTAAAATATGATAAAATTAAGTTTGGTTCAAAAACAAAAATTCAGAACATAATTTACTCCCATTTAGTTCAAAAAATGTGTCTAACTTAAAATAAGGGAGTACTTGAACTTAATGTATGTTCATTTTTTTCGCTAGTAGTAAAATTAACTAAATTTAAGGAATTCAGTTTTTTTTTTATTAAGAATTGTTTTCTAAAATTAGTTCAAAACTAAAAGTAATAAATTTATTTTTATTTAATAATAAACATTTATTTGATTTTAGAAATTGATGAAAAATTTTAAAAATTTAAATAAAATATATTTTTTTTTATTTAAATAAAAGATTTCTAATTCTTGAGAAATAATAACAGCTGTAGGATTTGTTCCTAAAATTTTTTTCAGATAAATTAAAAAAAAAATCAATATATTTTTCCAAAAAAAAAAACAATAAATTAAAAACAAACTCCTAATTTTCAAGTAAAAATATTATTAAAGGAAACAAATTAAAGTATCCATTAAAGAAAAATTATCGGGCATGATTTTAAAAGGTAAAATTACAAATTGGATGGGGACAGAAATGGAATGGGAAAGGTACGAGTAAAATTGAAACACTTGGCAAGAGATACAAAATAATTAAAACACCTAAAATGGAATGAAACGAGGATAAAAAATAAAATGGAATGGGGAACGTGTGTAATTGAAACATTAGACGAGGGAAAATAAATTGAGGGGAAATAAGTGGAAATGAATCATTGACAAGGAGAACGAAATGGTATGGAAAGGGGAACAAGTGATATTAAAACAGTTAACACTGTGCACGTCCTCCTTAAATGACCCCATAAACAAGAAATTCAAAACTTTAAATTTAAACATCCACTTCAAAAGATGAAACAAATTTATTTAAATAGTAAAATTTTTAACAAATAGAATAATATGTTCTTCTCAACATATTTCGATATTTTAAACAACTGATAACGAAGTATCGGGCTTTTAAGCTAGTTGTTATAATAAAATATAATTATATATTAAGGAATATCCATTCAATTGTTTTCTGCTTTCTTCTTCTAACAATCTTAATGAGTGCATACGGATAACTAGTGTAAGTTTACGAAATAATTAAATTTTGATTTTTTTTGTAGTAAAGATACTTCTTCTACAAATTGTTTGATCTATGTAACATTTTGCATTTAACAATCTAAAACACCTAAGAAAAAAAAAATTTTTTTTTTGTGCGCAAATTGTTTGTAAACTAGTGCTAACAATAAAATGTTTTTTACTGTCTTATCTCTTATTTAATATATATCTATATAACATGATGTTGTAATTTGTGTATTTTTAGGCATATTTTTTGTATTATGTATTTGTTCATTACTAATCCAAGTTCAAATATAATTTATTTTAATGAAGTATACAAAGAAATGCTAGACTCGCAATATAAAGACAGACAAAAAAAAGCATCTTCAGAAAAAATAAAGTGTATTTACTTTAGACCAAAAACCGTAACTAAATGAAAATTTACGAAATTAAGTCAATACGGCATAACTAAACAGCATCATGATGATACTTACTGTGGAAGATTATAATGATGCTTATGTTGAAGCTGTGCCGCAACAAGAGTTTGGCCACCATAACAAACAACATTATTATTTAGTTTTAGCTTTGACTGGGTTTTCGGATATCATCATCATCATCATGAACACCTCTAAAGTACACAATAAATAAAAACTTAATATACAAAACTAAAAGTCTCCATTCATACGAAACGACAGTTCAATGCACTCATCTTCTTTTTTATTTTCTTCGAAACATGCTGTAGTTTTAGTGATTATTGTAATGTTTACCACAAAAAAACAACAACAACAACGACAACATCAACAATAACAATATAAAGCCACCATAGTAAAAAAGGCATTACCAACATAATGATCATCATCATTATCGTTATTATAATCAGTATCATACAAATATTTTCTGTAGACGAATTTTAAAATTTAACCCTCTTATAGAATCAAAGGCCCAAATGTAACTTTTAAATCGATTTGTTAGAAATATTAAAAAAAAATGTTTCTCTACTTTGTTATAAAATAGTAATCAATAAAAATAAATGGCTGAATAAATTAATAATACATTTGCATATATAATCATATTTTACATTAATTTTTATTGAAATTATCTTATATTTTGTTATATAAAACCATGTATGGTTATATATTGATTTTTTTAAAATTATTTATGATTTATATGATAAGATGTGGTATACATTATTTCATATAAAATTGTATATAACACTATTTACAACTTTATAAGGGTTACAAGGGACTTTTATATATGACTTATACAGAACCATTGATAGTTATATACGCTATCTAATATTTGAGATATAATAATATATGGACCATTATCAAAAATATTTTTTAATATGGTATGAGATATAATTATATATGGTTTAATATATGATCCAATATAAGAAGTTTTTTTTGATATGGTATAAGATATAATTATATATCATACAATATATGCAAACAAATTTGAGATATTGTTATATATAGTTCCATATCTAGAGTATTTTTAATATGATATAAGATATAATTATATGTGGCCCCATGTCAATGGTTTCGCATCGCAGCCAGGGAGATAAATTTATTTGTGCTATTAATTTATTTTTATTTCCTTATTAATATTTTTTTTTTACAAAACTTTCAAATTTTGAAACATTTCGGGATAACAAGAACTATGTAGAGCAGTGTGTAACTGAGTGCCTACATCACGACAACTCCGGCAGACTAAGTTCAAATCCTGTCAAAAGCTTTTTTTTTATATTAATTTTTTTTTTTTAATTTAATTTTTTTTTTTAATTTATTTTTTTTTTTTAAATATTAATATTTTTAAATTGTTTTTTAATAAACTAGTTTCTGTGTAAACTATATTGTTGGATCTAATCTGATACAATTCGGGGTGACATTTTCCAGATAAATTTGGATCTGATACAATTTGATCTGCCATTTTGCGGATCAATTCAAGTCCTTCTAAATCCACAAATATATTGCTGGATTCAATTTAATCTGCCATTTTTCGGATCAATTTAGATCCGCCGGCCATTTCTCGGATTAAATAAGATATTAAGAAATATAAAAATGGATATAATTAAATATTGTGCCAGATAAATTTTTTTACTCGGGTATACATTTTTTTACCATACTTGGTGTTTTAAACAACGCTGCAACATTTTATTAAATGGAAAAACCTAAAAGAAATGTTTTTGCAATACGTTTAGGTATTGATAAAATATGTTGCTGCAACATGCTGCCTAATAAATATAAACCCAGCGAAAATGAAGCTGCCAAAGAAGCAATAAAAGCATCACTACTATGGCAAAGGCATCACTTCTTTTCTAATGGTTTCATCGATGAATTTAACATTAGCGTGTAATAGGATGGAATGTAGCTACTAGCATTACTCATACTTTACTCTAAGGAAGCAATGATAATACAAAGATTAGGTAATCTGATGCATGAGTGGAAAATGTTCATATACTTTGTAGTATTTAAGCTTTGATAAAAATTGAATTCATAAAAATGCAGAAAAATAAGTTTTAAGAAGCGAAATTTATGCATTGATATACAAATACTCTTTATTAAAAGAAATAAATAATTCTGCATTAGTAAAAAAGCATTTTTGAAATATGTTTCATAAATTTTAATGAATTTTTAGACAAATTTGAAAATATTTTTGGGTAATTAAAAAACTGGTTGTACAATTTTGAAACATTTTTAGACGATTTTAAAATATTTTTGAACAATTTTAAATAATTTTTGCACAATTTTAAAACATTTTTTGGCAATTTTAAATAACTTTTACACAATTTTAAAATTATTTTGGCAAATTCTGAATTAAAACTGAAAATGGTGTAGTATTAAATAATAAACACAATGCAAAAATGCACAGATTGCGTCGTCAAAAAAATATTTAAGGCTGAAAAAATGCAAATGAAAGGCCAGCTAGTTTCAATTAAAGGTCAAAAAATATCTGTTCTTCTAGATTTTTCAAAACTTTTATTAAAATTGCAAAACTGCATAAATTCTAACCCTCATGAAATTTTAAACTAAAATATAAAAAATTATTTAAAAAAAAATTTAAAAATTTCATCAGAACAATTTTTTCAATTTGAATAAATGCTTTAGATTAAAAAAAATATACGATATACTATAACTTATGCTTTAGAAGTAATGAAGAGTGATATTTTAAGATAAGCATCGGGTTTATATCCAGATCATTGCATTTGAAAGATGTACACATGAATGCTTTTGGAAGTGCCTTAGAATAACACCAAAAAATCATAAAAGAATGTCAGCTGAAGTTTAGGAAGCAATGAAAGAAGTTATAGTCACAGAATGACTACCATGTTTTTTTGCTGGGTATATATATTTTTCATAAACTACTTATAGTCCAAGTTGATCAAAAATGTGTGTAAAGAGGTATGTATTTTCAAGCAACATGTTGCAGCAACATATTGTCTTTTTTTAATAACATAGTTTTTTATTAACTTCGACGATAAAAATTAAGGAAATAATGTTGCTAGCATGTTTAAAAAAATACCCAAATATTGTTGCAAACTGTTGCAAACTGTTGCATATATAATAGCTATATTTTATAAAAATTTTTTTTTTCAGTGAAAATTTGATATATTTTTATATAATTTTTTAAACAGAATGCTGCAACATGTTGCCAGCAACATTTTTATTAAACTTAATTTTTTTTTTGTCTAAAATGTTGCTGAAATTTGTTTCTCCTAAACCCGCGACACGTTTTTAGCAACATTATTAATATATCATTGAAGTTAAAAAAATATTTTATAAATAATAAAGAAAGCAAAAAATGTTGCAGAGAAAATATATTCTTTGATAGATCAACTATCATTATTAAAAAAAACATTTTTTACACAACATGTTTCAGCAACATTATTAAACATTATTAAACATTTTTGACAATTTCAACGTCAAATAATTTGTATGATTAAATCTGAAATAAACATACACATTTTTTCGAATTATATAAAATTGTTTGTCCTTAATCTTTCATAGTCCAAGTGGATCAAAATGTGAGAAAGTAGTATGTTTCTGCAACATGATTTTTTGCGAAAAAAAAAATATAATGTTGGTAACATAATGTGTTCCTGCAACAAGAAATTATGTTCTTAATTATACATAAGGAAAGCATTTTGCTAAAAACATGTTGGAGTAATATTTTTTTGATTTTGTTTTTATTTTGTTCAAGCTTATTTTCAAATTAATGTTGCTAGCAACATGTTTCAAATCTTTTTTTCATGTTATAGTTACAATTTTCGTCAACAATTAAATTTTTTTATCGTACTAAATTTATTCTTAAAGAATTTTTTTCTTAAAAAAAATATTTTCTCAGCAACATGTTTAAGCAACATTTTTAGGTTTCTTTATTAATAAAATAAATATTTTTCAATTTCGGAAATAAATAAAATTTGAAAAAAAAAATTGCAGATACATTTTTTTTTTTTTTTGTTTTCAAATTATATTAAAGGTTTTGCAAGTTAAATTCGTAATGAAACAAATGACGCTAATAAAATCTTGCTAATTTTCTGAATTGCATAATATTTTGCACACCATAGTTTATTTACAACTAATTAATAAAATAATGTTGCATGTGTAATGTTGTAGTTTCAGCAACACTTTTGTTGGTCTTTATTAATATTTTTTTTTGCCAATATTAATAATAAAAGTTTTAATCCAAAAATCTTGCTGGTAAAATGTTGCATAATTTTTTTAATTAATTACAGATTTTGATGGTTTTTAAATAATAATTAAACTAATGTTGCTTCATTTTTAGTTTTTTACACAACAATTAAAGAAGCCTTGTTGATTTAAAATTTATTAATAAAATCCTTTTGCTAACAACATGTTGTATCTTTATTAGCAACATGTTTCAGCAACATTTTTATCACGGTTAATTTTATCAACAAAAAAAAAGAACAAAATAAATTTCTGGCAACATTTTATACAACATTTTAAGTTGTTCAAATTAGAATACATTTTTTTAACATGTTGCGTGTTAACAAAAAATGTTCTCGTCATTTTATTAAATCTAGTTTTTATTTAAAATACATTAAATACAAAATTGTTTCATTTATGGGTTAATGATTCAGTTATTCATTTTAATCATCATCAACAAGATTTACTGGTTGCCTTTACTTAGTTTGTCTTTTTAATGTTTTGTTTATATTGATTCATATTTTGTATGGTTATGTGAGGTGTTTGATGTCTTTGTCTATTGACATTTTGTCTCAAAGTCAAATACATTATAATTATTGATTTTTTTTCTCCAAAAAGAAATTAAGATTTAACAACTTTTTTTTATAAATTTTCTTAAATATTTTACAATTAACAAGTGTGTTGTCAAATTTAAGTAATTTGTCAGTAATATTTGTTCGGCTAGTTATGATTAAGCCAAACAAATTTTCACAATTTATTTTTCTTTAACAAATTATATTTATCATTAAAAAAAGAAAAGAAATATTTACAAATATTTTTCATTGATAGTTAATATTTTTAGTAAATTGCTTAAAATTGTTGATTTTGAATTTTCCTCACCACAATATTAATTAATATGCGTGTTCAAATTGTATATTCATTTTTTTATTATTGTTGTACGTACATGAACTTTGTTGTGAAAACAAAAATATTTTTTTATATATTTTTTTTAATTTGCAAATTTTCATCGTCCATGTTTGTAACAAAAATAATGTGTTATTTTAATATTTAAATATCATGCTATAGTTGATAGTAGAGGCTTCGGTCAGAACCGGTCGACCGCGTAGACTGGTCTACCCGGTTAACCGAGCTATACAATTTAAAATTTCAAAAAAATCGATAGCTTTTTTCTGAAATTGTAAATAACGTATTTTTAGTTCATAAATATCTACATATTTCGCATACTACACATTTATGTATTATATATGAAACGGTCTTTTTCGGTCCCATATACGGCGTATTTATACAATTGCTCGCAATGGGTTAAAATTTTGTAGAAACAATATAGACATAATTTTGATTTAAGATCGAAAAAATTTATTTAAGTTGTGGAGCAAAAACGAAACTAGCTGTTAAATTAAGAAAGTTCCGCGCTTTTCATACATTTATATGAAAATTTTACGGTCTTTTTCGATCTCATGTATGATTTGGCTTACAATGGTCTAAAACTTTGCAGAAATATTCTAGACTTAATTCAGGCTTGAAACTCTAAACTTTTTGTGTAACTTGTGGAACAAAAATATTCCGATACTGGCTCTCGAATTCAGAAAGTCCTTCACTTTACATACATTTATAGGTAAATACCACGGTTTTTTCGGTCCCCTGTCTGCCGTTTTTATGACTTGGTCCACAATGGACTAAAACTTTACAGAAATAATCTAGATGAAATTCTGACTTGGAAATGCAAACTTTTTATAAGTTGTGGAACAAAAAATATTCCGTTACTGGCTCTTAAATTTAGAAAATCCTATATCTGTCATATATTATGTAGTATAAAATGACAATAATCTGCATAATTCTAACATCAAATTTATATAAATTTTAGAAAATTTTCTATTATTAAATTAAAACAAAAAAGTATTGGGTATACAAGTTAATAATGTCGATTTGGACAACAGATGGCATAACTATCACATATGGTTTGTGTCAATAATAACAAATATGGTATTTTGGAGGGTAAATATCTGTCATTATAATTCAGTATTCGATAGACACCAAAGTGTAAACACACATTTTTTTTAATCGCTATAATAATGTCGAATTTCGTGCCCAAAAATATGATTTGCGGGGAAGTCTGATAACCTTCTTTTATTTGAACAAAAAAAAAAAACGGCTGCTGAAAGTTATCGATTGTTAATAGAAGCTTACGGTCAACATGCACCAACTTAAAAAACTTGTGAACGATGGTTTGCGCGATTCAAAAGTGGTGATTTCGACTCAGAAGACAAGGAGAGGCCTGGTCAGCCGAAAAAGTTTGAAAATGAGGAATTAGAAGCATTACTCGACAAAGATTATTGTCAAATGCAAGAAGAACTTGCATTATCATTGGGAGTCATACAACAAGCCATTTCCCTACGTTTAAAAGCATTGGGATTCATTCAAAAGCAAGGAAATGGGGTCCCATATGAACTGAAGCCGAGAGACGTTGAAAGTCGATCTTGCTTGTCGGAAATGCTACACTCTAAAAAATGCTTGTAAAATTACTACTATAAAATGGGCAAAGTTTTATGTAATATTACGAAAATTCGGTAAATATAAACACCAAATGTGTAAAACTTTTTTGTGCACACTTTCATATACAATAATACACACACGCAGTATTTTTAGGCACTATTTGTTTACAATTAAACACATTATGCCTAAAATTAGTATTGTTTTGTTAAATAAAAAATTTACTCACAAATATTGTAAATATACTAACTTATAGTAGTAAAAAACAGGACATTTTGAAATTGAAAAAAAAAAATCGATAAAATTTTTAAACCAATCAATTATTTGCAATATCTAAACAATAAGTTTATTGTTTTTATTATTGCTGTGAGTTAACAAACAATAAAATTACGGTTTTTATTGTGAATTACTAAATAATAAATTTATTGTTTTTTATTGCAAAACAAAAATTTTTTTGCTTTATAAATTTCAATATCATGGTATTTCTACCATGTGCGCATTTTTGTAGGATTTTTACGCATTTTTATGTACATTTACAGGAAAATCGTGTTTCTTTACGCACAAATTTGGTGAATTTACTCTATAATTTTAAAATTTCATTGAATTTTTACGCACTTTTAATGTAATTTTACCTATTTTGTGTTTATCAACTTACGCATAATGTGTGTACAGTTTCCTACTATAAGTTGGGTAAATTTCAACAGAAATTAATTAGAGTGTGCTTGAACGCTACAAGAAGAAATAATTTTTGCATCGTATTGTTACTGGTGATGAAAAATGGATACATTACGATAACTCCAATCGCCCGGCCAACCAGCCAAATCAACTCCGAAGCCGAATATCCATGGCGCCAAGGTAATGATCTGTATTTGGTGGGATCAGAAGGATGTTTTGTATTATGTGCTGTTAAATCGGTTCAGACGATCACAGGGGACGTGTACCGAGCACAATTGATTCGTTTGAAAAGAGCAATCAACGAAAAACGACCAGAAAATTCGACCAGACACGAGACCATAATCTTCCATCATGACAACGCTCGGCCACATGTTGCAAAAACTAGTGGATGGGAAGTTCACCCGCCTTATAGCCCAGACCTTGCCCCTTCTGACTACCATTTGTTTTGATCGATGCAGAACGCCCTTACTGGAATACGCTTCACTTCAAAACATGGTATCAAGAATTGGCTTGATTCATTCTTTACCTCAAAACCGGAGCAGATCTTTTGACGCGGAATCCATATGCTACCAGCAGGATGAGAAAAAGTAGTGGCTAACGATGTATAATACTTTGAAAAATATTTTAATTCATTTTGTTATAATAATAAATACTTTTTTCAAGCAAAAAAATCGACATTATTAACTTGTATACCCAATATAAATTGTAGCAATTTTTCTATTATTTTATTAAAAGAAAAAGAGTATTAAAAATGTACTTTAAAAAAAGTACCACAACCCGGTTAACCGGGTATACCGGTCTACCCTGTCATCTAGGCCGTAAAGAACGGTCGACCGGTTTTAAAATCGGTCTTACCGGGTGGTCGACCGTAAAACCGGTTAATGGGGGGCTCTAGTTGGTAGTTAATTGCTTATACAAAGTGTTTGTATGCATTTTTGTTCCAATTAAAATTAATTTTTATTTTGACTCAAGATTTCTAAAAAAAAAATAACAACTTAAACTGGTAAATTTTTATAATAATTTTTTAAATAATATTATAATAATTTTGTATTTCTTAACTTAAGCCTTCAAGGATTTCTTGTATTTTATATAGCTGATATTTTATAATTAAATATTTATAATTAAATGTTTCCCAACAATGTTGCAATACAAGTTTTATGATAATTACATTGTTTGACCAATATATTGTTTTTTTTTCCTTAATGAAGCACAAGATATACAGGGTGGGGCAAAAGCAATCATCTGGTTTTCGCTCTTTTTCTTTTTTTTTTGTTTTGTTTAAACAAAAGATTTATTTGATTTTTAATTGTGAAAAATGTCTGTCCGACATATGGCCTATGTTGGCATTGATGCAAATTTGGACTCTTTTAATTATTTCTCCAAAGTGCGGGCATTGTTTGCATATGCCAACGATTTAAAATATTTTTAGAAGATATCTGGATTGAAAAATCAGTATTAAGTTTTTTTTTTTGTAACCAAAAACCATGAACGAAAGATGGAAAATCTGCACTTAATAATGTTTCAGCAACATGTTGCTTACGTATCGTAATGAAAAGAGTTTCAGCAATATATTGCTTAACACAAAATCTGTTTTTTTTAATTAAATTCTACATAAATTATTGACCATTTATAGATAAAAGTGATAGTGATAAAATTACTTGTTTTATACACATAATTTTTTGTTAAACAACAAATAAAAATTAGAGTTTAAAAAAGCTAAACAAAATGCGAATTTATTTTTAAAATTCTACCCTGCATGTGTCATAAAAACATCGTTCTTTTTTTAACATAAAGAAACATGTTTGTTTATTTGCTCTATAGATTTGAACAAAATGTTATTTTGTGAAATATTAATGAGATGCTAATTTTGAAATTTATTTAATTTATATTTTCAAAAAAAAAAAAAAAACAAATAACATCAATGACATTGAAAATAAAAAAAGAGATAAATTTTGAACACATTTTTATTATAATTTTTTTTTTTTTGGTTTGGTTTGAGTTTGTTCCAATGAAGTAATATCTTATTATCATATTCACACGTATTGCAAAAGAAATATATTTTATTTTTACAATGCTTATGGCAACATTTTTATTTTTGTTGATCTTCTTTTTTATTATTTCTTTTTATTATTGTAATTTATCATTATTATTTATCAACTTAAAAAGAAATATATCTTTGGTTAAATGACCTTGATTTAAATATTTTAAAATATTATTATTATTATTATTATTTGTTTATCATAATTAATAAATAATCTGTTTTAATTAATTCTTTCGCAACACAACTCTTTCTTTTAAGCATTTATTTAAAAAAAAAAAAATTAATGACTTCAAGAATATATTTTTTTTAAATTTGTTTGGCTAATTTCCATATGAGTCTGTGAAAAGGTTAAAATTTGTTGCTTCAATTGCGTTGTTGCTATAATTGTTTGGTTGCTATAAATGTTGAGAAATATTTAAGAACGCGTGTGAACATACACTCAGAATATTAGGTAGTTTACTGTTAGTAGTTTAATAAAACTAGTTTTCAGTTTAGTTAAAAATAAATAAATATTTTAATGTAAATTTTGTTTATTATTCGATCTGTGTGCTTTAATTATATATTTTTAAATAGTGTTTACTATTCGTTAGTAACATTTTAAATTATGATTTCGAGCCTGATAAAATTAAAAAAAAATTTAGAAATATTTTAATTTTAACTTTTTTATACATTTGATCAAAATGATTTACTGTCATTTACCGATTTTTTTCAGATTCATCTATTTTTCTCATTTGATTGAAATTTATTGGAGTTTTATGAATTGTTGATCTTATATTTTGTAAGTGAATAGTATAGTAGGATTCTAGATTATGTAATCATTATTAAAAATTTAGCCAGAACAAGGAAACTTGTGATTTATTTGTGTCCGTCACAGATTTTACAAATTTAAATTTTGTTTACTATCTGTTTCAAAAAAGAAAATATTCTAAAAATTGCAATTTGTTTTTTTTTTTTTTTTATTAAAATTGGTTGTTTATATAAAAAATTATTTCAATTCAAATTACAAAAAATTTCATAAACACACACACATATGATCATTCACACAAAATGTTTCTATAGACTGTGTGAGTATACATTTTGTAAGATTAAAAAACAAACAAAAGTACAAATTGCGAAAACAATTTCAAATAAATGAATAATCACTTCATTTTTACATAATTGTATGGTAAAATTTTAACATTTATTTTTAACTGATTAATCATTTGTTTTTTACTAATGTCTCAGTTGTTCAAACAATATTTAAAAATAAATAGCAAAAATCATTTGATTTTAATGAAAATTAGGTAAACCGATTTTTAAATGAAATATCATTTATTTTAAATGGTATTTTCTGTTATTTTAACTTACAAACAATTTTAAGTGTAGTATTAAATTTCACACATATGGTATAAATTTTATTCTTGTTTGCCTTTTTATTTAGAACAAAGTCTATTAATATAAACATTTATTTCAATTATTTTGTTTATACAAGGTGTGGCAATAAGTATTACCCTATTGGAAAGTGCTGCCATTTTTGAAAATGGCATCATATGCCAGTTGCATTTTGAGATTTGTGAAGTAGAAACATGCAAAATTTTTAGTGAATAACAATAAATTGCTGTTTTGAATATTGATCGCGAATATGGAACTCAACAAGGAAGTGGACGATTTGCTATTAAAATTGATCATGAGCGGCTAAAGGCAAAATTTTTGGATCTTGGAGACAGAAAATTCACACAAAATTCATGAAGCACCATTACACCCTTTCAGTCACTATGTGGTGTCAAAAAGGGGGTTAGCATTTTAATTTTTTTTGAAGGAGCCGACGGTAACACCATTGCGGCGAACGGCGACCCCACGCTTAGCGGAAGTTGACGTTCTGGATTTGGAGGACATGTGGTTCGGTAAATTAACTTTTCTAGCCAGATCTCGCGATTTGACAATGCCGGACGGACTTCTTCTTCTAATTAAAGAAAATTGGCATCTTGGCATCTTGGCATCATAAATGCAGCGCACAGTTATGCAAGTGGCAATTTGTCGGACAAAATATTCCGAATATAGATAATCACACGCAAAGAAAAAAACAAAGTTTGGTCAATCATATTCGAAGAGCATCATATATTTTTGGGTTTATGGTTGTGCCATATGATAATAAAATAACCATATTTTTACCATAACAAGGTCCCTACAGTTATATAATGATTCAAAAATTGCCATATTATGGTCCTAAATAAACATGTTATATTGAATTTATCATAATATGATCGCACGTAATCATGGTTTGCTCAAAATGTTTTCATATTATGGTCCCTCATAACTATATTATGATTCCTGGATTATCATTATGTGATCCTAATTTAAAAAAATTTCTAAAAGGAAAAGTTTTAAGAAACTATGAAAAATCTCTTTAAATTTAAGAATGTTTTTTCTGAAAAAAAAATTAATATTATAGACTTTTTGTTAAGAAAAAAATCATGGATTCTCAGAACCTTTCTTTCAAGAAAACTTTGATTCTACTGATTTTTTTTAAAGAAAAATACTTAAAACTTTTTTTTTTAATTCTAAGGATTTTTTTATTTAAAAAAATCTTAAGACATTTTTAAAATTTTTGTAGAAAGATTTTAGAAAATTTTCTTTAAGTAAAAGTCTTTAAAATCTAAGAATATTTCTACTAGAAAAAGTCCTTAAAATCTAAGTATTTTCTTCAGAATCTAAGAATTTTTCGTTTAAAGAAAGGCCTTAGCTTCTAAGTTTGTTTGGAATATATAAACTTTTATCTAAGAAACAGTTTGGAGAATCTGAGAATTTTAGTTTTAGGAAAAGTCTATAGAATCTAAAAATATTTTTATCAGATAAATTTATAAATATCTATTATTTTGTGTAAGAAAACTTTTCGTACAATAAAAATCATGGATTCTACAGACTTTTTCTTATAAAAAATATTTTATTAATATCACTGTCCAACAGCATTTTTGAAACAGAAAAGCGACCCTATAATTCTGAAAGGGTATGTTGAGTAGATCATTTTTGTAGAACAAACTTATGGTCCAGCACGTCTGAGTTTTGTTTTACAGTAGGTCAAAGTTTTCATTTTATGGTCGAAGGGAGCATTATATTATATGAAAAAAATGCTGTAAGTTAATGTCTGAGAGAATTCTTATGGTCACAGTTGTATTGTGGAATTTTATGAGGATTATTTTTGTGGAAGATCTTAACCCTCTAACTGGTCTCTTTATGGGTCAATTTGACCCTTTTTTCTAGAAAATCAAAAAATATCCTTTAAAAAAGGACATTTAAGGATTAAAATATTCGACGAAAATGTTTGCCGGAAAATTTCAGTGGCACCATTGTAAAATAATCCTCATACAATTCCACAATACAACTGTGACCATAAGAATTCTCTCAGACATTAACATACAGCATTTTTTTCATATAGTATAATGCTCCCTTCGACCAAAAAATGAAAACTTTGACCCACTGTAAAAAAAAACTCAGACGTGCTGGACCATAAGTTTGTTCTACAAAAATGATCTACTCAACATACCCTTTCAGAATTAGCTATTCTGTTCCATTCAAAAAGTCCTCATTTGTTGGACAGTGTATTTTGAGAACTTTTTACGAGAAATGAATTAATAAACATATATTTTTAATCTTTTAGACAATGAATTGATGAGTGTAAATATTTGTATGTAAAAGTAATTTTCGAAAAACTCCTTTAAAAAAAATCTTCTAAAGCTAAATAAAATTAACTGGATTTTAATGGATCAATTGATGAAATATTTAAATAACATGTAAAAGGTATTTTCTACTCATCTGATATTTGTTCAGTTCTAGTAAACAATATATGATTGTTTTTTTAAGATATTTTGTACCAAAAACAAACTAACTGAACTGATAAAATTTTGGTTTTTATGAAAACAAGACAATATTATGACTGTTAATATCGGAGTCATGCTTTATTTGATGTATAATTATTTATTGATTGTTGCCAGCCTTTTATCGTTGCATAATTATCATATTTTTATTTTCATAGTCATAATTTTTGTTACCACAGTATGGTTACAGCCAATCATGTTATTAAATAGAATGTGCCGATCATAAAATAGTAAAATATTTACTAAATAATGATGGTTGCGACCATGTTTATGGTTAGAAAACCAATAACTTGGTTGTGACAACCATACCCGATTGCAGCAAGCACATTATAGTAGCAGTGATTACGTCGCAACTATCTCTTTTCTCTGCGTGCAGTTAAAAACCAAATGAGTTTACACTTTAAACAACAGTTATAGCGTAAGAAAATCAGAGATAGGTTTTTACCTCACCCTGTACAATGGCGGTCTTAAAAACTTTGTACTTTCATTAAATTATTCTGTAGTAATACTTAAATTTATATTTACCTTTAAAGTATAATGAATTAGTTGTTAGAAAATTAATACACAAAAAAATTACCTGAAAATAAAACAGAGAAGAAAAAATATTAAAACATAAAATCAACTTGAAAGAATTTTTTTTTTCTTTTTTGTAAAAATTTAATTTTAGTTTACAAAAAACAAGTTTTGCTAATTATTTTTTAATATTTTTTATAAATTTTATTGCCCACAATAACTTTAAAATTTTCATAAAATATACCTGGAATTCATTTAACAGCAAAACCCACATTAAATAATAAAAACACAGAATTTTATAAAACAATTAATATTTGTGACATATATTTCCGCAAATTGAGATTTCGATGATTAGAAAATTTAAAATTTTTAGCATACTATTTTTTATCTCCGACATAATTGTCAAAAGAAGATATCACATTTTGTAATGGTCGTGCTATTTTTAAAATTAATACCAAAAATATATTATGTATTGTTTAGGAAATGTGTCATATATTAAAAACAAATAATAAAATCATTTTTTTTTTCTTTTTAAACTACAAAAAAAACTAAAGAAATAAAAATCGATAAGATATCAAATTGATTGTATAAAATAAATGTTTATATTTATAAAGACATGATAAAAAAAAAAAAACATCTAAAAATCAATTTAATTAAAAAACAAATAAGAGCGGCTAAATTCGGCTATGCCGAATCTTATATACCCTTCACCATGGTTGGGAAAATATTGAAGTTTATATATGGACATATATGGAATGGACAGATTTATATACGGACATCTTTAAGTGGAAATTTACCATTTAGTTTAGTGATAAAACTTGGACTCTGAAAGATTTATGGTTCCCGAAAATAGGTATTTAAAAAAATGTATATTTTAGTCATAACTACTTTCAGCAAATATGTTCTACTAAAGATTTTCGATCTTTGGATATATAAGACGTATCCATAGGTCATATTACATTTTAGTTTTTATAAAAATTTTGATGTTTTTAGCCCATTTATGGAGTATTTAATTACGGTCTTACCGTTCTTAAGATATAAATTAATCTATTTTGTGCCACGCCCAATTCAAGGATCCCGCCCACATTTGGTCAGATGTTGTGTATTGATAACCAAGATGCTTGTACCTTATTTGGAAACTTTTCCTCTTTCCGTTCTCCAATTATACAGAAAAGCTGACCAACATCGTTAAGACAACTGTGCTGGACGCATTTGTTTTGTTAAAAAAAAAAATAAAAAAATAACAAAAAGTCTTAAGAAAATAAAAAAAAAGTGTTAAAAAAATATAAAAATAAAAAAAGTTGAATAGACGGGGATCGATCGCGCGACTAAAAGAAAAAAATTATTTGTGACAAAGCGCTTAGACCACGTTTAAAACAGATTTGTTTGGGTTTTATTTCAATGACAAACCTTTGTATGGATTTGTTGTTTGTGGGTAAAAGGTGAGGAGGTGAAAGACAAAAAGTTCAACAAATAAAATAAAAACAACAACAATCACGATCATAATGCCAATCAGTGTTGTCATATTTTTTTTTTCAAAAATCTTTTTAGTTCTAAAAAAAGCTTTTTTCGACCAAAAAAAATATTTTTTTACAAATCGTTAAAAGAAATCACTAGAACTGCATGTGGTTTATTTCTACAAATATGTTTGATTTAGCTGGCAAACTTGGATTTGGGATTTTATTTCGCTTTTTTATTACAAAATATTTTTAATTTATTTAGCTTAATGTTAAAAATTTGAAGGAAAATAGTTTATAATTTTTTTTTTATAAATTATTATAAGTTATGACCTAAAATAGTTGCACTCAAAGGGAAATTGTGTATAAAATTTTCTTAATATATGAGAAAATGGCTTAAAAATCTGTTTATAAATTCTTTTAAATCGGAGCAAAAATAGAAATAAAACCGTTTGTATTTTGTTTGTATCAGAGGGTTTTTATACAAATTTTGATGTTTTTAGCCTATTTATGGATTATTTTATTATTAATATAAAATTTTATTTAAATTAATTATTTAATGTTAAAAAAAATAAAAAAAGTCTTAAGAAAATAAAAAAAAATGTACAAAAAAAAGTTGAATTGTGTCTTCAGTAGGATTCGAACTCGCGTTCTTAGAGAAAAACAAGTAAGAGCGGCTAAATTCGGCTATGCCGAATCTTATATACCCTTCACCATGGTATTCTGAAGGAGATGAATACATCGTTGGAATCTACTACCTCATAGCTCTCCACAAACAAGCGGTATCCCCATTTATTTTTTCTTAAATGTCCAAAAATTTTAATCCAAAATAATATGTCATGTAAAATCTCAAATTTATATTTTTCCATATGTTTCAGCGCTTTTCTTGTCAAATTTGGCATTTTCTAGGCAAAAAAAATTTGGCGACACTACTATTTATTTTTTATTTATATCATTCACAATAGTTGTGAAACGTATTTAACCTACGTATTTATCTTCACACTCTTATTAAACAAAGGGATTTTACTGGAAAAATTAGAGGTAGTCCTGGTTTTTTGCTAATATCTCAGCCATTTATTAACCGATCTGTCTGATTTTTAATAGCAAACAGAAATGGATCACATGTAACAGAAATAAAAAAGAATCAAGTCCTCATCATGTCTGGGTTCTTCGGAAAACCCATTTCAACACACAGACGGACAGACGGACAGACGGACAGACGGACAGACGGACAGACGGACATCGTTAAATCAACTTCGCTCTTCATATGGACCCAGAATATATATACTTTATAGGGTCTAAGATCAATATTGTAGAAATTACAAACGGAATGACAAACTTATATATACCCTTCCACCTATGGTGAAGGGTATAAAAAGTATTTGTGACATAGCGTTTAGACAAGTCAGCTATGAAGGCTATATGGAATCATCGTTTATAGAGTTAAAAAAACAGTTTTCGTTCAATAGGGATTTGTGTGGTTTTTATTTAAATGAGAAATCTTTGTATGTGTTTGTTGTTTGTGTATAAAAGGTGAAGAGGTGAAAGAAAAGAAATTAATGTGTTTGTTATGCGTAATATTCAACATACATACATACAAAAACAAAGGAATTTTACGGAAAAAATTAGAGGTAGTCCTGGTTTTTTGCTAATATCTCAGCCATTTATCAACCGATCTGGCTGATTTTTAATAGCAAGCAGAAATGGATCACATTTAACAGAAATATATAACAATCAAGTCCTCATCATGTCTGGGATCTTCGGAAAACCCATTTCAACACACAGACGGACATCGTTAAATCAACTTCGCTCTTCATAAGGACCCAGAATATATATACTTTATAGGGTCTAAGATCAATATTGTAGAAATTACAAACGGAATGACAAACTTATATATACCCTTCCACCAGTGGTGAAGGGTATAATAAAGGAAACAATAGAAGCAAATTTTAATAACCAAACAATAACACACATAGTCTAAAATAATATAATGACAAAACAAAAAGTACTTTTAAAGAAGTATGTTCAGTAAAGAGTTTTAAAGCATCTTAAGATAACAATTTAAAACAAATCTAACGAAATATTTTCCAGTTCGAAATACATGCATCAGCCTAGCTAAGAATGGTTAATTTGCATTATTTGTTTAAAAGCACGTTTTAGATTAACAAGAATCATTATTTATAAAAAAAAACAACATAAAACAGTAAAAAAATATATTACTTGAGCCCGAGTACTATAAGTATAATTAAAAAATTTTATATAAATAGAATATTTTTGGTCTTAAAATTTTAGCATCGTCACATTTAGTTATATATTGATCTTTACAAAATTCTATATGCTAACACATCGGCTGAAAAGTCCGTAGGATACCCACTAAAATTCGACTGTATTCATCAACATACACTCAGAAAAAAACGTTAGTAGAAACAATACCCTATAAACCAGGATGAACAAACACCAAATTTTTAGCCACCCATTATGATTATGAGGCTAAGTTTTTATGTAAATCGGCTAAGAATTTCGTGGTCTCGACTAAGAATTTTTTGTAGTCGCACCATTTGGCATCATGGCATAATGGGTGGCTAAAAATTTGGTAGTTTGTTCATCCTGGTTTATAGGGTCCTTGCTTAAAGTAGCAATAAAATGTTTTTTTAGTTCCAAAAATCCTCCCTTAAAACTATTAAAATTTTACCTTAAAATACAAAAAAAAAAAAAAATGACAAAATATTTTTTGAAAAAAATATTAGCAAATTAAAACAAAATGATAAATTAGTTTGTTTTTGCTATTTTAAAGTCTTTGATTTTTTTTTATTTTGTCTAAAATATTTTTTGAAAATAATAAATAAAATAATAAAATGTTACTCGATAAAAAAAATTTTAATTTTTTTTCGTAAGGCAAATTTCACTTTACAAAAACTTTGCTAAAATTTAGTGCGGCTACTAATTTTTTCTACTAATTTCATTGTAGTACACGTCAACAGTCATGTGTTACTAAGATTAGCTTAAAAAAATACCGCTGAGCACAAATAAGCAGAATTTCCCGTAATAACAGCAAAATTTTCAGTTGCCATTACTGACTTTTTTGTTGAAAGTAGTCTCCTTCAAGAGGGCCTTTTTAAATTTTCGATACCTTTTTTATAGCATGATTTTTCTTTCGCCTCAAAATAGTTCTCTGTTTGGGCAATCACCTCTTCATTCGAAAACACATTAAAGTCGCTGTGAGCCAAATCTAGCGAATACAGTGGGTGTGAAAGTAATTGTAAGTGTAATTTGTGCAATTTGTGCAATTTGGCCATGATAGCCAACGACTTGTGACACGGCGCATTGTCTTGGTAAATAGCAATCGCGGCACCCATTTCGAAAATAGCTTTCTCATGGATAAATAATCATGTAAAATAAAGTCGACGCGTTTCTTCGATATCTTTAAGGTATCAGCTATCTCCTGCAACTTCACTTTACGGTTTGTCAAAACAAATTTGCGAACTATATTGATATTTTCCGGTATCACCACCTCTTTTGGGCTACCAATACGTTCGGCGTCATTGGTGTTTGTAAGACCAAGTTTAGAGTCAGCAAATCACTTTTCTACCATTTATCTCGATCGGGCACAGTCCGAATAATACGTATCAAGACAAAGGTTGGTAGTTCCAAAAAAACATGAATCTTTGAATTGATCTTGTCAACAGGCATCTCACAGTTACCTCCTGCCAAATTTTGAACAAGCTGGCGTCATTTAGTTCGTTCTTGACAGACATTGATAGCAGACTAGCGTGTGATTTGATTTAAGGATTGAGGAGAAAATGGAAAATGGCAGTTGTCATGGAAAAAATTCATTACCATCGGCCCTATTATCCGAATTTAGCCCCGATTGACTTTTTCTTATTGCCAAACCTGAAGGAATGGCTCGACGGAAAGCGATTTGACTCCAACGATGAAATCATTTCACAAAAAAAGAAAAAACCTGGTTGGGGCAATCATATTCGAAGACCATCATATATTTTTGGGTTTATGGTTGTGACAACCATAGTCGTACTATATAATTGTTATCATATTATGATAATAAAATAACCATACTTTTACCATAATATGGTCCCTACAGTAATATTATCATTCAAAAATTACCATAGTATAGTCCTAAATAAACATGTTATAATGAAATTGTCATAATATGATCGCACGTAATCATAATATGCTGAAAATGTTATCATATTGTTGTCCCTCATAACTATATTATAATTCCTGGATTATCATTATATGATTTATAATCTAAGAAAATTTTTTAAAGAGAAAGTTCTTTGAACTGAAAGAGCTCTTTTAATTTAAGAATATTTCCTTTAGAAATGTTTTTTCTAAAAAATAAATAATATATTAAGGACTTTTCTTTTTTTAAGAAAAATACTTAAAACTATTTTTTTTTAATTACAATGACTTTTTTAATAAAACAGAAATCTTAAGACATTTTTAAAATCTTTTTAGAAAGTTTTTAGAAATTTTTCTTTAAGAAAAAGTCTTTAGAATATAAGAATATTTCTACTAGAAAAAGTCCTTAGAATCTAAGTATTTTCTTTAGAATCTATGAATTTTTCCCTCAAAGAAAGGCCTTAGAATATCAGTTTGTTTGGAATATATGAACTTTTATCTAAGAAACAGTTTGGAGAATCTGAGAATTTTAGTTTAAGGAAAAGTACATAGAATCTAAAAATGTTTTTATCAGATAAATTTATAAATATCTTTTATTTTGTATAAGAAAACTTTACGTACAAAAAAAAATCATGGGTTATACAGACTTTTTCTAAAGAAAACCCTAGTAGATAGGCTGGGTTACATCCAGCGATACACCCCAGTTCGTCGTGAAACCTATCTTCTAACCATTTCTGCCTGAGACCCTGCATCCTAGGACAGTGGCGCAGTACATGCTCTACCGTCTTTAGCTCCTCAACATCCCCGCGCAGTCTGCAGAAGTCCGGTATGGCATTATCCCATTTACTCGTAAAAGCCCTAACAGAACAATGCCCCGTTAAGAACCCTAAAAGGGTCCTGAGACCACCCCTATTCAATCCTAGTAGAACCCTGGTTGCACCTGCGTCCAGTCTTGGCCATAACGCCCTCGACACCCTGCAATCCACTCTATTCCCCAGGACCGGTTAACAGCATCACGGAACCTTTCCCGTATCACCCCTTAGTAGTGAGGGGCTTTACCCCCCTGTCCCTTACCCCTAAGTCCAGATTCGAATCCTCCCTCGCGAGTTCTTCCAACACCTCATTGCCATCCACCTTGCAGTGTCCGGGTACCCAACACAGCCTTACTGTGAATGCAACCATGAGCTCCCTCAGAGCATTCCTACAGGCTCGATCGCACCGTATAATTTGTTAATGCCCTTAACGCAGCCTGACTGTCGACGTAAATTGTCACCGCAGACCCCCCCCCTACGATGTGATCCAGTATCACCTCCATCTCTGTCCAGATCGCTAGGATCTCAGCCTGGAAGACACTGCACTCATCCGGTAGTCTGAATGACCTTTGACCTAAGACAGTGGTAAATTGCTTTTTTGATTGAGATATTATAAAATTAAACGATTTTTTTTTTTAATTTTCTTGTCGATCTTGAAATATAATTTATGGTTGTTTTGAAATATATAATAATTTTCTTAAAAAATATTTTAAATTAACTAATATTTATAAATTAATATTGCATTGAACGCTAAATTAAATAAAACTGAATTGAAGAATTTCAAATTCTTTTCAATTTAAATTAAAAAAAAAAACAAAAATATTTATTAAAATAATGTCAACATTTTTTGAGGCGCCTACAATCTGTTAAAAAAAAAAAACTATTAATATTTTTTTATAAAAAAAAACATGAACAGAAACATAAATTTTCTATATGAGAGTACAAATAAACATGTTCAACACATACTAAATGACAAAACTACAATTAACACAAACAAAAAATATACAAATTTTAATAAAAATATATTAAAAAAATTTTGCAAAATAATTATTTTTTTTTTCAAAGAAATACAAATTGTCATGTTGTACATTAAATAAGAAGTCAATTTAGAAGAAAAAAAACATTAATAAAAAAACAAGTAAAAAAAAGGCTTAAATTCGGCTGTGCCGAATCTTTGAATACCCTCCACCAATATCCTAAACAAATGTTCTCTACTGTTTTTGATACAAATAATGTAAAAACTTTTGAAGTAAAATTATGGTGGTGAAAAAAATTTTTTGAGGTGAAAAAAATTTTTTGTGATGAAAAAAAATTTTAGTGGTGATAAAAATTTTTTGAGATGAATACAAAATATTATTAATTTCTAAGCGACTGATGAAAAAATATGCGAAAATATAAATTGTAACTGTCGCTTCTATGAAATTGTACTAAAATACACCAATTTGTATGAAAAATATAGAGGTATCTTCACATTTTCACTCATAACTTTTTAACCGCTGGACTGATTTTGCTCATTTTCAATTCCAAACTGCTCGGAAGTATGTCCAATAATCCAGGTAAAAATAGGCACCCCCGTTTGTGTCTTCGCGTCGTGATCACCATTTCAACAGACAGACAGTCAGGCGGACATCGCTAAATCGACTTAAAATTGCATAAGGATCATAGGGTCTTAGACCTATATTTCGAGATGTTACAAACGGAATGGCCAACTGATATATGTACACACTCACCATATATGGTGGAGGGTATAATAAAATACCCATCATTTGAATGATTTGGTATAATAACAATTTTATTAATATATTCAAATTTTGATCGATCACGCACTCGTACCATTAAATTGAAAGATATTTCAATTAAACAATTTATACAAAAGAAAAACAACAATAATTTATATTTAGCTACTGTTCATGATTAGACATAATTTTAATTACAAAAATAAATAAAAATGCTTAACAATTCAAAAATTTATTTTTTTATTATTTTATGTTTTATTTTTTTTATAAATTATTTTTGTATTGCAAAGAATTTAAACAAGTCGTATGTGTAGTCCGAGCTAAATATGAAGAAAAAAAACTTTAAAAATATATTTAAAAAAAAAATGTTGTAGTAGCCTTAATAAGAAAAAGTCATCATTATAAAATTTATAATGTAAACACACACACACATACACATACATATTGTGTATTTTATTTATGTCTACTCATTCAATTCCCCCATATTATAAGCCACATTTGTTGCAGCATCCACTGCCATGTATTGCCTATTGCTAATGCTCATGTTGTTGATGATGTTTGATATTGCTGCTACTGCTGTTGGTTGTTGCAGCTTGTTGCCAATGTATATTTTTATATTCTGTATTTGTTTGCTTCTGTTTCTTCTTCTTTCTTTTTGTTGTTGTTGTTGCTGATGCTTGTCATCAAAAATAGAATCATCAACATACTATTTTTATATAGTTTTTAGCCGTTAAGGAATTTATGCTAGATGTACAGTATTGTTCATATCAATAGCAGCCAAATTTTAATTAAGTTATTAAATTTTAATTCCTAAAATATTTAAAGTTTGAAATCAGCAAAGCAAAAAAAATATATTTAACACTTTTGAAATAAGTCTTAGAAGCAGCTCTGTTCTAAAGCTTTTATTATTTCAAAAACTGCGTTTTAAAATTGAATTCAAATAACAAATTTTCAATTGCTTAGTAGCTAAAGTAACAGAGCTTTTGTATACAAACTATCTGTACTTTATGGAACTGGGTTCGTAACCTATTGAAGTCTTTTAATTTTATTAATTTTCATAAGAATATTTTTTATATAACACACTCATCAAAACATATTCTGTAATGGCAACTGAAAATTTTACTGTTCTTATGGGAAATTTTGCTAATTTAATCCCAGCAGTATTTTTTTCTAATCTTGGCAATACATGTCTGCTGAAGTGTAGTACAATGAAATTTGTAGAAAAATTAGCTGCCGCTACTAACCTTAATAAACTTTTTGTTAAGTGGAATTTAAAATCTGTTTGCTAAAATAAGCAAACAAAAATTGACTAAATATTATTAATATGTATTAGTACAAAATTTCAAATTAATTTTTTTATCAAGCATCAAAATTGTTTTATTTTATTAATTTTTTTCAAAAAATATTTAAGAAAAAATTAATTAAAAACAAGTAAAAAAAGGCTTAAATTCGGCCGAATCTTTGAATACCTTCCACCAATATCCTAAAAAGTGTTTTCTACTGTTTTTGATACAAATAATGTAAACTTTTTTGGATGCGAAAACGAATTTTTTGTTGTAAAAAAAAATTTTGAGATGAAAAAATTTTTTGTGGTGAAAAAAATTTTTTTTGGTGAAAAAAAATTTTGGTGGTGCAAAAATTTTTTGAGATGAAAAATATTTGAGGTGAATACAAAATATTATTAATTTCTAAGCGACTGGTGAAAAAATATGAGAAAGTATATTATATACCAGCTGCTACTATGAAATTGTTCTAAAATACACCAATTTGTATGGAATATTTAGAGGTATCTTCATATTTTCACTCATAATTTTTTAACAGCTGGACCGATTTTGCTCATTTTCAATACCAAACTGCTCGGGAGGATGGGTAAAAATGGCACCCCCGTTTGCGTCTTCGTGTCGTGATCACTATTTCAACAGACAGACGGACATCGTTAAATCGACTTAAAATTGCATAAGGATCACGAATATATATATTTTATGGGGTCTTAGACCTATATTTCGACATGTTACAAACAGAAAGACAAACTGATATATACCCTCACCATATATGGTGGATGGTATAAAAATCAAATGCATAAAAATTGTAAAAACATAAACGAATTTATCATTTTGTTTTCATTTGGTAATTTCTGTATTGAAAAATATTTCGATCAATTTTTTTTACTTTAAAGGTAAAATTTTAATTGTGTTTAGAGCTGATTTTTTGAACTCAAAAACAAATTTAGTGCTATTTTAAGTGGATATCCTATTTTTTGACATGAGTCGGCGTATTCACTTCCGATCCCTTTTTTGAATCTATGTAAAATTTTAAGGCAATTTAAGTTTGTAGGTGGAGGTTTTAATTAGAAATAAAATTTCCTTCAATATCCACTTTTTTAAAATTAGTAAATTTTTTTGCTAATTTTAGCAAATTGGTTTTCAAAAATTTGTAAAATGATTTCTGAAATTAACAACAAAAATTTGTAAAGATTCTGTAAAATTTATGTAATTTGTAAAATGTAAATAACAAAAATATTTGCTAAATAATAATTTTTTTACTAAGAATTAGTACACAAATATTAAAGTGGGATTGAAAACAGATTACAAATTTTTCTACTTTTTTTTCTGAGTGTAGTAAAAAACAAAGGGGCTTACAAAAATTTGCTTAAAAGGAAATGTTTAATAAATTTTTCTTACCATATCTTACTTAATTTTCGTTTTAAAATTTTTACTTAAAATATCTTATCTGTAGCTTTTATTATGCACGACACTGTATTGTAAGAAATTCTTTATTTTTTCACAAAAAAATATATATATATAAATATATGTAAGCATGTATGAAGATTAATCATTTTATATGTAAATATTCCTAAGAAAATACAAAAATATTTTCATAATTATCAAAAAAATAATACTTAATAGAATGTGTAGTCATAAATGATACACTTAAAATAGTTTGTAAGTTAAAATAACAGAAAATGGCATTAAAAAGAAATGATATTTCATATTTTTATTTAAATCAAATGTTTTTTTTTTTCATTTATTTTTAAAAATTGTTTAAACAACTGACACATCAGTAAAAGAAAAAAAATGATTAATCAGTTAAAAATAAATGTTAAAATTTTACCTACCAATTCTGTAAAAATAATTGTTTATTCATTTATTTGAAATTGTTTCCGTTTTTTTGTATTTTGCTAATTTTTTAATCTACCAAATGTCTACTCACACCATATGTGTGTGTGTTTTTATGAAGTTCTTGTAATTTAAATAATTTTGTTTAACAAAAAAACAATTTAAATAAAACCCAAAAATTTTTTTTATTATTTTTTTTTAATATTTTTTTTAAACGCAAAACAAATTTCCATTTTGTAAGTAAATTTTTATTAAATTTCAAACAAATGAAAAAATAAATGGAACTGAAAAAAAAACAGTAAATCATTTTGAACAAATATATAAAAAAGTTAAAATATATAGTTTTATCTATTATATTTTTAACTGAACTGAAAACTTTTTTATTAAACTACACAATATTCTGAGTCTATGTAAAACTAAATATTTCTGTATGAAATTAAAGTATTAGATGATTAAGATTCAAAAGAATTTCGTTTTTAATACAGTTGCCCTACAGATTTAAAAAAAATGTAATAAATTTTGCCTAAAATACAATAATATCATTAGGGGGCTGGGAAGTTCATGCATTTTTAATCATGTTTTATGTACATAAAATTAAACTTTATTAAAATTTCTAAAAATATGCATTTATTATTGATTTGTTTTTTTCGACATTTTTTCCATTAAAATTTACAAAAAAAAAAATAATGTTAAATATTTTCTGCGTGTTATAAAAAGAACTCCAAAAAAATATTTATAAATTATTTGTTATACAACATTAATTGTGAAAAAAGAAATTTAGTAAAGAAAATTTTTTCAAGCAAAATATGCCAAAACATGCATTTAAAGGACATTATGCAAAAATATGCATTTAAAAATTTATAGAAGATATTTAATTATCATTGTTCTCCTACAAATGACAGCAAATTAAACATAAATATGATTTAAATTATACCAAAATATTGTTTCCAACATATCCATATATTTTCTATTAAGCAAAATTGGTTAAGAAATAGCAGGCGAAAAAGAAGAGAATGGTAACTCTTTGCTTTTATAAAAGCAAAACGATCGCAGCATGTTGACTGTAGTTTATAAAAACTTTTTACACTGAAATGCTATAAAACGGTGTTTTGAAACATTGCTGCCAGAATATCATGTTTTAAAATATCACCACAAAGAATATTTTATTCCAAAAAAAAGTATTATTTTAAAAATATTAATTCAGCGCAACATGTTGCAATCAAATATTTTTTTCTCTAAAAACTTATAGTTATTTATGACCAATTTGTTTTTTAAATAAAACCTTTAGTTTCATTCAAACACAAATTTAGAAACTCAGTTTTCAATGATTTCAACATAATACTATTCGAAATTTTAGTACAAAATCTTTACGTTAAGCAGCGCCGAAGTTTATAAACATTGTTGCTAAACCATTTTAGCTGTTTCTAGTTTAGAAAATCATAATCTTTATGCAAAAACATATTTTTAAGACTTTTTCCACTACTTTAAAATAAACTTAACTTATAAAAACTCACAATTAGCCTTTATTTTTGTAATTCTTTAAACAAAATATAAATTTCAATATAAAAAATTAGTATGATCTGCTTTTAAAACTCGCCGGCATATCAATATATTTTCTATCTAGGTCGGCTAACTTATCTAAACTCAATTTTTAACCAATCCAAAAATATTTTCATGCAAATTTTACTTTTTAATTTTACCAAAAATAAAATTTGCATTAAACTCTGAATTGTGTTAAATTGGCCTTTCTTTTAAATAAGTTAGGCCACGCTAATATTTAATTATTAATTTATGTAAAAGTTTCATTTAAAATATTTATACTTTTGTTTTTGTTTTAATATTTTAATTTCGCAATATGTTTTAGTAGCCAAAAAAACCGTCAAGGGAAGACTAAAACTTTGCTTTTATAAAAAGCTCTCGCAACATGTTGCGACTAACAATTTTTTTCTTTATACATTGAAATGCTGTGAAACAGTATTTAGATAAATTGCTGCCGGAATATAATATTTTAAAATATCAATACATAGAAAATTTTATTAAAATAAATGTATGATTTTTTTTTATTTTACAAATACTTTTGCAGTGCAACATGCAGCTAGTAACATTTTATTATAACATTTATCATTTCTTAAATAAAATATTTAGTTTTTTTCCACGACATGTTTCTACTAACATAGTTTTTACCGGTTCTTAAAACATATTTGTTTTATTGAATTAAATATTTTTTTTTATTTTCAACGCAACATGTTGCAAGCAACATTAAAAAACAACTATTGCAGAAACTCGATTTATAATAATTTGAACATTTTGTTAACGAAATTTTTGCCCAAAATCCATAGGGTAATATTTAGTTTTATACGCAACATGTTGCTAGCAATATATTTTCTAGCAAGATATTTTCTTTTTTAATGTTCTCAGAGCTTATAGTTACCTCCGACATATTTGTTTTCTTAAATAATATATTTAGTTTTCAACGCAACATGTTGCTATCAACATTTAAGACCAAATGTTGGAAAACTAGATTTTTTATAATTATAAAATTTTTTTTAACGAAATTTTTGCACAAAATTCTTAACGTAATATTTAGTTTTATTCGCAACATGTTTCTAGCAACATATTTTTTTTTAAATAAAGTTCTCTGTTACTTATGAAATATTCTTTTAATTAAATATTAAGATTTCAAAGCAACATGTTGCCAGCAACATTTAAGGACTTAACTGTTGAGAATTCTTGAATATCAACATGTTGCTAATAGCAAATTTTTCACAAAAGCGCCGTTATTTATGTATAAACATTGTTGCAAAATTATAGATTCTAGTTCAGAAAATACAATTTTTAAGCCAACCCACATTTTTAATGCTTTTTTATTATAGGGTCCGCCATCTAACGTTTTTTTTTTCAACAACGCTGGGAAATATTGCGACATTACTTTGAAAATCATGGTAATGTTGCAGAATGTCATCTTTTCAATGTCTTCTTTTCAGATAAAGCTCATTTTGATCTTGGCGGGTATGTAAACAAGCAAAATTGTCGCATTTGGGGCACAGCAAACCCGCACGCATACATTGACAAGCCGATGCACCCAAAACGAGTCACTGTTTGGTGCGGATTTTGGTCCAGAGGCATAATTGGGTCATTTTTCTTTGAAAATGAGCAAGGTGTGGCCGTTACAGTCAATGGCGATCGTTATCGGGCCATGTTGAGCGAATTTTTGTTCACAAAAATTGAAGAGGAGGATATTGGCAACATTGGGTTTCAACAGGACGGCGCTACGTGCCACACAGCCGAGGCTACACTCGATGTTTTGCGCCCTGTTTTTGAAGATCGCATTATCAGCCGCAGAGCTGATGTCGTTTGGCCACCTCGGAGCTGCGATTTGACACCGTTGGACTATTATTTATGGGGTGCCGTCAAAGATAAGTGTTACGCCGACAAGCCAGAGACAATTGACGCTTTAAAGGACAAAATTCGTGAAGCCATTGGTGAAATACAGCTGCTGGCTACTGCATGGCCAGCCGAGGCAGCCATTTAAATGAAATTATTTTTCATTATTAACCGGAAGGATTGTACTTTCAAATAAAAAAAGAAATTTGAGAAAATATTCAGTAGTTTTTTTTATAGCATTTTCAAAAAAAAAAAAAAGTTATTTGGCGGACCCTATATTTAAATAAACTAAAAATAAAAATTACAATAAATATTTAACTTCGAAATTCTTATAAAAAATATTTAAATTTTAATATAAATTAATATGATCTGCTTTTAAAACTTTATTACCTGCACACAGCACACCTTTTTTCTTTAATTTTTATTTTTAAATTTTTTTATTATTATTATTCTGTATGGTTTTTTTGGTTTATTTTTTTTTTATTTTCTCATATTTCTTTAATTCAATCAATAAATAATAATACACATAAATGTTTTTGAGGTTTAATTTAATACTATTTTTTATTACAAATATTTATTATTATTTTTTTAAGAATATTATGTGTGCGATTTAATTACAATTGGTTTTATATTTATTATTGATTGTTTTTTTCAATAAATTTTCTACAAACAATTTCCATTACTAGCAAAATAATAAAAAAAATGTAGGTCAAATAATACATAAGAAACTAAATCACAAGACGTGCAGAAAATATTAATGATGATTTTAGCAAATTATTAAAAATCACTACAACTTATAAACACATTATAAGCAGTGCTTAAAATAATGTAATTTGTAAGGGCTTAGTAAGAAAATAAATAATGAATGAGAAATAAAGGTCTTCACTTTCTAATTTGTAGAGAAAATAAGTGAATAAAAAATTGCAATTAATATTAAAGCATTTTTTTATTTATTATCATTTCTAATGAATAATCATAAATTAAAAGTGTAAAGTACATACAAAAAAATAGAGGTAATATAAACTAGACAACATATCGTATACGAGTAGATAGTATTTAATAAAATAATTGATTACAGGTAGTTTATTATCGCCATTTGAAAGTAAGTCAAGTCATAAAAAAAAAATTGTGAAATAAATTGTAAAAATTTATTAAATTCGCAAACAATTAAAATGCACTCAAAATATGAAGTAATAAAGGAATGCAAAAGTTTTATACGAACAATATTGCCAGCAACAAGTAATAAATTTTTAATGTTGCTTAATATAAAATAGTAAACACCAGATCAGAAATGTACCTGTGCTAATTACAACAGTTTTAAGGGAAAAAGTGTTTGAAGTTTATTTGAATTTTTCAATATTTTTATCGCATTGTTTAGATTTAACAAATTTCCTTCGATTTGATACTCAATTTGCATATATTGCCTTTAAAACTGACAGGTTTAAATAGTCGCAACAACGCAATCTAAAGTATTGTTAAAAACTTTGTATCTAAGCAATGTTGCTGGATACATGCTGCGGTAAAAAATAAAATAGAAAGAGCTACTCCACGTAATAAAATACATGGAGACTTTCAAATATGTATACATTAAAATTAATTTTTCAACGACTTTGTTGCTAAACAATGTTGCGAGAAACATGTTGGAGGATAAATATTTATTCAAAAACACTACCAAACTATTGGTGAGAGAAAACCAGTGTTGACAATACAAAAAGTATTAATAAAACATGTTGCATCACGTTAAAAATAATTTAAAATTTTTAAAAAATAATGTGGACAATAAAACAGAACTAAAAAATTATGTCATTTCGGCAACGGTTTTTGTAAACCATGCAGCAAAAGTTTAAAAAATATTCTATATTTTTTGCTAGTTAATGAATCATATTATTTTCAAACTACAATAATTTTTCCTAACTTAATTCCAATTATTAAATTTTTATAATATGTTGCTAGCAACATGTTGGGAAATAAAATATTTTCAAACATATTTAAACTAAACTTTCCCACGCGAACAAAATCGTCTTGACAATTCAGGACAGACGAATTATGATATGCAACATTTTTTATAAACATTGTTTACAGCTTTTAAAGTTTTTTTTTTATTTCCATAGGTTTATTAAAATAATTTTAAATTCCAAACAAATAAACACATACAAATTGTGATATAATAATATTTTTAGAAATATGTTGGTAAGAAAATATGTTTAATATTCCGCAACAAGTAACAAGCAATTGTTATTAAAAATAAAAAAAATAGTTTTTACTTCTGCTGTTTTTTTTTATTAATAATTTAAAATAATTTTAATTTAAAATTTCAACCAATTAAATATATAAAATGTGATGTTAGCAACACATTGCAAAATAATAATATTTTCACAAAAATGTAGCCAAAAGTTAATTATTTAAATTGACTAGAGAATTCAGTTTTCTTTAACCGCAACATGTTGCCAGCAATTGTGTATAATATTGTTTTTATTTAACAATATTTTTTGCTAGCTACATGTTGCGGGATAAAAAATTGTTGAGGAAACATCAGCATATTAGTAATTCAAGAAATTGTCGATACAATAAAAAAATACCTAAAAATGAAGTTTTTCAAAAAAAAGTTTAAAAAAAATGTATTCAAATCATTTTGAAATTTAATAAATATTAAAAGAAATATATCTTTTCAGCACCATAAAAATCATAATGTTTAAGCATTCCTTGACAGCAACATGTGGCTGAGTAAAAAAATATTCAAAAAACATAAATACAACTTTCCATTTAATAAAATTGTCGAGACATTAAGGAAAAAAGATGAAAAAAATTAAGTTTGTTTACAATTATGTTTCTAAACAATGTTGCAACATTATGTTGAGTAATAAATAATATTTATAAATAATAATAATATTTTCACGTGGAAAGAAAATGTTTTAGGAAAAAATTATACAAAAGACATAAAAATATAACATCGAAAATAATAAAATTGTCGAGATAATAAAAAAGGCGAGGAAATAAAGTTTTTCGATAAACAAAGTTTCTAAACATGAAATGTTGCGGAAAAATTAAAAGAAACATTAAAAAACTTCTTTTTACGTAATTAGAAATTGTTAGCAGGGTAAAAAAGCAATATGTATTTGGATTTGTGGCTAGCAACATGTTGCGGAGCAAGAAAAATTAACAATACATACAATTTACGTGTAAATAAAAAATTGCGGATGTTTTAATTTTTTTATTATTTTTTTTTTATTAAGAAGTATGTTTCTAGGCACTGTTGCGTAATCGTGGTGCAAAATTATTTAAATTAAACTATTTTTTTGTGCAATAATGAAACTTTGAAATGAAAAATGTTCTAAAATTTTTTAATAAAATGTTGACGAATATAACTATTGTAAATCGTCTTCACAAAATAACAAAATACGCTTTCGATATTTAAACTATTAAATTTTTTATTTTTATGTGAGTAATATTATTGACAATGTACAAAACGCTTATGTTTTAGTATATGTTGCTAGCAACTTGTTGCAGAATGAAATCATTTTTTTGCAATCTGCAAAAGCAAATAGTCGAGTCAAGGCCGGTAAAAAGATTTTCAACTACATTGTTTTTGAATAATAATACAGGCAACATGTTCTCAGTAAATTTTAATACTTGTTGAGTGTTAAAAATTCTTGACAAAGTAAAACTTATCATTTTGAACATTTTGAAAAATTCTGTAATGGCAACTGAAAATTTTGCTGCTATTACGGAAAGTTTTGCTAATTTGAGCCCAGCGGTATTTTTTGCTAATCTTAGTAACACATGTCTGCTGACGTGAAGTACAATGAAATTAGTGGAACAAATTAGCTGCCGCTTCTAGATTTTAGTAACCTTTTTGTAAAGTGGAATTTAAAATCTGTTTGCTAAAATCAGCAAAAAAAATTTACTAAATATTATTAAAATCAGTACATTTCAAATATTTTTTTTTTATCGAGAATCAAAATTTTTTATTTTTATTTATTATTTTCAAAAAATATTTTGGACAAAATTAAAAAAAAAAAAATCAAAGGTTTAAAATTTTTAAAAACATAAACGAATTTATCATTTTGAAAAATATTTTAGTCAATTTTTTTTTTTACTTTTAAGTTAAAATTTTAATTGTTTTTAGGGCTGATTTTTAGAACTAAAAATCAACCGTTAACAAATTTTTTTACTAACTTTTTTTTCTGAGTGTATATGGGGAGATAATAGCGAAGAATTCGGGTATTTAAGATATAATGTATAGGGTCCGCCATCTAACGTTTCTTTTTTTTTCAACTAGTGCTTATTTCGTGAATGGTAACACTGTATACTTTGAAAATCATGGTAATGTTGCAGAATATCATCTTTTCAATGTCATCTTTTCAAATGAAGCTCATTTTGATCTTGGAGGGTATGTAAACAAGCAAAATTGTCGCATTTGGGGCACAGAAAACCCGCACGCATACATTGAAAAGCCGATGCACCCAAAACGAGTCACTGTTTGGTGCGGATTTTGGTCCAGAGGCATAATTGTGCCATTTTTCTTCGAAAATGAGCAAGGAGTGGCCGTTACAGTCAATGACGATCGTTACCGGGCCATGTTGAACGAATTTTTGTTCACAAAAATTGAAGAGGAGGATATTGGTAACATTTGGTTTCAACAGGACGGCGCTACGTGCCACACAGCCGAAGCTACACTCGATGTTTTGCGCCCTGTTTTTGAAGATCGCATTATCAGCCGCAGAGCTGATGTCGTTCGGCCACCTCGGAGCTGCGATTTGACACCGTTGGACTATTATTTGTGGAGTGCGGTCAAAGATAAGTGTTACGCCGACAAGCCACAGACCAATGGCGAAATAAAGCTGCACACAATCGATAATGTGCTTAAAAATTGGACCGATCGTGTAGCCTACTACATGGCCAGCCGAGGCAGCCATTTGAATGAAATTATTTTTCATTATTAACCGGAAGGATTGTACTTTCAAATAAAAATAGAAATTTGAGAAAATATTCAGTAGTTTTTTTTAAAGCATTTTCAAAATAAAAAAAGGTTTTTGGCGGACCCTATATATAGGCACCCTGTTTAAGTATAGCTTGATTCACAGGGTGCCAAAATTGAATGTATCGAATCTAAAATTCCTTTTCAAGATTGTTCAACAGGTAACCTGTTTACACCACAAGGAGGCCACACAGAAGCAGAAGAAATCAAATAGAGAAATTGATCGTACTAGAGCACTAAAAAAGATTATACCTGATCATATCTGTTTAGATATAATTATATATGATTGAATCTAATTAGATTTGGCGCTCAATCAAATCATATATGATAATATATGGCATATGTGATCAGATCCGATAAGATATAATGGCAGATCTGATCTTTTGTTGCCAGATCTAAGCTGATCTGGTTTAATAGGATCATATCTAATGTAAGATCTGTTCATATCTGATACCATTTGAGCCGTTTTCAAAGACACAAAAATTAAAATATATAAAAATAAGTTGATTTTTAATTTCTTCTCTTCTTTTTTAATCTGATTGGATCCGATTGTATATTTGATGAGATCTAATTAGACCTCAAATTTGTTCCCAATTTTAAAATCTAATTAGATCTCATTTGATCTAGTCAGATCTGATCTTTTTAACACGGGAAACCATATTTATTTTTAAGAAACATTAATTTCTTAATTTGATCCCAAAAGTAAAAATATAATATTATTTGGTGCGTTTAGTTTTAAAAATTGTGTGATTTATTAGCATTCAAAAATTCCTACTTACAAAAGAAACATTTAAACTTCAATGTCTTTCGGGCAATAATGCCAACTATAAATCGATCAGGGTAAAATGACATACTGGGAATGTTTCCAAAAAAAAAATATTTTTAGTTTTTTGGTATTTCTGACAACTTAATTTATTTGAAAAAAAACTTGTATTCCTAATTAAACATAATTTTTATTGTACAATTTAATGGTTTCGTATGTTAATATCAGACGAACATATAAACAAAATATACGACAACTAAAACATTTTTAATATACATACTAGATTCTCAAGTCATAAATTTCTATAATGACAAATATATTTAGTTTTTGTCTTTAAACATAAAACCCCAAACAGAAAATATTTAAATTGAATGAAAAGTGAACAGCCAAATCAGAAAAAATATAAGGAAATTCTATTTTTTAAGCTTTTTTTAGACAAATATTTTTTCAACATTTTTTTTTTTAAGATTTTTTTTACATTTTAGTTGTTCTAAAACAAAATACACCAGAAAACTTAAATATAGAGATATAGAGACGCCACTTTATTTTAAATAGAATGCATGTCTATCTATCTTTTAGATTATGTTGATTTTCTTTTTTCGTCTGCTCCGTATAAATCGAAAACAGTTTATGAAAATACAAAAGTAGAGAAAGAAAATTAAAAACAAAACTTTAAAACTTGGCGTTTGATTTTCTTTCTCGTTTCATTTTAATTTGCATTTGAAAACTATTTTTAAAGCAAAAAGTAAAAATTTGCTATAATTATTTTTTTTTTGTAAATTGTGCATGAACAAAATCAAATCTATAAAATGATTTGTATTTGTTCTATAAAATGACTAATGCAAGTCGTAATGTATGAAAATAATGATGTTTATAAAATAAAATATAATCGAACTGATAAAAATGGCAGGTTCGCGTGTGGGACTGTTTTACAAAAGGATGCTGGTTTGATTCCCAGCGATGGCAATATCAATTGAAATATAAGTTTTATATTCATCCTTCGATGTTCCCATAGCACTAAGTAGAAAGAATTTTCTGAGTGTTGTTTCTCTTGCAAAAAAAAAAAAGATTTTGAGTCGAAAAAAAAATAATTTTGTTAAAACTAGATAAAAATAACAAATTTTATAGCAGTTATGACACATATATGTTACGCGGGATTATAAATAGAAATCGGTATTTCAAACAGAAAGATTTTTTACTTTGAACCAACATTCAGAGGCTGCTCCTTCTATTGAAAAAAGATTATGGGGAGGAAGAAAAAGAGACTAGTGATT
The DNA here is from genome assembly GCA_949748255.1 of Eustalomyia histrio. Lineage (NCBI taxonomy): Eukaryota > Metazoa > Arthropoda > Insecta > Diptera > Anthomyiidae > Eustalomyia > Eustalomyia histrio. The sequence goes on along the minus strand of OX456523.1, from coordinate 203,723,411 downwards.
GTAGATATTTAACTTCAACCTATCTCGATTGTAAATTACGCAAAAGCCCTCCGCAGGTAGACAATTCCATATACGGCTAGTGCGACTAGAAACGAATTCTATTTGTAAGATCTACTGGACTATAGACTTCGAACAGATGAAGTATACTTGATTGGGGCGTATTATGAACAGAAACCTCCCGGATGAGTTCACTTATCACTACAGAACAGACATTCCGATATATTCCACAATAAAGTTGGAGTTTATAAGCATTAACTTAAACCTAAAAATAGACTTAAAAGCACCTGATTATATTTGCATTTACAATCGGATGTAGGTAGTTCATATAGTAAGGATATCAGATTGTGGGAAATATTTCTTTCACAAAAAATCTTGAATGATTCTTTCGAAACTTGAATAATGTGACTTATCCATTGTGCCCGGAACAACAAGAGTATCTGAATACACTCAGATCGAAAGTGTGGCACTCCCCCTACACAAAAAAAAAAAACTAAAATTGAGTTTCAATTAAAATATTTGTAAATACAAGTCAAAATTTAATTGAATTTGGACCAGCAAAAGAATTTGTTATATTAATTATTATTTTTTTTGATAATATTAATACAAATTTTTAATTATATTTTTAATCGTATCACTTAAATTTTTAATCAAAAATCTTCAACATTTTCAATCAAAGTTTTAATTATATCAATTAAACCTGTAATTAAAGTTCTAACCAAAAATCAATTAAAATTTTAAGAAACCAAAAATCTTGAATGTTACCTTCGAAACTTGAATGATGTGGCTTATCCATTGTGCCCGGAACAACAAGAGTATCTGAACACACTCAGGGCGACAATGTGGCACTCCCTCTACACAGAAAAAAACTGAAATAGAGTTTAATTAAAATATTTGTAAATACAAGTACAAATTTAATTGAGTTTGGACCAGCAAAAGAATTTTTTTTTTTGTTAAAAGTAATACAAATTTTTAATTATTTTTTTTAATCGTATCCATTAAATTTTTAATCAAAAATCTTCCACATGTTCCATTAAAGTTTTAATTATATCAATTATAACTTTAATTAAAGTTCTAACCAAACATCAATTAAAATTTAATCAAATTTTTGATTGAAATTCCAGATTCAAATCAATTAAAATTTTAATCGGATTTTCAATATTTTTTTTAATCAAATTTACAAGGGTATGTGTGTAATTAATTCATCAACGCATGTAAATTTCTAAATACTTTGTGCCAAATAGTTCATAGGAGTTTCCAATAGCACCACAAAAAATATTATGGTACCAACTTTATCATAACTGGTACATGCGTATACGCAGTGTTGCCAAAAAAAAAGTTTGTTCTCATGGTCCCCATTTTTGAAGTTGAAATATCCAAAAATCCTTAACGAATTGTTAAATAATCAAATTTTCCTTTTTTCTAAAATGATTTTTCGAAGCTTTTCTTTGCTAAAAAATAAAAATAAATATTCTGGAAAAAAAGGGTGGCCTAAAAATTAACCCAAGAAACATTTTTGACGGACTCTTTGACATGTCCGGATTCTTGAATCCGGTTCCACTGCACGTTTACAGACAGTAAATACGCATCCGTCAAAGCTTGTACGTAAACGGAACATTAACGGACCGTATAATTATATTTTCGAAAACAAAACGTTTTGACTCAGTTTTGGTGCATCCATTTCTGTATCGTCAAATACGGACTTCCTAGAATTTCATTAGTTTTTCTGCGGCTGCTTTTGAATTTGTTTTGGTGTCAAAAACGAATAATTGAAACATATCTGTGATTATAACACGGGTCACGCGCTAAAGTGTAGAAAAACAGATGCATATTTTGAGTAAGTTTTCTTACATCTCACAACGAAAATAAATTTTAGTGATACCTATGAGGTAAATATTTATGAAATGTAAAACAATTTTTACAGTGATGTACGTAAATTTATGCGATTCCGCACATAAAAATATTGTCTGCCAATTTATAATAGATTTTGATAAAAAAAAAAATGTGCAAATTTACGTTTTATTCTACATAATTTCGTAAACGCCATAAATTAAACCTAAACTAAAATTTTTTTTATTTTTTCATGATATTCAAACGCAGTGATGGAGATGAATATTTTATTTAATTCAATTTGCAATAGTTTTGGTTTGTTATTTTATTACATATCTATATAAAAAATTTAAAGATGCGTTTTTTTGTGGAAAAAACGGTACGAATACGGAAAGAATACGGATGCGTAAACTGTACGTCATTGACGGACTTTCAACGGACAAATCCGTTTTTCATCCGATATATCGGTCCGTAAACTGTCCCTCATTGACGAACTTTTAACGGACAACTCCATTTTTTATCCGATATATCCCGTCCGTAAACGGTCCGTCATTGACGGTATCAAAACGGATTCGAATCAGTTTCGATGTTCCTTAAAATCGTAAATGGAGTAGAATTCCGTTTATGACGAACCAAAAACGGTACGTAAACGGAACGTATTGTTTGTTGGGAATTTAAATTTTAAAAATTTTTTAATTTTAAAATATACCTTTAAAAATACGATTCCTTGATATAATTTTTAAATCTGATTGAATTTTTAACGAATCAATTTGCAAAATTCTTCATTGCAAATTATTCATTGTATGAATGATTTTTTACTTTAGTCAATTAATATCAAATTCAGAGAATCAGTTTGATTTTTGTTGATTCTTTTCATAGAATCAATCAAATTGATTAAATTTTAACTAATCAAATAACCAAAAATCGTTCCGGAACAAAATCACACAACAAATTATTCAATCGAGTCAAAATTGATATGAAGTATTGATAGATTCACAAAATTTCAAATATAAAATAAAATGAGTTATCAAGCTCTACACTAAAACCAATACGTCAGAAATAGCTTTCAATTATCGATCAGAAAAATCTACAAAAATTTATTTTTTTTTAATATTTTCAATAAACCTTCTTTTTCGTTTTCGTTTTTCTAGGGATTTAAGATGCAATTTTGTTAATAGTATTTATTGTAAACTAAAATATTTTTAACACCAAGTTCATTATCAATTAAAAAATTAATTTAGCTTTTAATTGAGAATTAACAAAAAATCAAAAAAAAAAAATAATTCAAATTTTTTGAGTAATAATTTTTTTTGTTTTAGAGCTTATACTCATGATATTTTCCATATTCTCTTAATTATGATCCCGAACCCGAAAATTTTCTAAATAATAATTATATTAAAAAATTTTACAAAAATGTTAAATTTTTGTTAAGCAATGATTATTACATAGTTCATTATTCATCTTTGTCTCTCATTGCTTTAATACAATCTGAAATTTGTTTTAACCAAAATTGCTTCAAAATAAAATGAAAATGTGGATTATCATTTATAATCTATAAGTTTTTAAACTATATTTTTAGTTCAATGTCTATGATATTCACTCATTCGTAAATAATCAAAAGAGAAATAGTTATAACATACATCAGCAAACATGCTGAGACATGCATACATATAATCATGATCATTAAGACATTTACAATTCCAAACTCCTCTCAAACATGCAATAATCACCCAGTTATATTGACAATTTGATCATTTTATTTACTAAAGAAAAAAAAATATTAACTAACTTATTCATAAAAATAGTTCAATGTACTTTTAATGTTATCTTAATGGAGAGTAAAGTGTAAAAATCATTATAACTTCATTATTATGTTAATAAAATGCTTAATTTTCTTTACATATTGTTAACAAAAAGAAGTGTTTGGTTTTTGTAACTGATTAATGATTGTAGTAACAAGATCAAAATCATAAGAAGAAATTCCTTTATTTCATTTCATTAAATTTGAAATTAACAGCCTCTAAAACAGTTGATCTAATGAATCAACGTACACCTTAATAAAAGCATACACAATTTTTTGTAGAATTACGTAAAAATGCGAAATTCTGAAAAGAAAATTAGGTCAAATGTGTTGGATTTCACTCTTACTAATTCCAATCTTGTTTTCATCCCTAACTGATCTTGTATCCAATAGGCTATCAACCAACGACCATTAACCAAGTTCACTGTAATCCTTGGTGTACGATAAAGGGCTCAATCTGAGCACAGGTGTAATTAATTATGAGTTGTCTGAAGATGGTCTGAAAAAGCTCAAAACGGAAGCCAGAAGACTTTTCAATAGAACCAAGGAGAAGGTGCACGTGGCACAGCTACTGTGAGAAGATCTCCGATTTTCTAAAAGGTGCGCAACTTTAAAAGGCCCTCCTACACTCACGAAAAAAAGTTTGTAACGGCAACTGAAAATTTTGCTGTTATTACGGGAAATTTTGCTAATTTGAGCCCAGCGGTAATTTTTGCTATTATTAGCAGCACATGTCTGCTGACGAGTAGTACAATGAAATTAGTAGAAAAATTAGCAGCCGCTACTAAATTTGAGTAAACTTTTAGTAAAGCAGGATTTAAAACCGGTTTACTAAAATCAGCAAAAAAAAGTTTACTAAATATTATCAGTATTAGTACAAAATTTTAAATTTATTTTTTTTATCGAGCGTTAAATTTTTTTTATTTTATTTATTTTTTTAAAAAAATATTTGATACAAAATTATACAAAATTTTATTTTTTTTTTTTTTTTTTATTTATTCAAATATTCAAGAACCAAGCCCTCTGGGCCAAATATGGTTCGTATACTACTAAAAAAAATTAATTTCTGTTTTGAAAAATATTTTAGTCAATATTTTTTTTTTACTTTAAAGGTCAAATTTTAATTGTTTTTAGGGCTGATTTTTAGAACTAAAAAATCATTTTAGTGCTATTTTAAGTAGATGTCCTATTTTCAGACATAAGTCGGTATAATCAATTCCGATCCCTTTTTTAATCTATGTAACATTTTAAGGCAATTCAAGTTTGTAGGTGTAAGTTTAAATTAGAAATAATATTTCCTACAATATCCACTTTTTTAAAATTAGTAATTTTTTTTTCATCAATTTGCTAATTTTAGCAAATCGGTTTTCAAAAATTTGTAAAATGATTTCTGAAATAAGCAACAAAAATTTGTAAATATTCTGTAAAAACTCTGTAAATTGTAAAATGTAAATAGCAAAAAGATTTGCTAAATAATATTTTTTTTACTAAAAATCAGTACAAAAATTGAAAAGTGGGATTGAAAACCGTTTACAAATTTTTCTACTAAATTTTTTTCTGAGTGTACAGTATCATAAACAAGTATCTGTACCCTCAAGATGCTGGACGATTTGTACTCACTATCTTTCGATGAATGCTTGACACGCGTAATCAATGGGTCTTTTGTGATTCAGAGAATCCCAAACCTAACAGTCGTGTCGGGTGCTATCTTTAAAGTTCCCTGGGTGAAATGGGTGTTATAGGCTTTTACATCTTACATCTTTCATCAATTTGCAAAGATGTTAACATCCTCCCATAAGAATTATAAGGCCAAAAATTCTACATCTTTCTTCATCTGCAAAAAATGATCCTTTCTCATTTAGTTCCATCTTACAACTTTCGTTATTTTATGTGTCATCACTAAAAGAAAATGGTAAAATTAAATCGATTTTCCTTATGTCATCACTAGCAAACTGACATTACAGAAAATAAACAAATCAAATTTATTCAACAAAGGCAAATGAACGGCACATGTAAGAATTTCATACTTATGTCTATCAAAAATTCTTCTTCATCATCATCTTCTTCCAGAATGGCCTTTAATATTTCAATAAACTGCATTAAAATTCGGGTTTGTTCTCTAAATGCATTTTTTATTTTTAACAAAAATTATGCATCCTTTTCTTTTATTTTTTTGACAGCTAAATAAATGATGAAAGATGTTGCCAATGTAAATTTATATTTTACGTTTTCAACATCTTCCATGCGTTTCACAAATATGTTGTTCAGTGTAAAAAGCCTATTAAGTGAATTTTCGTCCTTTAAATCTCCCGGTCTAGACGCTATCTATCCGTGTCTGATATAGTTGGGAATACATAAAATTGTTTCACAACTGGTTAGGATATTTTGATCCAGTATTTTATTTAGTCATGTACCAACTCCTTAGAGAGAGTTTAAAATTGTCATTATTCTAATAGCAGGAGGTATCAAAAAAACCGTTTCTTCCTATGACAATGGGGAATATTTAGGTCCACTATATTAGAGACACTTACCGCAGACATAAACCGAAACATTTGCTTCAGTCTACCAAGCCGCTTTCCATCATACTGCCACGATGATAGAGAAGGCACAGGGGGCAGAGCAAATCGCCTGTTGTGGATTTATTAGTTACATAGTATTTCTTTAAAGATGATCGGATTTAGGGTATTATTTTTATTAAGTCAAGATCTGGTCCCACGGCCGGCACTGCGACCCATGTGCATCTTTTGTATCAATGATCATAAAACTAAAGCAATTAGTTTATAATATTCCATATGAACTTTAATACAGAAGATAGAGAAGAGTTTCTAATGTCCTCTGGTCCTAAAAAATCTCTATTGAAAACTTTTATACTGTTTCTATGTAATACAACACACTCACACAAAATGTGGATGCTTGTTTCGTCTTCCTCAAGACACAATCGACACAGAGGTGATACCAACAGATTCATCCTCCAAAAATGGTAGTTTAATCCGAAAAATCCGGTATGAAACCCTGTTTATAACCCAATGTCGTTCCTAGCAATGTCCAAAATGTTCCCATTGGGAAAAGGATTGACCAGTGGTTTCGCCTGTCTCAACCCCAAAGAATTGTTTCAAAGGTCGTTTGCCATTGGTAGTTCTCTCTCCCTAACTAGGGCTGCTATGGTGGACCAGTTTATCCCACAGTACGGTTCCGGTCCTACTAAAGGTGTGGAAGAACCCATTCTAGCTAGTTCGTCCACCACCTCGTTACCAACATGTCCACCATCACCTGGTATTCAGTAAAGAGTAACCCTGTTACGCGCGGCCAACTGTTGAAAGGTATCAACACACTCCAGAACTATTCCTGAAGGCCCGTGAATGCGAACAGATGGCGTCCTCAGTTCGTTGTTTTTTGGCTATTATTATGACACTGGTTATTGATAGGCACCTATGGTTACACTGATGACATTGTCATTTCCGTAGTCGGCTAGGATAATAGGACTATTTTTGAGCGCATGTAACAAGCTCGAAACATTACTTATGCATGGTGTCGGAAAAGGGGTTGCGTGACACATCTAAGACGAGAAACTGTATATGCCTGTTGTTGTACGAAAATAGGCTTCTTGGACAGTATGAAGTATCTTGGGTAACTCTATTTGTCCCAAAAGACCATTTAGGCATATTATACCTGTGGAGACTATTTGGAAGGACTTGGGGGTCAAAGGTCATTCAATATTATTGTTAAACATAGATCACCTACATATGCTGCCCTCGAATGGTATCAAAAGGTTAAACAATTAATGAGTATGAACAGTATGAGCTTCCTTAGACTACAAGAATATGGTAACATATGGAGTGGTGACGAAAGGGGTCACTTGAAGAGAGCAAGTATGACCCGCTTAAGAATGAACCAATCTCAAGAGTCACGGATAGGTTGCTTTAACAGGTTTTCCTCAGGTAATTTGGGATTATGTTATTGATTGATTTTGGGAACTTGAAAAAAGCAAATATAAACCCAAATTCCATCATCTCGCGATGGGCATATAGCCACTATATTTTGGGTGGAAATTTTCGGAATCCGCGTCTGTGCCCTCGCATCTATATTCTTTCTGACAGTCTGACTGCACTTAAGGCTCTAATGAGGTATGTTTTGGTCTGGTCATGAAATACATTATTGGCATCGGTCAAAACTTTTCGCTAACACTTGGGTAGATTCTTCGCCATTAGGGGCATAAGTCTCCGTCAGCTCTTCATCGGCCGAAAACCATTCTGCGAAGTACCTATGTTATGTTGGATAGAAGCACAAGTTACGGATAAAGCTGTAGGCCAAAGACAGGCGAAGAGTCAATGCAATTATTGTTCCTTGACAGAGGGGTCTAAAGGACCCCTTTGGTCTCAGGTACCAGTGATACAAGCAGTGTCATTGGAACACGGATGTTTTCCATGGAATTGGTTTTTGTGGAACTAGATCTAGAAAAAATGAGGTAAAACAATAACCCTGGTTAAAATGATCATTAAATAGTCAAACATTTCTATCAAAAAAAATACCTGTAGAAAACCCAATTTTATTTTGGCAACCAACATGAAGGCCTCCAATGTTTTAAAGCTATTTTGAATCTCTAGTGTTCACCAAATTTTGTCTATAACTGTCTACCATTTTTATATCAAACCAACAGAAAATTATGTTTATTTGTTATTTTATATAATATATATATTTCCGTCTATTCACTGTCAGTTGGTGGCATGTTTGTTCATGATTTTTTTTTTTTTTTATATTTAATTATGTATGTAGATTTTTTTTCATATAATTTTTCGTTGAGTTTGTCATTTGATAGTCTTCCTTAATGTTTTGGTTTTTTTCTTTTTGTTTGCTCTCTCCGATACTATACCGCATACCATAACTGAACTTCATCTTCCATTTGATTTATTTTCCAGTTGTTGCTACATTCACTGGTATGGTCTCCAAAGTTTAGATGAAAAATTTGAAAGTGTCATCATTAGTGTATAGTATGTATGTTGTTTTATATTATTACATTTTTTTTTATTATTATTATAATGATGATGATAATGATATGAACAAAAAAAAATAAAAGGTTTTTTATTTCATTGTATAGATATTGTGAGTATTCGTATTCGGTTTGGTCAATTGAGCTGAAGTCATGTGTTGTGATCTGATTATGATTATCATACTGTAAACTCATTGGTCAGTCACACTTTATAGAGCATATGGAACTTCAGGTGGTATACTTTTTTATTTCTATATGTGAAAGTTTATAACATTACAGTAATGATATTTTTAATTAGCTATAGATGTAATAAAAAAATGTAATTGTAGTTAAAAATTATGCCCCTGATATTTTTTATGGAATATGAATCAGTAAAGGAAAATGATGCATGAAAATATTTAAGGGGGAATAAACAGTTAAGATTAAAAAACAAAATGGGTTTTACACAGAAAACTTTCTGTCAATCCATTGAATATTTTCGAAGTTATACTCACAAGATTTCTCGGAAACGACTGAAACGATCAGTCTCAACTTGGCACACAAGCTTTTTAAGTACTTAATCGAAGGGTTTTTTCTCACTGATAAATAAAGGGTGATTCAAGTAGAGATACATTTTTCAATAGCCTTTTTTGACAGATCACGTGTGAGTCATGTCATGCTGTCATGTTATTTTTGTTTAGTATTGTTTGGCATTTCATAACGGAAAGACTTACGCGTGAACTACGTTTACAAATCGTTCAACTTTATAACGAAAATTCACGTTCTGTGAGGAATGTTTTCGAGGCAAATTTTGTTCAGCGATAAGGCCCATTTCTGGCTCAATGGGTAAACAAACAAAAATGCGGCATTTTTGACGAAGAGCAACCTGAAGAGATTCAAGAACTGCAACTTCATCCGGAAAAAACAACGGTTTGGTGTGGTTTGTGGGCCGGTGGAATCATCGGTCCATATTTCTTTAAAAATGATGCCGTTCCGAACGTAACCGTCAATGGCGACCGATATCGTGCAAAGATAACCGACTATTTGATGCCAGAAATTGAAGCTCGTGATCTCGCCGACATTTGGTATTAACAAGACGGCGCCACTTCCCACAAATCGCATTAATCAATGGATTTATTGAGAGAACACTTCGGTGAGCACATAATTTCACGTGTTGGGCCGTTCGATTGGCCACCAAGGTAGTGTGATATCACACCGTTAGACTTTTTCTAGTGCGGATATCTAAAGTCTAAAATCTAAAAATTCAGGCCTTGGAGGAAAGCATCACGCGTGTCATTCGCCAGTTACCAGTCGAAATGCTGGAACGAGTCATAGAAAATTGGACTCAACGGATGGACCATCTGCGACGTAGCAACGGCCAACATTTGATAGACATAATCTTTAAAAAATAAATGCCAAAGAATGTTCTTTCAAATGATAATAAACATTTCCCATTAAATTTGAATTTTCTGTTTTTTTCTTTAAAAAAGTAGGGAACCTCGAAATGGATTACCCTATATTTTCCACTTTTTAAACAATTTAAGACCTAATTTTTTTAAATCCGCCATTTTGTCAAAAATTATTATTATTGTATTTTAGTTACGAATACCTCGTTACATTCAGTCCCATTTCACACAGAGCAACTTTTGTTTTACAACTCTTGAGTTTGTAGGAGATTGGTACAGAGTTGCTTGTTCACGGCAATTCGTTTTGTTTTTCATTCATTTTTAATCAAATGTAGACGAAAATTGCTGAAAAAATTTCTCTGTCTCAACATAAAGGCAACTTTAAAAGAGAATTGACAAGAATTGTCGTAACAAAAGTTGCTCTGTGTGAAATGGGACTAAGGGGACCAATGAGGGAACTCAATGTGATGATATGTAGTTTTTTTTTTTTTTTTTGCTGAAATAATAGAAAATATTTTTGAATTTAATAAATATAAACGAATACCCTTACTTCTATACACTCAGAAAAATAGTTAGTAGAAAAATTTGTAAACAGTTTTCAATCCCACTTCAATATTTTTATACTGATTTTTAGTAAAAAAAATATTATTTAGTAAATCTTTTTGCTATTTACATTTTACAAATCAAATATTCAAATATTTTTGTTGCTAATTTCAGAAATCATTTTACAAATTTTTGAAAACCGATTTGCTATAATTAGCAAAAAAAAATACAAATTTTAAAAAGTGGGTATTGAAGGAAATGCTCTTTCTAATAATAAAAACTTAAATTGCTCTAAAATGTTACATAGATTAAAAAAAGATATCGGAAGTGAAGATACTGAAAATTGACAAAAAAACATTTTTCAAAACAGAAATACCAAATTAAAACAAAATGATAAATTGGTTTATGTTTTTACAATTTTCAAACCTTTATTTTTTTTTTTTTTTTAATTTTGTCTGAAATATTTTTTGAAAAAAAAATAAAAAAAATTTAATCGATATAAAAAAAAATAAATTCGAATTTTTGTACTAATAATAAATAAATTTGTTTGCTGATTTTAGCAAACCGATTTTAAATTCCACTTTACAAAAAGTTTACAAAAATTTAGTAGCGGCTTCTAATTTCTTTACTAATTTCATTGTGCTCAAATTAAAAAAATTTCCCGTAATAACAGCAAAATTTTCAGTTGTCATTAAAGCCCTTTTTTTAAGGGCTGTATACAAAGATTGTAATATGTCATGCATATTTGATTGGCGCCCAATGTGGAGCCTCAATAGAAAAATCTTCTTAGAAAATCTCAGAAAAAGTATATTTGAGTGAAGAAGTCTATATAAGTCCTCAAACAATAAGCATTGTGAATAAGGACTAGCAGGAAAACCTCGCTCTTTATTGGAACCACATGTTGGGCGCCAATTAAATAAATATCTATATTCTTTTAAAATTATATTTAAAGAGCAAAAGACTACCACTGTAAGAAGTATTTATAAAGAAAATGTACTAGAAAAACCCTTCGTTGCAAAATAAAAAATCTCCCTTGCCAGCAACAACAAATTATAAACAATGATACATAAATTTTGCATTAAACTAAGTACCACTGAAAAAAAATTTATCAGTCGCTTGTATCTAAGTGTTTTGAGTAAGTTTTGAACGATCACAAATAACAAAAGCAACAACAATTTATAATACAAAATGTTGAAATGTAAATAATGTGTTACTCTGTATCGGCTATGGTGCGTTACTGTATCCGTTAGTTTTGTAATTCAATCTGTTTTTTGAATTCCATAAGGCTTTTTTCTGTGCTCATTTTTTTTGTACAAATACAATATAAAAAGAAGATGTGATTTTTTTGTACGTTTTTGTTATTGTCATGTAGAGTATTTTCCCTCTTCTTCTCTCTCTCTGAAATGTTTATTCAAACGTGGCATACCTTTTAGATAAAAAAAAAAACAAACAACGTCCTTCACCTCATCCGTTGTTTATTTTCTCTCTCTCTCTCTTTCTCTTCGGCAACATTTATATTTATATACTCTACGACAGGAATGGAAAACATGGTACAATTGTACTCTTTTTGGTACATTTTTACCTTGGTTGGTACCGTGGTACTACCGCGGCTCATTTAGTACAATTTGAAATTTTTTCAAATTTTCAATTTATAACTTGATAAAACAACATAACATAAAGTCGACTTTTTTTAAAAGCAGTTTTTATTTATTCAGCTACTATAGTAAAAAATAAAGTCAGTTTTAAGTTGAACCGGCTCTAAATTGGTGTCACCTCAAATGTATCAAATGTTTGCATACACATTGTACTAAAATATTCGGAAGTGGCAACATTGAACAGCTGATTTTAAATTACCTCGCAAAACAAAAAAAATAAGAAAAAAGTGTATTATTGTTAAAAAGCAATTAAATGACTTTAAATTTTTTAATAGCAAATCCTGAAAAAGTTAAATTGCCCTCAAAATTTTGTGGTAATTATACGACTAAATAAAATTAACGATAAATTTTTAGTGTCTATGCAAATCTGACTCAATACGATAAAATTGTTAAAAAAAAAAAAGCGGAAAAAATTTTGGTACCGTGAGGATCGAAAAAGTACAATTTTTTTGTCTGGTTGGTACAATAACAGAAAACATATTTTTCTTCCCTGCTCTACGATGACAACATAAGATATGAAATGTATCTGTAACCAACAGATGTTGCTGATTTTGTTTATTTCTATTTTCCCCCCTACCTCTTTGCCATTAACTTGATATCACATCAGCTAAAACATTAGTTAGATAGATTGGTATGTGTTGTTTTTTCAGTTGTTGTTGCTGCTGATGTTATTACAGTTGCTATCTTGGAAGACTCTGGCAGAAAAATACTTAAACTCACACCTCTTCGTTTTTATATTTACAACAAAAATGTTTGCAATTTGATGCATAACTTTTTATAAGCTTTTAAAAAAATTTGATAAGTTTTTGTTTTAGTACACGCTACTTTAGGTATTATAAATTTATTTTGATATTCGCAAAACTATAAAAATTTAACCTTTGAGAAGAACTGCTAGGAATTTATTTTACGCAGTTGGATTTGGCTAAATTTCAAAAATATGCAATGGCGCCTGGGCAGAGACTTAAGAAAAAAATATTCATAATTAGTTTATGAGAAATTGTTTCAATTAAAACACTTTTAGCTAAATTATGCTCGCTATATTCGGATAGGGTTTTTTCAATCAAGTCATAAGTTTGTAAATAGTTTCTAACCAATATAGGCATTTGTTTGATCAATAATTTCATCGTTGTAGCTAAATCTCTTTCCACCGAGCCATTTCTTTATGTTTGGAAATAGAAAATAGTCACTGGGGCCTGAATCCGGAGAATATGGCGGATGAGGTACCAATTCGTAGCCCAACTCATGGAATTTTGCCATTGTGACTACACACGTCACACGATTACGTTTATGGTCAATTGGAAGCAAATGCGGCACCCATCTTGCAGACAGCTTTCTTAAATCCAACTGATCATTTAAAATCGAAACCGCACTGCCATATGAAATGCCTATGGCAACAACAATCTCACACACTTTTAATCTTCGATCGGCCAACACCATATCGTCGATTTTTTCAAAATTTTCGGGTGTATTGACCTCAATTGGCCGTCCAGACCGTTCAGCGTCATTTGTGCTTTACTGACGAAAGTCAGTTTTACTGACGAAAGTCAGTAAACCACTTTTTTACCATTGAAATCGATGATGGTTTTTTTTCGCAAAAAATAATTTTTAATTAGCACTCGAAATTCACTTTTTTCAATTTAAAAAAAAAATCCACGAGGTTGTATATTTTAAACAGCTGTTAAACGCAAATTAAATGACGGAACTTGCTCAAATATTTGACAGTAGTCTATTAACAAATGGTACTTGATGGGAGCACTGTTGCATTTCATTTAACTACGAGGAAAGTTCGAAAAGTTATTAATCTTATTGATCCACCCTCGTGTTTCAAGCCTTGAAATTGAAAATAAATGTTGGAATCCGACTTGAATTGCTTAAGTTTTATTTATTTCCAATTCTATTTACAACTACTTGTTTCCGACAGTTATGTTAAATAAAAGCTTTACAAATTTGACAGCTCTCTTTAGAGCTATTTAATAAATTAAAAATTGAGTTTTTTTGTTTTGCTAAAATTTTTCTAAAGAAATTTTCAAACCAAATTTTTTAAGTTAAATCGTATTGCAACTTTTTACTAAAATCTTTTGGCCTAATAAAGTTTTTTCATATAGCGGCGTGACGAAAGGAATCTTAAGGCCCAACTATAATTGACTCAAGTGACCTAAGCCAGATATTAATATGAAACGAAAATTAAATATGTATATTGATACCATTGTAAAAGCAAAAGATGGCAACCAAATCTAAAATCGTTTATGGTTTTGGAAAACTAACGGTTACGGAACAGTTTTGAATCCTTAGTTCCACCGAAAAGAACCGTTTTTAAAAAAATGTTCTCTCAAAAAAGAGTTAAAAATACACAATTTTCTTTGTACGATTGCTCAAATACTAGAGATAGTTCAGAAAAGCTAATAGAATTTTCGAATTTTTTATACGCGAATTATCCAAAAATCGGTGTCACGGCTTTGACACCAAAACCCGTGTTCTGTAGTGTTATATGTTAAAAAAGAGATTTACTGTTAGTATTACAAATTATTATAGTGTAAAACTTTTTCATAAAAGCTTTAAATCTTACCGTTTTCCTTAAAGCTTTTAGAATATTCGAACTAAATGTTTATTTTAAGAAACAAAATTTACACAAAAGCTTTTTGTTAAAAAAAAAAAAATATTAATAAATTTTTTTTTGCGCAAGTGATCATTATGAACAATTTTCTTGAAAAAAGCTTTATAGTCACGTTACTTTAAAATGTGTTTAATTTTTCACAACAATTTTATAAAACACAGTTTCGTATGCATGCGTTAAGCAGTAAAAAATACACATTTTGTTTTAGCAGATTCAAATAATTGTGCTTTAAAGCTTTTTCATATTTATGGAAAAATCTTTTTTTAAAGGTTCGGTTGTAAATATTTGGTTTTAAATTAAATGAACATATTTGAATAAAAATGTAAGAATTTTCTTTACAGCCTTCCTATTTAACCGATATATTTTTAATTTTTCCAAATATTTTTAAAAGCTTAAAAAAATTCTCATATTGCTTTTATATTTTAAAAGAAATCGTACGATTTTTATTAAGATTTTTATTGAAAGTTGCTTACAGTCTTTTAAATTTGGAAAACTTTTATCATATTTTCTTCAAATCTAGTAAATTTTTTAAATTGAAAAATCACAAAATCTGGCGATTTTATAAAATTGTAAAAGCCGTATTGTTAATTTAAAAAAATGGTAGTAAAACTACAATTACTATTCTCCACCAATTTAAACTGTAACTTTAACAATGATTTGCCTATTATGGAGTTACAAAAACCAAAAAAAAAAATGGGCGTGAAGCCAAAATTATGCATTTTAGTATTTTTACTGCCAGAAATGAGATAATTAAATTGCTTTGTAACTAACATAACTTTTTTTGTTGTTGTTGTAAGCAATGACCATATTTTTACTTGTATGAAAATATAAAGATAAAAAAAAGACCGTTTAAGATTAACATGTGTTAAGTCTGGTTTAAAGTAACGTGACCAAAAATGTAGTTGGCTTACAATAAAGTATTTATATAACAGTTTTTATTTAAGCCAAACCAAAAAAAAAATGAAAATATCTTTCTAAGCTCGTTAGACAGAAAGAAAAAAAATACTTAAAATGATACAGACAGTAAAAAGTGGAGGGTTTGTAAGGGATAGATAGCTACAAATCATACATGGATTTAGGGAGACTCCATATCAAGCTAAAATATAAAATTTTAGAAATATTGATCAGGAAGCAGTGATATCTACGATCGTTTTCCAGATCCTTAATATTTTAAAAATTATGTTGATTTGATGAATATCCTTTAAATATATTTTCCTCGTCGCCAATTAATATTTAAATTAATTTATTTCCGGATTTAGTCTGGTTTAAAGTAACGTGACCAAAAATGTAGTTGGCTTACAATAAAGTATTTATATAACAGTTTTTATTTAAGCCAAACAAAAAAAATGAAAATAAATTTCTAAGCTCGTTAGACAGAAAGAAAAAAAAATACTTAAAATGATACAGACAGTAAAAAGTGGAGGGTTTGTAAGGAATAGATAGCTGCAAATCAAACATAGATTTAGAGAGACTCCATATCAAGCTAAAATATAAAATTTTAGAAATATTGATCAGGAAGCAGTGATATCTACGATCGTTTTCCAGATCCTAAATATTTGGAAAATTCTGTAGATTTGATGAAGATCCTTTAAATTTATTTTTCTCGTCGCCAATTCATATTTTAATTAATTTATTCCCGGATTAAGAAAGACAGTATTTAAAGTTAAAATGTTAAAAAGTAATATTTTCGATAAAATCGAAATTTAAAAATTTAAATATTTTAAAATTTTGTAGATTTGATGAAAATCCTTCAAATATTCCTCGTCGCCAACTAATCTTTATATTAATTTTTTTATTAATATTTTTAAATTGTTTTTCACTTCAAATCCTTATATTCAGCTTAGTTTATCTTCCCTTCCTTGTTTAAAAGAAAAACTTGTATTTAATGTGCGTTTTGAAATTGAATTAGATATAAAAAAAAAAATTCAAAAAATGCTATGAAAAACTTTAATATAACACAAACAAAAAAACAAGTTAGGTTAGATTTTTGAAAAGAAAAGTAAAAATGGAAAAACTAAAAACTTACAATTGAAATAAATTTAAAAATCAAAATTTCATACCTGAAAAGAAAAAAAAAAAAATAAATTAATATTTATATTTCAAAAATAACAATGTTTTTTGTAATTAATAACAAAATTAAACCATAAAGTACCATAAAAGTTTAATAACAACATTAAGAAAATGCCATGCTTTGAAACAATTTGTTATAGTTAGTGAAACAGAAACTTAGACATTTCAGGTTTGAATAAAATAATTGAATAATAACGAATATTGATTGATTGATTATTTTCTTGCTTAAGTTTTATGGAATTTCAAAAGAAAATTATAAAAAACAACCTCATAAACACTTGAACTTTAACAAAGAAATGTATTGTGTAGGGAAAATTAGACAATAGATCTAGGAAAAAATGTTGTTATAGTTATTGAGTGCATGTTAAAAAATGTGCACCCACTTACAAAAAAACCATCCATCTATCTACTCTATTACAAAAATAAAAAAAGACTTTCGTTATCTCGTTTTATACAATAACAAATAATAAAATAGATAAACAAAACATTTGCACTTTGTATTGGAATAAAGTGAGAGAAAGATGAATAAACCTCTAAATCAACAAGTCAATTATGTAGTATGTACATTAAAAAAAGTATCATAAAAATTGTTATACTACTTCTGTTCTAAGGGTATTCACTTCTTAAAGAAATTTGTTAAGTTAAAAAAACTGTAACAAATATTTCAAATTCTAATCAAATAAACCAACTGATTTCGTATAAATATTTCTAATTAAAATTCCACGTCGCCAATTAACCAGCTAACCATTGTTGTGTATTATCTAAGCGACTAGATCGATGGGTATATATATATTATAGCATTATCCAATAAGGGCGGAGAGATGTTTTCGTGGCGTCCGCTGTGTGGCACGTATCGCCATCCTGCTGGGACCATATGTCGTCTACGTCCATATGGTTCGATTTTGCCAAACAAAGATTGGTTATCATCGTTCTGTAGCGCTCGGCTTTGACGGTGATGGCTCACCAATGTCATTTTCTAAAAAGTGCCGGCGAAAAATCCGCAGCAAAAAGTAACTTTTTGTGGATGCATTGGAACCTGGTGAAGCTCGTGTGGATTGGCGTCGTCCCATGCTTATTAACATATCCATTCATTTAAAAATGCATCTCGTCGCTTAAGATGTTTTTTTTTTTTTTGTTTAATTTTTCTTTTTTGCCCATTTGGACGTTTCTGTTTACTTAATTACAGGGCAATTACTCAATTACAAACATTACATGTAATTGAAGTAATTGCACTTAATTGCATGATTTTTAAGAACTAAAAAGTATTCATTATTCGCCATATCAGGTGTTAAAAAGTTTTGATATTTTCCAATTAAAAGTCTGATAGATTTGTAATATGAACAAAATACACAAGTGAAGAATTGCAAAATGTAATTGAGATCTCCCAGGTCTGATAATAAACAACAGATTAGACAGACGCCACCAAAACAACATGGCGGTCATAGGCCGCCAACATCTACCCGGAATTGAAACACTAGACAAGATAAATGAAATGGTAAGGGAAACATGTGAAATTGTAGCACTATAAAAAGGGAACGGAATGAAAAGAAATTAAGACATCCACTCAGATGGGATTTTTGAACATTTTTTACGGGGAAAATTTTGCCCTCTTAACCAAAACCTTTTTGCCTCAGAATAAGAGCGCGATGTCCAATGATTGTTGCTGTAAGAAAAAACGCGATGGGGACTGCAAAAAGTGTCATATTTATTTAAGTGTACAGAGTATCGTATAAATTCCTTCCTCTCCAGTGTCTCCTTTCTTTACTAACGACACCATTTTTTTTGTTTGGTTTTTTATACTTAAATTTTATAAATTTATTTTAATAAAAAATTTAGACACGAACTTTTTAAATTGGTTTATAGTACGTTGTTCATTCGCTAATACACAAAGAGAACATGAGAGCCATAGAATATCGTATGATAATTTTACTCATCATATGTTTTTTGTTTACAAATATTTTTTAAAATGCTTAAACTCTGTTAAGAGAATTAGAGAATGAAACGGGTTTTTTTATATGTAAAGGACTGATTATTTGAACATGGGCTTGTCCTAGGAGGGGGTCAATCGCCCTCTGTGACTGGTAAAAAACAACATGTCATACAAACCAGCAAAACCACACATTACCAAATAATGGGTAAAGTAATGTATAGCCATAGGGGCCGATAATGTAAGGGGATACTTATATGGTTACGAGAATAGAAAAAGTAGTGTGTCTAAAAATTTATTTTTTAAAAAGAGTAATTTTTATTAAAAAAATTATTACAAATATTTTATTTAAATTATTTGTAATTAAAAATAATGTGGTCAAGATAGGAATAGAACCAGGGAAATCTGGTTGCCAGCAAAGAACTCTACCCACTAAGCTATCGACGCATATAGTATTTGATTGCTTTAAACCTAAATGAATTGTTGCGTTTAGTTTTTTTGCTAGTGTTACACAGTGCAACACATAAATTGGTTCATCTTTCGTACCCGGTTTTTTTTGAAGTGTATATCGAAACTAAAAAAAATCCGCAACGGACTTGGCCAGATTACATCAAAATTTTTTTTTATGGACACCCTAAGTTTTTGCACCCAAACATGATTTTTTTAAAAAAGGAAAATTTTTATGGAATCCATATATCATAAACCGTTCGGAATTTTGTTTTTATGTCTTTGGCAAAGTTGTAGATCCAAACCACAGCAAAAAAATTGGCTATGCAAAATAAGTGTGAGCAAAAAGATGTGCTTTCTAGGGTTAAGGAATGTTCGTATTAAGATGACATGTACTAGAGAGTTGTTTATATTGTTGTTAGATATAATTTAGCTGAAGAAAGATTTCTTAAATTCCCAGTATTTAAGCCATTTCAGGACAAAATCATAAAAAAATCATGAAAAAATAGCATTTTTTCCCAATTTTTTGCAATTTTGATGCAGTGGATGCAATTTTTTTGGGTCGGTCCATATGAGAATTTTTTTGCTTTGGTTTGGATCTACAACTTTGCCAAAGACATAAAAACAAAATTCCGAACGGTTAATGATATATGGATTCCATAAAAATTTCCCTTTTTTAAAAAAATCGTGTTTGGGTACAAAAACTTAGGGTGTCCATAAAAAAAAAATTCGATGTAATCTGGCCAAGTCCTTTGCAGGTTTTTTTTAGTTTCGATATATACTTCAAAAAAACGGGTATGAAGGAGGAACCACACGATGACCTTAAAAATGCTGCACTGTGTTATCAAAACAAACATACATTACCCTTTTGCTTACAAAAAAACACAAAGTAATGTATTTCAAAAATATTTCAATTATTTAAAAGATATTTCAATTATTACTTTACATTTATAAATCATATATTACGTAATCAATAATGAGTAACATATTACTTTATGCTTGCAAATAATGAAAAAGGTAACGAGCTATCATTACAATGTAACGCATGAGAATATCGCACCCATTACAAAAAGTTTTGCTAGGAAATAACCCCACAGAACCAATGCAAAAGAACATGTCAAGACTTTAAACCCGTCACGTGGTAGGTACTTTAGGAACCAGTCCCCTTTACACCTATCTCGTGATATGTATTTTCGGAACTGGTCGAGTTTTTACCTATCACAGGACAGGTCTCGATTCCCAACTGAGAACTTTTTTCCCGTAGGGTTTATATTCCCAAGAATGGATTTGAAATTGAAATATAAAATTTGAGTTCCCTAGGATATGGGCTAAGTCAAGTGATGAGATAATTTGAGGAATTTATATTAAAAAAAAATATAAAAACAATGGGCTTAAAAGGGCACCAAAAACCGCTGTTATTTTGGTGTAAACATGCACTAAGAAGTGGCCTCTGCTGGAAATCTTAAACTAAAAATTTATTTCACTTCAGTGAAATATCCAATAAGAAAAGTGTAAAACTGGGGATATATAGTGGAAAAGTGTCCCTTAATCACCCAGCCCAACCAATGAAGCTAGAAACTTAAAATTCGGCATGTTTCTCCTTCAGCGAAAACGACTACTGAGATGGAATTTTTTATAGGTTTTAGCGGGTAGGGGAAAAATCTCATCATAAATTTTCAACCATCGGCTAGAAATCTGATATTTAAAATATATGTGAGCTTTTTCACTAGAGATACTTATTGGAATATCCAATTTAAAAAAAAAATAATCGAATTCTTTTTCTTAAAGATTTTTTCCTTATTTAACATTTTTGTAGTAGATGCTTCAATTGTGGGTTTCAGATTTCTATCTTAAACAAATTTATTTTAAAAAGAAAATCCTTAAGAAAAAAATAATTTAATTTTATTCTTCTTAATAAAGTACAGGGCATTGAAGCTGGTCTTTTTATAAACTTAAATATTTTTTTTTAAATTCAAAAGCTTTTTGTAACTTTTTTTTTCTCTCATATAACTGTCAATTTTTATTAACATCGAATAGTCACCTATCTTATGTCTTTGTGTTTATAAACGTTATCATAAAGAAGACCCATAAAAAGTATTAAGATACTTAAATTGTTTATGATTTTAATCTTAAAAATAAAAAAAAGATATATAAAAAAACGTAAACAATAACTTGGCTAAATAAATTAAATAAATAGTATAAAAGTTTGTTTAGCATTTTAAAAAAAAAAGATAAACTTATAAATACAAGAATATAAAAGTAAAATATTTGCAGATGATTTAAAATTTTAACAAAGTATTATTTGCAATGAGACAACTAGTCTGCTAAAGAAAACAAATAATTAAATAAGCTGTAAAACTAAAGTGTCCGTGGAAGAAATAATTACGCGGTTTATAAAAAATTGGTTATCTTGTTAATATAAAGATTGTATTATTACAAAAAAAAAAAACGTTTACCACATTGTTAAAGAATCTGTAATATTAATTATATAAATAAACACCAACCAGCCGGTAACACTGTACAACAAATTACAAACTTTTTTTAAAATTACGGGGTTCTGATCTACATACATTAAAAAAAATGAACTTGAATTTAGAAAAATTAACTTAAATGGAGGAAAAATTGAAATCAAAACGGCGTCAAAGACACTTTTTACTTATATTTAATAAAATTTTCTTTGATCCTAAGAAACAAAATTTTACATAAAATTTGGTCAAAATTTCTAAATTATAGAAAACTTTTAAAACCGAGAACTAAATTTTTATTAGAAAACAGTAAATTTTCCTCCGAATTAGTTCATAAAATTTTACTGTTAGTTAGGAAATGTTTCCATTATTTTAAGAAAAAGTTTATTTTATTTAAGTTCATTAGATAATTTTTTTACTAAAAACTAGGAAAATTAAATTTGATACAAATTTTTATATATTTTAAAGTAATTTACACTCATTGTGAAGTATTTTCCCACTTTCTGAGGACTTCCGCTTTATGCTCTTAACAAGCTTTTTGCTAAATTTAAATTTGTTCTTGAAAATTAGGAAAACTAACTAGTTTGTTTTTAATTGATTGTTTTTTTTTCAAAGAATATTGAAAATAATTTAAACGTTTTCCAAAAAAAATCCTATACCTAAGTTTATTTTTTTGTCAAATATTAGAAAACCTTTACTTGAAAAAAAAGTAATATTTTCTTAAAATTTTTAAAACTTATCTGAACTAAGTTGCATGAAAATTTTTCTTAAAAATAGTTCATTAGTTTCTAAAACCAAATAAATTTTTATTATAACATATGAAAAAATTTATTACTTTTTGTGTTTAATTGAATGAACTAATTTTTAGAGAACAATTCTTAAAAATTAGAAAGTGGTGGATTTAAAAACTGAATTTAGGAAAGGCTTTCTAAAATTTAGTTAATTTCACTACTCGCGATTAAAAAACGAACACTCATTTAGTTCAAATAATTTTTCATTTTAAGTTAGACACATTTTTTGAACTAAATGAGAGTAAATTATGTTCTATTTTTTTTTAAACTAAACTTAGTTTTATTACATTGAAGTATGCAAATTTCTTAAAACTGAGATATTTTTCTTTAAAATTGATAAATTTTTATTTAATATGCTTGTTTTTTCCTAAAATTAAGAAAGATTGTCGTACTTAGAAAAGATATAAACTATTTCTGAGTATATAAACTATTTAGTTTTAACCTAAACATAGGAATTTGTATTCATTTAAAAAAAAAATTTTTATTATTTTTTATTTTTTTAATAAAATTCAACTTAAATTGAGGTAAATTTTTAAACTATTTTAAAGGGAATTGATACATTTTTAGTTCATGTTTTTTTTTTTTTTTTGTGTGTACATAATATGTAGGTCATTCTAAAATCTGACTCATAATTTGTAGGTCATCCTTAAATCTGACTAGAAATCACGTAAAACGGCCCTACACAGTAAAAAATTAATTTACTTGTTTTTCATAAAAATTGGTTAATTGTTGTCTACAAGACAACACCCGTCACATAAAGATGTCACACCCGTCACATTTTCTTAAAAGTTTTTTTTAAGAAAATTTTTTATTTGCAGACAGTAAGTATCTAATACAATCAAAAACACTCTAATGAAATAACTGAATGAAAATAATTAAGCGTGTTCTACGTAAAATTTTACATAATATTACCTGAAAGGAACAATTCTTTAAGAGCAGAAAGCATGGAATTTTAGTTTCAAGCTGTTATAAAACGTTATTAAGATTAACATCCTTTGGAATCGCAGCTTTTTTTAAATTTTAAATTTTATATTCTTGAATTATAATCAAAAATGTTAGTATCATGGTCACACCCGTCACAATGGAATTACCCATGAGCAATCTTGAATTTGACTGGTTTTTGGTGTTTGTGTTAAGTTTTGGGCTTTGATGTGTTCTGACATATTTAATAAATTTTTATTGCCAACATTTTTGTAGAACATTTTATTCCGGTCCTCTCCCTTTTAAGGGGTGTTTTTTACGATTTGTTAGAATAGAGCCAAAAATTACCGTTATGTGTGGGAGTTATAGGGTTAATATGTTGCACAAAAATATTTGCATTAATATTATCTACAATTTTGTTGAACATACCCTACACCTCAGATTCAAAGAACTCATAATTGCATATACCGATATGCTACACGAACAGGCCAAAGGGGGGAAACTTTAATCCCCGCCCTAAAATAAAACTTCATATTTCACAACGCTGACAAATGTGTATTTTTTTTTTTTTTTGTCTCCTCTATTAGAATCCATTTTCAGAACATCGTAATTATTTGTTTCGTGTTGTACTGTGTAACAAGAACTTTTTCTGGCCCTTCCCATAAAATTTTTAAAATATTCTAAAAAAAACTATCAAATTTTTTTTTAGTCGCTGCAACAAATGTTGCCTAGTAGTGCATACCGTTTAAAAAAAATTTGTTTACACAAATGTTGCAGACAATCTAATTCATAGATCATAAGTCAATACAAAACATATCTAATGTATTTAAAAAACTTCTTCCCACAATCTAAAATTTCTATAAATTTATTCCAAGAATTTTGAAATTAGTATTTAAATATTTAACCTTTTTTTTTTACTAAACAAATCTGTAGGTCTTTTTTAAAAAAGAAAAAGAAAAAAAAAAACAAAACACGTATTATTTGCTAGCAACAAATAAAACTACTTTCTAGAATTTCATTTAAACAATACAAATTAATAATTAAATATTTATTTTGTTACAAATCTATGAATTTAAAAGGAAGTTACAGCATAAACTAATAAGAAAAATGTTAGAGAAAAACGAATTACATAAAAGACATGTTTATTTTATTTCCCCAAGAAGAATTAATAATAAATGATGTTAGATTTGAAATTTTTTATTTGGAACATAAAGTACTTAAAAAAAACGGTACATATATACTTGTGTAGGTATATGTACATACATAACATATTTATCTTATTATACAATAGCGAGTATATTTACAGAGAAATATAGGATGTTCAAAAGGAGTTTTTATACAACATTTTTCTTATTGTATACGTTTGTATGTATATAAACATTTATTTATCCACCTACATATTAAGTAGTGTATATACACTTAAAATAATACATATAACATAATATATATAAAGTTTATGTAGGTCAAACAATATATGGTTGAAATGCTAACAACGAAAACAGCATCAGCAATAGCAACAACTGCGGCGGCAACAACATCATCATCATCACTAGCAACAACAACACCACCACAAGTCATGTGACAACAAACTGCAAGCGTTTTTTTTATATATATAAAAGTGTTTGTTTTTGTTTTTGTTTTCATTTATGTGTAGATATGAATATTCTAAGGGGATTGTGTATATATTTGCATTTATATGTACATAAATCCCATTCCATAGTAGGGAGTTTATAGCATGTAATATGTTCATTTTAGTCAACAGCTGTTGCATTTAGGTTACTTTTATGTATAAAGTGTTGAATATATACATACATAATTTTAAAGTAACTTTAGTTAGACACATACATTTTTGGGTATAAATATTTTGAAAATAGCATTAGCAACAAAGAGAAGTCAAAAGAATTTAAGAGAAAATTTATTTCTCTCATTTAATTTAAAGGACAATTATGATAAAAATGTATTAAGAAATTATTTTCAAAACAAGTTATAATTATTAATAAAAATTGCAGGAAATTTATTTTTTTATGGTATTGCTAGTAACATGTTGCTTATGTTTATTTATTAGTTTCTTTAACAAATGATGCTAGCAACATGTTGCTGATATTAATTTAGCAACATGTTGCTGATAATTTACCAACATGTTGCTGATATTTCTTTAATGTTTATGACTGTGACCTTTGATATTAAAGTTTTATTTCAAAAATATTTTTATTTGTTTCTAGCAACATGTTGACAATAGTTAAAGCACTTTTGAAATATATTTGTAGAAAGAGGTTGCAAATATTTAATTTTAATTCTTTTGCCATTTAATAATTAGTTAAAAAAATACATTTGTGAGTTTCTTCATATTTATTTTCTTTTATTCGATCTTCAATATTGTAATAAATATTTAGTAAATCATAATTTATTAGTTTGTTTACTAAATGTGGCTAGCAACATATAGTCGATATTAATGTATGAGTTCTTTTAAGTTTATAACTAATTGATTTAAATAAATTTACCTTTATTAAAAAAATATATATAATTTTTGGCTCTACCACTTTAGAAACATTAATGTAGCAAAAGTTAACACATAGTAAATTTCAACCAAATTTTCAGCATCATGTTGCTGATATTAAATTTAAAGTTTCTTTATTAAATATGGCTAGCAACATATTGCGGATATAAATGTTCCTTTAAGTTTGAAGTCTTTCAATATTACAGTTTTATTTAGAAAAAAATATATATAGTAATAACAACATGTTGACAGAAGTTATAGCACGTTAAAAACATTGTCACTTAATTTTGTAAACTTTGAAGACAATTAGCGAACATTAGCAACATAAGCAGCACTAGCAACATGTTTCAAAAGTTTATATAGCACATTTTCAAAAAAAAAATATGTTAAATTTTAAACAATATAATACAAATTATATAAAAACATATTGTAACTGTAAATAATATTGTAATTTTAGGCAACATGTTGCTAATGACATGGGATAATTACAAAAACCTTTAAACTAATTTTATGGATTCTTTTTAATTTTAAAACATATAAACAAATATATAACATTCAGCAACATGTTGCTTGGACCATTTTTTAAATTTCTTTAATTTGTCTAAAAATACTTTTTAACAATTGAAGACATAACACACAAGCATTTTAAATAATAAATTAAGCAACATTAGTTAAATTTTATATTAAAAATTTGTTAAAAAAAATTTAGCAACATTTAATATTAATTTGAGATAATTTATTTATGCTGCAAGCAACATGTTGTTAAAATAATTATTTAAAATGTTAATGACTTAAGTTATTATCTTTATTGAAAAATGTTGCTAATAGATATTACATTTAAAAATGTTTATAAACATTGTTGCCGAAATATTAATTATATAAAAATTTATTTTATTAAATTTATTTTAAGATTCAGTAACATTTAATATTATAAACTCAAGATCATTTGTGTAGTTTTAAAAATTGCCAGCTACAACAACATGTTGTAGTTTTTTTTTCTCAATTTTTCTTCTAATTTTGGTTCTAAGACATGTTGCTAAGTGCTATCGCATTTATTTTAGTTTAGAAACATAGTTTTCGGAAAATAAATTTTAGATATTTGTGTAGTATAATCAATAATTAGTATGAGTTCTTAAATAATACCCATTATAAAAATTACAAGTTTTACATCAAAAAGGGAAGTTGCTAGCAACATTAGTTGTGCTTATAAGAAAAATAATTATGCTATTAATAAATAAATTTTTTGTCGTCGGAAAATAAATTTCAAAAATTTTAATAATCTTTAATTAACCAATACATGCTAAAAAAAAATTTAGGGACTTTGGCAACATGTTGCAAGACAAAATAATATAATAAAAAATGTTCAGTTTTACATTGAATAGAGAAGTAGTCACAAAACAAACTTATAAGGAGTTAAAATCTAACATGTTGCATGTTGCCCGCAACACTAGTTACGTACGATTATATAAGATAAATAATTATGAAAATTGATATTAATAAATTAATTATTGAAATATTTATAGAAAAAACAAACACATTCATATACTCACGAATGTTGCTAGCAACATGTTGATGAAATTGTTGCCTTTGTTAGGTTTGCTTTCAAATTTTTTAATTCTCGCATACAATTTTTTAATTTGGGATTAGAAGGTTAAGCAACATGTTGCAATTATAATGTTAGCAACATTTATAAGGACATTAATAAGTAATATATTTGTTGCTAGCAACATATAGTTTAAGTATTTATCATTTTTTTAAGTGTTGAAAATTATAAAGATCATTCAAATTGTTCTCTTTAATGCGATAACTGTTGTTAACATTTTCTTCTAGCAACATAAATATTTAAAAAAACAGGAATTTTAGGTATTGTGTATACATTTACTTTAGCAACATGTTGCTAGCATTTTAAGAAACTAGCAAAATTATTATATTTACATTTGTCTTTGATAAAATATAATAAAATCCTTTTAAATAAAACTTAATATATATATTATTTTTTTGCTCAGTTGACATTACTATTTTTTTGTTAAACTTGCTCATTATTTTAAATTTTAAAACATTTAAGCCAGAAAATAAATATAAATGTTTAAATAAAAATAAATAACATTACGAGTACTTTCCATTTTCTTTTTGCTGTTTTTTCTTTGTTTTTTTTTTAATGTTAAGATATTTGATATGTTTCTTTTCGTTTTTTTATATGTTTTCTTTACATACAAATAAAGTTAAGCTTGAATATTTATAAAAAAAATAACGAAACATTTATTTAAAGTACCATTGCAGCTATGGCAACATTATCAGCAACTATGACAACGAGACATTCATTGCTGTACGACATAGAGATCCATCAATGGAAAGTTGTTAAAATGTTGATAATGAGATTTACAATTTATTTTTTTTTATATAAGATTGAACATAAAGTTCAGAGACTTTTTACAAGATAATAATAAACCAAACCAAAAATACAATAAAATACTTTCAATTAAGATGATGATTATTTTTATGTGAATTTTTCTTATATTTACGGAGATTTTTTTTTTTTTTTTTTTGTCCCATTATTTAAAGCGTGAAATAATTATGTTGACAGCTGTACGATTTCTTCTAAATGTTGCTAGACTCATGTAGGTATTGAACTTTTAATAAAAATTAACATTTAAGTTAAAAATAATATATTAAATTTCATTTTATATAAAATCCCTTTAAAGAAGAATTCAATATTTCAGAATTGCTAAAGCAATATTTTTTCTGAAAATTTCAAAAAAAAAAAATGGTGTTAGCAAAATGTTGATATTATACATTTAGATTTAAATCATATCAAAAGTATTAAAGATAATAAGATAACAAGTTTCTTTTTAATTTTACTAGAAATAATTATTAACAATTAAATAAGATTATAATTTTTAAATACATTTTTTCTTACTAAAAAAAAAAATGTAGGCTAATAGTTGAAAAATAAAATGCAAAATTTTAAAAACTTCAAATCATTAGTAAAAGATTAAATTTTACTTTTCTCAAATTGTTTTCTGCTTAATATTTAAAAAACAAACAAAAAGTTCAAGATGAAGGTATTATTATTATTATTATTTCTTTTGTTTTAAGTTTAAACATTTAAATAAATTGACTTTACTGACCTCAAGAGAGTGTGTTAAAAATTAAAAAGTCATTGTAATTTTCACACTAAAATTGTACATTAACTTTCTAAAAAAAAAATAAATTTAAAACAAAAAAGAAATAAGAAAAAAACTTAAACAAAAACAAAAAACCTTAAACATTAAATAATCTACAATTTGTATAAATTTAATTAAAAGAAAGTGGCTCAAGTTTAAAACTAATGCAAAGAAAATGATCTTAAAGACTAAACTAAAACTTAAAAAACTGTAAAAAAAACATTAGAAAACTTACGAAAAAAAATATGAAGAAAATTTAAATAAAACATAAGATATACGACTGCATTTTATAAAAAAAAATCATGTTTATATTCATGATTTTGTTGATAATGATATTTAAGAGAAATTGTTATAATTTGCATACAACTCTTTAAAGAAAATGTAAGTCTTCAAAGATTAACAAAAAAAAATTATAGTATAAAAACAAACAGTATTTACATAGTAGTATTTAATAACAGTACTATTCCTCTAAGACAGGGATTTCCAAACTTTCGTAGCAGCACCAAGATATCAACACTTTTTTTTCAAAATAAAAATGTTTAAAAAAAACATTTAAAATTTTATAGCCGCTTAACAATGTATTTTAACTTTTTTGAAACAATGTTGCCGAAGAAAAAAAATTTTAAAAATATAAATAACCAAGATACCTTAAAACTAAAAAAGCATGTTCCAGCAACATGTTGCTAAGCATTCACAATAAGATTTGTTCAAAAAAAACAATTAAAATTAAGAAGTTAAAGAAAAACAATATAGCCTTATAAGAATTTCAACTTGTTGCAGAAACATGTTGCTAACAGTAAACATTTATTAAGCCATACACATTTTCTCTTCAATCCTTTGTTATCGTAAACTCATCACTATCTTAAGTTTTTTTTAACAAAATGTTAAAAAATATTCCAGTGTATGCATGTTAATGAAACTGTCTAGTATTGACTACATAATTCAAAAGGGTTCTCACAAATAAAAGTTTGTAAATACATCTCTACGATATCATATAGCTTGTATGTAATAATAACAGTAGCAGCAGCAACAACAACAACAACAACACCATTGTATAGCAGGTATTAAGAAATACATAGTTACAAAAAAAAAATAATATATAATGCATCAAAAAATTTTATAGGTAGGTACCTAGTTTAGATTAGATTTTATGATCTCAACATATTCAAACAACAAACAACAAACAACAACAACTACTATGATTAATAAACATTAAGAAAGAAACACAAAATGATAACAGTAATAATGTACAACAAAAACAATACCAGCAAATAACAACAACAACCACCAAAGGTAAACAACAAGTTGTTGTTAATAGAGATTAACCATAATAACTGGTATCAACTACGTCATAATCATAGTTGGTTTACTTTTTAAATGATATATGTTGCTGGCAACATGTTGCTGGAAGCAAAAATAAATATTTTTTCAAATTTTCTTAAATCGTTTTATTTTTTAAATGATAACCTTTAGGCTATATAAAACCTCCACAACATGTAGGGTCAACATGCAATACGCAAACTCACACACACTTTTGAGAAAAAGTTTGCAACTAAGACACAATTTAAATATAATTTGTTTAAATTTTTTTTTTTATATCCTTTAGTACCAACATTTTTCAAACAGGACTTAACCTACAATTTTTGCGTTTAGAAAATGTCAAATGATGTTATTAGAAATTTGTTTATAAAAACCTTTTATTAAAATATTTTAATTGTATGGGAAAAATGATTCTAAATCTTTAGCAACATGTTGCTGTAAACATGTTGATCTTATGTAAATTTATTGTAGTTTTTAAGTTTTAATCAAATTTAAAAATTGATTGCAAGTTTTATACAATTTTAACAGAAAGTCAGCAACATAAAAACACTATAAATAAAAATGGTATCTCTTCTAAAGTTATTCTAGACATTTTGCCAGCATATTAAATTTCCATTTACAAAAAATTAAAAATGTTATTAGTAACCTGTTGCTAAAATGGTTAAATCAAAAATCTTAAATTTACAAGAAATAATTCAAAAAGTTAAAATTCTTCGAAGTTTCATTAAATCTTAGCAGCATGTAACTATAAACATTTTGGTCGTATAATTATTTGGATTTGAAATAATGGTTCCAAATTTATTAAAACAATTTCTAGAATATAAAAACAAGCCAAAGTATTTTTCAGATTCTGAGGGTTTTTCATATAAACAAAATATCTCAATTTCGAATGGCATTTTATAGCTTTTTTCCACTGAGCTACATCTTTCATTAATTTGCAAAGATGTTAACATCTTCCCATAAGAATTATACAGGCCAAAAATTCTACATCTTTCAACATCTACCAAAAATAATCCTTTCTCATTTAGATCCATCTTACATCTTTCGTTATTTTAAGTGTCATCACTAAAAAATGGCAAAACAAGAATCGATTTTCTTAATGCCATCACTAGCAAACTGACATTGCAGAAAATAAACAAAAAAATTATTCAACAAAATAAAATGTAAGAATTTCATTCTTATGTCTACCAAAAATTCTTCTTCATCATCATCAACTTCCAGAATGACGTTTAATATTTCAATGTACTGCATTTTAAATTCGGGTTTGTTTTTGCAAAGCAACAACTACTCCAATGATGAATGCTTTCTCTAAATCCATTTTTTTAACAAAAATTAGGCGTCTTTTTCTTTAATTTTTTTTTTGACAGCTGAATAAATAACAGATGAAAGATGTTGACAATGAATACACATATTTCACGTTTTCAACATATGGTTACGCCTCCAATAATGTAGGATGAGGTCATACATACTAACGCTGCTCAAACGTCAAAATTGGGGACTTGTTTTGGGAATTTTCGAGGATCATCAGGGGATGGGAGAGGGCAAAGAAGACGGAAAAGTCGAGAGACGGGCGGTGAACACAAAGTCATATCTCTCTAATATCGTTAGTGTGCAACAACTTGCTTCTTTGAGTGTATCCGAAGCTTTCCGTTCGGCAACGCAGGCGAGTTTGGAGGTGATAATCGGTATTCCTTCTATGGACATAAATATCAGTAGCACAGTGGCCAAGGCAGCTTTTAGACTGAGGAAGATAAAGGTGCTGCGGCAGCGCACTTTAGGGTACAGCACGATACTTTGTGGGGCTGGACCTCGAAAAATCCTGCTGTTAAACGCAAAGTAAATGACGAAACTAACAGGTTGTAATTTATGGGAGCAGTGTTGTATTTCATATAACTACGAGGGAAGTTCGAAAAGTCACGGACTTATTGATCCGCCCTTGTAACGGAGCTGGTTATGTATTCATCTTTCAGTAGAATCTTTGTGGACAATATTGATGCTTTAAAAGCTCTGAAATCCGATACAATAAGTAAGTTGGACCAAATCTGTCGACACTCGATAAGGCCGGGGATCGAGTTGTTCGATGAATATGCGAGGAATGACTTTAAGACGATCCGGGTTCCTCTATTTGAATTGTATTCTGTGATTAACTTTATCTAGTATAGTCTACCTCTAGGACCAAGGAGAATAAATAAAAAAAATAAATAATAATAAATACTCTTCTTAGTTTTTGTAATCGGACGATCAGTGTGCTTATAGGAATTCTTACCGACCATTGCGCGATTGGCCGCATGTGCTGGGGTCACTCCCGTTCGTGTAACTTAAGGAGCTGTGAGCACGAGGAGAAGACAGTTATTCATCTGCTCAAATATTTGACGACTCAAATATTTGGGAAGCTCAACAGCCTGGGGGATGTGTCTTTTTTAAGGAATCTTGAATCTTTTAGGTCTTGGCTTTTTTCTATGCACATATGAAGGTGTGAGAGAATCGCAATGGGCCTCCCAAGTAAACTAGCAGCCGGCGGTATCCTATTTAATTTATTTTATTTATTTATTTATTTATTTATTTATTTATTTATTTATTTATTTTTATTTATTTATATTAATCATACAATTACAAATTATATCCTAATATCCTAACCGAGCACAAGCTACAAAAGATATCAACTCGTTATAGCGAAAACATACCAGAGCCTCCAGTGGAATTGAATCCACGAACCCCTCACTGACAAGCTAACTACCGAGGAGGTCGTCTCCTATTTAACCTTGCCTAGTTCATTCAATTTTTATATCGTGTTTTCTACAATACAGGTATCAAAAAATTTCACTTCTCGACTAATTTAACAATGTGATCAAAAGTTTAAATTTCTCATGTTTCAGATATGATCCTGAACGCAAACAATACTCTTTTTCCCTTTCTTTTTAATATCAACTAAGAAAACGTTGTGTTAGGCACCAATTTTGTTAAAAAATGTTTTATTTTATTGGTTTAAATAAGTTCTACGAAAATCGGTAAACTATTCCTGATTCAAGTCGATTTATAAATGTGACACGTTGGGCGCCAATTGTTCAATAGAGAAAAAAAAAACAAAATCCACTTCAGCATTGTAAATGAACCTTTATACTTAAAAAAAAAAAGTATAATGCTCACAAATATTTTAATTAAATTTAGGCGCTATTTCCTACTCATCTCTTCTAATTTGCTAACCCTAAATTGTAATAGATTTTGTAACAAAAAATAATAAAATTACACCAGGTTCTCAACAACCTTTTATAGATTGTTGAGAATTTTCTAAAAAAACATAAATAAAATATTGTACCGTAACCAATTGTCAATTTTAAAAACAATAAACGATTCACAGCCGTTAACAAAAGAAGTTATAAAAGAATTTTGGAAGAAGAAAAAAACTCTAATAAATGTGTGAACAAAATAAATAGACAAAATAGCATGTTCTGAAGGTAGAAAGAAGCCATAAAGATATTGAACAATTGTAGATTTATGCCCTTCAACAACAAGTGCTACTAGTGAGAAGAAACTTGTCGTTTTCAATATTTTGGAAAATTTTAAATATCAAATCAGGCTGGCTTACCTGTTCATTAAGAAATTACAAAGAGAGAGAGAGAGAGAAAACGGAAATGAAGGGCGATTTTTTTTGTAAACAGTTGTTTGTTGGGAAACTAATTTAGGATTTTAGATTCTTTTTCATTAATATTCCAATCTTAAGATTAAGAGCGATAAAAGATCAAAGTAGTTTTTTTTTTTGAAAATTAAAGATAATGAAATATCCGATGTTATTTGGGATAATTAAAATTTAAGGGGATTTCTTTTTAGAAAAAAAACTAATAAATCCAGTAATTTACTTCTGGCTAGACAGTTTAAATAAAAAAATTGTTAAAAAAAAACAATATTTAAAAGAAATAAATCTTTTAATGACAAACATAAAAATCTTTACAAATTTCACTTTCATTGACTACCCAGAAAAATTTCTAGTGATCTAAAGAATTAGCTGGAGAACAACTCATTTTTCTTTAAAACCAATTCTTCTGACGGTTCTAACATCAGCTTATGTACTTTCCCTTTAACTTACCAATGTTAAGTATTTAAAGCAAGTTTACCTTAAACTGATTAGAGTTAAAAAAAATTAAAGAACCAGTGTTAATAATGGATCTGTTTGTTTACGTTTCTGGTAAAAAAAAATAGTAAATTTTGAAAATGCTAAAATTTAATTTTTTTTTAATTCGAATGAAACAACTGAATGAAAAAAAGAGAAAAAAATCACTAATATGTCATTAAAACAGTTTAGAAACTAACGCGAAAATGTAAAAATATATAAACCTTGAGTTTTTAACGTTGAAATTTACCAAACAAAATTCAAAAAGTTAATTTTTTTTGTAATGCCGGCATTTGAACCCCAGACCATCAGATTTTCAGACGAGAACTTTAATCCCTAAGCTAAGAAGACATATAAAGGGTGGTTAAATTTTAAGTTTTTTTCTGCATTTCATTTGACATTTCTCAGTTTCAGACTAACTCAATTTGAACCATGGAAAGATACACAATCGAGCAGCGCGTTAAAGTTATTCAGGCTTATTATGAAAATGGGCGTTCAAATCAAAATGCACTTTGTGATTTTTTTTGGTCAGCATAATCGGCCAAATGTGTTCACAATCGGGATAATTGTGCACATATTTCTGCAAATCGGGTCTGTAGGAAATGAGAAAACACCTGTGCATGCTCCCCAAGTTCATTCTGCGGAAAACATTGCTGTTGTTCGCGATAGTGTGGCAGAATAGCCGTCAACTTCGACTCGCCGTCGGTGTTCGCTATCGCGAGATCATAACGGAATTCTTGAAGCCAGAAATTGAGGATATGGATGTGCACGATGTGTGGTTTCAACAGGACGGTGCCACTTGCCACACAGCGAACGAAACAATGGCGCTTTTGCGCGACAAATTCAATGGCCGTGTTATCTCACGTGGTGGCGATGTCAATTGGCCGCCAACATCATGTGATTTGACACCGTTGGACTTCTTTCTTTGTGGTTATTTGAAAAAAAAAGGTGTACATCGATAAGCCAACAACAATTCAAGAGCTAAAGGATGAGATAATTCGTCATATTAATGGCATAGAACCTCAATTATGCCTCAGCGTCATCGAAAATTTGGACCATCGGAAGGAGGTGTGCCGCCGAGGTCGCGGCTGATATTTTGTTCCAAACATAATTGAACCATACCATATTATTATAATAAAAAGATATGACAATAATTTCCTAAATAATTTGTATTTTATTAAAAATCAACATCGGCCCTTAAAATTTAACCACCCTTTATTACTTGAAAGCTTAAAATTTATATGAATGTTGGCTGCTTGTTGGAAGCAACTTGTTAAGATTGGGAGCACAAAGTTTGGTTTTTTCCACAAGCAAAAAAATCGTTTTATAAAGAAAATTTAAGAAATTATAAAAACAAAACAAATATATACCTGCAACCGGGCTCGAACTCGCAATTTTACGACTACAAGCGATTTTTTAACAAAACGTCACATTTATTTCAGTGCTCTGCCTGTGCATTGACTCTTGCACCGCTGTCAATTTCTGACTTGGTAGTATTGGAAAAACACTTTCTGTAAATGCTGGTGCATAACGGTCTAAGCAAGGTTTTTGCCAGTGCTTTTTTGATTAATCCGCGACAATTTTTGTAAAATAAATACTGTGTAAACGCTGGTAAAGCGTTCCAAATAAGTTTTCAGCTAGTAATTAATATTTAAATCCACGAGTGCCCAGAGGTTTTCTAATACTTGATTTTTGTACCACCATATCATTTCTGATTGGGTGATTATTTAGCAACTATCTTTTCCGCAACACTGTTTTTGGCAGCTCAGCTGTTTTTGTGTGACTGTCAAACATGTTCAATTTGGTCTGTCTATAATTTAACCACCAATCGACTTACAAACGAACAACGCTTGCAAATCATTGAATTTTATTATCAAAATTCGTGCTGTTTGAGAAATGTGTTTCTATCGAAAAATTGTCTTCACCGACGAAGCTCATTTTTGGCTCAATAGGTACGTCAACAAACAGAATTGCCGAATTTGGTGTGAAGAGCAGCCAGAAGCATTGTAAGAACTGCCAATGCATCTCGAAAAATGCACTGTTTGGTCCGGTGGCATCTTTTCCAAAGACGACGAAGGCGAGCGCTACCGTTCGATGATTACAAACTTTTTTTTTGCCCAAAATGGAAGAGCTGGACTTGGCTGTCATGTGGTTTCAACATGCCATACATCATGCAAAACAATGGCCCAATTGAGAGGCCAGTTCGGTGAACAGTTTATTTCACGTTTGGAGCCGGTAAATTGGCCGCCTAAATCGTGCGATTTAACGCCTTCAGATTATTTTGCTTGTATTATTGCAAATGGCATCGTATATCTGTTTGGTTTTGTCATTTGTGAAGTAGATACCAGCGAAATTTATAGTGAAAAACAATGAATTACTGCTGTGGATTTGGATAGCGATTTTGAAACTCAACTGATCATGACGAGACTCATTTTTATCTTAGCAACCAGGACACGTCAATAAGCACAATTCGCGGTTCTGTGGGACGCAAAATTCACGCATACCTAATAAAGCACCATTAGTCATCATGCGGTGTGCGTCGGTTTCGTCGGAAAAGGGTGATTGGGCATTACTTTTTCAAAGGAGCCGACGTTAACTCTATTACGGTAAATTGCGACCACTATAGAGCCATGCTGACTGAATTTTTCTAACCGGAAGTTAACGATCTGGATTTAGAGGACATGTGGTTCCAATAGTGCAGGGCCACTTGTCATGTTTCAGGCGACACAATGCTGATTTCAAAGGATTTCACTGTATCGGACTTCTTCCTCTGGGGAAATTTAAAGTCGTGTGTGAACGCGAAAAGCTCCTTGTAGAAATTAAAGAGCAATTTTCGATCCGAAATTGACAAAAAGACACCACAAATGATGGGCATATTTATGCAAACTGTAATAATAAAAGAGCACAAAACGGCGCTCAGAAGCACATATTTATAGAAGGTGGTCAAAAGTCCATTTTTCACTAGCTCAGATTTATAGGCTTTTTCCACTGACCTTCATCTTATATCTTTTATCAATTTGCAAAGATGTTAACATCTTCCCATAAGAATTATGAGTATACAGGCCAAAAATTCTACATCTTTCTACATCTGTCAAAGATCATCCCTTCCCATTTAGTTCCATCTTTTATCTTTCGTTATTTTAATTGTCGTCACTAAAAAAAATGGTAAAAAAATCGATTTTATTTATGCCATCACTAGCATATTGACATTTCAGAAAATAAAGAAAAGAAATTTATTCAACAAAGGCAAATGAACGGCACATGTACTGCTTAAAAATTCGGGTTTGTTCTTGCAAAGCAAAAACTACTCCAATGATTAATGCTTTCTCTAATTCCATTTTATTTTATTTCTTTGACAGCTGAATAAATGATAGATGAAAGATGTTGCCAATGTAAATACATGTTTCACGTTTTTAACATCTTCCATGCGTTTCACAAAGATGTTGTTCAGTGTAAAAAGCCTATTAAAAATAGCTGTCTTAAGAACCTCAGAAGACAAAAATTCAAATCCATTCTGTTTTTCTTAACACTCATTCCCTTTTCATTCCATTTCTTTCCCTTTCCAATTTGTAACATTACCTTGCAAATATTTCTCCATATACACCACATATGTTCACCAAAATGTCATACATAAAATACTGTATTAACATCACCTCTCATGGGAAATGTCCAAAAACGAAATCGGTGCATGCATTACAGAGAGCATCAATATCTAACACAATGCAATTTATTTATATATAAATATTTAAAATAAATCTTTAAAATGATCAAATATAAATAGTTTTGTTATTACCTATGATAGGATTATTTTTAATAAATGTTTATTTAACAATGTTTATGTTAATTTAAAAGAGATTATTTTCTTTAAAAATATAGAGAAAAATTAAACTTCAAAATTTTCCCTAAAGAAGTTGTCCGATGTGATGATGAAATAAAGGGATAAATAAATAATAATTTCTTAAAAAAAGATCTTAAGCTCATTTTATACAAATTTATAACGTATATATTTTAAATTAATATTTTTCCCAAAGTTTCATTTTCTTTCTTTGACTAATTTATTTGTGTATTTTATCAAAAAAAAAAAACGATTAAAGTTAAATTCAACGGTCAATCTTGGCGCAACATTCCACTTTTGTGCTGAAATTAAAAAAAAAAACAAAGCATGAAAGTGAAACTCTTTATAAATATTTTTGTTGTTATTTGATTTTTATGGCCGATATCTCAAATGAAAGGTAAATGTATTAACTATTCAATAAAATGCACTAAAATAGGATAACTTCTTCAAAAGTTATAAAATTTTGACAGCCTTCTCTGAAAATGTGGCACTATGCGGCGGCTATTTGTCCAACATAATTTTCCACAATTAATTGAAACAAAATTTATAAGTGCGAATACAAATAATCCATTAAAACCCAAATCAGTTTTATCAATATATGCACTAAAAAAAAGACATGAACTAAAATGTTTCCTTCAAAATAGTTTATAAATTTTCCTCAATTTAAGTAAAATTTTATTAAAACTTAGAAAAATTTTCTTAAAAAGAATAAAAATTACTAAGTTTGAGGAAAAACGAAATAGTTTTTATACTCAGAAATAGTTCATATTTTTTCCAAGTAATATTTCTACATTTTAGGAAAAAAAACAAGTTAATTAAATAAAAACTTATTAATTTTAAGAAAAACATCTTAGTTTTAAGAAAATTGCATACTCAAATGTTGGCGAGTATTAAAAATAACTAAATTTTAGAAAGCCATTTCCAAATTCAGTTTTTAAGTATACCACTTTCTAATTTTGAAGAATTGTTTTCTAAAAATTAGTTCAGACAATTTAATAAAAAAGTAATAAATTTTTTTTTATGTAATTTAAGTAAAATTTTATTTAAACTTAGAAAAATTTTCTTAAAAAGAATAAAAATTCTAAGTTTGAGGAAAAACGAAATAGTTTTTATACTCAGAAATAGTTCATATTTTTTCCAAGTAATATTTCTTCATTTTAGGAAAAAAAACAAGTTAATTAAATAAAAATTTATTAATTTTAAGAAAAAAACATCTTAGTTTTAAGAAAATTGCATACTCAAATGTAATAAAATTAAGTTTAGTTCAAAAAAAAAAAATTAGGACATAATTTACTCCCATTTAGTTCAAAAAATGTGTCTAACTTTAATCGATAAAGTACTTGAACTTCATGTGTGTTCATTTTTTGTTGGTGAGTATTAAAAATAACTAAATTTTAGAAAGCCGTTTCCAAATTCAGTTTTTAAGTATACCACTTTCTAATTTTGAAGAATTGTTTTCTAAAAATTAGTTCAGACAATTAAATACATAAAGTAATAAATTTTGTTTTATGTAATAATAAAAATTTACTTGATTTTAGAAACTGATGAACTATTTCTAAGGAAAATGTTCATGCAACTTAGTTCAGATAAATTTTAAAAACTTTAATAAAATATTTTTTTTTTCAAGTAAAATTTTTCTAATTTTTAAAAGATATAAAATTTTGTATAGGATTTTTTTTTTTTTTTGTTGGAGCACATTTAAATTATTTTTAATATTCTATTCCAAAAAAAAAATCAATTAAAAACAAACCAGTTAGTTTTCCTAATTTTCAAGAAAAAATATTATTAAATAAAAGAAATTAAAGTAACCATTTAAAAAAACTATCGTGCATGATTGTAATTTTTAGTTTAGTTAAATATTTTTAAAATATATTTTTAAATTATTCTTTAAAATATATATTAAAATTTTTTTAGCAAAGAGTAAAAAATTTCGAATTTGCGCTTTTATGTAATAAATTTGTTTGTTGACTACAATACAAAATTTCGCAGGCACATTTTATACATTATGGCATAATGGCTTTCCTATAATTGACGTAGCGCTTATTAAACTTTATATTTATCAAACTATTTTTTCCACTTAATAATAAAAAAGTTGAAATTTGTATATGTCGAATAAAGTTTAAGCTAAAAATCCCATAAAATAAACCTATGACTTTTCCATTTTCCAATAATAACAAGAAATGTAGCTGTTATATTTTGTATTTTTGCAACAATATCATTAAATTAGTTAATTTAAGAAGACAAAGGACCCCCAGTGTTCCTTAGCCATAGATGCCGTAAGGCACTTAGGGCGTCTCTTTTTACAGTTCTCTCAAGCAGAACCGTTAATTAACTACGAAAAGGATCTGACTTTGTCACAATTTATTACGTTTCAGGATATCCTGCAGTAAATTTTTTTTTAATTTGTTTACCTTTTTGCTAATAAAATTTAATTTATATTTTAAATACATGAAATTAGTATAATTCAATTTAGTTTTAAGACAAAATTGTATAGCAAAAAGTTTGTTAAGAGCAGTGTCCTCACAAAGCGGGAGTCCTCCGAAAGTGGGAAAATACTTGCACAATGAGTGTAAAGTACTTTAAAATATATGGTAAAATATATTTCTTTTACCATAGAAGCAGAGGATAAGGATAATTTTCACTTAAAAGAAGTGCTATTTAAATTGTTGTTAGAAAATATTTTCTTATTTTTAGGGAATTAAGTCCTAGTTTTTAGTAAAAAAAATTATCAAATGAACTTAAATAAAATAAAATTGTTCTTAAAACCAAGGAAACATTTCCTAACTAACAGTACAATTTTAGATAATGTATGAACTAATTAGGAGGAAATTTTGCTGTTTTCTAATAAAAATTTACTTCCCAGTAGTAAAATTTTTCTATAATTTAGAAATTTTGACCAAATTTTAAGTAAAATTTGTTTCTCAATTTCAAGGAAAATTTTATTCAATATTGGTAAAAAGTGTCTTTGGCGCCGTTTTCATTTAAATTTTTCCTCTAAATAAGTTAATTTCTCTAAATTCTAGTTCATTTTTTTGAGTGTGGATAAAAAAAATGTAAATTGAGAAAAATTCGATTCAATTCGTCATTTATAAACCAAAAAAAAATCTTCAATCTATTTCTTTTAAAGGGTTAAATAAAAATTAACTCTTTGTGGCATTTATATAAAGACATCATCACCTTTTGTTGTTATTGCCATGTGTTTGTGTTTCCTTAAAGCTTTGGGAAATTTTACAAAACTTTTACAATTAAAACGGAAATTTTTATTTCAACCTATGTATACACTATTTTAACCATAAATGTTATGTATAAAAAAAAAAACCAAAAAAATAATAAAAATAAACATTTCTTTTTTTTTATATTTATAGTTTTTTTACCATCATCATTCACACATGTGTGACCGGAAAATAATATTTTAAACATGTGCATCTTGTTGCTGTTGCATATGAGAAGGGAAAAAGCTATAAATTTTGTAAAAATAAAACATATAATTTTTATTAAACTAACACTATTAAAAAAGAAAACGTTTGTATTGAAAATACAACAAGAAAATTATGCATAAATGCACAAAAAATGCCATTATAATTATGAAAATTGATGAATTTTTTTATTGTATTTTAAATAAATTATTATAAAAAAGGCGCAATATTAAGATAACTTAACATTTCATATGATTTCAAGGTAATAACAAAAAAAAAACTATATTATTGTAATTACAGTGAGACCACCCTATAAGCGGGAAATGAAGTCAGCAAAAAATGTGTTTAAGGAGAAATTAAAAAAAAATATGATATCCTGTACACTCATAAAAATACAGCAAAGGTTTAATGGATATTTAAAAAGAAAATCTGAAAATTTGATTTCAATTTCAAAAGTTTTAAAATCCCTATTTGATAGACGGACTCAATTGAAGTTTGAGCAACTGTCAGGTGGCCGGTGCAAAACCAGACCCATCCGAGAATACCTACCGATTGATTTGAAAGTGTCTACCCTGTAACCCGATCAGTAAAATCAGCAAAATGCTACAAATATGCTTAAGAATATACACAGAGAGAAAATATAATAGTTAAATGAATTCTTAAATTTTATTTAAATTAACATTGAAATTTTATACAGGGTGGGCCATTAAAAATTTTTAATTTTAACTATTTAT
This sequence comes from Eustalomyia histrio, assembly GCA_949748255.1. Lineage (NCBI taxonomy): Eukaryota > Metazoa > Arthropoda > Insecta > Diptera > Anthomyiidae > Eustalomyia > Eustalomyia histrio. The sequence continues at coordinate 203,680,904 of OX456523.1, read as the reverse complement.
TTATTTATTTATTTATTTATTTATTTATTTTTTATTTATTTATTTATTTATTTATTTATTTATTTATTTATTTATTTATTTATTTATTTATTTATTTAATTTATTTATTTATTTATTTATTTATTTATTTATTTATTTATTTATTTATTTATTTATTTATTTTTTATTTATTTATTTATTTATTTATTTATTTATTTACTTTGACTTTGACTTTGAAAGGTAGAATAACATACATTTTTATTTTCAGGTTTATGTTTGACATTTGCAAAATGGGACGCTATACGCTCGAACAAAATTGGGAAATATAAAAAACTTACTTCTAAAGTAGTGAGTCTTTAACGCAAACTGTAAAAAAAATTACGTGGAAAATTTTCGAGAAGATATCGTACTTTAGTTCAGTTTGTGCATCAATTTGTGAAGCGATTTCATGAAAATGGATCGTTACTGGACAAACCAATCCGTGTACGTTCTCGTCCAGTGCTTTCAATCGAACATACATCAACATCAACATACATCAACATCAACTCGTCATTGTTCTCAGGAACTAAACATTTCTCGCATTTCTTTGAAAAGAATTTTGCATGAAGGCTAACAAAGTTCAATCCTGTGCGTTTTTGCTTCGCCTAATGGGCTGAAGATTGTTTGGCAGGAGATGAAGAATTTTATGAAAAATGGTGTTTTCAGATAAAGCTCATTTTCAATTCGGTTGCTATGTCAATAAGCAAAATTTCCGCATATGGGGTTCAGAGAACCCACTCGTTCAATAGTCACGAGTGGGTTCTCTGAAGCCAATGCATCCACAACGAGCACTGTTTGATGTGGATTTTGTGCTGGCGGCATCATTGGACCATTTTTCTTCGAAAATGCGCCGTTACTGTCAACGATGAGAGTTCACGTGCCATGCTCAACAAATTTTTGTTTCCAAAAATTCAAGATAATGACATGGACGACATTTGGTTTCAACAAGACGGGGCCACATGTCACACACCCCAATGCAACCATCGATATTTTACGCTCTGTTTTTGAAAATCGAATAATCAGCCGAAATTGTGATGTCAATCGGCCGCCTCGGAGCTGAGATTTAACCCCTTTGCATTATTTTCTGTGGGAAGCTATTAAGGAAAAATGTTACGTAAACCATCTAGAGACAATTGAAGCGTTGAAACGTGAAATCGAAGGTGCCACTGAAGAGATTCAAACCGAAACAATCGAAGATCTAGAGAAAAATTGGGTTGATCGGATAAGGTACTGCCGAGCCAGTCGTGGTAGTCATATGAATGATATTGTGTTCCATTTTTAAATAACAAAGTTCAACCTTTCCAATAAAAAATAATCATAACAGAAAATCACTAACATTGAAAGCCAATGTACATGGCCAATAACAGCTTAGACTGTAGAGCGTTTGTTTTGTAAGCCCTAAAGGCGCCCAGTCGATTTTTAAATTCTTCCCTTATTTATTAATTGAGCGAAAATCTTTTTAGACTTATCTTCCTACCTTTGCGTTTACTTTGTGACTGTTTTTTTCTTTGGTCTTGTAGCAGGTTCTTATGCGTCAGTCCTGTGACATGTCGCAAAGTACATTTCTCCCCCTTCTATAAAAAAAGATCTGGTGAGAGGACCAGTCCCTGTCCCAATAGACCAGATATGTGACGTGATCTGTGATTATAAAAAAATTGTTTTAAATTTGTCTACCAGCCATTTAAAAGACATTAAAAATGCCCTAAGTTTCGAACACTTTTTCTATAAAAAAAAGTCTAGCATCTGAAAGTTATTCTGTAGAAAAAAATTTGAATCTTATTCTATAGGGGAAAAAAACTCCCAAATTATAAAAAAGATTCTAAGGACAGTTTTCTGTAAAAAAAGACCTTCAAATTCGGATAACAAACTGAGTCAGTTTGGAAGACTTTTTCCTTTAGAAAAACTCTCGGGTTCTGAAAATTTTTTTCTATAGAAAAACCTTAACCTTTCTCCTATAGAAACCCCCTTAGTTTTGAGGACTTTTTTCTTTAGAAAAACCTCAGAATCTGAAGACTTTTTTTCAATAAAAAAAAAAATCACATTCGAAGGAATTCATCCTGTGCAAATCCCCACAGTTCTGTAGACTTGTTCCTTTAGAAACCCTTTCTATAGACATAAGTTCTCTGAATCTGAGGTCAGAAGTCCTCAAAAACTGAGTTTTTTCTAACTTTCAGATTCGGAGAAGTGCCTCCAATACCAACTCAGCCAGTTTGGAAGACTTTTTCCTTTAGAAAAACTATCGGATTCTGAGAACTTTTTTCTATAGAAATATCTGAACATTTAGAAGACTTTATCCTATACAAACCCTCTCAGTTATGAGGACTGTTTTCATTTAGAAAAACCCTCAGATTCTGAGGACTTTTTTTCGATAAAAAATAAAAAAAAATCACTTTCGAAGGACTTCATTCTACGCAAATAACCACAGTTCTGAGGACTTCTTCCTTTAGAGAAACCCTTTCTATAGACATAAGTTCTCTGAATCTGAGGGCAGAAGTCTATATTTGATTTTTTTATTTGTGCTTATTGCCAAGCTTATGCTCAATATCCGATCGGAATATATCGGCTCTTGAATAAGACAGTCAAAAAACAACTATTAAATGCAGTAAAAATAAATAAACGAATCGTAAAAATCATCGACAAATTTTGAAACCCACAAAAATTGGAAAAAAATATATTTTGTACAATTAATTTTTTGTAGTATTTAAAAAAAAAAATCTTTAATTCAAAAAATTCGCAGAAACTATTGTTTTTACAGTTCATTTTTGTCAGTCTTTAAAAAATATTTTTTTTTTTTTTGAGTTTAATGCACTTTTTCGAAAATGCAATTTAAATTTGTCTCTAACTTTTATATAACTTTAAATTTTGCAACCATATTACGTATAAGAACAGGGTCCTTTTTCAGAAAATTTATACAAATTTTCTTTGTAAAAATTTGTCTATTCTAGCCATGATTGAAGGGGTTCAACTGTTATTTTTCCTCTATCACGTTTTCAATGAAAGCAACAAAGGAAGAATTTCTAGTTGCTTCTCTTTAATAAAATAGAAAAAAAATATTCAAAGAAATGTTTTTCAGGGAAATTCTTAAATTTAAGGCTGATTTGGTGAGAAACAAAGTTTTAGAAATACAAATTTGTAATTTAAACAAATTTTTAATTCTCGTTTCATATATAATTTTTATATATAAACAAAAAAGAAGATCTTAACAAAATTCTTGCCATCTTTTAAAAATTTCTAAAACAATTGTTTCTTTTAAAACAAAAAACGTTAAATTGCCATTTTCTTATCAAAATACGTAAATCTTTAAATCTGGCAACATTGATATTATTAAGTACATATGTTCTATGTAATTGTTATTAGCTATATTAAGCAATATGTCTTCTATAATTATTTAATTGCAAAATTTATCAAATACCTGTTGTCCGGTGTAATTAAAGAGAATTTTATGAAAAAGAGAACGAAGGAGAACTTTTTAACAAAGAGATTCAAAAATGTACATATAATGAATAAACAGACAACACAAAATAAATGAAATTGTGAAAGAAAATTACATACTTTAAGAAGAAAAAAAAAACACAACAACAACAAACAGGAAATACCGATGAAAAGGAAAAGAAAATTACGGAAAAATTAATAAAAACTATAAATAGTAAATAATAAATAATAATAATAATAAAATTAATAGAACTCACCTTTTTCTAGTGTTTTTGAAAAAAATTAATAAAAAATATAAAAATGTTTTCAAAAAAATCCGTAGGGGGTATAACAATTTCTTTACAAAATGTTGTTGTTATAAATTTAATATATGATGAAGTTTTTTCGTATAAATTTTATTGTAAATCCCTCTAGGAATATAATAAAAAAAATACAAATTTAACACTCACTTTTAACTATTTTTCTAAAATTTGTTTGTTAAAACGTTTTTTTTTTATAGATTTATGATTGTTGTTGTCGTTGTCGCTGTTGAATTTATTTAAGTTCTTTTAAATGAAAATAACCATCACTACAACAATAAAAAAGTATTTGACCAAATGATTATTGCTGTTGTTGTTTTTAAGTCTTCCAGCAGTTTTATTGTTGTTGTTTTTTTTTTTTTTAATGTCTGTTTAGTTGTTACCAAAGTTAGATGTACCATAAAAATTAGACAAAAAACAAGGCACAAACGGTGTAGAATGGAGGAAAAAAATTAAAACAGTAAAATACACATAGACAGACATCTAAAAAAAAAATTTATAACTCATGGAACAAAAAACAAATGATTGAAATGGCCAACCAAATCGACTAGACCAAACAACCAACCAGTCAACTAACTAAACAAGCCAAATTATGCGGCTAAAAAAGGCAACCAAACTCTTTGGCAACAGCAACAACACCAACTTTAACCAAAGCAACGGTACTAATAACGCCAACAACAACAACAACCAACATTTTAACTAAAATCTAGCACTTTAAATTTCTGATTGCTTTTTTTCTAATTCGTTTACAAACATTTTTTTTTTATTGTTTTTTTACCTATATTCTCAAAGGTTTTAATACGAGTATTCTTTTTTTTTAATAAATTCTTCAAATTTATTCCCACTTTTTTTTAAGAAATTCTATTAAATATTTTCTATTCTTTTTGTTTCACACTCTTTTTTTTTTTATATGTTGTTGTTTATTTTATATTCCAAACACTTCGTTTGTTAACACTTGACAAAAAAAACACAAATCGGAAAATTACCGCACACGTTTCCTTTTCGTTCAATTTATTCCAAACGTCTACTCACGACCAAAGCTCCCGTTAAACTAAAGATATAAAAAATAACCTGTAATTTTACTCATCATCTCACTTAATTTTAGTGTTGCTCCAATATGAAGAGTTGTTTTAAAAAGGTAGTAAAGTAGTAGAATGAGAAAATAGGTAAATTAGATTTGCATGTACATTAATATATAAGAACATATGTATATATATATATAATAAACTACAAGATATGTTATTAAAATAAAATGAATAAATCATTAATTATAACTAAAAATTGTTGGCATAGAAATAAAATACATAAAACAAAAATTTTTGATGTAATTTTTGATGTTGCCACATTGTTCGAAAGCAAAACCGCTATTTTACCTACACTGAGTTGGTAAAAATAGTAGTAAGAACTTTTGAATTTGTACTGTACAGCGCAGTACAACAAAATTTTATCCACTTATTTTAGACTGGCGTTGCTTTAAGCCACAACACCTATTTTAGATAGAAGAGCATTATAACTATGCAATAAAAATCATGTGGTAGTTTGCAATCTATACAATTAATTCAAAAATATCTATTGTTCCAGAATTTTAAAAATATAAATTTTTTGACGTTTTGACGTAAAAATAACAGATCTTGAAATTTTCGAATTTTGAAAAACTTTAATATTGATACGATTTGACCTTTTAAAATTCTTGATTTATTTACTTTTAAATAAATCGAGTTGAAATTTTCTATATCAACTCTTTTTAACACAAACTTAAGGAAACTCTATAACATAAAGAAAATCTAGAAACACTGTTACCTAGAGCTCCCCATTACCCGGTTTAACGGTAGACCGGTTTACTCGGTTAACCGGGTTGTAGTACTTTTTTCAAATGTACGTTTTTGATACTTTTTTCTTGTAATTAAATAACAGAAAAGTTGCCACAATTTATATAAATTTGATGCCAGAATTATGCAGATTATTTTTGCAGAACCACATTGGCATTTTCATATAAATGTATGACAGCTACATAATTTTCTAAATTTAAGAGCGAAGTCATAAAAACGGCGGACATGGGACCGAAAAAGCCATGTATGTAATGTAAAAGACTTCCCGAATTCAAAAGCTAGTATCGGAATATTTTTGTACCACAACTTTACAGTTTCAAGCCAGAATTACGTCTAGAATAATTCTACAAAGTTTTAGTCCATTGTAAGCCAAGCCATAAAAGCGACGTACATTTTCATATAAACGTATAAAAAGCGCAGAACTTTATAAATTTAACACCCAGTTTCGGAACATTTTTACTCCACAACTTAAATAAATTTGTTCAATCTTAAGTCCAAATTATGTCTATATAGTTTCTAAAAAAATAGAACCCATTGCGAGCAACGGTATAACAAAGACCGTTGCTGTTTCATATGCAATATATAAATGTGTAGTATAGGAAATATGTAGGCATTTATAAACTAAAGATACGTTATTATCAATTTGGAAAAGAAAAAAAGCTATAGATTTTCTTAAATCTTAAATTCTATAGCTCGGTTAACTCGGTACACCGGTTTACGCTGTCGTCCGGTCAACCGGTCTAGACCGTAAAGACCCGCTAAACCGGAAAACCCGGTCGACCATTTTAAAAACCGTCCTGACCGTAGCCTTTACTGTTAACACCAAACACTGTTTACACGATTAATATCCAATGTGATATTGCTAAGTTGTTGTCGTAGCAACGTTATATTTCAAACTGAAAGCATACGTACCACAGGGTGAACGTATTGATATAACATGTATGGGTTCTTTTGCTACTAAAAGTTGCCAGAAAATACACTAATGCAACATTAGGTGAAGTGAAGAGTTGTCATTGTTAATAATTTATTTACATTTTAGGGCTGGCATATGGAAATTTCTCAAAAATCGTGAAAAAAATTTTGATAAAATTGTGACATTAGTTTGATAGAAATTTGTATAAGCAATAAACAAAACTTCTATAAAATATTTCAAAAAAAAAACCCGAATATAAGAAAATTTAAAATTTTTGATAGAAAGATAAAATTAGCTTTAAAATCGCAAATGTCATTAAGGGTCAACAGCTTTTCCGTACACAGAGATCACAATTTAATCGTGGCAATGAAATGTTTTGCCAACCGTATGGTTTGGGTGCAGACTCTGTAATAATCAACTTTGAATGTCAGACCGTAAATACCGTTTTAAAGATTTTAAAAATATATTTTTTTTCCATTTTAAAAAGTTAATTTTTTCAAATTTAAGAATTTAGAATGTAGTGTAATTTCTTAAATAAAAAAAATATTATTTAGCCAAAAACTACTTGGAATTTAAAACCCGATTTTTCGCGGTTTTAGGTATTAGATGATTAAGGTCGATTCACAAGCTGACCATCCCTTACCACATATATGGTCTGTTAAAATGGTGATTACGACGCGAAGACGCAAGCGAGGGTGCTCATTTTTACCTAGATTAATGGACATCCTCCCGAGCATTTTGGTATTGAAAATTAGCAAAATCGGTCCAGCGACTAAAAGGTTATGAGTGGAAATGTGAAGGGACCTCTAAATTTCCCATACAAATTGGTGTATTTTCATAGTAACGACTGGCAAGGAAAAATTTTCACCAGTCGCTTAGATTTAAATAATATTTAATATTCATTCAAACATTTTTCCGCTGAAAAAATTTTTTCAAAACTAAATTTTTTTTTCTACAAAAAGTTCTTTTCACCTCAAAAAATTTTTTTCACCTCAAATTTCTTTTTCCAGCACAAAATTTCTTTTCACATCTAAAAAAAGTTTTTCACCTCCATAATTTTACTTCAAAAGTTTTTTACATTATTTGTATCAAAAACAGTAGAGAATATTTTTTTAGGATATTCGCACAGCCAAATTAAAGCCTTTTTTACTAGTTTTTATTTAGTTTAGAATAAATTTAGCCACAGAGACTAAAAATGGAATGTAGAAATGATTTGTAACGTACCATTTAGGTTTTACAAAATCGCCTTGTATATTAACCAAAATTAACCCTAGTTTTCTTTATTTTTCTTTATTATTATCGTCACATTTTTTTTACATACGAGTATATGGTCATCTTAGATATTTAAAATAAAAAATGGAGATGTACGTTAGCGAAAGTTTTTTTTTATAAATTTGACAAAATTTACCAGAAAAAAATGTTGACTAAATGAAGAAAGCAACAAAAATTAGTCTTATCTTTTCATACAAATTAGTAGATATTCTCTCATTTTTTTGTTTCCCATTCCCTCAATAGTGTTCATCATCATATGATGAATAAAGAAAACTTAGCCCCTATATATGGGTCTCGTTTACTCTTGGTATTCTCACCAATAATTAAAATAATGTTTTTTATTGTTTTTAAAAGATTTTAATATAAAAACGAAAGCATATATATTATGTTGTTATAAAGTGAAGGAGACAATGGAGAGGAAAGAATCTCAACGCTACTCTTTACTTTAAAATTAATATGACAGTTTTTGCAGTCACCGCCGTCACGTTCTTATTCTGGGACAACCATGATTTTTGTTGATGCTTTCCGAAGAATCAAACGAATTTATTAAATTTTAATAAAATAAATTTGAAAATAAAGAGAATTTTGAATTTTTTCTATAAAATTAAAAACGCAGCTTAGCAGAGAACAATAGTTTTTATATACTACAACTAAAGTTTTGTTGAGCAGTTTTTTTCTGCTAAACGCCACTAATAAGTGCGTTCTCATAAGTTCCGTAAAATGAAAATAATCACAAAGTCCTTTCGGAAAATGGCAAAATTGGAAAAAGTGCGGGGACGCAAAAGCCACTTTTCCAGCAAAAATTTCAATTTGAAAATATGCACAAATACACATATTTATTTGCAAATTAAAGTCCCATTTGATTTTGTTCAATTAATTATAATAAATAAGACGTTTCTTTTGTGTATTTCTTTATTTAAATGAAATTTTCAATTTATTTTCACAGCATAATGAAAACATTTTTTTTTGTTTATTACCTGAAGAATGTTTGGTACAAAAATGTCAAGTGCGAGTTGCCGTTTCGGTAAGATTGGAAACCAGTGGTAGCGGAGGATTTTCTATTTCCGCTAAATTAAAACCCTGCGGAATATTTTACTGAATCTGCACAGTAAAAATAAGTTTGTAAAAAAGATGAAATGATATTTGAAATTTTTTTAACTAGTTAAAATAGTTGGTTTAAATATAGAAACTATAACTTAATTTTCAATGTTAGCACTTCTCCAAAATAGATAAAACGCTAACGGGTCATGTCATATATCATTATCATTATCCATTATTGCAGCCTAAAATTTATTGAGAACAAAAATTTATTGCTTCTAATTGGTATGCTGTTAATACTACACACCTGTTTATATATTTTTTTTATTATTATTTATAAAAAATATATATAAAAATTTTAGGACAAAACGGATAAAAACGTCAGCTTAAACATTAACATTTAAAAGCTTAGTACAAACAAACAAACTGCTTATTATATAAAATCACAGTTTTAAAATTATTAGTTAATGAGAAAAGAAAATTGAAAACTAAAGCTGGATTTATTATTTTGATCCTTTACAAATTTTTTGATCCTTACAAATTTTTAGTATCATGCCATCATTATTTTTTTAGAGCACTCTTTAGTTTTAGTGTGGATGAATCTTAATTCATCCAATCATCATCAGCATCTGGATCAGATAATAAATCTGGTGGTATATGATCAGTGCTCTTATCAATATGCTGTTTACTTAAAGTTTCTTCAACTACGGTAGCCAATTGCGAATGATTATATAAATCTAAATCTGAATTATTTTTTAAAATTTCGTTCACTATTTGAGAACATATTGGAGTTGAAGTTATTTGTAGATTATTATTAGCATTTGGAAAATCTTTGGATTTCTTAATAGGTGACGGAGTGTAAGTAGGGTATGGTTTTAAAACATTTCTTAAGGGTCGTGGAATATATTCCTGGGAAGGTGGTATTTCTTCTGTGGAGTTCGAATGATTCGATGTAGTAGTTGATTTTATTAAAGGATTTAGTGGAAGTTTACTAATAGATGGCGTTAGATAAGGTTGATGATATGATTGTCGACTGGTGACAAGTGTTGGTGTATAGGTGGGGATATCTTTTAAAGATTGTGTGCTTGATGCTAAAATATTGTCATAGATTATACTTGAATTTGATGCAGTTTTAGATTTATATATAGGATTTGTTTGTGGTTTATTGTAAACAGTTCGAGATGTTGCTAATTCATTACAATTTCGCTGTTTAGTTATTTTATTTCGCTTTGTTAATTCCTTTACAATAGTTTCATTTTGTTTTACTTTTAATATTTGAGTTTGCGTAGTTGTATTTGTTGATATTGAAATTTGTTTTCTTGTTTTTTCTAAAGCTGGCATTTCCATATCATTTTCTAAAGTATTATTAATTACAGATTTTTGTTGTTCTTGTACTCTAGCTTGGCAATTTAATATACTATTTGAAAATTTTCTTTGGGATATTTGTGGTACATGATTTTCGTTTTCCTCTTGTTTAGTTAAATTGTTTTGTTTTGGTGTTACTTTAATTTGGGTATTTCTTAGTTTTTTTGAATTTTTAGGTACAACTGTGTTTTGGGATTGTAATCTTTTAAACTCATTTTCCGATGTCATAGTTCTCGATTTTTTTTGCTGATACTTTCTTTTCAAATCTTTAACGGTTGGGGATGTTTCTGATATTTTATTACCGCTTAAATTTGTGTCATGCTGTGTTTGTTTTATTCGTTGATTTTTATTTTGAGTTGATAGAATTTCAGGCATTTCAAAATCTTCCGATGAGTTGGTTAATGAGATTGATTTTCTTTCAAAACTATTACAGTTCTCATTTCTAGATTTAGGTAATTTTTTGGTAGAATTTTTGCCATTAGTTTTATTTTTCTTTATTTTTGTTAAATTTGTTTGTTTAGTGTCCGTAATGGATTTAGAATTGCTGACAGTTTCAGTTTTTTTGGTTGGTTTTTGTTTCACAGAAATTTCATTTTCTTTTTCTGTCTTCGTTTTTATTGGGGTTAATGTCTGTTCAATTTCATTTTCTGATGAATGTATAGATATCACTTGGTGTGGATTCTCAACCTCTTTATTATTATAATTGTTAATATATTTTTGATTTTTCACCTCTGATGACAAAGGAGATACAAAATTTTCCAAAGCCCCCATATTCATATTTGGTGGTCGTATATTTTTCCGAAGTGGCGTTTGTCTACAATAAGAATCAAGTGTGGGCTGATAATTACTCGAACTTTTTAGGACATCATATTTGTACCACGTTTGAGGTACTTCAGCAGTAATCATAAGATTTCTACCAGTAGGTACGGTACTTAAAACCTTTTGAGGTTTTAAAAATTTAACAAATCTCTGCATTTCTCGATAACTGGAGTGTTCTGAATATTCTATACCCACAATATTGATTTTATCCCGATATTGAGGTTTCGTATGCTTTTCCCAACCACTAGGTCGTATAGCAAAGATCACATCAACTTTAGATTCATATTCTGACAAATAATCTACCAAATACTAAAAAGAATTGAATTTATAAAACTTTAGTTTGATCTTTAAAACAAATCCTATAACCTAGACTTACCAAATAGTTTATTTTAACCATGGGTAAAACATGCATGTTTGCTTCAAATGGATCTTCTATCAGCAACTTATCGAAACGTGCATCTTTCATAGCTTTAAGTGCCTTATAACGATTACCTTCTGCCCATACCTTCCATTGATATTCCTCTGCCAAGGCTGACCAAAATTTTTCTTTACCAATTAAATAGGAGCCGCATATATACAATATACGTTTACCCTTATGTTTTTCTTGGAATTGTTCTACTAATTGTTTGCCTTTACATATGGATTCATATTGGGTACAAAATTCATATTTATCCGATATATAAGTGGTATCCAAATATATAGTGTGTATGTCATTATTCCAAAATATGGGCTCGGATTCCATACCATGCCAGGCTCGGAAATCACCAGTATGTAATATACACTTTCCCGTTTTGAGAAATTTAAAAACTATAATTATAGCACCAGGACAATGATTTGCATCCAATGCAGTTATTTCTATGTTATCAATAATATGAGGTTCATTTAATTCTAGTATATTGATGTAACTTTCTTCGAAAGCTATAAATTCACATACAAAACGAGCTGGAATAGAAATTAAATAAAATATTGAAAATCAAACAATAAAACTTAATTTATACAAAAAAAATATTTAAGTCTACAAATAATTTTTAATCTTTTTTTTAAAATAATATTGACAAAAAAAATTATTAGTTCAAATTGAGCTTAAGATCTTTTTTTATTTATAAATATTTATCCCTACATTGGGTGACTTCTTCAGAGGAAATTTGTTTGTATATCTTACAATTTTTTTAAAAAGTTAGGAAAGTTTTATAAGAGTAGCTAAGAGGCGTGCCTACTCAAGTATGTTTCAAGATCTTAGTCCTAGGCAAATGTGGGGATATTTGAGGAGAAATGGTTGTTTGGAGACTGATAATCGTTTCACGTCTGCTAACCCCGATGAGGTAAATGACTATTTTGTTTCATGTCAGATAGATGATATTCCTAATTCATTGGATTTTTCACGTAATGCTTTTGGTGGTGGTTTTTCGTTTCGTTGTATAGATCAGGGGGAATTATATGCAGCATTAGGAAAAATTAAATCTAATGCTGCGGGTCATGATTTTTTACCATTAAAATTTATTAAGATAATTTTTCCATTTGTCTCTTCTCATATTCTTCGCTTAGTTAATTCTCTTATTACTACTTCTGTCTTCCCTGAATATTGGAAGAGAGCTAGGGTAGTGCCTATAAAAAAGGAAGGTCCTTCCGATTCTTTGGAAAACTTGCGTCCGATATCTGTCCTTCCGATTCTGTCAAAAATAGTTGAGCATATTATTAAGGATCAATTGATTCTACACCTTGATGGGAACTCTTTAATTCACCCATCTCAGTCAGGTTTTAGGCATGGGTACAGTACAAGTGCACTTCTTCTTGGTCTAACTGATTCAGTTAGGAAGTTTCTGGATAATGGTAAAAATGTAGTTCCCCTGTCACTAGATTTATCTAAAGCTTTTGACCGAATGATACACTCAAAGCTTGTGGACAAATTGTTTAACCTTTTTGATTTTTCATCACATGCTTGTAAACTTATAACCTCTTACCTGAGTGGCAGAAGTCAGTTTGTTTCGATTGGTGAATCTCTTTCTTCAACGAAATCAATAACCAGTGGAGTCCGTCAGGGTTCTGTAATTGGTCCACTTTTATTTATGATATACCTGAATGATCTTCTTACAATTGGTAATGGTCTATCCTGTAAGTCCTACGTTTATGCGGACGATGTTCAGTTTCTTTGCTATGCGGATGCACAGTTTGTACATGTTTTGGAAGAGGGTGTAAATTTCATCATACGTGAGGTTTTGTCTTGGTATTCTAGCAACGGTTTTGCTGTCAATCCAAGAAAGACGAAGTTAATGGGGTTCGGTTTCGGAACTGATAGTATAATGTTTACTCTCAATGGTATGAGAGTCGAATTTGTTGATAAATTGAAGTGTCTTGGAGTTTTAATTGACAATAATTTAAGTTTCTCGTCGCATATTAATAGCGTTTCCTCGAAGATATCATTTTTGTTGAGAAGGTTATGCTCTCTTGATTTATATCTGCCTCTCTCGATTAGGATACGTGTTGCTAATGCCTTGTTAATGCCTCATATATTGTATTGTGTTGAGGTGTTTTCTGGTACCATAGATACTGAATTTAACAAGTTTTCTAAGATTTTTAATAGAATTATTAGGTATGTTTTTGCCCTAAGACTTCGGTCCCATGTCACACCGTACGTGGTCAAATTTCTTGGGTGCTCTTTTAATAATTATGTAGGTATGAGGTTACTGATATTCTTTTACAAGGCAATTGTAAATGGTTTTCCGGACTACATAGTTGACAATTTTGTCCTGTCTAATTTGGAAAGGAATCCCCAATTGGTATGCCCAGTGCATCACACTACAATGTTTGAGCGATCCTTTCAGATTAGGCTTTCACGGATATGGAATTCCCTACCTACGAACCTGAGGGGTTTCACTTTTTCAGCCCAGGTATTTATGCGGAAGCTGAAGGATTACTTTCATGTTTAATAGCGGTTTGTGCTTCCTTTCCTTTTTTTGTTATATATACATATCTCTCAAAATTTAAATTTAATTTTTTATTAATTTTTTTTTTTTTTTTTTTTTTTCATTTAATTCTTTAAGAAAAACTAAATGGATAGCTAAAGTTTTTTCTTGTTTTGTTTATTTTATTAACTATTGCTACACTTAAGGAAACTTGATAATTGTACTGCTATTATGCTATATATATTTTATTTTATTTTTATTTTACTTTATTTTTTTATAATTGGTTCTGTCACAATCCAGAAGGGAAGAAGTCGTTGGACAATTCCTGGATATTTGATGGAAATAAACTCAGAGCCAAACACAAATACAATACGATTGTGTTCAGTGCACAACATTCCAAATAGTACCAAAAGAAAATAAATAAATAAAAGAAAGTCGGAATTACTATTTAGAATATTATTTATTGGACAAATAATTGGACACGATCTTACCAGTATGGCTGCTTATTTTAGAAAAGACACCAGTCCAAACGACTGATTTGAACGGAAGTCAGTATCTATGACTTTTGTTTCAGATTTGACCCGTTATTTAGGCTTTAATGCGGGAGTAAGATAGAAGGTTATTTATCGAACTCTCCAACTTTCACATTATTCAGTTTTTAAATATAGTAAAACTGTTTGATTTGCCAATTACTTTAAGGGGGTTAATGCGTAATGCAAGTTAAAACTTTGGCATTAACATTACCGCCCGCCTTGCAGTATATGCAATAAAAGAAAATGGTGAAGTGAAATGTCATAGATACCGCTTTTCATGGCAGATCAGGATAGTAAAACTTAAATTTGAATTTTGTGGAAATTCGATTTCATTTGGAATAGCTAATTCAGTTTTAATATATATATATAATGATAATTTGTATAAAAGTTAAACTTAAAACTAATTATAAATATGTAGGATAAATACATATGGATAAACAAGTACGTTTGGTTTTGCTTATATAAGTTTGATAGTGCATTTAAAGGTAGGAAATTGTATTCATTCATGCGGAACAGGAACCATATATAGTCCAACCAAATATGGTGCTCTGAGCGGTTGGTAACCCAGTTTTCGAAATAACGCCTTCACAAATAACTTTAGGATAAAGATCTACGCCTATAATCACATCAATACCGGCTGACTCATAAAATTTTGAGTCAGCTAAAAAGAGATCTCGGAAGTTTTTCTTAAATAATTCTGGTAACGACTGAGTCGGAGTTTGAAGTGTGAGACGATGGTTGACCCGAAAGGTTCCTTCAACCTTAGAATTAGAGTCGAACCTAGATTTTAGTACCAATGGGCAAATGGTTTCATCTTGCAACGTAAGAGTCGTTAAGCCAAGTTTGTCGACGAGCTTCTTAGAAATACGGCTAGTCGTAGAACCAGAATCCAAAAGACAACGTGCGTGCGAATTTGTAGTATCTACTTTCACGAGCACTGTAGGAAGCAAAATCACAGTATTCTGACGTAGAAGTGCTGTGAGAGAAGATGATTTTGCAGTGGAAGGCGCGGCAGTCGGGGGGCCTGTAGGACGCTCAGGTTTGGATGTTGACGGTGGAGAAACAGAACGTGAAGATGATGCAGAATTTTTATTGTCGCTGACCAATCGAGGAGTAATGTGGAGAAGTGTATGGTGAAACTTCTTGCAGGTCTTACAGCCATGCTTGGTGAAACAAGTCCCTTGAGAATGGTCGTGAGCGAGACAATTCGAGCAGTATTTGTGAATTCGGACGGCTCGGATACGGTCAGTAATATTCATTGCCAGAAACTTTCTGCATGTTCTAAGAGCATGAGGACGTTTGCATATACGACACAAAAATGAGTTGTATGTCGGTGGGAGATAGGTTTGTACTTTACGGCGTGGTGTTTGACGGTTTTGTTTACTGGATGTTTGTTTAGGCATAGTGATCTGTAAAATAATATACAAGTACAAGATAATTAAATTTCCGGTGATATAACTACCAACTTCGTAATTGGTCGCGTAATAGTGCCTCTTTGGGTGAACACGTCGACGACCCTAACACGATTATCCGACCCTAAATACACTTTTTCTACTCGGCCAAGTCGCCACGAGTTGGGAGGAAGATTTTCATCTTTTATAACGACAAGCGAGTCTTCCTTCATATTTTCTTCCGGCTTTTGCCATTTTATACGTTTTTGGAGTTCCTTTAGATACTCGTTTTTCCATCGAGAGCAGAAATGTTGGTGAATCAACTTGAGTCTTTGCCAACGATTTCTAATAGACATAGGACCCTCATTCATCTGAGGATCTAAAGGGGCTAGGATCGGTGAACCGATGAGAAAATGTCCCGGAGTTAAGGCAGACAAATCCGAGGGATCATTGGACATAGGAGACAAAGGACGGGAGTTCAAACAAGCTTCAATCCGAGATAACAATGTGGAGAACTCCTCAAAAGTGTATTTAAAGTTGCCCGAAATTTTCCGAAAATGCAACTTAAAACTTTTTACCCCGGCCTCCCACATAACCCACCCATATGTGGTGCACCCGGAGGTATAAAGTGCCAAGTTATATTATGATGGGCGTAAGATGCCATTATGGCCTGACGCGATGTCTGAATGAATTCTTTAGCTAGAACTTTGGAGGCACCAACGAATGTTGTACCATTATCAGAGTGCAAATGGAGTGGACAACCCCGGCGAGATACAAACCGGCTAAAAGCAGCTAAAAAGGCGGAGGTGGATAAATCTGAGGTGGTTTCGAGATGTATAGCTTTGGTGGAAAAACACACAAATATACATACGTATCCTTTGGAGATACGGCATGCTCTACCGGAGTAACTCTTAATGTCAAAAGGACCAGCAAAGTCTACTCCCGTGTGGGTGAATGGACGTGAGATTTCGGATCTTTCGGAAGGCAAAGAGGCCATAAGTTGTTTTTGACACCGTCTCTTGTAGAGAATACAAGGCTTACATTTATTAATAGTGGTCTTGATAAGATTTTTGACCTTAGGAATCCAGTAATTCGACCTGATAATTCGGAGAACAAGTTGGTTTCCTCCATGGATACTAATATCATGGACAAATTGCACCAAGAGTCTGGAGTACTGACAACCATATGGAACTATAATTGGATGCTTTTCATTAAAAGATAAACCGGGTGAAAATTCGAGCCTTCCACAAGATCGAATAAGACCCTCTTGATCCAAAAAAGGATTGAGGTTCAATAGAGAACTCGATGAAGATATCTCTTGTCTAGATGATAAAGCTTTGTACTCGTTTGGGTACCAAGCTTTCTGATACATTATAATTAGTCGATTGCGGACAGCTAGAATCTCAGAATTCGTTATCACACTGGATTCTCTCGCAAAATTGGATCGGTATTTGGGGTGCGTACGGTGATAAAATCTATAAACGTAAGACATAACGCGCATTGCCCGCGAGAAAGAAGAAAATCGTTCCAACACATCGTCAAAATGACTAAAATAGGTAAAATGGACCTTGATAGACTTCTTCTCCAAATTAGTATCACTCCAAGTGTGCCCCTCAGAAGTGGGAAACGATACGTTTGGACTCTGCAGCCATTTTGGCCCACACCACCACAGCTTGTTATCCACTAGCTCTGGAGGAGGAACCCCACGACTTGCCAAGTCCGCAGGATTACTTTCCGAAGTAACATGGTACCATTGTTGGGGACCAATTATTTGTGTAATCCTCGATACCCTATTTGCGACAAAGGTCAACCAAGTACATGGAGGTTTAGCAAGCCAAGAAAGGACAATAGTGGAATCCGTCCAACAGAAAACTGAATATTTTTTAACACCTATTCTGGGAAGTAGAGTGTCAATCATTTCCGCAAGGAAAACAGCCCCACAAAGCTCTAATCGCGGAATGGATAAGGTCTTAACTGGAGCTACTCTCGTTTTTGAAGACACCAAGTGAGTGTATATGGAATTATTCTTCACAATTCGGATATATAATGCTGCTGCGTATGCCTTTTCGGATGCATCGCAGAAACCATGGAATTGGACTTCAGCATTTGGAGTAAAGTCAATCCAGCGAGGGATACGAATATCATTAATAAATGAGTAATTCAATTGGAAAGTTTTCCATTGAGAAAGGGAGTCCGGAGAGAGGATATCATCCCAGTCTGTGCCTTCTACCCAAATTTTCTGCATAATTATTTTTGCCTGAATAACGCAGGGAGACAGCCAGCCGGCAGGATCAAACAATTGGGCGATCTGGGACAACACTTCTCGTTTAGTAAACTTGAATGATTCGGGAAAAGGTTTTGCTGCAAAGTAAAATGAGTCTGATCGCGCGTTCCAGCGGATTCCCAATGGTTTTGCTGTGCTAGTGTCGTCGAAATCCAGAAAATCTTCATTTAATAGATGTTCGTGAGGTAGTTCCACCAGGACGTCTTTCGAATTCGCTGTCCACTTTCTCAATGAAAATCCCGCTGATTTAAGAGCAAGGATAAGCTCGTTTCTAGCTTCAATGGCATCAGGAATGGAATGAGCACCAGCCAAAGCATCGTCAACGTACATTGAATTACGAAGAATATCGCTGGCGAGTGGATAAGTGGACTGAATGTCATTAGCCAATTGGATAATTGTGCGGATTGCAAGGTACGGGGCACAGTTTATTCCAAAAGTGACCGTTCTGAGTTCATAATCCTGTACAATTTCACTTGGGTCTTTTCTAAACAAAATTCTTTGAAACGGAGTGTGTTCTGGATTTACCAATATTTGCCGGTACATCTTTTCGATATCAGCATTGAACACGTATCGAAAGAAACGCCATTTAAGTATTAGGAGAGTTAAGTCATTTTGAAGAACGGGACCAGTATGAAGAATATCATTAAGACTTAACCCATTTGAAGATCGGGAAGAAGCATTAAAAACCACACGAATCTTCGTTGATGTGCTTTCTGGTTTTATAACCGCATGGTGAGGCAAATAGTAATGCAAAGGGAATTTAGAAAGCTTAGGAGGAAGAACTTTAAACATGTGATCCAAGTGACCATACTCTTCTATGACCTTATCATACTCCTCTTTAAATGTAGGGTTATAAAGCAACCTAGCTTCATTCCTAAGAAATTGTGCCATGGAACCATTTCTTGACTGACCCAACTTTAACTTGTGAGGATAACCTTCTTTAAATGGTAGTGAAACGATATATCTACCACTTTCATCCCTTTTCGTGGTTTTAACATACAAATCTTCACAAAGTTTATCGGATGGGGATGCAAAGTTCTTCCGTGGAAGATCCTCCACCTCCCAAAAGCGTGAAATCTCTTTTTCTAAAGAGATTTTACACATAAACGATGCAATAGTTGGTTCTGGATTAGACGCATTAAGAGGAACGGGACCAGTTAGAATCCATCCGAAGATAGTTTTCTGAGCAATTAAGGATTCGCACACTTTGTGCCTTGTGGCGGAACGGATTATAGAAGGGAACACCTCTCCACCAATTAGTATATCCACTTTAGAACCATAGTAGAATTGAGGATCAGCGAGTTGAATTTCGGGAAGGTTCGAAAAATAGGAAACTGGCATTGGTTGGGAGGGGAGCTTGTCCGTTACCTGTTGAACAACTAATGCATCAACCGGTATTTCAATGCTCTCGTGTACTGGCGACCCGAGAATAAACGAGCATTCCCGCTGAGTAGAAGCGGAAACAAAGTCACCAAGTCCGGAAACGTCCCATACTTTTGTTCGTCTATTCGGCAGCTTAGTTTGCCTGAAGAAATCTTCCGAAATAAAAGACCCCTCTGACGCGGGATCAATAAGAGCGCGTGCCTGGTATCTTTTACCCATATGACACACATCTACTAAAGCTGTACCGAGCAAAACACCCCTAGCGTTACGAGTGAAAAAACTTTGAACAATCCCACCTCCCGAATTTTTAGTGGACTGTATACTAGGATTCGAATTGGAAGGATATGGAGGTGAGTTCGGATTCAATGATGAATTGGTGTTTGAACTATGTGGCTTGGTGGAAGAGTTGGAATTGGAACCAACATCTTTATGGAGCAAAGTATTGTGACGTTTTTGGCATTTATAGCAGCTGTGTTTGCTATTGCAATTCCTCACAGTGTGTGCTTTAGAGAAACAGTTAATGCACAAGTTCTGTTTCTTTATCTCACTAAGTCTTTGAAATTGGTCCATTTCTAAGAACCGATGACACTTTCGAATTATATGATTTTCTTTAGGACATAGAGGACATTTTGGATCCTTGACGGAAGTTTGAAAAGATTTAACATTTTTGGAAGAACTGGATGGTTGAGGGACATTTTTAGGCTTCGAACTAATAGAGTTGGTCTTGTGTGAGATGCGGGACTCCGCTACAGACTCTAGGGTTCTACAACGATCAGTTAAAAAAGCGTCCATGGTAGACCACTTCTGGAGTCTTGTCTTATCAGGTAAGCTCTGCTCCCAGAGATTTAAGGTGGCATCTGGAAGCCGGTCATTACAAATGAGGACAAAGAGTGCATCCCAACTTGCAACATCAATATCATAGAGCCTAAGGGCAGTGATAACAGCATTTATATCCCGCTGTAGCAGCCTAATCTTCATGCCCGACTCCGAGTCTATAACGGGAAGGTGCAGAAGGGTTCTAATCTGTTGATTGACCAGTACCTTTTGATTATCAAAACGAGCACAGAGACTTTTCCAAGCCTCGTCGAATCCTTGATTAGTTAGCGGCGCCTTTACGATTACTTCGCGGGCCTCTCCTGAAATTTTGTTCGTCAAGTGGAGAAGTTTTTCTATAGGGCTAAGTCTAGAATTTCTTATGTAAACAGCCTCAAACAGATCACGGAAAGTCGGCCAAGCTGAATAATCCCCATTAAATTGTTTAATGTCGCATGGAGGTAAATGGAAATTATTTAAATTGGAATTTTGGAAAGAAGTAAGGGACTCATTATTGACTACTCTATTCAGGGAGTCAGTTTTAAAAGCAGACTCAGATCGCAGAGTATCAGCCAGGTCAGACAATTTCTCTAAACAATTACAGTAAGTCACATAAGTGCTTCGATATTTGGCCTTGAATGATTCTAGGTCAGTAGGATCCCTGTCAGTCTCCTTTTCAGCATCTGTTTCCGCATTTTGATCACTTTCCATATCGGAAAGAAATTTTTCATATGCGGATTTGATGCGAGACCAGGTGGTCTTTATCTCGGATCTATGTAATTCAATGGCATGAAGGGAGTTGACAGGGAATCTGTTGTCATTCAAGTCAGCTTCAAATTCTACTAAGCTGTCAGCCAAACGAATAAAATGCTCCAAAGACATTATGAACGTGTTACGATGGACTAAAAGGAAACGTAAATGGGTTCCTTCGGGATAGTACAGTGGAGAACGTAAAAATAACGTAACTAGGGTAATAGTGCACTCTGATCGCTCTTTTGACCAGATAGATCCGAAACAAAAACAATTTGAAATATTGTGATTGTTGTTTTGATTAATCAGTAACTAGAAGACAGTCCAATTATTTCTGTGTACCGGGATTCAATAAAAAAAAGTACGAACAAAATCGGCAGAAAAAGAATTTTGGAAGAAATATATAAATCGTTATTAGCGCAAGTTCCTACTAAATTTTTCCGCGAGTGTAAGCAAAAGTATATCAGTATATATATAATATCAAAATAACCGAATTCGAAGAATGGTTTAGCAGACAGAATAGTTGTTTTTTTTTTTTTTAATGTGTATGATTATAACAGACAGCTTTAATAAAAGTTAAAGCAGTATTATAAGAGTATCGGAAAAAATTGAGTTGTGGCTACAACTTACTACGATAACACCGTAATGTTGTGTTAAAAAAATTCAATGCAGATATGAGTCAGCTGTTCCTATATATTGGCGCAGATACCTTTCCCTTTTGGAAATATCTGTGAATAAATCCAAATAAAAGTTCAATGAACCTGGAACTTAATTGGAATATTTTCACGCCTTGGAAGGATTTTTGTTTGGTTCTCAGAGACTATGGAATATTCTCAAAAAAAAAAAAAAAACAATAGAATTAGCCGTTTTCATAAACTCACCCCCACAGTACTATGTTAGTAAAACATTGACTTTAAAATTTAATTTATAACCAATTTAAATTTACAGCCAATTTAATTTATGCCATTTAAAATTTGTGGCCAATTTAATTTATACACATTAAAGTTATATAGGAAAAAGAAAAAAATATGGCCCACAGTCTTGTCGAATACAAATTGTAAACTGCTACTATTGAACTGAACTGATATAAACTCAAAGAAAAAATAGATTAATTCATTATAATGACCGACGGAATTTTCTCGAGTGGGTTGCAAAATAATAGCATGTAAATTAATAATTAATTTGTAAGTAGGTGTTCGTCTTCCTTTACTTGTATGTAGGTACAATTATGTTTACGTATTAAGATACCCAGCACACACTGTCATAATCATCCGTAAGTTTTCGTAGAAGTCATCGGTAGGTAATTTGATGTTTCTCCGTGAATGTAGCGCTGTTTTAGGAATAACCTTGTCCTGGGATTTTCGATTTAGTTAATTTATTTCGTGACTTTTAGAGAAACTATTTTCTATACAATTTTGATATATGTATTTTAACTAAAGTTTGATATATGTATTAAAACTAAAATTTCTGATTTCGTAATAGATCACACGAAGCCTAAAATGTTAAAAAATAAAATTGTTGATTACAACCCCAATGAAAATTGTTCATATACAAAATGTTTGCTGGGGTGTCAACAAATTTATAGGGAAAAAGTATATATGAGTTTTGTCCTAGGCAGCAGCGTAAAATAAAGTAAAGGTACAATGGAAAAGATCAGCTAGTTTTTTCCAAGAGCAGTAAATGTGAAATTATTGTTAAAAAAAAGAAAAAAAATAAATAAAGAGGGAAAATGAAGAGAATATTGATTGTAAGTGTAGCTTTCTCTTAATTACTTCTTCAACTACAAATAGTGGCAATGGAAGAGTATATTAGTGGTAAAATTAGTTCTCGAAAACAAAAGAGGGTAAGGAAAGAGAGCTAGGAGCCAAGTGTGAAAAGGAGAAAAGAATACATTAAAGGAAAAAATATTGATAAATGGAGAAAAAAATAACAGTACAGCAAAAATAAGAAATTTTGAATTTTTTGTATTTTACTGTACGATTCCAACCAGAAAAAAAATATGTATATATGTTCAAAAGAAAAAATGGAGAGTCAAAATTTTAGCAAAATGGCCATAGTTTGAAAACCCTGAAACTTGAAAATATAATGACATACATATTTACGTTGATATTTTGATTTTTTTTTCTCAAGACTTTGGTTTCGGAAAATTTATATACAAGTATATATATATATATATATATATATATGAGCTCACCAAGAGGTTAAATATTAAAAATTTCCAATTTAAAATCCAGACTTCTGTAGTTTGTTCGTCACTCAATTTCCGAATTCAAGCAGTGGAATTGTATGCACCTTTTAACTTTTCCTTATTAGATATACAATTTATTCTTTTTTTTCCTTTTTTTATAAAATTGAAATAATCGTTATTTATTATATTTCTTTTTTTTCACTCTCAATTAAAATTACCACCGGTATAGTATATTTTCAATCGTTCGTATGCGCTACCTCTTTTATGACTTGCACTATCAAAACCACTAAATAAACCAAATAAGCAAAATACAAACGAACCTGTGTTCTGTCTTTTCCAATGTTGTTGCTTATGTTGTTGTTGATAGTGTTGATATACAGTAAGATCTCCTCAATAATGAATTCTCAGAGCGTGTAATCCGGTTCGCTTAGGACCAAATGGTTCTGTCACAATCCAGAAGGGAAGAAGTCGTTGGACAATTCCTGGATATTTGATGGAAATAAACTCAGAGCCAAACACAAATACAATACGATTGTGTTCAGTGCACAACATTCCAAATAGTACCAAAAGAAAATAAATAAATAAAAGAAAGTCGGAATTACTATTTAGAATATTATTTATTGGACAAATAATTGGACACGATCTTACCAGTATGGCTGCTTATTTTAGAAAAGACACCAGTCCAAACGACTGATTTGAACGGAAGTCAGTATCTATGACTTTTGTTTCAGATTTGACCCGTTATTTAGGCTTAAATGCGGGAGTAAGATAGAAGGTTATTTATCGAACTCTCCAACTTTCACATTATTCAGTTTTTAAATATAGTAAAACTGTTTGATTTGCCAATTACTTTAAGGGGGTTAATGCGTAATGCAAGTTAAAACTTTGGCATTAACAATAATTATTTTTTTTTATTATATAAATTGTTATATTTATTTTTTATTATGTAGTAGCTTTTATTAATCATATATGGCCTTAGGGCTTTGGTTATGTAATTTGAAGAAAATAAATTCTATATTTATTATAAAAAAAAAAAAAAAATAGAGATAAGTTTGTGTTAGATTACCTTATCTAACAAAACTAGAAAATTCTTAAAAATAATAATAAGGATCTAAATGCGAACAAGGGAAATGCCACTGTGGCAATGAATAAGTGTGATTATATTTTAAGAATGAGTAATATTGCGGATGATATTACCACATAAAAATTATCAAATAGGGATCTAATAAACAAATTACAGATTATAAATAATAATTTAGTTGAAGATTTTTTCATATTGAAGATTTATTAAATCTTTGGAAAAGAACAAACTTAAAACAAATATATCTGTAGCACCTAGATTATATGGATTGCCTAAAATCCATAAGGAACATTTTCCTTTGAGAATAATATGTTCATGTGTTAATTCTCCATCTTATGAACTTTATAAATATATTACAAACATTCTTAAAAAGATAACTGAAAACTCTAAATATAATGTAAAAATATTCTTTACATTTTAGAGAAAAGATACAAGATGATGAAAAATGAATTTTACTTGATGTTGTATCTTTATAGGTATACTTAAATTGTGTATAATGGACAACAGATATTTTAAATATGATAATAAAATATATTTACAACAACTAGGACTTCCAATGGAATCTCCAGCTACTCCAATTATAGCTGATATTGTAATGGAGAAATTATTAGATTCTTGTATAGAAATATTAAATGTGAAACCAAAAATTAGCACAAAATATGTTGATGATTTATTTTGCATTATTTCAGTTCAGTCTATTAATTATATTTTATCAACTTTTAATTAATTTCATGACAATATAAAATTTACAATTGAGATTGAATGTATGCAATTCTAAAATTCCTTATTTAGAAACATTGATAATAAGAAGGGATGAAAATTTATTAATAGATTGGTATCAGAAACCCACTGCTATTAACTATTTTTCTAAACAAACCAAAAGAATCATAATTAATACAGCTAAAAATTTAATTGAAAGGATATTAAAGATTAGGGATACAGAATTTCATAAAATTAATATAGAAAAGATTAAAAATAATAATTACCCAATTCAATTAATATTTAGATTGATAATACAATATAAAAACCGGAATATTTTTATTAAAAGAACAGTTACTGAACCTAAAATTTATAAATCTTCAACTAATCTGAAATATTAGAACAAATAAAAAATTATGATAATAAGAAATACATTATCCGAAATGTCCAATTTTGTTTATAAAATACCTTGTAGTGGAAATGATAGTGAGAATTGTAGTAAAGTATATGTAGGTACAGAGAATTTTTCATAATTGAAAAAAAAAAACAATTGTTAAATGTAGGTATTCAATTTATAATTTTCATTTATTAATTATGCAAAAAAAATTTCCCCTGAAGAAGTCACCCAATGTGGTGACGAAATATTGGGATAAATAAAGTATTATTAAAATTTGTATAAGAAAATATTTTAAGCTCAATTTAAACTAATATACAAATCAAGAAGATCGAAGAAAATTAAAAGAATTAAAAAAAAAACAAAACTATTTGATTTCCTGCTTTTTTAAAAAAATTGTTATTAATTTTCAATTTATATCAATAAACAATTTATCTCAATAAAAATTCAAGTGATTTAAATATTGCTTGTATAGTGCTTTATTTTAAGTGTTTTTTTACAGTCAAAATCAAGTTCATACAAATAAAAATAATAATAATTTTGAAATAAAATAAAAACATTTGTTAAAATTTACAATTTTCCTGTGAAGATTTTTATAAAATCTTAATTTCTTTCATCGATTTTAGAGAAAAGGTAAGCCACATTAATTTGGAGCTAAACTCTGTCCATACATTATATTTTTTCATATTTCAGGAAGATTTTACATGTTTACGCTTCAAAATAAAAAAGTATTAGTGGGAAACCCATCGGAAGTCAAAAAATTAAGAATAAATATTAAAAACTAATATTTTAAAAATGTATGTTAATAAATTGTACCAAAACCAATCATTACCGTGTTTTTATGGCTTTGTTTAGACTTGAAAATAGGGCTTGAAACAAGCGTTATTATTATGTTGTTTGAACTTGAATTGAACTTTAATTCAAGGCTTGCATTAAAGTATATTCTCACTGCAATGTTCGACTTGAATTTCAGTGTCCGTTATGCTGGAATATGCTTTGAATAAAAGTGTAATTAAAGTATAAATCTAGGCTTAAAACTGGAAAATATGACTTGAATTACACTTGATTTTGGCTTTAATTCCAACAAGAATATTAATTGGAATAATTTTCATTTAATTATAATTAAATTTTTTTATACTAAAAGATCTTAAGCTCATGAAGATCGAAGAAAACTAACAAAAATTGTCCAATTAAACTTAGATAAAAAAAAGAGGTCTGCTCTTATTGGGGATTTGAGAGCCGTCATTCGGGCTTAAGTGTATGTCCTAATTTTGGACATGTGAACAGTATTTTGAGTATTTATTTTTTAAAACAATTCAAAAACCAAGCCCTTGGAAGCCAAATATGGTCTATATTATAATATTTGAGTTTATAATCTTACAGATTAAGATTTCAATATTTTTCATAATCCTGATCATTTAGCCTGTCTATTTTGACGTCTATGAAGATTGTAGGTTCGTTTGTGTAATTTTCCAGTAAAGTTTAGTAAAAATTACACAGTAATAAAATTACAGAGAGAGTAAGACTAAATTTGAGAGACAAATACCAAAATAAAAGTACTCACAACGAAAAACTTGTAAGAATTAATAGGTCTGTACGAGGTTATTTTGGGTAAAGTCTGGTAAAATGAGAGTAAGCAATAAATTCTCTAACAAAACCATAAAAATGTCCAAAATACTGCGAACACACAAAACCACATTTCATACCCAAAGATAAACGTCAAATTTATTCATATTAAAAAACAGCTTAAATAATAAATATATTTTTCATTATTAAGAAGAAGAATATATAGAGTGAACTATGAGAGAGTGAACGTGTTTTTAGTGTCGGTCGACTAAATAATTATTATTTAATTAAATGTATAAAGATAAAATCCAAAATTATTTCAAAGTTGCTTAATATAAATATATTAATATTCTTAACAATCGTGTTGTGAAATTTCATTAAACTAATATAAACGATCAAAATACTTTTTAATAAATTATTTCACACAATTGCCCTGTGCTTAAGAATAAAGCAAAAAGAAAAATAACTGTTAACAGTTATTGTATGTTATGTACTAAGCTAAACGTGGTTTATAAGATATATATATAAAAAAAAAGCCTAAGGAACTTAAGACCGCATAACCATGCCTGCTTCAAAATGTGGAGTTTGTAATAAGAATGTAACGAAATCTGATTTTGGTGTAAGATGTATTTGGTGTCGGATTTGGTTCCATATTCTTTGTGCAAATATCTCGGATGAACTATATAAGGTTTTGGGAGAAAGAAATGGTAGCTTAAGGTATACCTGCAATAGTTGTATCAAAAACCCTCCACAAGTTCCCAGTAATAGTAGTTCATCTGAAATACGTGAATGTATTGAAGAGCTGGATCAAAAAATGAGTGCTAATTTTAGTTCATTTACAGCAGATTTGCGTGCTGAACAGCGTGGCTTAAAGGATATGATTGAATCTTCTATTAATGATATTCGTACTGATTTGTCGTCCTCTCTCAAGGAGCTCCAAGCCAATATAGCTGATTGCAATAGTGCTATTAAAAACGTTGAGGCAAAAACTATGGATAAAATTTCTACTTTGGAACTTGTAAATAATAGGCTAAATCGCAGAATAAATCGTGCCGATATTGTCATCACTGGTTTGCCCTCTGGTATCAGTAATCTTCTTGAACCAATTTTAGCTATATGTTCGCATTATAAGGTAAATGCTGATGCAAAAGACATAAATCATTGTCTCTATATACAACAAGGGAGATCGTTATTGGTAAAGTTTAATAATGTTCATCTTCGAGACGACCTTATGAAGGCATATTTCAAAACAGGAACTCTAATTTTAAGTGATATTATTGGGACTCAAGTTGCTGCGAGAGTTTATCTTAATGATCATCTTACTCCTGCGTGTAACAAACTTCAAATGATTTGTCGAAATTTGCGTAAGGAGGGAAAAATTGCTTGGTTTCGAATACTAAATGGAGATGCACCTGTAGTGAAAATCAAGTTTCCTGACGGAAGTACGAAACAGTACAATTTACTGCAATGTTGTGAGCTGCGTGATGGTGGTCGCTAAGTGTTCTCTGCATCTATAGATCTAGAGTAGTAGTAAATGGTAGTATCTCCTAGAATTTTATTTTTTGTATAACGTATTAGCTGGATTTTTCGACTTAACATTAACATATACGCGCTTACTCATATATACTAAAGCTACAATTGTTTGAACATATGTTTATTATCTGTTATATGTTGAGTCGAAAATACAGCTATTAATGTTAATATTAATTTAATGCTTTTTCCTTGTTATATCGCGGCTATTATATACTTTTTCCACTTTAATTCCCTAATTATATTAGATTTTTTGATTTTCTACATTATTATGGATTTCTCTGTTTATTTAGTTGACCGTACTAAATGTTATAAGATGTACTTTGTAACAATTATTTTTAAAATGTTATTATTTGTATTTTATTTTTTAAGTTATACATCTTTGCGACTCCTCTTTATACTTTATTTAAATTCTAATGCCACTTAGTGTCAATTTAGGCCCAATTATCAGTGATGGAGATTTAGAGCGTGTATTTTTAAATGATTTAAATAATTTAAAAGTTGGGCATATCAATACACAAAGTTTAGTCCCTTCTGATAGGTCATCTAAATTAGATGAGCTACATTTTATTCTAAGAAATAGACCTTTAGATATTCTTTTAATTACGGAATCCTGGTTTGATCCTGAAATTTCTAATCGTGCATTGGAAATTTCGGGATATTTCTTATGTAGAAGCGATCGACCATCTCAATTTAGAGGTGGTGGAGTCGCTATTTATATTTCTAAGGATATAACATTTAAAGTTGTCTATAAGTGTACTGAATATTTCTCTTGTGAAGCAATTTTTGTTGAAATTTACCTTGAATCCGTCACAGTATTGGTGGGTGTTACCTATCTTCCTAGAGGACAGTTGAATTTGATTGAAAATTTTTTGAGTGATATGTTTGTTCGATATAGTAGTATTGTAGTAGCAGGGGATTTTAACAATGACATGTTTATTCCATCTAAAGCTCATAATTTACATATGCTCGCGTTTTGGTCTTGAATGCCAGCATAATTCTTTACCCACCCATTATGATTCGTATTTTCACTCTACTTCCCTTATCGATTTTTTTATTATTAGTCAAAATTTATTGGTTACTACTTCTGCTCAATTTCAGATTCCAGTTATTTCCCATCACTCATTAATATGCCTGGCTTTTCAAATCCCTGTTGGTTCTTTAAGTTCTGTTTATTACAGGGATTATAATCATCTTAACATTAATGCATTAGAGGAACACATAATTAATACAGATTTTTCTCAGATTTATCAGACTGGTGATGTTGACTATCAACTAGAGTTTTTTAATTCCCTTTTTATTGATCTTCTTAATTATGTGCCCATAAGAGTTTTTCGTCCAAATAGAAGTAATAGTGGACGTAATTTTTCCAATGAGATTAATTACTTCCGGTCCTTGAGAGATATAGCTCTGAAAACTTACTTTAAAAACAGAAATAGTAGTAATTGGGAAATTTATCGACAACTTCGAAATCAGACTAGGACTATGATCAGAAATTTTAAAAAAGAACACTCTATGCGGATTTTTGATGTAGGTGATACAAGAAAAATGTGGAAGGTTTTGCGCAATGTAGGTGCTTTGGGTGACTCATATGATCATGCTAATATTGATGTAAATCGAGTTAATGAAACGTTTATTGGTAATCAATTGGATTCTTTTGATGTTGATCCGGATTTTAGTAGTTTTGCTAATGCTACTGATGACTTTTCTTTTTCCAACATAACTATGGCTGATTTACACCAAGCCATGCTTAAAGTAAAATCCTCCTCAACTGGTATTGATGGTATTTCAATAAAGTTCTTGAAAGTAGTTTTTCCATATGTCTGTGGGCATTTATTACATTTTGTAAATAACATTCTTACAACGTCTGTATATCCAAGTGGGTGGAAGGTTGCAAGAATTTTGCCTATTCCTAAGCATGGCGCGGAATTATCTGAGGACAATATGAGACCGATTAGTATTTTATCCTCGCTTTCGAAAGTTGTTGAACATGTAATCAAGGATCAAATCTTGGGCTTCATAGATGATCAGAATTTATTGCATGATTGTCAATATGGGTTTCGACAGGGTCTTAACACAAATTTGCTCTTAATGGGTCTAACTGAAACGATTAGAAAATATTGGAATGAAGGCAAAGTAAGTGTTTTAGTTTCAATCGATATATCAAAGGCATTTGATCAAATAAATCATTCTTTGCTGGTAAAAAAACTTAATAATAACTTTAATTTTTCAAGATCTGCTTGTCGGTTAATATGGTCATACCTATCTAGTCGTAAGCAGTATGTATCTTTCAGTGGCTTAAATTCACATCTACTGAATGTTAAATCAGGACTACCACAAGGGTCTGTTGTTGGTCCCATCTTATTTAGTTTGTTTTTGAACGATTTTGTTGATTTCCTAAGTTACAGTCGTTGTAAACCATTTGCATTCGCCGATGACTTACAATTATTATGGACAGGCGAACGTCAATTTATTGACGCCCTTGAGGCTACGGTAAATTATGATTTATCTATTTTAAATGATTGGATGGTAATAAACAGTCTTCGTATAAATCCCTCTAAGACAAAGGCCTTGGTTTTTAAATTTAACAGATCAGATATATTTAATTTGAATTTAAACATATGTAATGTTTCTATTGAGACTGTTAGTAATTTACGTTGTCTTGGGGTTCAAATAGATGATAGGTTGTCCTTTGAATCCCACATTAATATTCTGTGTGCTAAAGTTAGTTTTACGTTACGTAGGCTATATCATCTAAATTTGTTTTTGCCCTTATCTATAAGGCGGTCTATTGCATATGCTCTGCTTATGTCTCAAGTAAACTATTGTATTGAAGTCTTTTCTGGTTGTTCTGAGACTAATAAAAGGAGAATTAAATATATTATTCACAAAATAGTCCGTTTTGTGTATGGTTTGAGGTCCAGAGCCCATGTGTCTTTTCATGTGAGAAATTTCCTAAATTTTACCTTCGAGGATTATCTTAAATTTCGTTTATTAATATATCTTTATAAGATTGTTTATTTCCGTAAGCCAGAAAGTATTTTTCGGTTAATTTCATTTTTGCATTCGGAAAGAAATCCCCAAATAGAGTACATGCTTATTTCGAATACAATATATGAAAATTCTTTTGTAATAAGGGTTGGTCGATTGTGGAATAGCTTGCCAAGAAATTTTCGCTCGTTCCTTTTTTCTTTAAACTCATTTAAACGTAAGATTCTTGAGTATTTAATTTCTTCCTACTCTTAAACACTGATAGTTGGATTTTAAAAAATTTTTTTTTTACATAAAATTGTCATTCTTAGGGGAGTCGTAGGGATTAAGTTAAGATTTAAGTTTTTTAATCTCATAGTATTAAAATTTCATGTAATATAATTTTTATTGGCCAATTAGGCTACGTGTATTACAAATGAATAAATAAATGAAATGAAAATGAAATGAAATGAAAAGTTTTTTATAGTAAATTTTTATTTAACTTTAATTTTTTTCAAAAATGCAAAACGGCTAATTTATTAGCAACAGCTGATGATTTGACAATTTTACCATTTTACCCAAATAAAAAGTACGGGTAAGTTCTGGTAAAAAGAGAAACACAATTACTCTCTCATGAACGCTCTCATTTACCCAATTTTTGTTATAAGAAACGTTTTCTGGTAAGATTGGGTTCCCGTGGGCACCCGCGGTAACGTACGTCGAACACACCTAAAATAAATTCAGCCGGCTAATATGGAAAATATGTTTAAAAAAACAGAAATTAGATGTGATGTTATTCCATTGCAAATAAGCTGATTTTTACATATTTTTTGTTTACTTTTATAAAAAAAAAATATTTAATGTATTTGAACAAATTCTTTGTTTTTTTCTTTAAAAAAAAAAAAAAAAAATCAGCTGCTTTTTTTCTTACAAATTTTTTTTTTTTGAAATCCTTTCAAAAAAGGGGATTTTTAGATCAATGATATTTTTTAACGATTCCTTATACCAAATTTACAATACGATTCAAATCGAGTTTTTTTAACTGCCTTTCATTGATTCCAATTGAATCAGAGATTTAAGGAATTTTCACAAAAAAAAATATCTTAAATTGTTTAATGGTTTAGAATCGACGATTTCGATAGAAAATTCAACGATCTCGATTTTCATTAAAAATAAAAACCCGGTGCCCCGGTAGGCTAGTTGGTAGCGTGCTAGCTTATCAGTGCGGGGGTCGTGGGTTCAATTCCCACCAGAGGCTCTGGTCTGTTTTCGCTACAACGAACCGATAGCCTTTGTTGCTAATGTTCTGTTAGGGTATTAGGATATAATTTGTAATTATATCATTAATATAAATAAAAAAAAAAAAACCCTTCGATTTTGAGAATTTTTTTTCGAATTCTCTTTTTTTATAAGAATTTTATTAAACAAAAATCTTTCGTATTTAAAAGTTTTTCTATAGAAATTCTTTCACATGCTTAAAAATATCTTGTTAACTTTTTGTGTTTGAAATTTTCGAATAAGCTGTAATAAAAGATTAAATTTTTGATAAGAAATAAAGCTTATAAAGAAAAATATAAATGTACCTGTTATGCGACTCATGTATAAAGGCATTGCAAACTTTCGTGTTAAACCAATATAATGATCAGCATGAAAATGTGTTAGAAAATAGTGAGTCACATTTTCAATATAACCAAACTGAAAGGCATCTACAGCAAATGTAGTATCCTCAATGATTTTATAAGGTGGACAGGGTTTATGTTTCCGTTTCGTATATGTTTTAGCAGGCACAATTGGCAATGATTTTTGTGGAGGTGTCTTAGATTGAACATTACTAGCAGTGGGCATCTGTTGATTACAAGAAGTTTCTTTATTTCTGCCTATAGAATGTTTTGAACTGGAAGGAGTTTGTGAAAGTTTTTTATTTGAACTTGAAAATCTATTGGAAGAAGTAAATTGTAAAGGATTTGATAAAGGTGTAACTGGTGACGAAATTTCATTTGTGTTCAAAGTTTCCAATATATTTCTGCTCATACTTTTTTCTTTTTTGCAGGGAGTTTTTAATGCAGATATTTTACTGTTATTTGTAGAGTTTTTATAATTAGTTAATACCGTAGTATCAGGTGTATTTTGTAATTGATTTGGTGATGTTAATGGCGGTAAATTCAAATCATAATCATAATTTTTATTGATATTTAAATCCTCAACAGTATTGCAGAGAGTTTTTAATGCAGATATTTTACTGTTGTTGGTTGTTGTTAATACAGTAGTACGATGTGTATTTTTTAAATGATTTGATGATGATGATGGCTGTAAATCCAAACCATAATCATAATTTTTATTGATATTTAACTTCTCATCAGAATTTTTATCATCACTATCAGATTCTATTGTAATACAATCCATCATTTCTGATGCAGGCTCTTTGCTAATACTGCTTTTGTAACTACAGGATGCCTCAGTTTCTGTTGTTAAATCAGTTTTAACAAATAAACGTTTTCGACCTAGATGTTTTCGATTAGATCTCGTTGCAGGTTTCTTAGTTGTTGCCGCAACACGTTTACTTTTTGATTTTGATATAGTTTTTGTTGTTGTCGATGCTATCTTTTTACAAATTGGTGAAGGTGTCTCAGCTTTCATGGGTTCGATTTTATATGATTTTTGACATGACTTAAAGTACGAGTCAATAGGTTTTTGCCAAGGCAGCGGTTCTTTAAGTGCCGATTTTGGCAATCTTTTTTTAACTGTGCTTAAAGGTTTACCATTTATCACATTATTATTATCACCATCATCTAGCAAACTTAACTTTTTTACAGTGGTTACTGGTCTAGGATTTTTACGTTTTCTTAAAGGGGTTTTTGCTGATACTGGATTTTCCGCTAAATCTATATTATCCGCTTGTAATTCTTTTATACTACGTACTTTTATTTTTGCTGTTTGCAGCATTTTTGTTTCTATTTTTTTGATATTAAATTTCTTTCAGGTATTATACAAAATTGCATGGATATTTATTTTGTTTACATCTGGAGAATTGTCAAATCAGCGATGCCAACTTCGACGATTTGTCTCCATTTTGACGATTTTTAATGATGATATAAGGGTACAGATTCTATAAGACGATTATCATTTATTGTCCGCTTTCGGAGTTAAATATATAGCATGTTCATTAGAGTATTCAAAAAACCGGCCTTTTGAAAAAACCGGTTTCGGTTTTCTTCGAAAAATAGAATTTTAAAAAACCAGTTTCGGTTTCGGTTTTTGCAGCAAAAACCGGTCAACCGGTTTTTTCGGTTTTTTTTTAATTTGAATAAAAAGCTTATATAATTTGTTAATTGTTTTTATAACAACAAAAAAAAACAAATTTAATATATAAAGTAATATAAATAAAAAAATACATTCTTTGAAAAAAAAAATATTTATATACATATATATTCATTTAAATTTAATTTTTTTATTGTATTTCATTTCAACAAAAAATTAACTTAAAACCAATATTTTTTAATATATTTTAAAAATTAATATTATAAAACTATATTCATATCAAATGAATAGAGATCATTAAGTTTGTAAATTGGTAAAATTAGGTACGTTAGAAATTTGAACGTTTAAAACATTTGGCATTAAATAAGTTTTTTTAATATTACATTTTAAATATGTAAAAAGGAAATCTATTTTTCACTTCCAAAATAATATTTTAGAAATAATATGCAATTTAAATGTTTCGTTTTAAGACGATTTTTTTCTTTGCCTTTGGTAAAGCTAGAAGTGGAAAATACCCACTTCTAAATCTTCATAACCAAATAAACGATTATAAAAGTGTTCGGAAAAAATAAAAGAGACCAAGTAACCCAGTTGGTAATGTTATTAAAAAAACCGGTTAACCGAACAAAAAAGACCGGTATTCGGTTTTCTTCGAATTCACAAAATATTCGAAACCGATCGGTTTTTAAAAATAAAGAAACCGGTTTTCGGTTTTTGAATACTCTAATGTTCATACGGCATGGTTCGCTATATAAATCCCGATTGCGAACCCAGCACTCCGTTTCTATATATGATGCGAGAAGTTTTCACATCGAGAAATTCATTGCAACCCTACTTCATACAGAGTGACTTTATAAATGATAGAGTCATTGAATTTTGTAACATTTCTTATTCGATAGAAAATAACATGAAGCTCATTATTATCCTCTTTAGATTATTATATATTTAATTTCCTGTGACTCACCCTATAGAAAGCAGAACAAGGTTGCATTTAAAATTTTTTTACGAAAACTATCGATGCGAAATATACAGAAACAAGGCGCAGGTGTTCAAACGTTTGTTCTTGTTTCATTTTGGCATTTATATATTTATAAGTTTCAGTATTTCCTTTTTTTAATTTTTATTTATATATGTAAATATACTTTATGATTGTTCAATTTTTTTATTTATTTTTTGCCAAACATTAATTTTTTCTTTTTGTTATTATTTTTTCTTTTGACAGCTAGTTTAGATGAAAGTAAATATGTCGTGGTTCGCAGCAAGATTCAAAAGGAACCAAAATGGTTCGCCCTCCTTTGTATGGCGAAACATGTTGGTTCAATCATGATTGGAGCACGAACTATATAAAAGAGAGAGCGAACCTCGAATCTTGCTGTTTCTGTGAACATCCTATTATAAACAAATTTTCAAATATAGTTTGGAAGTAACATCTTTGAAACTGTTAAACTATAAGATTAAAGATAACTGTTTTGTAACAACAGTTTAAAATTTTTATGTTAACGGTAGATATTTAACTTTGAAAGTGGGTGATAAACTATGATCGTCTTATAGAATCTGGACATAGGGCAAAGGATTTTGTAAAATTTCATATAAAAAAAGACAAATTTTTAATGTTTTCTTTTTTTTGTTAAAAAACACCAAAACTAAAATATTCCAAACGTAAAAATTACGTTAACATAATTTATGTTGCAGTTGAATTTCGGCAATATTTGTTAACGATTATTGCTAAAGGTGGCCACTTAACGAACAAATCACAATAACTTTTATAAATTTCAAAAGAAAAACATGAATTGTGAAGCGGATGGTGCAATTGATAGTTTGATATTATATTTGTGGACGCAACAAAAAAGGAAAATTAAAAAAAGAAAAAAATGGACGAATGATTGTTCCCCCACAAGCGCAGTGTTAACAGGAACATACACTGTAAACAGATTTCACGTTAAGAGTAAACGCGTAGAACAAATGACGTTATTCTAAATCTCTGTTACATTGGTGCTATCAGTTTATAGTGAATTTTTCTATTAACAGCTAACAACGATTAGATTAAAGTACACCTGTTTTTTATAGACAAAGAGAAAAACCACCAATTCTTACTAGAAAATCTGCGAATGTGTAACACTGTCAATAGTACTAAATTTTTCCTTCTCATATTTTCAACACAGTTTTGTACAATTTTTCATCCATAATAGCATTATAAAAGTTAATATCTACAGAAAATTATTAAATTTGATTAAAAAAACTACAAAATATAGTGAAAATAATACAAATTTAAAAACAATGTTTAAATTTTTATATTTAATAAAACTTTAGTGGAAAACTCAATAATTTATTGATGAAAATTGTGAACGAAAAACAGCAGACTTATGGAAAATTAGAATATGGGAAAAAATCTATATTTTTCAATTTAGAGTGTAATAAGAAAAAAAGGTAGTGGCAAATAAGAAAAACACCTTAAAAATGCATAGAGTTGTAATTTTTTAAGTACCAGCTTTAAGTTAGTGAAAAATTAAAATATTTTTTTAATTAAGATAATATTTAATTAAAAAATATGTGTGTGTTTATATTATATACAGATGAAAGAAAAAGTTTAATATAAAAATAGAAGTGTATTTAATAGTTTTTCTCAGTTTTTTTTACCTCAGAGGTGTTGCCAGATTTGGTGATTTGCAAATGGGAATTTTTGACTTTGGTAAGATTTTCAATTCAAAATTATATTAAAATGTACTTTCTAGCTCAATACACCTCTCCAAATCTATCCGTTTGTCATGCCCAATTTTAAATAGTCATGGCTAGTTTTGAAAATATTTTTTGCAAATATTCTAAATATATTAAACAAATGAATAAAAAAATTCACAGTATAATAACTTCATTTTAAATAGTCTCCGATGATGAACATTTGGACCATTTCATATATAAATCAAAACCGTTTTCCGACGTCTTATTGACGTCACCCTTTTTGCAAATTCTGGCAAAGCGAGCTAAATAAGTTTTTTAACAGCAATTTTTTTAACTGGGTATTTCGAATTTACTTTTTTAAAAACTCTGTAAGTTAATAAATCAAACTTATTTATTAAAAACTTATTAAAAAACTTATTTAAAAAAATTTTATAAAATTCAATAAAATATCTATGCATTTGATTATAAATCTTTAATTTGCGTTTAAAAGTTATGACAATTTATTTTAATAAATATTTTAAATGAAATATTAAATTCTAAAGAAAATAAAATAATCAAAATTTATAAATATTTTTTTACATGTATGAAAATTAAAACACATGCAAATAAATGCTTACAGAAAATATTACAAACGCCTAATATATTGCAAAATAATAACAAATTCCTTTGCTTTAAACAAATGAATATTTAAAAAAAAAAAATATGCCATTTTCAGTATTATATTAATTTTACAAAAAATTATATAAAAGTGTTTTAAAATTATTAAAAAATATTTTAAAATTGTCCAAAAATTGTTTCAAATTGTTCAAAATATTTTAAAACTTTCCAATTATGTTTTAAATTTATCCAAAAATTCCTTGCCCAAACTAACATGTTTTCATAAATTCTTTTAAAGTCCAAATATTATTTAAAATTATGTAAAAACCTTTCATATTTGTCTATGTGAATTTCAAAATTGTACAAAATGTTTATTAAAATTTTCAAAATGTATTTCAAAATTATCCAAATATATGAAATTTATTTAATAATAATATTTCAGATATTTTAATTTATACTTCGAAATTCTCGAAATATATTTAAAATAATTTCCTTTGGTTTTTAAAATTCTACAAACGAATTTAATAAAGTTTGAATTGTGTTTTAAAACTTTCTAAATGCATAACAAAAATTCTCAATTCTTTAAAATAATTTATAAAAAACTAACAGTTTTTTAATATGTCTAATTTTTACTTTTTAATTTCCACACATATTAATTTAAATTCCGAAGATTTTATGTACTAAAAATTTGTCAGATTTTGAAATTTATATCAAAAAGTGCACAAACAAATGTTTGCCTTTAATTGGGGATTTCGGTTTATAAAATAGGACTAAATATTTCTTTTTATTTCTGGCAACACTTTTGATATCTCCCTATTACTTTATTCATTCATTGATTCCGTTTTTCATGTTTTTATTCTTTTAACTTTTTTCACCCTTGTGTGGTATTAGGAAGGGGGAGATGTCAAACAAACATAAAAACTACACAGTGCTGCCGTATTGGTATATTTTCTGCTATATTTAGCAGATTGAGTATTAGAAAACTGCACTTTATGCGGCAAATAGACTACACAAGTTTGTGTCAAGATCAAAACAATTTTGATTTTTTTACACAAACCTTATTGCATGTTCACACGAACAGCAAAACTCGAGGTTCGCTCTCTCATTTATGGTTCGAGCCTCCTAAACATGTTTCGCCATACACAATTTTGAGAACGAACCATCTTTGTTCATTTTGAATCTTGTTGCGACCCACGTAGAATTTACTATCTCCAATTTTGATCTGCGTTGAATTGTTTAGCCAAAAAGACACATTTTGCTTTGTTACGATTGTGGCTTTCTATAAATTACTGTAAAAATTTGTGAGTAGAGTATTCAAAAACCGAAACTGAAAACTGGTCAACCGGTGTCTTTATTAACCAACTGGGTTACTTGGTCTCTTTTATATTTTCCGAACACTTATAATCGTTTGTTTGGTTATGAAGATTTAGGTGTAAGTCTGATAGATTCCGATGAAGACTTAACTTTGTATATTCCAAATTCAAATAGTTTAATTTCTGATCTAAGCACAATAAACAGTATTCAATATCCTAAAAAAGAAACTGTACAAAATCATTCATTATATGATGATTTCATATATCTTGATAAATGCGACCAAATAACTGAAAAGTTTGAAAATTTATATATTGTCTTTTGACTATTTGTCCAACATCTACTATTAGTAAAAGGGTATTTTTCACTTCTAGCTTTATCAAAAGCAAACAAAAAATCGTCTTAAAACGAAACATTTAAATTGCATATTATTTCTAAAATATTATTTTAGAACTGAAAAATAGATTTTCCTTTTACATATTTAAAATGTAGTATTAAAAAAACTTATTTTATTAGGCTCAAGATCATAATTTTTTAATGTAACTAACGAATAGTAAACACTAATTTATTTTATTAAATGGAAAAAATTGTAAGGATCAGCGCTAGAGGGAGTGCACACTTTCGACCGGAGTTCGGTTCGTTAGTAACATTATACACAAAATTTACACTTAAAAAAACTTATTTAATGCCGAACGTTCAAATTACTAACGTACCTAATTTTACCCAATTTACAAACTAAATGATCTGTATTCATTTGATATGAATATAGTTTTATAATATCAATTTTTAAGATATATTAAAAAACATTAAAACCAATAAATAAAATGTTGAAATGAAATACAATTAAAATATATTATAAAATATATTTGTTTTTCAAAGAATATATTTTTTTTATTTTTATTACTTTATATATTAAATTTCTTTTTTTTTTTGTTTGTAATTGAAACAACAAATTATATAAGCTTTTTATTCAAATTTAAAAAAAAAAAACGAAAAAACCGGTCGACCGGTTTTTTCTGCAAAAACCGAAACCGAAACCGGTTTTTTTAAAATTCGATTTTTCGAAGAAAACCGAAACCGGTTTTTTCAAAAGGCCGGTTTTTTGAATACTCTATTTGTGAGTTTTTATTGCAGTTGTTGTGGTTTTTGGGCGAAAATGCGTATTTTGAAAGAAAGTTTCTGGCAACACTGAAACTACGGTATTTTTTTCATTGATGTGTAGTTTTTAATAACAAAAAGTAGTCATCGGAGCATTAAAGAGTAAAGAAGTACAACAATAATAAGAAAACAACATCATAATCATCATCTTTATGCAATTATACATCTTCATTATTTGTAACAAAAACTGTAATCGAAACCGTTTTGTATATTTTATTGTCCTGTTTTTTTTTTACATTATATTTTCAAATATTTATAGGGAGTTTCTATACGACAAATAAGTGACTGCTTTTATATTTTTTTTTATTTTCGCTCGTTGGAACGAAGTTATTTTAAAACACCAACTTAAACTTCTTTGGCAAGAAGAGTTTACTAAACTTCTTTGGCAAGAAGAGTGTGCATCGATTTTTTAAACTATCAGAAATACGTCTATAATTAGTGTTTTCCAGTGCGTAGATTTGTCGTTCACTTTCGAAGTTAAGTATCTACCATTTACATACAAGTTTTATACTGTTTTTAAAAATTTGGTAAAAGACTCTAATTTTCAATTTTATAGTTCAACAGTTTTGTAAACAACCCCTTTAAAACGATAGAATTTAACTTCCAATCTGGGCACAGGACTTATCACCTTCCAATGATAAGCACAGATTTGGTTGAGCAATTTTTGTATATTTTTATTCTTCTTATGCAAATTTTTGTTGACTTTTATGTTGATCGTGTAAGGGCTGCGCAATATTTTATAAATCAATTTGTTAAACCAGCTTAAAAATTTAATTTAAATCGTTGTTGATTCTATTGTATCAAATCATTTCA
Organism: Eustalomyia histrio; assembly: GCA_949748255.1. Lineage (NCBI taxonomy): Eukaryota > Metazoa > Arthropoda > Insecta > Diptera > Anthomyiidae > Eustalomyia > Eustalomyia histrio. The sequence continues at coordinate 203,639,621 of OX456523.1, read as the reverse complement.
TAAATATTTTTTTAATTCGCGAATTAAAAAAAATTGATTTTATTTGCGAACTAGAACAAAATAAAAAAAACATTAAAATTGACTTGCAAATGTCGGTTAGTTTTCTAGATATTCGCCATTTTGTAAAATGGTAATTTTTTAAAATGAGGGGTATCTCGAAAACTAAACTAGATAGGGCAAAACGTACAAAATTTTTGCTCTACTAGAGTATTAATATACTGCGATAATAAAAATCCCGAGGAGGCTGTTTTATAAAAATTCTGTGAAACCCTTCAAGTTTAAAAAAAAACTATTTTAATTCGTGAATCAAATCATTTTCAAGAATCAAAATAATTATTTTTTTGATTCGCGAATCAAATCAATATGGAAGATAAAAAAAATTTCTTTTTTATTACAAATTAACCCCATCTAGAGGTAGCCACATACCATGGACCATAAATTTAAAAATTTTTGAGATCCTGAGGAAGTTTCGTTCCATTTGAGTACTCACATTTAAATGTACCGATTTTTGGGGTCTGGGGGACATCACAGGCCCCGGCCTCAAAAATTGAATCTAGAAATTTCTTTTTTTTGAGTAACAAAGTGCACTTTTGCCAAAAATTTCAATATATGTAGGTATTATAAAAATGTTCAGATTTTGTTAATTTTTCATTTATGCATTAATATACAATTTATATTAAGGGGTTTCACTCTTAGTAGTATATTTACATATATTTTATACTACAAAGCGTGAACGACTTTTTCGTGTATTAACTGTTGAATTATTATGTAAAACAAATTTTGTCAAATTTTCATAATTGTTTGAAATACTTTTGAATAAACATTTATATTATTTATTGAAAAAAATCTAAAAAGGATTTTGTGTATTTCAGTTAACCTGAAGACCAGCTCAGCAGTATTAAATTTCAACATTTACTTCCCGCATAAACACAGCTATTGTAAATTAATCAATCAGCTGATTTTTGTTTTGTTTTTCATCAATTTGAAAACGTAAAATATTAAAAAGAATTTGAAGTTAACAAAAATGCCGATAATTACGGAAAAAGATAAAATTATAAATTTTTTGGAGCAATATGCAAATAACCAAATCGAATTTGCAGAGATTCTGGGTTGGAAGATACGGTATTACTTGTAATAATAAAAACCAATAGCTGCTGAATTTCTCTATATTTTATATACTTATTTTTTCACGCTTTTGTTTTAATTTTGGTTTTTTATTATTTTGATCCATTTTTCAACTTTATTTTAATAGTGACCACAAAATGAAAAACACCTGTTTTAGTCTTGTGAATATACAACAAGTATTTACTATACTTTTTTGTCTCGTATTTTAACCACAGCCTAGTAAATTTTAGTTTTATATATTTTGTTGTTGTGGTGTAGTAAATGGTAGTTCTTTTACTATATCTACAACCTTTACAAGGTCTACAAAGGTAGTTTACTACCAAGAGTGAATACCCTTATTCTTTTTTATTTGCACTTTATTTGCGCACCCACTACACTCAAAAAAAAGTTAGTAAAAAAATTTGTAAACGGTTTCCAATCCCACTTTACTATTTTTGTACTGATTTTTAGTAAAAAAATTATTATTTAGCAACTCTTTTTGCTATTTACATTTTACAAATTACAGAGTTTTTACAGAATATTTACAAATTTTTGTTGCTAATTTCAGAAATCATTTTACAAATTTTTGAAAACCGATTTGCTAAAATTAGCAAAAAAAATTACTAATTTTAAAAAAGTAGATATATAAGAGAATGTTATTTCTAATTAAAACTTACACCTACAAACTTAAATTGCCTTAAAACAAAATGGTTAATTCGTTTATGTTTTAACAATTTTTAAGATTTTTAAGCCTTTGATTTTGTTTTTAATTTTGCATAAAATATTTTTTAAAAAAATAAATAAAATAAAAAAATTGATGCTCGATAAAAAAATTAATTTAAAATTTGTACAAATATTCACAATATTTAGTCATTTTTTTTTCTGATTTTAGCAAACCGGTTTTAAATTCCGCTTTACAAAAAGTTTACTAAAATTTAGTAGCGGCTACTAATTTTTCTACTAATTTCTTTGTACTACACGTCAGCAGACATGTGTTGCTGAGATTAGCAAAAAATACCGCTGGGCTCAAATTAGCAAAATTTTCCGTAATAACAGCAAAATTTTTAGTTGCCATTACAGACTTTTTTTGGTGAGTGTACACGATCAACAAAAATTAACTTGTACGTAAAACAGCATTTGGCTGCATACGAATTAAAAATAAAAATAGATAAATCTGGTAAGCATAAGTTACAAAAGTAATTTTGATAATGTGATTAACTCGCAGTGCACAATTTCACCGCCCGTCACTAGTTCTAACAAACAAATTGCCAAGTTCAAGTGGCGCTAAAGTCGACCGCTATGTATGTACCACAAACGTTAAAAAAAGGAGCTTCCACATAGTTCCTCTATAAACGTGAGGAATTGTGTTTATAAAAAGAACGACAAACATACTTTACGTAAAATTAAAAAAAAAACAAGAATTTTATAGACGATCAGCAATCCTTCGACTTATTTATAAAATCAATAAATTCAGCCAAAACAATAACGTTATTTTTTGCAATATTTAAAAGGGGAGATTTCTGCCCTTGAATTTGATATATTTCGCATTATATATATTTCTACTTGTATTTATAGTTGAAATTTCTCTTTTTTCACGAATTCTATAATAAATAATAATAATAATAAGTTTTAATTTGTACCTTTATTAAAGGCCAAAAGTTACTTAACAAACAAAAATGTTAAGTTTGTATTAGAAATTCTGATGTTAAAACTGCGATCCTTTTGACAAAATAAATTTACATCATCTGCTGTTATTTCTAATAAAGCTTAACTAGAGAAAAATACTTTTAACTGAATGGAGTAGTACGAATTAATAGATATCCTACTAAGTATTCAGTATTATATCCAGTACAAAACTCATACAGCGGTATTCATAAAAATTTTAAACAGTATTTCAAATCAATTTTAAGCAAAATTTGCTAAAATTGTATTCATAAACGAATTTTAGCTTAAAATACCTTTTTTAAACCTTGTTTAAATAAACGAATTTTAAAATTGGTTCGACCCTATTTTAAACCTATTTTAATATGACATTCTTGCTTTGTGTTTATTTCCATTTTAAACATTTTTGCAAAAAATTGTCATTTAAACAAAAGAAGTTATTTGTTTTTGTTTAATAAATAATGGACCCTCTATATTTGATGAAAAGAATTGGTAAGAACCATTTTTATATGGAAAATTTGATATTTTTAATTGTATTTTGTTTATAATAGAAACTATTACCCAAATTTCAAACAATCGTCAGACGAAAATTTACAAAAAGAGGAGCGACCCGTTTTCAATTCCGGATAAAAAATTGAAGCAAAAATAATAATATTTTTGCATATTATTTATTGTGTTTTATAGTGGTGTGTTGTTTAATCAAAACAAAGAAAATAAAACCGGTTATTTGAATACTTTTTTATCTACAATAAAATCATTATCTATGTAACACCTTTATTGGGCATTTTGTTTTGACTCTTTTTCTTTTTTTAGTTAATAAACAATTTTTCATAAATTTTTTGTTTTGTAAAAACAATATTTTTCTGAAAAACGACAAAAAAAAAATAGATAGAAACGAGTACCGTATGGTTTAGTAATCATTGATTTGCATCATTACGATTAATATGACAAATAAAAAAATACAGTGTTGCCATTTTCAAGTTAAAAAATCATAAAAATTAGTTAAAATACTGATTATGAATACGAATTTTTAATAAACCTTTTTTAGGCTTAAAATGTTTTTTAACTAAAATGCATTTGAAACTTGAATTAAGATTTTTTTATGAATACCGCTGATAATATTTTAATTAATAAATTTTTGTTTTTTTTTTCAAAAGGCACCTTGACATTTGCTGTCCAAAAATATAAAGTTACCATGATTTCTTAATTTTTTTTATTCATTGTTTAGATAAATAATTGAGATGTTTCTTTGATTTGTTATATTATATAAGATACCACAATTAATAAAAATAAGTGTTATAGCTTCTGTTGCGTACTTTATTAGAAATTACGGAAGATTTTTTGTTATACCTTGGGTACCAAGGCTTTTACAGCTCACTAGACCGTACCACCCCTTACAGGAACAAAAAAGTGTGCCGTACACATGCGAATACAAAGTATTTTTGCAAGGCAATTTCGACTTTTTCGTGTATTTACTTCCCGCATAAACACAGCTATTGTAAATTAATCAATCAGCTGATTTTTGTTTTGTTTTTCATCTACTTGAAAACTTAAAATATCAAAATGAATTTTAAGTTAACAAAAATGCCTATAATTACGGAAAAATATAAAATTATAAATTGTTAAGACCAAAATGCAATTAACCAAATATAATTTGCAGAGATTCTGGGTTTGAAGATACGGTATTACTTGTAATAATGAAAACCAATAGCTGCTAAATTTCACTAACTGTCCATCTTTTATTACTTATTTTTTCACGCTTCTGTTTTAAGTTAGGTTTTTCATTATTCAACTTTATTTTAATAGTGACCACAAAATGAAAAATAAAAAAATCAAACAATAGTTTTCGCGGCTAAACGATCAGATGTTTTAGTCTTGTAAATATACAACATGTATTTACTATACCTTTTTGACTTGTATTTTAACCACAGCCTAGTAAATTTTAGTTCTATACATTTTGTTGTTGTGGTGTTGTAAATGGTAGAACTTTTACTATATCTACAACCTGTACAAGGTCTACAAAGGTAGTTTACTACCAAGACTGAATACCCTCATTATAAATGATAAATCGACGTTGTGACCATTTTGAAAAACACCTTTATTTGGGCATTTTTTACAAATAAAAAATTTAATATTTTGTTAAATTATTTGAAATAAGAAAAAAAATTACGAATTTATTACGAGAGGTAAAATAAAAACCATTTTTTTGGAGTCTTTTTAAAACACATGACGCTTTTTGCTGGAGCAGCGTCAAAATAGGAATCAAATTGGTTTGTATACCAATTTAATTGTTTTTATTTTGCTTAGCAATTTATTTTTTTTACTTCTCTTTTAGTTATTTGTTCCATTCATGAATTATAATAGTTTTTTTTTTGTTCTCCGTTCTATAGGATGAATGATATCATGCAAATATTTATAAAGATTAAGAACAAGAGTTTATAGTAAAAACAACTATTTTCATATACAATGTTTATCTTGTTATAAAATTTTCTATTATTTTATGAAAGATTTCTTAGATACCAACACAATGTTCTAATAGAAAAAATTTTTAATTTTTTTGCAGTTTTTACTTGTAGGAAAAACCACAGATTTTCACACTATTTTCTTGCAAAGCGGTTTTAGATACTGACTACTTTCCCACATAATCCAATGTACACTAATAGAAAAAGTCTGTAAAATTTCGCTCTAAATTTACTAAAAATTAGTTGAAAAGGGAAGGGCACTGCGGAAAAATTGCTAAAATAAGTACATCGATTTTTTTGTAAGAAAAACTGCCAAAATAAAATTGTTAAATATACACAGCGGTATTCATAAAAAAATCTTAATTCAAGTTTCAAATGCATTTTAGTTAAAAAACATTTTAAGCCTAAAAAAGGTTTATTAAAAATTCGTATTCATAATCAGTATTTTAACTAATAAACGATTTAATGATTTTTTAACTTGAAGATGGCAACACTGTATTTTTTTATTTGTCATATTAATCGTAATGATGCAAATCAATGATTACTAAACCATACGGTACTCGTTTCTATGTATTTTTTTTTGTCGTTTTTCAGAAAAATATTGTTTTTTAAAAGAAAATATTTATGAAAACTTGTTTATTAACTAAAAAAAGAAAAAGAGTCAAAACAAAATGCCCAATAAAAGTGTTACATAGATAATGATTTTATTGTAGATAAAAAAGTATTCAAATAACCGGTTTTATTTTCTTTGTTTTGATTAAACAACACACCACTATAAAACACAATGAATAATATCCAAAAATATTATTATTTTTGCTTAAATTTTTAATCCGGAATTGAAAACGGGTCGCTCCTCTTTTTGTTAATTTTCGTATGACGATTGTTTGAAATTTGGGCAATAGTTTCTATTATAAACAAAATACAATTGAAAATATCACATTTTCCATATAAAAATGGTTCTTACCAATTCTTTTCATCAAATATAGAGGGTCCATTATTTATTAAACAAATACAAATAACTTCTTTTGTTTAAATGCCAATTTTTTGCAAAAATGTTTAAAATGAAAATAAACACAAAGCAATAATGTCATCTTAAAATAGGTTTAAAATAGGGTCGAACCAATTTTAAAATTCGTTTATTTAAACAAGGTTTAAAAAAGGTATTTTAAGCTAAAATTCGTTTATGAATACAATTTTAGCAAATTTTGCTTAAAATTGATTTGAAATACTGTTTAAAATTTTTATGAATACCGCTGACAGAATTTTTGTTATATTTGAGCAAAAATTTAGTTAAATGAAAATATGAAATCAGAAAATGAAAAACAAAAATTTTGCTGATACATATCAGAGCTGTAAAATATTGCAATCGATTTAATTGCATTAATTGATTTCGCGTAAACGAGTGCTAATTTTTTGATTGCATTCAAAATCGTAAATTGATTGAAAAAAAAATTAATTTGAAATCATGAAATGAATACGATAAAAACGATAGAATCAAATTTTTGAAATCAATTTATATATTAATCTGTTGCAATCAAATTTGATTGCAATCGATTCGATTGCAATTAGTTTATTTGCAATCAAATCCTGTAATTGCAATCGAAATTAAATCATAATCAAAATCTTCGTTCTCTTCAAATAAAGCTCTTTCTTCTAGAAAAAAAGTTGACTTTGATAATTCTGAATTGCCAACATTGTCAATTTTTGTTTACAAAGTTTTGTAAAATTGGTAAACATAATTTTTAATTTCAATCAGTTTTTATATAGAAACAAAAAAAGTGCAAGAAATAGCGAAAAAACCAAAATTTTCATTTTATTTTGGATCCAATAAGTTTTAGTTGTTATATTCTAATATCATCTACCTTGCGAAATTGCAAAGAATTCTCTTTCGATCACATCCAAATAATTTGTTGTTTTTGCTGTTCTTTTTTTTTAAATTTTGTTGTTTTTTTGTTGTGTTCGCTAGAATAAAATAATTTGTTGCATTTAAATTTTTTTAATTCAATTGTTCTTTTTATTATTTACTTAGTCCACAAATGGGACTTATGCATTGATTGGACTAATTAATTGATAATTTCATTCCCATTGCATTAATAACAATTGTAATGAAATAAATTTCATTATAATTGTAATGAAATAAATTTCCTTACCATTGTTTGAGTTTATAATAATTTAAGGATCTGATTTTATTGTGTAATGATAATATTTTTGATTTTCATTACCATTACAAATGCACAAATTAAAAGAAAACATTAGCATTATTAAACGTCGTTTTATGTGTTAATATTTATGTTTATATTTATTTATGCAGGTTAATATTTTATATTTTATTTTATTATTTTCTGTTTTTATATACGTGGAGATTTTTACTAGAATCTGTTGGTTTAAAAAAAATGATTTTAAAATGAATGCAATCACTTAAATATTGCAATTTTGACAAGATTTAATTTTGAAATCTGTAATCATTTTGAAATCAAAGACTAAAATCAGTTTGGTTGAAATCACTTTGATTTCAATGTCAATTGATAGCAGATTTTTACAGCTCTGATACATATAACAATATTTTTTAATCTACTAATATTTAGCAAAATTTTTCGATGATTTTGACAGACTAAAATATCATTTCACATTAACTAAATTTTAAATTAATTATTGGAAGTTGAATTAATAATCAGCGTTTCACACAAGAAGTTGACATTAGTATATAAACCAATATTCCAGTTTCCAATGGCTTGCAAACCCATTGTGAATGAGCGTTTTTGTATTGGAATGATACATTCACTTTCAATACATATGTATATATGTTATTTTCTAAGTGTATATATCATTAATAATATTATTCATATTTGTACCAACTTGTTGTTATTAATTATTATAAATAATTAACATTTGTATCAATCTATGAAAAATCATAGGATGTAAGTTCTACTGTAACCCTTACACCAGTGGCGTAAGTTCATGGTCGCTGGGTGGTGCACTGCACAAGGGCCCATGACCGACAGGTGCCCTTTGTTGAGAGTAGTTAATTATTTTTTTTGTTTAATGTATTTCTGTATTTTTAAATGTATTAAAAATTTTACGTTAAAATTAGAAAATTCAATATATTAACAATCAAATAAAATTTTAAGGGGCCTTCGACGATCAATCTTGCTATACAACATGTCCAGCATTTAATAATGTATCGGTTTGTTTGTTTGTTTGTTTGCTATTTTTTTATATTTTATTAAATAATTTCAAAATAATACAATTCAATTTATATGTTGTCTCGCGCCAAAATGGCTTCGTGAGACGAGCTGGCAAAATATAATTTCAAATTATACAAAATCAAATACACGGATTCATGAAGCCATGCTGTACAGCATGCTTGATAGTATAATGACCGCTTGGTCAAGCAGAATTTCCACGATCATGGCAGAGAAAATTCGCTTTTTTTGACATAAAAGCACTGTTTGAAATAACGTTAAAAAGTACAAACAACAGTAGACCATAATATGCATCAAGTTTTTCAAAAAAATATTACAAATTTTAGCGACATGACGGAAGTTTACACAGCAATGCTATTATTTTACACAATTCTAGTGACATTAGCAAGTGCTGAAATATCATTTAGGAAATTAAAAATAAATTATTTGAGAAGCAAGATAGTAGAGTATTCAAAAAACCGGCCTTTTGGAAAAACGTTTTCGGTTTTCTTCAAAAAATCGAATTTTAAAAAAACCGGTTTCGGTTTTTGCAGAAAAAACCGTTCAACCGGATTTTTCGGTTTTTTTTTTTAAGTTGAATAAAAAGCTTATATAATTTGTTTATTGCTTTAATTACAAACAAAAAAAAAGAAATTTAATATATAAAGTAATAAAAATAAAAAAATACATTCTTTGAAAAAAATATTTTTTTATTGTATTTCATTTTAACATTTTATTAATTGGTTTTAATATTTTTAAATATAATATCTTAAAAATTTCGTTTTAAGACGATTTTTTTATTTGCTTTTGATAAATCTAGAAGTGGAAAATACTCTTTCACTAATATTAGATGTTGGACAAATAGTCAAAAGACAATGATATAAATTTTCCAACTTTTCAGTTCTTTTGTCACATTTATCAAAATATATGAAATTATCATATAATGATGAATTATTTTGTACTGTCTCTTTTTTAGGATTTTGAATACTGCTTATTAAACTATTTGAATTTGAAATATCCAAATAACAACAAAAAAAAAAAAACGATTATAAAAGTGTTTGAAAAAAAAAATAAAAGAGACCAAGTAACCCAGTTGGTGATGTAATTAAAAAACCGGTCAACCGAACAAAAAAGACCGGTTTTCGGTTTTCTTCGAATTTACAAAATATTCGAAACCGATCGGTTTTTAAAAAAAAGAAACCGGTTTTCGGTTTCGGTTTTTGAATACACTACAAGATAGGATAATCTAGATTTTTTATTCTGCCAATGACATCAAAATTATATAAATAAAATTTTTCAAACTATGTACCACTTAATAATATTTTGTGCTTGTCAGTGTTTTTTGATGTTTTGCACATGGGCCCTTGATGACTTAGCTACGCCACTGCCTTACACTCTACTGTCTTGTGTCATTTGCTTGAAACGTGAACGCGGTTGCCCGCGGAAACCCAATCTTACCAAAAAGAGTGTCTTGTAACAAAAATTGGGTAAATGAGAGCGTTCATGAGAGAGAAATTGTGTTTCTCCTTTTACAAGAACTTGCCAGGACTTATCCGTACTCTTTGTTTAAGTAAACTGGTAAAACTGTCAAATCAACACTTGCTGGTAATAAATCAGCTGTTTTGTATTTTTGAAAATGATTTAAAGTTATATAAAAAATTTACAATAAAGAAGATTTTGTTCTTAATGGAAAATACATTGAAAATACAGGGTGTCCGCCGGGAAGGTATACTACTTTGTTTGTTTATAATTTTTGATTAAATGAAAGAGAATGGATCTTATATTGATAAATGTTTTATTTAATGTTGGCAATTATGTATCGAATACAATATCAGGTAAATGTCCGCTTTTGTTAGCCTCACAAATGCGAGCCCTTTTGAGCACATTCTCACACATTTCACGCGGTATTTCATTAATTTCTTCACGAATATTTTGTTTGTGCTGCTTAAGCGTTTCTGGTTTGTTTGCTTAAACCTTTTTTAGATATCCCCACAAAAAGAAGTCCGGAGCAGTCAAATCAGGCGACCGTGGAGGCCAATCAACATCACCATTTCTTGAAATAACTTGTAATACTGCCTGTATGCGATGGTGCACCGTCTTGTTGATACCACATGTTAGTCAAGCCGTGCATTTTGTGTGCTTTCGCAGTATTTTAGGTATATTTATGTCGTTGTGAGATAATTTTAAGCTTACTCTCATTTTATCACACTTTACCCAAAATTACCTCGTACAATCCTATTGCTTCGAACACATAGAATTTTGTATCAGATAATGTTTTTGCGGGAAGTTCTTCATTACTTTAATATGAAAAAAAATGCGGCGGACGGTCATCGAATCTTGGTGGTGCAAGCTTACAGCGACCATGCTCTATATGAACAATCGTGTAGAAATGGGGTTTAGTCGCTTTAAATGTGGTGTTTTTAAGCTCGAAGACAAGGAACGGTCGCGTCAACCCGAAAAGTTTGAAGACGAAAATTTTGAATCATTGCTCTATGTGGACGAATGCCAAACGCTTTAGGAGTTGTCAGAATCCTTGGAAGTGGATAAGTCGACGGTCAGCAAACGCCTTAAAGCCATGGGATTGATTAAAAAGGAAGGAAACTGTAAGCCATACAAGTGACGTCGAAAGGCTATGTATGCTATGTATTTGGTGGGACCAGCGCGGCATGATCTACTATGAGCTGCTTAAACTTAAAAAAACCATCACGGGGGACGCTAACGCACTCAACTCAAACGATTGAGCAGCGAACTGAAGCAAAAACGGTTGCAATACAAAGAAAAGAGCGACATAGTGATTTTGCCGCATGACGACGCTCAGCCACATGTTGCAAGGCCGGTCAAGACCTACTTGGATACGCTGAAATGGGCAGACCTTAGAATCTGCGGCTTTGTCATCGGAAAAAGTCAGTATAATCTGAGAATTTATCCAATGGAAACCGTCTGTTCATGGTAGCTGTTTATCCAAAAGAAAAAGTTTTTTTCCCACAAAATTCAGAATCTTTGGATTTTTTTCATAGCAAAAAAGTCCTCAGAATCTTAAGTTATTTAATGGGAAATACTTAGTAGAGGAAAAAGTCAGTAGAATCTGACGTTTTTTTATATCAAAAAGTCCTTAGGTTTAATAGGTTGTTTCCATGGAAAAATTCTTTACAATTAAAACATAAACCATCACTTTCTAAGACTTTCAATATTTTGAAGACTTTTTCTCATAGAAAACTACTCAGAATCTGAGAACTTATTCCCATAAAAAGGTTAAATTTGGAAGAATTTTTCTATAAAGAAGACTAAATGTTGGTTCTCAATATTTTGGGGATTGGATTGGAAAAAATCCTCACAATCTAAAGGATTTTCTATAGGAAAAAGTCCTCAATATTTAATTGTTGCTTCTCAAAAATCTTAGAACAAACGGCGCTATTTTAAGTTTCGAATCAACATAACAAAATTATAATGTAAAAAATTCCGAATATTTTCCTGTTTTGTGATCCTAATTTTTAACGTTTTACATATTTTAAATAAAATTAATGCATTTTTTGACAAACACATAATAATTAACTTTGAAGTTTGTCTATAAATTCTCAAAAATTTATTTTTATGCTTGTTCGCCCGTTACATGAAGTTATTTCAATGAAATTTTGGTACACTGACTCATGTGGACATACTCGTAAGAACGAAACCTTTTGATTTTGGTTGGAATCGATCCATTTTTTTAGCTGTCGAAATTCGTAACTCATCATAAGCAGGGGTAAATTAAAACTGGACTTGATGAGATTTCAAATCAGTATTACGATAGTTTTTAAAGCAATTCCATATCGATCTATGAAAAAAGCACAATATTTAAACTCTGGCGGCCTCCATAGCACATTTACAGTGGGTATCAAAAATAGTTGTTTCTCGATTATTACTTTTCATTTTTAACTTTTTACTCTTCGCTTAAACTCTACTCTACTCTGTAATATATTTAAACCTAAGAAAGTCGCACATTTTGAATCGAAAATTTATTAAATTATACACATAAATTATTTTATATTTTAGGTTTTAGACACCTTTTAAATACATCCCTCTAAAATGGCAATTCGAATTTGAAAATTCGTAAAAGAACGTCGTAATATAAAACGTTGAATAATAAAAAAAAATTGGAAAAAATGCCTTTAACTACCAGTACATCGGCCCAACAATTGCGTCCATTAACACTAACTGGGCCAGAACGTGAACCAGTGCAATTTACGGTTAATCTAGTAGGAGCACCAGCCGAAGTAGAACAACTGGTGCAGCAAATTAAAACTGTAGCGGAACAATTTTTATATCATTGGAAAACATTTCCCATAGGTAAGGATTTTATCAACATATTTCATTGATTGGAAATTTGTTTCTAATAGAATTGTTTCTGTTTTTAGCACTTCCTCAACCACTATCGACCGCGGCTTTATCACTAAGTAGTTCAGGCAATAATGGTTCAAATACGGTGGGCAATCGTAAACCAAGACCCATAAATTTAAGGGATCTATTTATAGCTCCTCCCTTTGACGAACTTGATGCTGTGGCCTCAGATGGTACGGGTGATCCCAGACGTTTAACTAATTCTCAATTAAAATCATTACGAGAAAATGGGTAAGTTTCAAGTTTTTGCTACTTTATGAAAGAAATAAATTTAAGGATGTTTTTTTTTCTTAAAAAATTTATTTTTTTTTAAATATATTTTATTTTGCTATTGTTTATTTTGTTAAAAAGAACATATTTTAATTTAATGCGTAATAAAAGCTAATGTTATCCAAAACAAATTAAATAAACAATAGTTTGTAATCAAACATTGTTTTTTTTTTTGTTTTATATCTTATTTTTTGATCTATTTTCTTTTAAATAAACACACGTATATTTTCAACAAATCTTATATCAATACTACATACTTTATTTAATTTGGAATTTGGAATTTGGTTCCAATAACAATTCTCACAACTTTTTAACATCATCGTGATAGAATTATGCCGCATGTTTTTATTATTGTTCATTACATTTTTTCAATGCAGGGGAAATTAATTTCAAGAAAAATAATTTAGATTTATATACCAAAATTTAAGTTTTTGCTTTTGCAGTAAACAACTTCTTTGATATCAATCTCCCCTCACATTTCGGTTTTTTATTTCTTATAATTTTTTAAAAATATCAATATCTCAAATTTTTTGAAATATAATTCTCATAATTCTTCTTCTTGGCTATAATTCACACAAACCAAATCAATTTTATATATATTTTTTATTGCATTAACAAATTAATCACCACAAAAATATTAAAAAAAAATCTCGATAAAACAAAACCAAAAAAAAAAAAAAAATACAAACAAAAGCTTACAAAAGGATAAATATGGAAAACCCAAGAAATTAACTTTGGAACAATTGGAAACCATACGTAAAAATGGGTAAATACAATAAACAATAATCAATAATAATTATAAAATATTATAAATTAATTAATATCAAAGAATTTTTGTTTTATATACGAGGGCCATTCCAAAATTTTTGCAAAATTTTTGAAATAAAACAATTTTTTAGGTTATATATTTATTTTTTTTTCCAAAATATATGCCATTTTTATTTATACACTAATCCATTTTTAAAACCCAGTTTTCAAAGCATTTTTTTCACTTTCAACTTAATATCTCAGAAATCTATATTTTGAAGATTTTGTATTGAATTCCGTGCAATTTATTTTTGATAAAAAAGGGAGCAGGTAAAAATCATTAGTATTCAGGTCAGGACTGTATAAAGAATATTTCATAATTTCAATATGTATTTTCTTGTTTTAAATAATCGTTAAATCAGCCTTATGAGCACTAGCATTCTCATGATGTCAACGATTCGGGTTAGTTGTCTTATATCGCTATGACTTCCGGCAAACAAATGTTTGTCTTCTGATTCTCTAAAGTACCGGCAGCAACAGAACATAATAAAGCACATTCACAATTATAAAGTACCATACTATGCAGAATGGATGTTGTTCCCTTCTTCTTTACACATACAAATTTTTTGTATCATGCCTTCTCTATATTAGTACACTCCACTCTCCAGCATGGTTTAGTCCACCATTGTGAATCTAACTTTATACTAAAAAAAACACGCTATTTCAAAACACTTCTACTACGAACAGTTTTTTTTGCACTGTGTTAATTTAACGAAAATAAAATTCGTAGTTATTTTTAACGTACACAAAAAAAAAATATTACAAAATTCTGTTGTATTATTAAACATCTTTCACATCTTTCATTTTTGTAAACACATTCAAAATTCTTTTCAAAAAGGCACCAACAATGGATTTTGTAAATACAAACAACTTTTTGTTATATTTTTGTTACTTACTTTTTTTTATTTTTTAAGATGTTTTATATGAACCAGGTACTGAAACCAAACCCGAAGCCAAACCGGTTCAAGTTCTCTGTTTATAAATACTTTGCACCCGAACCTGCTGAACCCAAAAATTTAACCAGGTTCGGGTTCAAAAATATAAAAAAATATTCTTACTGTTCATGGCGTTAGAAATGTTTGATAGAAAAATTATAAAAAACATTATATTTCTTGCATGTCAGTTTGCATTGCTCGACACTATATCTAGTCCTTTTAAGCAAATACTTGATCGATGCAGAGCTATGTGCAAAAAAATCGGGAACACCGAAAATTTGTTCTTGAAAAAAGCAGTACTAAACTGTTAAACTAAATGGAATTCCAGTTATTACATGGTTCAAGCCTTATTGGAATACAGAATTTTTTGTTCGGAATTACTGGATGCTGCATTAACATGAATGATAATATTTGGAATATTTTTGAAGGATTCGTAGAAGTTTCGTAGTAGTTTCTGCTGAAACTACAAGAAGTATAGATGACTTTAGGCAATTTTTTTTATAGAACTTGTCTTAATTTTAAATTAGAGCTAATAAAAGATGTCAAAACAAAAACATATTCACAAGAATTATATTTAAATATTATAAAAAGAGAAAACCACTTAATTAATAATCTACTTTTGATTGCAGCATTATATCTAGATAGCAGATTTAATTTAATTCTAAGTCCCAAAGATGTTGAACATATTTCAAAAACAATTAAAATTTGCAAATGGAAAGAGAAAACGATAATTTTATAAGAGAATCAATATCTTGTTCTTCAGAAGATGATGAAGATATGCTCAAACAAGTTCTAGAAAAGAAGGAACGTTTTTCTTAATCAAATTCTACAATTGAGAGGGCCTTTTCAGCATTGATATTCATTTTGTCGCACAAGGAACAAATTTAAAATAAGAAAACTTAAAAAATATATTAATTATTAATTAAAACTATTTTAAATTTTGAACTCGAACCTGAACTTTTTATTTCGATTAACCCGAATCTGACACTCTACTAATTTGTTCCAGTGATTCAGTCCCTAATATGAATAATAACAATTTCGAAATGTTTTTACCCCCCCGTTTTTATTGTTATTGTATATTAAAATACACATATTTCCTCTGGCGGAATTATTTCGTTCCGTTAATTAATTAAAATTTTGTGCTTCTTATTTCTGTGTAGAATAAATATAAGAAATGTTTGTACATTTTACGAAATCAAAAATTGACAAACCATTCTTTTAACCGTACCAACCCTGCGGGAAAAAAACCTATCTGAGAACAAGTCACGTGATCGGTTCATTGTGATAGAGACCGGTCACAAGACCAGCTTGACTAGGCTTGTGCTAGGAGGGGGTCAATTGCCCTCTGTGACATGCCACAGGACTGGTTTAAAAGAACATGTAATGACTTTCAAACAGGTCACGCGATAGGTACTTTAGGAGCCGGTCCTCTTTTCACCTATCCCGTGATATGTATTTTCGCACCCGGTCCATTTTTTACCTATCACGGGTACAAGTCCCAATTCCTAACTGACCCCTTTTTCCCGCAGGGTAGCTAATAGCCGGTTGGGACATACGACAATAAAAGCAGAACGTAAAAAACACACAAATATTAAGTAAATTTTATCTAAACTCAATAATAAAAAAACCAACTGTATTTTAGCATAAATAGCTTTTTCCTTTGATTTCTGAGTTAAATAGAAATACATTGCAACCTTGCTTAACGCAACTAATAGAAATTTTGGCAGTTGCGATAACTAAGGTTGTTGCGATAACTGAGTCTCCATTTTTTTACGGTTTAAATTAAAAAAATAAATAAATTTTACCACACATTTTAATCATTTATTTTTAAAATAAATTTATTGAATTTATTAAAAATAACATAAACAACACAAATAATAAATGAAAAATACTCATTCTAATGTACAACCGATGTACAAATTGAATTTTTAAATTTAATGGTAAAAATATCAATTAAAAAAGTCAGAAATTTTTGACTGTGTTTTATTGCATGAAATATTTTTCTGCACTGCAATTTCACCAAGATTTTGGAGAAACATAACATCTTTTAAGGCTATTCTATCTTCCTCGGCCCATTGAACCCAAATGTTAAAAGAATCAATAGCATTCTGACATTTAATTTTAGGAAACGCTGGAGTAATGTTAACATTTTCAATCTCGTTTTTTAATACTTGTTATTGTTGATTTGTGCACTTTGTGTTAATCGCAAATCACTTTTGCAGATATGCCTCTATTAAGAATTTCACTTTTTTGTTGTATGGCGTTTTTTAAATAAAAAACACAAACTAATTGGGAGGAAAGTTGCGATAACTGAGGTTTTTTTTTTGAAAAGTTGCGTTAACTGAGTCAACAATGCAAACAATTTACGAGTTGCAATAACCGATGAGTTGCGTTTGTCTAGAGTTGTGTTAAGAGCACGAAGAATGTTGATGAAGGTCGTAGCGGACCAGATAATGCATTCCATTCAATTTGTGTCTAATAACTTTTTCTGTGTATTCTCCATGATTACTAAATAAAAGTAAGAACATTTTTTCATTTGAAAAAAATTTTCTATGATCTCGAACCAGACTAAAAATACATTTTCATATTAAATTAAAAAAAAAAAAAAACAACTATAAAATAAAAAGCTTTCCTTCACTCAGAAAAAAAGTTAGTAGAAAAATTTGTAAGCGGTTTTTAGTAAAAAAAATTATAATTTAGCAAATCTTTTTGCTATTTACAATTACAAAACTTTTACAGAATATTTACAAATTTTTGTTGCTAATTTCAGAAATTATTTACAAATTTTTGAAAACCGATTTGCTAAATAAGCAAAAAAAAATTACTAATTTTAAAAAAGTGGATATTGAATGAAATGTTATTCGAAATAAAACTTACACCTACAAACTTTAATTGCCTTAAAATGTTACATTAGATTAAAAAAGGGATCGGAAGTGAATATACCGACTCATGTCTAAATATAGACATCCACTTAAAATAACATTAAAAAGTTTTTTTAGTTCAAAAAATCACTCCCTAAAAACAATTAAAATTTGTCCTTAAAAGTTAAAAAAATTTACTAAAATATTTTTCAAAACAGAAACTATCAAATTAAAACAAAATGATAAATTCGTTTATGTTTTTACATTTTTTAAGCCTTTGATTTTTTTTTAATTGTGTCTAAAATATTTTTTGAAAAAAAATAAAATAAAAAAATTTTAATAAAAACCTTGTAATTGATCTCACCTTTCATGGGAAAAGAAATTCGATTCACGCATTACACAGGACATCAATTTCCAACAGACTGCAACTTATGTTTTATATATCTAAAATTTACTACACGTACAAAAATTCGTAGATTTCGTATATTTTACAAAAGGTTTTTACGGTGCAAAAAAAACGATATATTTTGTACAATGTACGAAAAGTTGCGTATATATTACGTACCGGTTTTTAAGTGTAGTTTCTGGTTCATATGAATAAATCTAAATTTTGTCAGCTGTGACTTAATTGTAAAATGATTTTAAACTACCAGCATTGCTGCCATTGAACTACTATTTTATATTATTTTTTTTTTTGCTGCAATCTTTAATTTTACGTGGATTTCAATGGGATCAGACATTTTAAACATCTGAATGTTAATGCATTATTTCTTGTAATGCAGTCTACCTTCCCAATACCCAAAGATGCCTGTAATTCAAGATATGTCTTGCTCAAACATAGACCCCACAGCATCGATTTTTTCTGGGCTTTTGGGCAATTTTAGCGGATGGAAATTCGTTTAAATTTTTACAATCCAGTAATAAAATTTTCTAAGAGATAAATCATTATCATCAAAAATCAAACAGTCGTGCAAAGCATTCCAGCCAACTTTTAAATCGTAGAAACCATCCAACGAAAACTTTCTCGAGTAAATTAATTTTTTTTATTTATTTTTTATTTTTTTCCGAGCCTTTAAGGCCTTATATGGCTTATAAAAACTACTCTGTAAAAATAGTGAAAACAATAATACAAAAAAAAAAGGATTTATATAATAATAATAAAATAACTATCATAAAAATAACAATAATAATGTAGTAATAATAAAAATAATTATAATTTTAAAATAGATTAATTACAATATAAAAAATAAATAAATATAAAACAGAAAATTCCAAATTTATGTTAAAATTAATTTTGCAAATGTCAATTTAAATAAAAAATTACAACTTATACGATAAAAATTATTTGTTTTTAAATTTACTAGTGAAAAAGCAATTTTGCAAAAATTTGCGGGATGACCCTCGTAAATGTTAATACATATTTTTTTTTTTTTAATTTTTTCATAAATATTTCATTAATTTTTTATAAGCGGGCATGTTCTGGAATTAGTGCGAATTCAATTTTGCGTGAAATTTAAATTCACCGTATTTCAGAGTTTTATTTGATTCGATTTCAGATTTACCGCATTAATTGACCATTGTACAATTAAATGTTTAAAGAAATTTGCAGTTCCACCTAAAAGTGAAATATACAGAACATGCCTGAATATAAAATTAAGTTAAATGTTTTATATGTTATGAATAGGGTTTGGAAGAAATTCAACATATTTTATATGCACTCAAAAAAGTTTGTCGGTAGAATATACTAAAAATGACAGTTAAAACGAAGGTATATGCAATTAAAAAGACGTCAGAGGTATTTATACCTTTAAAATTACTAATAATTTCGTTAGTTTCAATTGTTAAAAAATGACTACCAAATGTCACTAACTGTTGTGATCTAATAACTGTAAAACTTTTTTAAGTGTACTTGTATAAAACGACCTCTAAAATTATTAAATTTTATAATGTTCCTTAATGTTTTCAAATCGATTGTGTTTTAGACTAATGCTAGTGCTGGTTACCAGCGGGTATCGAGTTTAGAGTTGTATTTTGGACAGATAAAAAATGTTACAAAAATACAATTCGGCTAAAATGAAGATACTACTAATACAACTCTGCTACGAAGAAAAATCAAAAAGTTTATAAAAACTTGTTTTAAAAAAAGTTTTAAAAACTTGTTTTCAAAAATAATTGAATTGAAAATATTCAGAAATCTCGAACAACTTCAATGGTTTTCCATGGAAAATTTAAAAAAAAAACGATGTAAAATTTCAGAGTTTTCAAATTTTAAAAATCCGTTAAAAATAATGAAGATTATATCGGTCAAGTGGGCTTAGCCATTGTTGATCATCATTTGGCTATCTTGCTCGCCACTGCAATTTGCGAAAATGAAACATTAGGCGATCCGGAAAAGCATTCTTCAAAATGTCGATTGTCCACCAGTCCCATTTCATCCGCTCACTTGTCAGAGTAATCGTGTTACTCACGGCGTAAATGGCGCACCATGCAATAACTTTGAGTGGATGTAATGGTTCTTCGTGAACGATGCGTGCATTCTCAATGCCCCAGAAGGGCAAATTTTGTTTAGTTACGTAACCTTTTAAATGACAATAGGCTCCATTGCTCATGATATATTTGGAAAAAATAGTCACAAGTACTCCGTGCTCATGGCTTGTGGACGTGCATTCTGTATCTGTTTACTTCACAAAAGTTATAGTCACCTTGTAGAAAATCATCAATAATTTTATATAATCAATACTTTATAAGGATTTCAGTATTGTATGCTAATATTTTTAATAGAATATTTTTTTAATTATTGGGTGTATAACTTAAAAATGCGGGTATCTGCTTTTTTTTACAAATTTTGGGCGTTTATTGTGAAACATTGGAACAATATAAATTTATTCAAAGTATTAGCCATCATTAGCTTTTTCCCATCTGTCTGAGGCCAATAATGAATCAAGCCCATTTCGCATAGCCTGTTATGAAGTGAAGCATATTCCAGTGAGAGCGGTTTACATCGATCGAAGCATATGATAGTGGGACGGGACTAAGTCTGACCTATAAGGCGGGTGAGACAAAACTTTCCAACCACTATTTTTTAATATTTTTTAACTGGTCTTGCAACATGTGACCGAGCGTTGTCATGATCAAATTCTACAGCTTCATGTCTGATCTGCACTTTCGAGCGTATTTCGTCTGGCCCGACTTCAGCAGCACATAATAAATGGGGCTCTTATGGTACCACCAAATACAGTGCATGGATATTCGGCTTTGGCGTTAATTTGGCTTGTTGGCGGACTTTACATACCAGTAATGATTCGATGTAAAAATTACTTCTTTTTCAGAATCGTCTTTCAACTCATGTGTGGTACCCAATTTTCTTGCTTTTGGATGAATCCTGCTGCTTGCAACCGTTTTGAAATTGCTGCTTTTGAAAAGTCGTAAAAAATACAACTTTTAAAAAATTTTACCACTGAATTTATCATAAATAACAATCGAATTATAAAAATATATAATCAGAATTTAATATCTTTATAATTTTCAATTTACGCAAAACCATTTTGTATGGAGTCGAAAATTTCGACTACAATTTCGACAACCGTAATCAGGCCGAATAATCTTCATCCAGTAAGGCATCCAATTCATCATCTTAGAGCTTTGTTTTTGCTGATCTGGCCTGTCTTTGTCTTACGTGTCAAAAACACCACTTCCTAACCGCACAAACCATCTCTCGCACTTTGAAATCGATGGAACATAATCAGGATAAGCTTTGGTGAGCAATCGATGTGCGTCAGCTGCACTTTTTTAAATTGAAGTAGTAAAGCAAAACTTTCTGCAAATTATGCTTGGTTCGACTTTTCGAAGGAAATAAAAAACTTTGTTGTTTACACTATTTCGTTCAATGACTAAGTAATAATAAATGACAGATGTTTACCCTGCAAAAAAAGTTATTAAAGGCACAAACCATGTGTAAAAGGTACGCCATCTCATGGACGAACAATAACAAATCTGACGATTTCAAAATCAATGGAAGTTGGTATAAACTTCTAAAATTTTCTGTACATGTGTTGAATCCTTTGGCGTTATTTCTTTTAAAAACATCACGAAGAAATAGATTTTATTCATAAACATTGTTTTTAAAACCGATGTTTATTCAAAACAAAATATTATAGTGTAAATTTAGGTCATAAATACAGAAAAAGTTCTCTTATTTTCTTTTGAAAATTTGTAAATATTATTGCTCTGATATTTGTCAAAAAAGCAGAAATGGTGACAAAACGCTTTGTAATTTCTCCATGCGCCATCTGTTGTGAATACCGCATTTTTAAGTTAAACAGCAAATATTTGTGTTGTTTTGACTTTATTGATGCAACATAGACTGATTAACATTTCTGAAAATGCCATGAAATGTTTGAGATTATCAATTATCGAACTTTTAAACAAAACATTTTTCAAATTAAATTAAGAATTTTTTTTAACTTTTAAAATGTTTGAGATTTAGCAAAAACTGATCAGCAATTTTTAACGAAATAATTATTATATAAATAATTTACAAAATTATTGCATGTTACGAAACATTTTTGTATATATATTATTTTTTTATTTAAATTACAATGTAATTATATTTAACAAGTTTCATATACATATTTTAAATTAATTTTTAAATTAAATAAACTAACATTATTGTATTACAATATTCAATGTTTACCCTTTTTACGTTTTATAAGTTTACTATTATGTATTTTAATTCCCATATTGTGTGTAAATAATAATTCATAACCTTTCCTTTAAATCATTATTACTACCATTAACTACCATGTATATAATATATATATTTTTTTTTATTTTGCTTTAAAACCGTAATAAAATCCACCATTAATTGGCCAATTTGTAATAGTAAAGCTGGCTTAATTATAACACAATCTAATAAAGAAATTGCATGTTAGAATTTTAAAGAGATTTTTTTGACAGAACTTTTTTTAGAATTAAGATTTTATATTTCTTTTCTTTTAAACAGAGAATTTAATGTGCCTAGTTTACACTTTCCCGGTCAAGTCCATAAGTGGCGACTATCTCAGCTTTTACAAAAAGGCACTCTACGAGCTCATGATTCATTTCTAAGCGACTTAGCACTGGCAGCCCGTTTTCTAGTGGTCACCGCCAGAGGACGTATATTTTCACATTTCTTTTCTGTGTATCATGCTGTTCGTACTCTGTTGCATGGTCTGGTCAAAGTGATTGATATGTCAATTGGTGTACCGGCATTGTTGGCTCATAATTTAGATTATAAAATCAAAGAGGAAAGATGCCGTTTTCTTATTGCCGAACTTGTTTGTAGAGTAAGTAGAAATATTTTTAAATATGTGGTATGAACATAATTTTCGAGTCATCATATTTCTGAGCACTCAGAAATAATGCTTCATAAACGACTCTATAATATAATTATTTTTACAGCTATAAAATTTCGGAGTCATTTATGAAAAATAAGTGACTCTTATTTATGAGCTTTTTTAAAATTTTTTGCACATTTTTTCATCGCTGATAAATAAGTCATAAATGGTTCCAATTGTACACTAGATTTCCATTACTATTTCAATGATTCAAATATAAACTTTTATTAAAAGTGTTTTCGATAATTCTTGTAGGGTATTTACTAGAGCCCTCTATTATCCGGTTTTACTGTCGAACGGTCTACCCGGTCTTTACGGTCTACACGGTTAACCGGGATGTAGTAGTTTTTTCTCTTAGTTAAATAATAGAAAAATTTCTACAATTTATATAAATTTGATGTCAGAATTATGCAGATTATTTTTGCAAAAACACTTTGACATTTTCATACTATTATATGACAGGTACAGGAAATTTAAGAGCCAATATCGGAATATTTTTTGTTCCACAACTATATACCATTTTAGAGCTCTAAGTGAGAATTACAGCTAGATTATTTTTGAAAAGTCTTAGTCCATTCTGAACCAAGTCATAAAGACGGCTGACATGGGACCGAAACAGATCGTGTTGTTTCCATATAAATGTATGAAAAATGAGGCACTTTTTCAATTCAAGAGCCTGTATCGAAATATTTTTATTCCACAGCATTAAAAAAAAATTTTGCATTTCCAAGTCAGAATTACATCTAGATTATTTCTGTAAAGTTTTAGTCCATTGTCAACCATGTCTTAAAAACGGCGGACATGGGACCGAAAAAGACCGTGATATTTCCCTATAAATGTATGCAAAGTGAAGGACTTTCTAATTTCAAGAGTTATTATCGGAATATTTTTGTTCCATAAGTTAAAAAAAGTTTACAGTTTCAAGTCAGAATTACGTCTAGAATACTTCTGCAAAGTTTTAGTTCATTGTAAGCCAAGTCATAAAAACAACGTAAATGGGATCGGAAAAGACCGTAACATTTTCATACAAATGTATGAAAAGCGCAGAACTTTCGAAATTCAACTGCCAGTTTCGGAACATTTTTGCTCCACAACTTAAATAAATTTGTTCAATCTTAAGTCCAAATAATGTCTATATTGTTTCTACAAAATTTTTTACCCATTGTGAGCAACGGTATAAAAAGGCCGTATATTAAACCGAAAAAGACCGTTGCTCTTTCATATAGAACACATAAATATGTAGTATACGAAATTTTGAAGAAAAGCTATAGATTTTTTTTAAATATTAAATTATATAGCTCGGTTAAATGGGTTGACCGGTATACCCGGTCGTCCGGGCTAGATCGTAAAGATTGGATAGACGTTAAAAACCGGTTTTACACATCGGTAGACCGGGTAGACTTGTCGAACGGTTCTGACAGTAGCCTCTAGTATTTACATTTGAGTTTATAATCTCACAGATTATGATTTTACAATATATAAATGTTATTTTAATAAATCTGCCAATGTTTTATGTTTGCTTACATAAATTTAATGAATTTTTTTTGTATATTCATCTCCCTCTTTAGCCCGAATTCGAAGATTGTTTGGATGGTTTATGCTCTTACGTTCGTAAAATGTTACGGCGTGCAACTATGGAAAAATTCGATTTTAATAGTTGTGAAATCTCACAACCAGTGCCATATTTGTTCTTAACTCCAAAAGGACAAGAAATTGATTTACGATTATTTTGTCGAGATGTTATGCGTAAAGCTTTGCCCATTTTAATTGGAATCTTGGAAAGAGAAACACGTGGTTGGTTTCTGCATTTTCGTGAACGTTTAATAGCCGAATTGAGAGCTAAAAAATTGACAGATAAAGAAATTGAAGAAGAAGTTAATGAGGCTGTTATGAAAGAATATCTACAACGGGTATACACCTCGATATTGTCTAATCCGAAATTAACCGAATTGGGTGAGGGTATACCCGAATTGTTGGTACAGCAAGCTCAATCGGTAGTCATTATGTACAAGGCCGTGGATAAAGTACAAAAAGATATTAAACGTTCACGAGAAGACCATCAGAAATGTTTAGCAAATGATCATTCGGTTTTATCAAGAGTAGCACCATGGTTACGCACTAAACTACGTCATGCCGAAGAAAGTAAACTTTCCAAGTCGGCTTGGTCGGCGCATGAAGAAGCTTTAAAAATGTGTAGCAAACATAATCTTCATCAAACTGCCTACTTTTTGGGGCGTGACCTGGCCTTTATGAAGGAACGTGAACCGGTACTCTTAAAAGAATTAAAAAATGCTAAAACACCAACACGTAGTTTTCAATGGGCTTACCGTATATGGTCTCCTACATCGTGGATTATTAAACGAAACTTTCAAGGACAATCGGATGTTATACCCACGGTTATCAGTCAACAGGCCACATCCATAGTGACTCCCCGATCGGATCCCAGTCAACCGGTGTTTTTGGTAGAAAAAGAAATTATACGCACGACCAGTACACGATGGCCATTTTGGCGTTTATTGAATTTATTGCAACGTAATTGGTGTTGGACTTGGAATATGATGTTTTTATTGGGTATTCTGGTACCGTGGTGTAGTCCCTTGAGTTTAAGAGCCCTGTTCTGTGTTAAGCCTTTCATGCCTGATTTGGAGTTGTCGCAAATAAATGGTACTCTCTTTCCGCGCAAGACAAGCATAACACAGACTATGGCTTCGAGATTAATTGAGTTATGGCGACACATATCAAAATCAAGAACGCATTTTGAGACGGAACCGGATACGGGTAAATAATTTATGAAATTTTTTAATAAACTAATGTTATTAAATTTTAAATAATATAAATAAATTTAAGGTTGGCTAACTTATCTTAATGAAAGCTAACTTTAACACTATTCAGAGATATGTTAATGGAAATTTTACTCTTGGTTAAGGTAGTGAAGTTGATCTTTAACCTTAACCATGACTAAATTTTGCGTGTAAATAACCTTGGATAGGTTTATATTTGGCATAGTTTTAGATAAGTTAGCCGACCTAAAATTATATTATATACTTAACATACTTTTAAGGGCTTAAAAATGTTTAGGTCAACATTTTATAAAAACAATACCGGAAAATTTATGAAAAAAGAAACAATTTTTCCAATACAAATATTTACTTTTTGTGTTTTTCTTATAAATTTTGTGTATTACGAGGGTGGATCAATAAGTCCGTGACTTTTCGAATTTCCCTAGTAGTTATATGAAATGCAACACTGCTCTCATCAAGTACCATCTGTTAATAGACTACTGTCAAATTTTGAGCAAGTTCCGTCATTTACTTTGCGCTTAACAGCTGTTCAAAACATACAACCTCGTGGATTTTTTTAAAAATGGAAAAAAGTGAATTTCGAGTGCTCATTAAACATTATTTTTTGCGAAAAAACCGTCAATCAAACCAAGGAAAAGCTGGATAAATACTATCGGGACTCTATACCATCGATGTTGAGGTTTCTACACCCAAAACAATTGAAAAATTCACGATATGGTGTTGGCAGATTGGAGATTGAATGTGCGATAGATTGTGAAAGACATAGGCATCTCACATGACTCAGTGGTTTCAATTTTTAACGATCACTTGGGTATAAGAAAGCTTTCCGCAAGATGGGTGCCGCATTTGCTCACAATCGACCACCAACTGAATCGTGTGACAGCTTAGTTTCCATGGCAAAAATCCATGAAGTAGACTAGAAATTGCCTCCTCATTCGCCTTATTCTCTGGATTTAGCCTCCTCTGGATTTAGCCTCCACTTTAAGAAATGGCTCGGTGGAAAGAAATTTAGCTCCAACGATGAAATTATTGATCAAACAAATGCCTATTTTATGGACCTCGAAAAATCCTGCTTTTAAATGCAAAGTAAATGACGGATCTTGCTCAAAATTTGACAGCAGTATATTAACAGGTGGTACTTAATGGGAGCAGTGTTGCATTTCATACAACTACGAGGGAAGTTCGAAAAGTCACGGACTTATTGATCCGCCCTCGTATGTTCTAATGTTTCAAAAAGCCCCTAATAGTATGTTACATTTTATTGATATTAACAGAAATAATAAGAAATTAACAGATTCCTTATATTAATTATTATTTATTTTCTTGTTGTAGGTTTCATTGGAAAAGGTTTTACTCGCAATTTAAATCGTGTTTGGAATTATTTCGTTAAAGGTTTCCTTGGCACTATCGTTATACTATTTGCCTTTCCTTTACTTTGTCTGGCCTGTAGTTTACTAAGCATTACTCTGGCCTTAACTGCCCCATTATGGATTCCTGTTTTTACAATTCTATTACAGATTTATATGATTCTAATCTATGATCTAGATTCACCGGATAATTCTCGCAATCGTTATTGTATTTTATTAGAGGCTTTAATATGGAATATTTTAATACAAGGTTGTATACAACCAATAGCTGCAGTTTTAGTGGCCAGTATATTGTGTCCATTGGTGTCGGGATTGATACTGATAGGTAAGTTGTTTAGTTTTTGTTATTATTATAGAAATTGTAGAAAAGATTTTAAGGTTAAAAAACTGAACTGAACTGGGAGAATTTTTTAACTATTTAAAAATTTTGGCAGTTCGAAGAAAGAGAAATAGTTTTCTGTATAAAATCGTTGTAAATATACAAGATACCAAGAGTGAAAACCCTTAACATAAAAGGACTAACAAAAGGAAAATAATTGATGCAGTAACAAGAATATTTTAATATTTACATTTAAATTTTCCTTATAATCTGAAACATTTGAAAACTTTCAAAAATCTTGTATATCTCAATGATTCTGATAATTTTCAAAAACTTTTCAAAGATTCTGGGATCAATTCTTAAAATTCGAAAACAGAAATGATTTAAAGACTTCGAGATCAAAATTCTGAAATCATTTTTATTTTTAAACTGAAACGATTTTCAAATTAAATGTTTAGCAAAATCTTAGATTTCTCAATGATTCTGACATTTTTGTAAACTTTTTGAGTATTCTGGGATTAATTTTTGAAGTTAGAAGTTAAAAAACATTTGAAGATTTTGAGATGAAAATTCTGAAAGAATGTTTTGAAAATGAGACAGGTTGTTCTAAGATATCAAAATTTCATGCAAATTGGAAAATTTAGCTTGGAATACTTTCCTTACTGATTTTTTTTTAATATTCGAAGATAAATTTTTTATTTAAAATATTTGGAAGATTCTGAGAGAACAATTATATTTAATTTTTTTTTTAAATTCTGATAAGATTTTTTTTTACCTTTGTCTTTAAAAATTTCAACTTTAAATCATTTGACAGTTGGTGTTATTCGTTACTCATTGCGTCTACTCTGGGATTCTCTTACTTTTCATCTCTTCATTAAGAAATGTGGTCGAATACCGGCTTCTGATAGTTTAGCCGTTAAACGTATAGCCGGACCAGGCTTAGCACTAGATTATTATTTTATCATTAAACCAGAACAAGCTTTGGCAGCTTTTGAAGCTAAAATGGAACTAGATGAATTACAGGCCTATCAACATGCAATGGAACGTATTATATTGCAACCACAAAAGGATTTTTCACAATTTGTAGAGGCATGTTTTGGACCATTCTCGGCACAACTATCAAAAACTGGTCCATATTTGGCACTGGATCGTGAAGCTCAGGATTTAATGACAACATTACATGAGAAATTGGAAAAAAGAAGACGAGAATTGCAAACAGCCTTAACTACACAAGTGAAAACTAGAATAAAACTTAATACCAAGGAATTAAAAGTGAGTCGAAGGAAGATATTTAACATTATGTATGAATAGTGTTTGAATAATGTTAAACAATTTCCTATAGATTGCCATACAACTTGCCGCCCATATATTGGAGAAATACTATCCGTCTCATATTATAGCCCGATTATCCATTAGTGAAGAAGAATTTTGGGATAATAAGGTAAATTTCCTGCAAAATTTAAAAAAACAAGCATTGTGTTTCCTATATTCTATATGTTTTCCCATCAGGGTTTAACCGTCAATGATTGGCCTGGTTTGGCAGGTTTAATCTATACAGAAATCTTTAGCTTAGATTTTCTAACACCACTCATGGAAAATGATACACATTTTAAATTGGAACCACATGCCAGTTTAGATTTAACACGTTATACCGAAATGGTACAAAATGCCACAGAGGTTATCGGCTCCAAAGGCTTAGATCTATTGGGTAATGTTTATGCTCCTCGAGGTAATGTTCAAGTACATTTACCTTTCTTGGAGGTAACCGCCTTTAATCCTAGATCCAGGATAACTTTAACTTTCAGAAAACCTGAGAAAAGGTAAGAAATATTTAAATTAGTTATAAAAAATAAAATGTATATTTGTTTATTTTTTCATTGCAGGGACATTTCTGTTGGCTTAACCACACCTCGCGTTCGTGCCCATCGTGCTGCCCAGCAAACGAAAACACCGGATTGTCATAAACCTTGGCGTCCCTGGAAAAAGAAATCCGATGATAAAAGTTTGTCTGAAAAGTTATTAATACCTTTGCCGGTACCTCATCCCGTACATATAGCGATTAGTATTTATAATCGTGATGCTGAACATCCCATACCAATGGATTCAGAATTGGTTTGGGAAATTTTAAAATCAATAGAAGATTGTCAGAGTAGTGATGCAATGGTAAGTAAAGTTATGATGCTATGATTTTGGAACAAATTTTTCGAATGAAGAATCTGAGTTTAATTTGTAAATAAAATGTTTCGAAGATTTAAGATACATTTTAATAATTTAGAAATTTTTTCGAAAATCCTTATTTTCTACAAAAAATGTTTCGAATGAATTTTTTTTAGCAAAAATTTTCATGATTTTAAAATAAATCTTCTAAGAATAAATTTTGAAAAATTCTAAGATATATTCTGATAAGAAAATAATTTTTGGAAGATTTTAAGATTTATTTTTTAAATGAAAAAATATTAGAAGATCCTGAATGATATTTTTTCCAACATTTTCGAAGATTCTAAAAAAAAATTCTATTCGGAGATTGCGAAGTTTATTTTTGAAAATTTCAAATTTAGTTTTTAATAGAAAATTTTTTGAAATGTTTAAAATTATTGAATTTTGTAGATAATTTCATAAATTATTTAATAAACTTTTCGAAGTTTTGACAAAGTACCCGCAAATTAATTTAAAAAAATTAAATCCGTTCGAACATTTTTAGGTGTTTTAGAAAAATTTGGTAAATTTTAAAATGATTTTTTTTTACAAAATTTTCGAAGATTTTCATTAGAAAATTTAAAATAATAAATAAATTTTCTAAATAAAATTTTCGAAGATTCGATTTCGATTCTTTTTAAAATTCTTCTACGATTCTTCAATGATTTTTTTTGAATATAAAAATTTTCGAAATTTTGTATTTATTTTCTGAAATTTTGTGATAACAAACTTTTCGAAGATTCTGAAATACTATTCTTTTTTAATAAGATTCATTAAAAAAAAATTTTAAATTCTGAAATTAATTTTCGAAGATTTTGAAATGAAATAAAAAATGTTTTTTTTACAGATTCACAAATAAAATTTTCGAACATATTTATTTGAATATTTTATTGAAAATTCTAGAAAAATTTGCAATTAAAATGTATTGAATTTTAAGTCAATTTTGTATGACTTTCAATCTTTTAGAAATAAAAAAGTATTAAACATATAATGTAGAATTTCTTATGATTTTTTTTTTTTTGAGAAATTTTCCAAGTTTCGCAAATGAACATTTTTGAATTCGAAAATGGAAAATTTTTCAAAGATTTTGTAGTAAATTTTCAAAGATTCAGAGCTGAATTTTTAGTAGATTATTTTGTCAACATTTTTAAGATAAATTAGTTTTCGAGAATTCTGTGTTAAATTTCCTATGAAAAACTATTTAAATATTGTGTTAAATTAATTGATGTTTTTTTGATTGATTAATTTTTTAAAGACTTTGAGATGAATTTGCTATAGAAAATATTTCGAAGATTTTTAGATCAATTTTTGAATAGGTTTTTTTTTTTGAAGATTTTAAATAGAATTTTCTTAAGATTCAAAGATGCTATTCCTAAGGCAAATTTTTGTAGAATCTGAGATGAATTTTCTGTTAAGAATTTTTCGAACATTCTGAAATGAAATTTCTAAAGATCCTAAATAAATTTTTGAATAATTTAAAATTTATTTTTATTTTTTAATTAAATTTATATGGAAATTTTTTTTCGAAGATTCTAAAGTAAGTTTTCTTAAAATTCTACACTAAAACTAAATTACACAAAATCTTTTAAATTCTAAAAATAAATTTAAAATTGTATGTATTTTTTCATCGGATTTCTGCTTTTAGTTCTTTCTATATATTTTTATACTTTGGCAACTAATAAACTGAAGAGTCTAAATTTTTTCTTAAATCTGAAAAATCCAGATTCTTCAGTTTAAAATATATAGAAAAAATATATTTTTTTTTAATAAAAATGGAAATTGGAATATTGTTAGTACATGTACATATATTTTTGAGTACATTTTATTTAATTTTATTGGCCAATAAGGCTACTTGTATTCTAAATGAAATTAAATTTTGTTAGTGTGACTGCTTTTAATCGAGGGTTCGCTTTAAGCGAGTTCGTTTAAACAGATGTTTTTTATATGAAAATTGTTGTCAAAGCATCCGGACTTTTAAATAAGTTCGTATTAATCAATAAATATCTTTTAGAGAATTTTTAAATTCTAAAACAAAATTTCTATTGAAATTTTAGAAGTTTCTATGATAAATTTTTAATTTAAACACAGATACATTTTCATAGTGCAACTTAAACATTTTATATTTCTTATTTTAGGCTGTAGCTCAATCTGTTTCACGTTATCGTGGAGCTATTACAGAATC
Source organism: Eustalomyia histrio (assembly GCA_949748255.1). NCBI lineage: Eukaryota > Metazoa > Arthropoda > Insecta > Diptera > Anthomyiidae > Eustalomyia > Eustalomyia histrio. The sequence goes on along the minus strand of OX456523.1, from coordinate 203,607,721 downwards.
GAGTAATGATTCGCTGGCATCCAGCAGTAGTTTGGGAAGTACAAGAGAATCGGGATCAGCCACTGGATCTGGATCTGGTATTGGAAATGGAAACACCGAAACATTGCCTTGTGTAAACAGAGAAGTAAATATTACATTTGTTTCATTATAAATTAGCTGTGTTTATGTGGCTTACTATCAACGTTGGCTTGTGTCATTCCCCCTACAAATTTTACATAAGCCAGCTTTGATAGCTTTCCGCATAAACACAGCTACTTATGGCTTAATGTAAAAATACCCAAAGTTAATTTTTTATTTCTTCAGAGGTAAAGGAGAAAACTCAATGAAATTAGAAAAATTTTGGATATAAAATTTTTTTTATTGCAATATTTATTTAAGCATTATAGGCTACAATAAAATGAAAAATTACATTAAAGGAAATAATATATTAAAGTTTTTTTTAGATTTTTTTCAAGTTTATTAAATATTAAGAAATAAAAAAATTGAACTAGAATCTGTCTTCGTTAAGCCATCGATGTGTAACTTAAATAATTTTTTTTTTTGTATTTTTTCTCAGGTTTGCACTCAAGTTAAAGTTGCCGAAGAACAACCGCCCAATTCGGGTTTTCATTGGACCCTAAGTAATTGGGGTGCAGCACAAACTGCCCGTAGACGTACCAATTCAAATGTACGTGTAGATTTAGCCAGTCCTGAAGATATTTCCTTAGATACAGACAGTTCAAGAGCTGTTTTTAATCCCTATGGAACAACAGTTTAAGACATATGCGCTATATCTCCCTCTCTCTCTGTATCTCTCTAACGACAAACACTCTCTAAAAAACAATGTTATATAATGGTAAATTGCTTTTTTATTATATTTTTATTAGATAAAAAACAAAAGAAATAATTATTTTATAAGAACTAACACTTTTTATGTGTTACAAAAAAAAAAAAAAACAACACAACAAAAATTAAATACGTGTGTTCGTTTGCCCAAAATTATTACTACTTTTACTACAATTGAAAAATTTTGTTTCTTTTTTGTATTGAAATTTTCCAGTTGTAGTTAAAGTAGTAACTTGTAGTAAGTAAATGAACAGACATAATGTTATAATTTTTAAATTATAACAACTTAAGTCATTATCGAACAATTCTAAAAAAACTAAAAAAAAAATCAAACTACTTTAATCTATATTCATATATATATACATCTATATATTTCCATTTATATACATATATCTTTACATAGGTATTTTACAAAATATCATTACAAAAAAGTATGTAATATTTCCACTACACTTTAATCACAAATTTACACTATCTCCCTCCCTCTCTCTCTCTGCGTCTCCCTACCTTCCTGTCCTTAATTACAAACAATTCCAATTTGATACTCTATGCCCATTCTAGATAAGGAAACATGTATTATAGAGAGAGAAACTAGAAGCAATTTTTGCTAGTTTCTACAATTTTTTTTTTAATTGGATATCTTTTTCTAGTTTTACTAAATTTCTTTCTCTTATACACGCTTCTCTTAAGCTTCCCTATTTTAAATATTTATATTTAAATCTAGTCGTTCATACAAACAAAAATGAATTACCATTAACACCAAAAAGTTTAAAATTTATTATACTAACTATTTCTTTCAACTCATGGCCACATATAACTTTTGTTAAATTGATACTATTTAAGAGGTTTTGAAGATTTTCTATCAAAAAGTTTAAAAAACCCAATACACTAAAACAATTAGCATATACATATATAAAAAAAAATTGTTTAAAAACAACCCTGTCACAGAAATATCTTTGACATAAAAAAAGTTTGTAGCGAAAATTTACGGAATTTTTCAAGAATTAATCAAATGCGTTTTTTTTCTAACAACTAGGGATTAGGGGGTGAACGAAAACAATTGTATTTAAATTGAATATGTTTTTAATTTATAATTATAATTTTTAAAAAATTTTAGGCATCTATTTCACTGTATTCCAAAGTTTTATTTCATTCGATTTACGGTGTAGTTGGGTTGAGTAGTCTGTACAATGTTCTTCAGGACATTTAGCCATTACATGATCCATTCAATATCTGCATGTCGTATCTCGTTCATGTCCCATTTTGTTTAGAATGAAGGGCTTATCTACTCCTCTTTTCATTGTATGATAAGAACTTCTTTGAATGTTTCAGTGGTTTCTGTTTGTTCCAATATTCAATGGATTTCGTCTTGATCAGTTGAGGACTCGGGCCTACAATTGGCAGTTCCGCACCTAGTCTCGCTTGTTCATCAGCTTTTTCATTGCCTTCATGCCCACTGTGACCGGGTACCCAAAGAAGTGTTACCTTATTATTTGTCCCCAGTTGATTGATGGCTTTATGGCATTCTAGCACTGATCTATGGTGATAGATAGAGTTTTTCAGGGCCTTTATTACAGCCTGGCTGTCCGACATTAAGTTTATATTTGTTCTCACAAGACTCTTTTTCCAGAAGTTCGGGCGTTGCTCTATAGATAGCATCTAATTCTGCAGTAAATATCTTTAGTTGAATCTATGCCCAGAGGTATATGAATTCTACACCTAGGTCCGTTCCAGCTCCGCTAGAAGTTTTGGATTGGATCCGTCAGTAAACCACTTCTGTGCACTTTCCTTCAACCATAGGGGGATCAAGTTCCCAGTCTTCTATTGTTGGGATTTGAACTTTGTATTCTCTTCATTCGATTTCAACTTTACTGCAACAATTAACCACTTTACAATCATAATTCACTTAAACTAAAAGAAGTTGAGAAAAAAAGTTATAGAATTTTCACTTTCATCTAAAATATTTTTAAATTTCAAGTTTTCCTGTCTAAAAATTGCTGTATTTTTTAAAACACTTCTTTATAAAGTTGTTTGGGTTTACTCCATTAAAACCAAAAATTTTATAAAATTTGTTTCCACACAAATATAATATACAAGAATTTATTTTTTATTTTTGGTGGAAAAGTGACATGTTGGGTTTGTTGTGTCCGGGTATTTCTTTTGTGAAATGAATACACATACAATTGCGTGTTGTTCTTGTTGTGGAAATCGAATAATTTTATATGGATTCGCTTTTTAGAACGCCCCCGAATGTTTCCTTTTACAATTTGAAGCATTTAAAGTTTGAGTGAAGTAATTTTTACCTGAATTACAATCTTTTATGCTTAATCTTAAAAAATATATTTTCGAATATTTTTTTTTAACTCTGGATATAGTTTTCTCTAAAAATTTAATTATTTTTAAAAAATTTCCCTCATAAGTATTTAATTACCTCTAAAAAAAATAACTGTTATATGCCATGTTGTTGCTTACATTAGTTAATAACTTTCCTGATATTATTTTTTATTTTATAAATCGAAACAATTTTTCTATATTATTTAATTATATGTATAATTAATATGTTTAAATATTTTTTTTACTATTTTTATATGCACTGAGATTATTTTGTTTTTTATATTGCTTTAACTACTCACCTCGTTTTTTAATATAATTACTAGGCTAGCTATGTGACATTTTTTTCAATTTTTATTTTCTATAGTTTACTAATAAAATTTTTATGCTTCTTTGCAATAAAACAAAATATTAGGCTAACAAAAAAAAAAAAAAAAAAAAATAGCTTGTAAACACAATGTTTTTGGCTTTAAAAAAAAAGCTAAAAAGAAGCAGTAAAATAAGCAGTTAAAATGGAAAAACAAACAGAGAAATTTCATTAATTTTTATTAGTTTCTTTATAAAAATGTATTTAATTTGATGCTACATTTCTTAGAACTTCGGCAGTCAATCAGTAAAAAATTTACAAGTTTTCCAAGAAAACGTTTAGTTCCACAAATGTGAGCGTAGGTCTGATGGGATTTTAAATATAAATAAATTGCAAAATGTAATTGAGATCTCTCACGTCTGATACATGTGAATCTCTTCCAGTTCTGCTGTAGCAACTTCAAGGACATTTCCTTCACAGATGATTTTGTGGTTACATTGTCAAAATTCGATGATTAATGAAAATTCGTTAAAAGTTATTCTAGAACTTTTTTCTAACGATATTTCCCAACAAGAAATGCGTTCCGTTTACGTACCGTTTTTGGTCAGTCATAAACGGAATTCAACTCCATTTTAAGGAACATCGAAAACGAATCCGTTTAAATATCGTCCATGACGGACCGTTTACGAACCGATATATTGGATGAAAAATGGAGTTGTCCGTTAAAAGTCCTTCAATGGATCGGATGAAAACGGAGTTGTCCGTTGAAATTCCTTCAATGACGGACCGTTTACGGATCCGTATTCGTTCCGTTTTTTTCAACAAAAAACGGATTTATATTAAGGCCTAAATTTTTTAATTTGAATAACAAATTATAGTTTTTTTTTTTTAATTTATTTATAAAGATTTGCATTAAAATAACAAAACTAAACTTTACAAATTTAATTAAATGAAATATTAATCTCCAGCATAAGTAGCATCTTTATTCATCACTCATAACCGCCCTTGAATATTATGAAAAAATAAAAAAAAAATTTATTTAGGTTTAATAGGTGGCGTTTACGAAATAATGTAGCATACAACGCAAATTTTCACATTTTTTTACAATATTTTTATTTGCAAAATTGCATAAATTTGCGCACATTACCGTAAAACTTGTTTTAAATTGAATATTTACCTCATAGATATCACTTAAATTTATTTTCGGTGTGAGATGTAAGAGAGCATCTGTTTTTCTAAACTTTAGCGTGCGACCTGTATAATGATCACAGACATGTTTTGGTTATTCGTTTTTGACACCAAAACGAATTTAAAAGTAGCGGAAGGAAAACTAATGAAATTCGAGGAAGTCCGTATTTGACGATACAGAAACGGATGCAACAAAACGGAGTCAAAACGTATTATTTTCGAAAATTCAATTATACGGTCCGTTAATGTTCCGTTCATGTACAAGCTTTGACGGATACGTATTTAAGGTCGGTAAACGTGCAATAAAAGCCGGATTCATGAATCCGTACGTATTGGAGAGTCTGAAAAATTGTTTCTTGGGTTCTAGTTGAAAAAATCGTTAACTATAGAAACTTTTTGAAGTTCAAGTTAACGATTTTTGTGGTTACTTTATAAAATTCCAAGTAAATAAATTTTAAATTAACAACTTTTGTCGGTATCTCTTGTCAACAATTTTAAAAATTACAAAATACCGTTTTGGGTAACTCAACCGACAATTACCGTTTGTTAACAAAATCGTTAAATAAAGTTAGGGAATTGCACTATTGAATGGCCAACGTCAAAAAATGTCGACGGTCGATGGTTTCTTGATTCAAATTCATCCGGACGACATTGTCGTCAGTTAACCCCGTTGTGATTTACCTCTAATGAATATTTCATATTTGTTTTTACAAAATATTTATCAGGATACCATTTCCGAATGATTTGCAAAGCTGTGAAGCAAGGGAAATAATAACTCTTCACTCATTTAAAAACAATGATAACAAATGACAGTTTTTATCACTTTACAATGATACAATCATTCCGAATCGGTACACATATATATATTTATGTTAAAGGTAATGGTATTATGGTAATTTAAATAGAGGACCTTAGAATGTCGTCATATGAAGAAAAGAGTTTGACATGGTGTTTCCACAAGACATTCGTCGGAAAACGAACGAGTGACCACATCTATTTTATTATTTTATTTTCGTTCATCTGAAGCACAACGTGATCTGGTAATTACTCCTAAATAAGCTTAATTTTTCATTTTACTATGTATAGCCCTTAATACTCAATTCGATATTGTAAATTAAATTTAAAGAAGATTTTTCGAAAACTTTTGTGATAAATAATCTGTTTTTTCGAATTTCTTGAGATATAAAGGTTTTTTATTTTTTTAAATGTGTCACAACTTTGAGTTGGCATCACTGCTTTATTTGACAACCCATTTAACAGCTGATAGTTGCTTTTTGTTTAGTTTGCAACGCGTGCAAATTGTTGAAATTTTTAATCAAAATAATTGTTTTATTCGTCAAACTCATCGTCCTTCAGAGTGACTAACTCGGCACTGTTTGGCGTCTCACGGGATGCACATTATCAGTAACAGTAAATGTGGTCCGTAAACGATCTATTGTTCTTCGAATTAGCCGCTCTGACTGACGATTATGTATGCCAAAAAAGGGCTATTAGACACGCTAACTTGTCTGAAGACATGTACGATGGCATACTTTGCGTTTTGCTATTACACTGTCGAACGCTGACGGCATACTTCAGTACACAGAAATTTTTGAAAGCGGAAAGTTGTAGCGGCTATGGTTATCAACGAAATAAAATAACATTAGCAAAAACTTTTTTTTTTCACAAATTTCCAATACATACACAGCAGCGTCAACAAACGGACTGAATTTTTATATAAAGTATGGAGAACACGTTAATAGACGAGTACGTTGGTGTGCGACAGACATCAGAAAATCAAAAATTTTTGAAAACCAACATACATGTCTGACGTACTCGACATACATGCTGTTAGACAGTGGGTTTTGATATGCCATTGTACATGTCTGCAGACAAGTATGCGTGTCTAATAGCCCATTAAAATGGAAGAAGTCAATTAAAGATGTGATGCCAACTCAAAGTTGTGACATTCTTAAAAAAATACCCTATATTATGTGTTAACAAACTTTCATTGAATTTACATCTGTAGAAATTTTCAAAATTGCTAGAAAAATTAAATTTACTATTTTGTTTCGAATATTCTAAAATAAATTTTTGATATTCACAGATTTTTTCAAACAAATTTTTAAAAACTTAATTTTAAGCTTTCCTACAATTTATCAATTTTTTTACTTTTGACATTTTGCACTTCTTACGTGTGTTGAAAATATTTCAATTATAATTATTTTTAAATAGAACAAATCTTATGCTTAATAACAAAAATTATATTCTAAATTAAAAAAAAAAAAAAAAAATAACCAACAAAAAATATTTTAATAATATTACAAAAACAAATCATTAAAAATTAAATAATTTACTGTTAAGTAGTTAAACGCAAATCATATAAATTGTTTAATTAAACAAAAAATAAATACTAAAAAAATTAATATATTAACAATCATTATAATAAAAATCTCAACTCAATCACAAAGATTTATACTAAAACCTATTAGAATCCAAATTATTCAAATAAAGCCAACCTACCTACCCCGCCCACAAAACACCCTAAGATACAAATTTCTTTTAACAAAATTATTATTAAACACCAAAATTATGTTATAAATCTGAAGAAAAAAAATACAAATAAATTATGTTGAAAACATTAAATCAAACAATTCATTAATAAGATTAATTAAATCATTCATAAAAAGAAACCAATAATAAAGTGTTAGTGATTTATTTAAAAATATTTTCAATAGATTTAACAATTTTTTTTCAATATTAAATAAAACAATTTCAAATTGTTTTTTTTTTCTACACTATGTATTATGATATATTTTAAAATAATTTCTGTTCTACATATATATTCTTTGGTATTATTTTGAAACATCCCATGATTTAAGTATTCCTTAAAATTTTTGTAATATTTCAATTAAGTTTTTTTATTGGATTATTATTTATAAAATATAAACAAAATTATCTATGATTATCACAAAATAAAAAAAATAAAATATGATTTATATAATTGTATCAAATATAAGTGATTTATATTTTAAAATGAGATAAAAAATTGTAGATTAAAAAAAATCCCCCAAAAATAAAAATTTAAATATGTTAGAATCAAAAATAATAAAAAAAAAATTATTTATAAAAAATAATAAAAAATTTAAAATGTTTGTATAAAAATTTGTAAAAATTTTCTTATACTGCGCTGTTCTAAGTTTAAATTTTAAATAGTCGGAACCCTACAAGAATAAGACCGGTTATATGACCCGTCATTTGATTGGTAGTGTTGACGGAAATACCCGTCAATGCGTAGAAGAAAGTTTCTATTAAATCCTTAAAGACAATATGAAAAACTTGACCGAAACTTTATTTTTTTAACAACAAAAAATGCAATTTATATTAGTTGTTTCACTCTTGCATATATGCAAGAGTGAAATGACAGATATTTTATTTTGTTTATGTGTTAGTTTCAGTTATCAATTTCTTGTAGGGAAATTTGCTGTTTTGGGATACACATTTTTTTATTTTCGAAGTTGCATTCGAAATTCTTTCAAAATGTCAAATGCACAAATAATCATTTGAATTGTTCTTTAAATTAATAAGCATAATAAATTTTGGAAAATTTATATAAGAAAAATTTACTGGACCATTTGTTTTAAGTTATCTTGAAAAATTGATTCAGAAAATATTCGAAAAGGATATCGTGAGGGAGGTATCAGATCCTATTACAATGCTGGAATCTGCGTAAGTTAAGGTTTCGAAAGAAAATGTTAAAAATTCTATTCTATTGCAGAAGTAATTTTTGTTTGTATTTAATGTTTCGAAAGCAAATGTTAAAAATTATAGAATTTTTTTAAAAAAATTTATTTATATATTTGGGCAATTCGCAGCCGATATTGTATTTTGTACGTTTTATCGAAATACACTATTTTGTTGTGAACAGTCTGTTGTATTTTTTATTGTAAAACATTAAATAGTAAAAAAGAAAAATAAAAATATTTATAAATTTAAAGAAACAAGAAGAAAAAATAATATGGAAAATAAAGGTGAAAGTGAAAAAACTGGCATTCACTTTAGACTGATGTATTATGATACACAATACAACATTTAATAAACACAGGAAATAAAGTTTTAAAGTTGTATCAGATTTTTATGTGTAAATTATCAACAAAAATTTTACGCTTTTGAAAAGTAAAACTACAACAGATACAGCGATTCAATACCCGTTGTGAATTGACGATTGTATTAAATTTTTAACAAATTTCTACATTTAAATAAAAATTAAAAAACACACATTTCATATTTTGATACATAAATGTTTTTTTTTATAGTTTAAAAAATATTTTCTAGGAAAAAATGCAATCGTTGTTTTTTACACCGAATTTTCCACAAAATTTTGTTATGGATGTGGATAACAAAAAAAAATCCAAATGTAATTTTTTTATGTGGATTCGGATCTAAGAACAGCGCTGATAGTTTGAAAACTTTTTTTTTATATAAAATTTTTTCTATAGCAAATCCTTCACGACATGAACTTCAAGTTCAAAAAACTTTTTCCCTAAACAAAAATTTTAGTTGCTGAATAAGTTTTTCTATAGAAATAACCTTTAAATTCTACAAACTTATGGGTCGATTATCGATGGCAACCGAATCTTAGTGGCGTTGCCAGTTGCCAAAATGATATTACGTATGGCAACTGGCAACTGATAGCTGTCAATTTCAGTTGCCAAATAGTGATTGTATTGGCAACCACAAAGTTTTGGTTGCTGTAGGTTTTTAAAGCAAAAGAAAAAAGGCGGGAACATTAAAATTTAAGTATATTTATTTATTGTTATAAATATTTCAAGATCTGCAGCAACCTCTTGCTTTAATGGGCTTTTGTTCCACATGAAGGCATCATGAGTAGATCCAGTATGCCTAGCATCAACATACCTTATTTTCATTTCGTAATCGCACAACTACAAAGAAATCATCTTGATCAAAAGAAAGAAAAATTGTTAAATAACTTACCAGCAAAACATTCAAACTAAAATATCCTTTCCTGTTTATATATAAGGGACGAATGTCTTCCTTCGGTCCCATTATATGTACGTGTGTTCCATCTATACATCCAACAATCCCTGGAAACTTCGTTTTCGAATAAAAAAGGTTTTAATTTTTTGTTTTTTCTTATTCCGACATTTTTAAAACTATACACAAGCTTTTGTTCTATTAATTGTACGACTTCTTTTAATACCACCGACAACGTTGGTTGAACCATTCCTAGATTGAAGTCATTGCCGTGAGATTTTTGAAAACTTCCTTCAGCAAAAAATCTTAAAGCTGCGCAAACTTTTAATAGAGGAGGTATTGCCTTTGAACGACGACTTTGTTTAAGGCTTCCACTAAATATACCACTGCGTCTTTTGGAATACGAAAATAAGCATTGAAACTATAAGAAGCAACTTTTTATTGAAAATTATTTTAAACATCAAGATATACTCACAGTACAGACGGCAATTCTAATAGATTGAAGTTGTCCCTCAAGTTCTGTCTAATAGATGACACGTTTGAAGCCTTTTCATCGTCATCAAAAAACAGTTCCACTGAACTGGCATATTTAAAATAATTGTTTACACAATTTCTTTTTATAATTTGTTTTTTTTTTAATGAATTCACTTTTATTAACTTTTTTTCTTTGTCAATCTTTTTATTTGTTTACATTTATTTTCAGTTGCTAATCTGTCAAAATTACATTATGGATAACTTTTTGGCAACTGGGGAAAGTTGCCTTATATAATACCAATTATAATTTCAGTTGAGTTGCCAGTTGACAACGCAACTAAAGTTCGGTTGCCATCGATAATAGACCCATTATTTCTATGGAAAAACCTTTAGATTCTGAAAACCTTTTAATATAGAAATCTTTTCAAATTTTGAAAATTTGTCTATAAAAAACGTTAAATTCTCAAGAAAAACCTTAAAATTCTAAAGACAAAACTCTGGTCTTCCAATATCAGCTGATAGCTGTTTTGATATATAAAATTAATGGAGATTATTAAACACAGTCTTATTTTTCTCTGTGTATTCTCTACACTCAGAATATTATGTAGTTAACTGTAGTTTAATAAAAAAAGTTTTCCGTTCCATTTAAAAATAAAGGAACATACATTTATTTTTCAAAGAAATATCTATATTAACTTTTTTAAACATTTATTCGAAATAATTTACTATCATTTACCATTTTTTTTTCAGTTTCATTTGTTTGAAATTTAATAAAAATTTACCCACAAAACGGAAACTTGTGGTTTATTTGTGTTCGTAACAGTTATTACAAATTTAAATTTTGTTTGCTGTCTGTTTCAAAAAAAAAAAAAATATTCAAAAAATTTCAATTTGTTTTTTTATTTAAATTGGTTGTATGTATCAATACAAATTACAAGAAATTCATAAAAACACATACATACAGAAGTGTTTAAAGCTTCATATGCATACATACATTTTGAATTGTACGAGTATATTAAAAAAAAAAAAAAAACAAAAAATAATTTCAAATAAATGAAAAAAAAACATTTATTTTTTAAGGATTGGTAGGTAAAATTTTGACATTTATTTTAACTGATTATATCATTTGTTTCTTACGGATGTGTCAGTTGATTAATCAACACTTAAAAATAAATAACAAATGGCATTTAATTTAAATGAAAAAGAAATAGACCGGTTTTAAATGAAATATCATTTATTTTAAATGATATTTTCAGTTATTTTAACTTACAAACTTTTTTAAGTGTATGATTACAAAAATTATAATTGTTTTTTTTTTTTCATTTGGACCAATTTTCATGATCTTAAATCGAACGAAGAACATCTCACATTCTAAAGACTTTTAGGAAAAATGATTCTGAAGACTTTTCTTATAGAACAACCTTTAGGTTCTAAAGACTTTTATTCTAGAGAAAAAAACTTTAGTTTATTTTTCGTAGAGAAACTCCTTACCATTCTGATGACTTTTTATTGAGCAAAAACCTTAAGATTTGCTTGATCCTTTAGTGAACCATTTCTTAAAAAATCGTATTTTTACTGAACTCAGTCGGCCGCAAACCCGTTAAAAATGGCGAGTGTTTGAGGAAAAGGAGTTGTCCGATTCTTAGTACAGTGTCCTATTTTCGGGACATGAGCCGGTTTTGAAGAATATCTTCACTTTCGATTCCTCTTTTTCAACCTAACCTATGTCCTTTTCTTTTTATTAATATTTGAACTATTTCCTATAAATAAGAAACCTTAATACTCTTAAAACTTTTTTTGCTATAAAAACAATTTGATTAAGATGACTGTTGTCTATAACAAAAATACCTTTGTAGATACATTTACTGAATTCTTTTCCCTATAGAAAACCTTGAGATTTTGTAGACTTTTTCCTATTTTACTACCTTCAAATACTACAGGAAATCCTTAACTCAATTTCTGTGAACTATCCATATAAATATTTTTCAGATTCTTTTTCCTTGAGAACAACTTTAGATTCTGAAAACGAGTTTTATAGAGAAATACTTCAGATTCTGAAGATTGGAGAATTTTTCCTATAGAAAAATATTTGATACTTGGATTTTCCGACGAATCAGCCTTAGATACTGAGAACTTTTAGAATAGAAATATAGAAAAGCCCAATATTTTGAGAACTTTACCTGCAAATGCTCGGATATATATTATTCCTCAGAATTGGAGATTTCTTAAGAAAAGTAACTTTGAAATTGAATTTTTTATATAAAAATATCGCCACAAAATCTAAAATTTCTCTCTTTGTTTATTTCAGAACACCTGCTTTGAACTCACAAAATTTACTCTTTATTACTTTTTATAAATTGCATTTATTTAAATTATTAAACAAAAATATTATAACAAACATTTTTAAACAAAAAAAGAAAAACATTTACAAATCCTTATAACCAACCAGAACCTCCAGCTGATTTAGCCCCAGCAGCAGATGCTGATGCAGACCAAGGTCCGTAGGCATCTGAATTGGAAACATGATTAGTACCAGCAGTTATAGGACTAAAAGCAGCATCTTTGGTCAATGTCAAATGATGAGCAGCACCAGCATTATTATTACGAGCCAATTGTCCCAATTTGGAGGCCTCATATTCAGTTTTTTGTATTTCAGCAGCGGCAGCATGAGCAGAACGTTGAAGAGCATTAGCGGCATCAGCTTCTTTAGCCGAAGCAATACGCTGCTGATGAGCCACAGAAGCTTTTGCAGCGGCCAAACGCTGTTGAGCCAATAAAACAGCTTGAGCAGCGGAGGCAGCCTCAGAACGTTGTATAGCAGCAGCAGCTTCAGATTTTTGGGTAAGTATGGTGGCGGTAGCTTCTTTTTCCATAGCAATACGTTGTTGATTTAAAACATTCTCTTTGGCGGCTTGCATTTGTTGTTGGGCTATTAAAACGTTTGCGGAAGCTTGTTTGGCAGCAGCAATAGCATTTGCTACTTCAGTGGGTGAGGGACCAGATATCAAACGAGTGGAACTAAAGCAATAAAAGCAAATATTGGTAATTATTTTAATATATAGTTACAGTATAAACTTACTGAGAATTCCAGGGATTCCAACCATTTGAAAATCCATTTAATTTTAAACCATTTGGAGACCAAGAAGCTCCACCAAAACTATTGCCAAAACTACCATCAAAACCACCAAAACTGCCATCTAAACTACGTTTAGGAACAGTTTTTATTGATTTCAAATTTTCTTCCTTAACTATCTTAGTAACCACTTCAGCTCCTTGGATAGTCGACAACAAAGCCAACAAAGTGCTTAAAATCAAAATGCTCTAAAATTTTAAACAATTAAAATTTGTTAAAAAAAAAAACAATTTATACTAAAAATCTTGGAATCTTACCATATATCCTGCCATTGCTTTATTTATATTTTTATTTTTAACTGAATATTTAGACAACTGCCGAAACTCTTTTCCTTTTGTGAGTTAACTATTGAAACTCCAAATTGTACTAATGTTTCCTACATCTAGATCAAAGTATTTATAGCAATTTTAGTTATCAAAAAATGTAAAAGACTTTTACTTAAACAAACAACACAAAAATCCCTTCATCAATTACATTTTTCATCTACTTTTCCTAGCCAGCCCAGCTATCATAATCCATTAAATATTTGTGTTTTTCCTAAATCGATCACGTAAACTAATTTAATTTGTTTGAGTGTAACTATGTATATTCCAATAAAAAAAAAATGGGTTATAAAGTGTAAATGTTAATTTTACTTGAAATTAAATTATATTAAATTGCAGTCTGGGCCTTAACATCATTATCCACATCTAATCATGAAGTATATTGTTATTGCATCAAAATGTGGCAACAATTGTTTTAATCATTACGTGTACAACTTGTTAAAGTACGTGGTTTAATAATAAGGATTTTTGTTTTCAATAATACATATTTTTAAAGTGTTAATAAATAAATCAAGATAAGGATGTTAGATAATTTTTAATTATCTTTATGATATAAAACAGAAAAATAAAATTTATTATCTCGCAAAACTTATTCGAAAGAAAAACACTTATGTACTGATAACTTTTGTGTATAAAAAAATATCTTCAGATTCAAACCAATGATGACTATTTTTCATAGAAAAACATTCAGATTACATTTTGGAGCCTTTCCTATAGAATCTGATTCTGATAACTTTTTTGTATAAACACTGAGGATTTAGATTTTAAAAACTTTTTTCCTGTACAAAAGTTTCCATGGCTTGGTAAATTTTCTTATATACAGGGTGTAACAAATGAGCTATAAATATATTTATACATTTTTATACCCTTCACCACAGGTGGAAGGGTATATATAAGTTTGTCATTCCGTTTGTAATTTCTACAATATTGATCTTAGACCCTGTAAAGTATATATATTCTGGGTCCTTATGAAGAGCGAAGTTAATTTAAGGATGTCCCCCTGTCCGTCTGTGTGTTGAAATGGGTTTTCCGAAGACCCCAGACATGATGAGGACTTGATTGTTATATATTTCTGTTACATGTGATCCATTTCTGTTTGCTATTAAAAATCAGCCAGATCGGTTGATAAATGTCTGAGATATTAGCAAAAAACCAGGACTACCTCTAATTTTTTCCGTAAAATTCCTTTGTTTTTATGTGTATGTATGTTGAATATTACGCATAACAAACACATCAATTTCTTTTCTTTCACCTCTTCACCTTTTATACACAAACAACAAACCAATACAAAGATGTGTCATTTAAATAAAAACCAAACAAATCCCTATTGAACGAAAACTGTTTATTTAATTCTATTAACGATGATTCCACATGACCTTAATAGCTCTGTTGTCTAAACGCTATGTCACAAATGCTTTTTTTTCTCTAAGGCCGCGGGTTCGAATCCTACACCGGTCAATTCACTTTTTTTTTTTGTACAATTTTTTTTTTCTTAAGAATTTTTTTTTTTGGTTTTTTTTTAACATTTAATAATTAATTTAAATAAAATTTAATATTAATAATTAAATAATCTATAAATAGGCTAAAAACATCAACATTTTTATAAAAACCCTCTGATACAAACAAAATACAAACGGTTTTATTACTGTTTTTTGCTCCGATTTAAAAGAATTTATAAAAAGATTTTTAAACCATTTTATTTCTCATATAATAAGAAAATTTTATACATAATTTCCCTTTGAGTGTAACTTTTTTAGGTCATAACTTATAATAATTTATAAAAAAAAAATTATAAACTATTTTCCTTCAAACTTTTAAAATTAAGCTAAAGAAATTAAACATATTATTTAATAAAAAAGCGAAATAAAATCCCAAATGCAAATTTGCCAGCTAAATCAAACGTTTTTGTAGAAATAAAACACATGCAGTTCTAGTTATTTCTTTTAACGATTTTTTGAATTTTTTTTCTTTCACCGCTTCACCTTTTATACACAAACAACAATTACTATTCTAGAGCTGTAATATGACCTATGGATACGTCTTATATAGCAAAAGATCGAAAATCTTTAGTATAACATATTTGCTGCAAAAACTCGGAAATATCGGTTCAGATACAAAAAAGTTATGCCCAAAACATAATTTTTTTTTTAAATACCTATTTTCTGGAACCATAAATCTTCCCGATTCCAAGTTTTATCACCAAACTAAATGGTTAATATCCTCTTAAAGGCGTCCGTATATACATCTGGCCATTCCATATATGTCCATACATAAACTTCAGTTTTTTTCCAAACATGGTGAAGGGTATATAAGATTCGGCATAGCCGAATTTAGCCGCTCTTACTTGTTTTACTTTGGAATTATTATTTAAATACAATATGTTATTGGGGATTTTTTTTATTAATTTTACTGTGCTCGAATCATGATTTTTTTTTTTAATTTTCGGTTGGATGTAATATGTTCAACGATAAGATGTTAAGAGCTTTCTATCGATTAATGTTAAATTCAATAAATGGTAGTCAAATTAAAATAAAAGTTTTTTAGGTACTTGGAATCATGATTTTTCAATTTCAAATATTTCGAAAAAGATTGCCTACAATAGAAAAACGGTTAGCACCACTGGAATCATAGTTATTGAATAAGATTTATCCGCCAGTGCTCTGATTGTTTCGTTATTATAATCAATTTTTATTAAAAATTATATCCCGTAAGTGGTGGCCATTTTCTGCTTCACACATACACTTAGAAAAAAAGTTAGTAGACAAATTTGTAAACGGTTTTCAATTCCACTTTACTATTTTTGTACTAATTTTTAGTAAAACTATTATTATTTAGCAAATCTTTTTGCTATTTACATTTTGCAAATTACAGAATATTTACAAATTTATGTTGCTAATTTCAGAAATCATTTTACAAATTTTTGAAAACCGATTTGCTAAAATTAGCAAAAAAAATTTACAAATTTTAAAAAGTGGAAATTGAAGAAAATTTTATTTCTTATAATTAAAACTTTCTCCTACAAACTTAAACTGCCTTAAAATTTTACATATATTAAAAAAAAGGTATCGGAAGTGAATATACCGACTCATGTCTAAAAATAGGACATCCACTTTAAATAGCACAAAAAAGTTTTTTTAGTTCAAAAAATCAGCCCTAACAACAATTAAAATTTGACCTTAAAAGCAAAAAGATGTATGAAAATATTTTTCAAAACAGAAATTACCAAATAAAAACAAAATAATTAATTCGGTTTTGTTTTTAAAATTTTTAAGCCTTTGATTTTTTTTTTAATTTTGTCTAAAAGTTTTACTAATGTTAATAATATTTAGTAATTTTTTTTGCTAATTTTAGCAAACATATTTTCAATTCCACATTACAAAAAATGTACTTGAATTTAGTAGCGGCTACTAATTTCTCTAATAATTTCATTGTACTACACGTCAGCAGACATGTGTTGCTAAGATTAGCAAAAAATACCGCTGAGCTCAAATTAGCAAAATCTCCCGTAATACTCTTAATAGCAAAGTTTTCAGTTGCCATTACAGACATTTTTTGGTGAGTGTACAATTTTTAATGAAATTTTTTTCATTTGCATTAGTGTCAATGGTTATGAAAAATGATATAAAGGAAAAAACTATATATATATAAATTTATTGATAACATTAAAAATTCATATTAAATGTAAATAAAACGCGATTATAAATGCATGAACTTTCTTGCCCTTATAATATAGATTTAACCATTTTCGCTGGTGTTTTCGACTTCATTTTAGAGATAATCGATACCGTGATTTTTTTTTGTAACGCCGTGTGCTTTTAAAAGTGATCACGGTTTCCAATTTGAACAAAATAACCGATTTGAAACAAGACGGTGATTATCTTATAAATAAAAAAAAGTGAATCAACATTTAAGCGATAAATATTTGCGATCGGCAACGTAAACACGAACGACTTTTCCGGTAAGTGCAGCTACTACATCTCTAGTACATTTTGCCAAAAAGTGTATGCAATCAAATCTGGGTTAAATATTCTAAAAGGGCATAAAATAATATTGTTTTATAGACTACTCTTAGTATAAGACAACTCTAAGTATAAGACTACTCTTAGTATAAGACAACTCTAAGTATAAGACTACTCTTAGTATAAGACTACTCTTAGTATAAGACTACTCTTAGTATAAGACTACTCTTAGTATAAGACTACTCTTAGTATAAGACTACTCTTAGTATAAGACTACTCTTAGTATAAGACTGCTTTTAGTATAAGACTACTCTTAGTATAAGACAATTCTTAGTATAAGACTACTCTTAGTATAAGACTACTACGATCATACTGAAATCAAAAATACATACTTTAGTATAAGACTATTCTTAGTATAAGACTACTCTTAGTATAAGACTACTACGTTCATACTGAAATCAAAAATACATATTTTCGTTTTATTAAATTTTTCCACCTTTAAATTTCCCATAAATTTTTAATCGAAAACTTAAAACAAAAATATGTATTATTTTGAGGTTCACTTTGATACATACTTGGGAATTTTTCATTACCATTAGTTGGAACCAATGCATTTAGAAAAAATTAATGATAATGAAAAATTTTGCATTAGAAAAAATATTACTAATGCTAATGAAATATCACTAATTAATGTACAATAATCTAGTATTACTACTAAAACAGCATATCTATGACAACGGTTTTGGCGAGGGACGTTATAATTATGGAATGGAATACTGGTCCAAATAGAAAACATTTTTAAGTAATATTTATCAATTACAAAATTGATTTTACTAATTTTTATTTCTATTTCAATTAATTTCAATGGCAATTATATTTTTTTAGTGATGCATTATTAAAGATAATCAAATTTAAAACTATTATCATTAATTAAGAAAATTATTATTTATAAAAATGGGAATGCAAATAATTTAATTACAATTAATATTAATGCAATGCTAATGAAATTATCAATGTATTAGTTCATACAATTAATCAGTCCCATGTATGATTATATAAAATGATTTTTAAAGAAACTAAAGTAATTGCAAAATTTAATCCTCCATTATTTTTAAAAATTTAATCTTTCAATATTTTTTTTTAAAAATTTTCCCTAAAATTATATTTTTATCCACCAAATTTTCTCTTCCTAATTGTAATCTCTTAAATGACAACATAAACCCATACTCGGATTAAAGCATTGTAATACTTTTTTTTTAAATAATGCCATGTTTTGGCATTAACATTTACATGTATAAATGCCTAAAACCTTTAGGGTAGCAACTGCCAACTCGGCGGCACTGTTTATAGTCTTGTAAAACAATAATGCATAAAAACTTCACATACCCTTAGGCGCTTAAGAATGTACAGGTCATCCTGTTCTTAATATGTATGGAGATACAGGGTGACTCTGCCATAGTTTTACAGCCTAAAAGTATGTGATGCTTTTTCGGATTTTTTGTAAAAAAAAAATAAAAAAGACCCCTACTGTTGGATTCTGTTTGCCTGGTATTTGACCAAATTTTGTAGATAGAAATTTTGCAAATTGAAAAACAAAAAATTCTTCGGGCTCCCGCGTTCTTGCAATATCTCGGGAAATTCTCAATCAATTTTGGGAATTTGACATGAAAAGCAGTGTAAGGATTTTTTTTATGGTCTTTTAGAATATTTTATACAAATTTGATAACGGCAACTCAAAAATATATTAAAATGAAATTTTAAACGCAACAGAATGGAATGAGTGAAAGAGAATATAAAAAACTTACATATTTATTTATTGAGCTTGTTTTAGGTAAAATATGATACTTAGAAAATACGAAGGAATTATTTCTTTTTTCAAGTAGAATGAAAGAAACATTATATTAAAATTAGAGAAAGGTTACAAAGGAATTTATTAAATTAGCAAAAATTCTTTGAATAGCAGCATATGCACATAAGTATTCCCCCCAATTTGCTCATCGATCCGAATATAATAATATAATTAATACAAATTTTCAATAGTCTTTTAAAATTTTTATTTATTTTTCTTTTATTTACTTTATAGTGCTGTATTCTTAATATATCGTGTATTGCATATCAATTTTCATTGATTTCTAGTGTTTTTTGCTAGACATAATTTTTCTTAAACTTTTTTAAAATATATTTTAATAGATTTTTTCTTCCATTAAATAGGTGTGTATCATTTTAAATTTTTACTTAATTAAAATGCTAATTAGTATATGGTATAATAAATGTATAACAGTTGTATAACAGATTTTTTTTATATATGTATATATATAAAAGATATAACATTAACAAAAAACAAAATTTGTAAAAACAATTTTTTAAAAATATATCAAAGTACTAAGTTGCGAAAAAATGGTAAAAAACAATAGTATGAGGTTTGTATTGTTAATTCATTTAAAAAAGTAGATCACAATTTGTTAATAATATAAAACTATTCGTAGTTAACGAGTTAGAGAAATCGCCAAGAGAGCGGCGAGATAAATAAAAAAAAGAGAGATTTCTTAAAAAAAAAACAAATCTTTTAGAGTTGAACGTGGAATTGTTTAAAAACAGTGTAGTACACAGAATTTCGAGTTTTTTTTTCTTCTTAAAATTATTTTAAATTAATAAATCGTATTTAAAAATTTATTGTAATTGATAACCGGCCAAAAAATTACTTGCTGTTGTATTTAATAAACCCAAACGTTGTTTTTGTTTGCGTTGTTCAGTCATATGATCTTTAAGTTCATGCAATTGTTGTGATAAATTCGTTATTAACATTTGGGTCTCCAGCAATTGGGCCTGCATACTGCGCAGTTCGATTTGTTCACCATCGGCATCTACGGCTGCCAAAGACATAGCTCTCAAGCGTGGAAACCAATCTAAAATACCCGCCTTGACCATAGCATAAACATATGACTCGGGTCCAGTAAATTCGGTGGGATCTTTTACCTTTACCAGCACGATAAAGTACAGATAGTGCCACATATTGTGCTCCGATTTAATGTGCTCTTCGAAGCTAATAGTTTTATTATCGAAAGCTGAACGATTTAGACCACATATGAAACAGGTGTTTTTCAGTATCAACTCCTTTTGTTGTTTTTCACTTCTCAAATCGGCAAAGGTATCAATGATGACACCAAAAATCAAATTCAATACAATAATAATGACAATAAAGAAGAAGAGTAAATCGTAAATAACACGAGCTGCAAATAGAGCCTCCTGAAAGAAAACAATTGAAAAAAAAACAATGGAATCATTATTAAAATTGATTATAAAAACATGAACGACTTTTACTTTGGATCGTTTTTACAAGGTGACCCAAAATTTATCACCCTGATGGAAGATGCTATAACGCTTGCAATTGACGGCAAATGGCTAGCTTATTATTGGTTTGACCTATACGCCAAATATTTGTTTTCGCGAGAAAAAAAAGGTTAATAATACAAGGGCGTATCAATAAGTCAGTGACTTTTCGAACTTCCCTCGTAGTTATATGAAATGCAACACTGCTTCCATCAAGTACCACCTGTTAATAGACTACTGTCTATTTTTGAGCAAGTTCCGTCATTTACTTTGCGTTTAACAGCTGTTCAAAACATACAACCTCAGGGCTTTTTTAAAAATGGAAAAAAGTGAATTTCGAGTGCTCATTAAACATTATTTTTTGTGAAAAAAACCGTCAATCAAACCAAGAAAAAGCTTGATAATTACTATGAGGGCTCTGCACTATCGATTTCGTTGTGCTCGCACAAGTACAAATGACGCTGAACATTCTGGACGGCCAATTGAGGTAAATACACCCGAAAATGCACACGTGTGTAGTCTCAATGGCAAAATTCCATGAATTGGGCAACGAATTGGTACCTCATCCGCCATATGCTCCGGATTTAGCCCCCAGTGACTATTTCCAAACCTAAAAAAATAGCTCGGTGGAAAGAGATTTAGCTCCAACGATAAAATTAATGATCAAACAAATGCCTATTTTATGGACCTCGAAAAATCCTATTATTTGGAAGGGATACAAAATTGGAGAAACGTTGGACTAACTGTATTGAGCTAAAAGGAGATTATGTTGAAAAATATTTTTTTTTTTTGCAAAAAGCTGTGTTTCATTCAAAAAGTCACGGACTTATTGATCCGCCCTCGTACATTCATACTGAACCTTAAAATATGTAGTTTTAATTTTTTCAACTTTTCGATTTAAAATTTGTATAGAATTTAAAAATTGAAAACTTTAAAAAAATGAAAATATAAAGGAGATTTACATTTTTTAATTTTTGTATATTAAACTGACAGGTAGATAAAATTTATACAAAAACCGGTTATGGGAATTAGAAAGAGGATACCCAATAAACATTGAAAAGTTAAAAATTCAAGTGCTTTAAACATTGCTTGTATTGTGCTTTTTTTAAAGTGTTTTTTTACAGTCAAAATCTAGTTCATACAAATAAAAATAATTTGTTTTATGCCTTTCGTTTATTGGCAATATTTTTAAATAAAATTAAAGCATTTGCTCAAATTTACAAATTTTCTGTGAAGATTTTTATAAAATCTGAATTTCTTTCATGGATTTTCACGAAAAGGTAAGCCACATTTATTTGGAGCTAAAAACTGTCCCTACATTATCTTTTTTCTTATTTCATCAAGATTCTACAAATTTCTACGCTTCTGAATAAAAGAAGGATTAGTGAAAAAACATCAAAAAACAAAAATCAAGATTAAATATACAAAACTAAAATTTTAAAAATGTATGTATGTTAAAAAGAAAGAAAAAGAAACCAAGAAAGAAAAAGAAACCAATAATTTCCGTGTTTTTATAGCTTTTTTTAAGCTTGAAAACAAGTGTAATTATTATGTTGTTTGAACTTGAATTGAACTGTGATTCAAGGCTTGAATTAAAGTATATTCTCACTGTAATGTTCGACTTGAATTCCAATGTCCGTTTTTCTGGAATATGCTATTGAATTAAAGTGTAATTATAGTATAAATCAAGGCTTGAAATTGGAAAATATGACTTGAATTACACTTGATTATGGCTTTAATTCCAGCAAAAATGTTTATTGGGTATTTTCATTATATGTCGCTAGCTGAAACTCCAAAGGGCGTAACTAACATGTTTTTTTTTATGTAGTTCAATGCAAAACTTTATAATCACTCTACACCATTTTAAATTTGTACAGGGCAACCAAAAAACTTGGAAAATTAAAAACATCTCAGATTCGAATTATGTTCATAAAACCCTTATTTTTAATCGTAAAAGTCAGAAATGTTGTGTGCATTTTAGCTAGTGTTTTCAATTATTCGAACTGCCGGTTAATCGGTTATGTTGTTTCATTTAAACAAAACAATATTTTAACAAATATAACAAAACAACATCGGGTGAATGTTGTATTACATAAAAAGACTAAGATCATTTAAAATAAAAATGATCTACAATTGGTCTGTCAAATAACTTCTGAAAAGATCTAAGAAGAAGAAAAATAAACAGGCTGCGTCTGTGGAATAGAATTCAAATAGATCTACAATTGATATTTCGGATCGATAGTATATTATTAATACACAAATCTTAGAGATATAGTAAAAAAGATTATCAACTGTGATCTTTACACACAAAAAAATACAAGAGGGTATATTGCCTTTGCCGGCATAGGTAGCCTACTATTGTATGATACTAACGAAAATTGTTTTCTTACATACATATGCCAATAGTCCATTCATACCTCAAGATTTTACCTTTTGGCAATGTAATTTTTACTATAGAAATTAGGTAACATCTTCGAAAATAAATTTGAAATTTGAACTGTCAGAATTAAAAAAAAAAAATAGATGGAACATCTTAGTGCAAATACAAGAATGTACAACAAAGCAGCGGCTAGCGCCTCGGTAATATATCAGTGCAGAATTTTAGCCAATAAATAACTTTAGGACAATCTATAATATTTCCATGGAAAGATCATCAACAAACATCAAAACATAAGGAAGATTAATAAAACAACTATGTATAAGTATATTTCTGAGCGGTTTTTATTGAAAAAGTCTTCACATGGAAGGTATTTCAAAGTAAACATTTCTTGAAATTTGGATCTGCCACAGGTCTTTTTGGAAACGGAGCCCAAAAATTCGATAATTATTCGTGATTTTGTGTTTTCCAATAATCTTCAGAATCTGATGGGGTTTCTAAAAGAAAAATAGCTTTGAGGACTTATCTAAATAAAAAAAGTCCTTAAAATCGGATCCTTTTTTATTCGAAAAAGTTTTAAGAATCCAATTTTTTTTTCAGTGAGAAAAAGTTCCCAGCATCTAAGGGGGTTTCTTAAAAAAAAGTTAAAATCAGAGAAGTTTTTAAACGCGTTTTTTCTATAAATAAAACTCTTAAAATTTGAACAGATTTTTTATAAAAAAACGTACTAAGAATTTAAATGGTTTTTCAATAAATTTCGTCAGTTTTTGTAAACTTTTTTTTTATATAAAAAAAACCCTTAGATTCTGCGGCATTCCTTCCGTAGATAAGCCCTCAAACTCTGTCATCCTTTTCCGATAGAAAAATCCTCAAAATCGTCCAATAGAAAAACTCAGAAAAAACAACAGAACCTGAGACTTTTTTCTATCGAAAACTCCTGAGTACTTTTTCAGAGGGAAAGCTCTTCAGGTCCAAGCCCTATGCTCTTGATGCTCATTTGTTTTTGTAAATGCTCATAGCTATAGGCTGTGTGTTTTAATAAACATGGAGCACTCAGCAATAGCAATACGAAATACACAAACAACTTAGCCTTATTAGTTTTTTTTGCCGTTCCTCACTGTATATGTACACGCAAGTGAAAAGCAACAACACTATCGTATGCTTTGCTGGTAAACATTGACGACAGCGGTCATCAATGTAGATTTTGTTTTTGTTTAACGTATGATATGAAATATTTTTTTTTGTATTTATTGGTTTTTACAATAAAATATATTGAATACAAATTAGTTATTCTTTAAATGTATTGGTGTTTACTCTTCCATAAGGAACTTTTGGGCACCCCTGCTTTAAACTGTTTCTATGGTAATAACCGTCGCTTCTCAAAACTTGTTGCTTCATATAAAAAACGATCAGAATCTGTACTTTTTGATAAAAATAAACCTTGCATTATGTGGACTTTATTCTTAATAAAAACCCTCAGATTTTGAGAACTTTTTCCCAGAGAAAACCGCGAATATTATTTTGTATATTGTAGTAATAATATCATTCATTTTCATTATTAAATTATTTTTTAAGTTTATATACAAATATTTTTATGTATATTTTTTAAGAAATAAATTTAAATTTTATAAAATACACCTATTTTGATCAATAAGGCATTAAATGACTGCAGGAATTGACCACTTATGAACCAACTAAATAGTTGTTTTTTTTACTAGAATTATAAATTGTTATAAATTAATATTCAAATTAAAAAATTTATATGCTTTTCAATGGAATTGTTACAAAAAATTTTATTCTTATGACTTCATGAGTAGGGGTTAATATCAACATTTTGGAAGTTGTTTAAAATGACTTCTTACAAATCGAAAAATTTGCACTATTAACTTCTTTGGATGTTCTGAAAAAGAGATCCGTAAAGAATAACATCCATTTTATTTTGCTAGGTACTGAACGTCAAAACCAATTTTAAATCGAAAACTTGAGAAAAATAAAATTCATATTTTGAGATTCAGTATGAATTAGTTTATTTTTTTTTCATTATAATTACAGCAGTGGTCGCCGGCGTTGATGCAAATTCGGGCTGTTTTGATTATATTTTGCATAACTGTGCGCAGGATTTGTGGTGTCAAGTTGTCAATTTAGGCTCGAATGTTGTTCTTTAATTTCTCCAAAGTGCAGCGCAAGTTCGTGTACACTAACAACTTCAAATATTCCCAGAGGTAGAAGTCCGGGATAGTCAAATGGAAGCATCTGTCTGGCCAAATAACCGAAACGTGAGATTACACACGCTGGAAAGGTATAATACGTATGTGTCGTGGTTTCTGCGGGAACCACATGTCCTCAAAATCCAGATCGTCAACTATTCAGTCAGCATGACTTTACATACAGCTGTCGCCGTCCACTGTAATAGCGTTACTGTGGGCTCCTTTGAAAAAGTAAGGTCCAATCACCTTTGCCAATGTAACTGCACAAGACACGTTGTCTTTCGTTGCTTATGATCAATTTTGATGGAAAATTATCCACTTCGTCATTAAGTTGCAAAATAGTATTTGTTGTTATTCACTATAATTTCAACTTCCACAAAACCAAACTGACATTTGCAAAAATGCTGCCAATAGGGTGATAGGTGTGCAAGTAATAGCGAGTCTAGCGTCAAATTATTTATTGTATCTTATTTATGTCATATGACATTTTTTTTTTATCGAAGTTTTGCGAATAACTTGTGGCGCAAATCGAGTTCTGACTAGTTCAAAAATATCCCTTTTATTTTTTCTCTTTAAAATTTTCAAGGAATTGTCAAACAAACGATTGACAAATACAATCTTTTTAATAATTAAAAAACATTTGCGAATGAATCAATGAAATAGTGTACAGGTTGGTTAAAAACTTCCTGCGCTCGAAATGAAAGAATACTGTTTTTGTTACGAAATATATTTTTTTATTCAATATAATCTCCTAGAAGCTCAATACACTTGTTCCAATGATCTTCCAACAATTTTATCCCCTCCTTATAATGGTTTTCCGGAAGCTCTGCAAAATAATCGTCTACAGCTGCTATGGCCTCTTCATTCGACGAAAAATGCTTTTCACGAAGGAATTGATTGAGATTTCCGAAGAGATAGTAGTCACTGGGAGCCAAACCTGGTGAATACGCTGGATGTTCAAGCAATTAGTACTTTAATTCTTTGAATTTAGCCATCGTCAAAACACTTTTGTGAGCAGGTGCATTGTCTTGATGAAAAAAGAATTTTTTCTTCTTCAAACCAGGTCTTTTCTCATGAATTTTTTCATCCAGCTGATCCAAAAGGCTGCAATAATATTCAGAGTTGATTGTTTTACCTTTTTGAAGATAATCAATCAACAAAATTCCTTTTGCATCCCAAAAACTGATGCAATAACCTTCCTTGCACATCGTTGTGACTTCACCTGCTTTGGAGCTGAATAACCAGCTTCAGTCCACTGTAAACGTTCTTGTTTCAATTTAGGATCATGGTGGTAGATCCAAGTCTCATACATAGTTATAAAACGACGCAAGAAGTTGGTTTTTTTCGGCTGAAAACGCTCCAAATACGCTGAGAAATTTGTTTTCGATCCAGTTTTTGTTGAATTGTTAATGTGTGCGGCACTAACTTTCCAAACAGTTTTTTCATACGTAATTCTTCATGTAAAATATGGAGTACTCATTCGTCTGAGATGCCTATGGCATTAGCAATTTCACGCTTAGTCAAACTTGGATCTTCACTAACCATATTATGTACCTGCTCAATGATTTCTGCTGTGGTTGCAGTTTTTGATCGTCCTTCGCGTGGATTGTCTTTAAGGCTGGTACGACCACGTTTAAATTCACCAGCCCAAAATTCAACGGTGCGTTTTGAAGGTGAGGACTCCTTATACATTTCTAACAATTTTTCATAAATTTCCTTTGCTTTTAAACCCTTCAAAACAAAGAATCTAATGACTGCACAATATTAAATTTTTTCCATATTAAAAAAAATCAATGACACGTCAACTTCAAATGGTTTGTAAACAAAGAAAGAATTGACAGAATGACTTGCAACTTTGCATGTGTTCTCAGGACAGTTATACCAACTTGAGAAAAAAAAGTTTGGAGCTAGCAGTGCCATCTCTTGGTGAGCGCAGGAACTTTTCAACCAACCTGAGCTTGATCAATAAATGAAAATTTGCCATTCAACTTTGTTAAAAGGAAACATAATTGACACCTTAAATTATTCATTTAGGTAGCCTACGATTAGACTACGACGATCATTCGAATTATTTTTGAAAACATTCACATTTGGTCCTTCAAATAGTTCTGAAAAATACCTAGAACAATCTACGATTGGTTCTTTGAATTGATGCGATAATATATTCACGATTCCCGGCGATTTCCGGCCTTTAGAGGCTTCTTAAAAATTTAAATTAATGGCCATTGAAATTTTTAGCAGAAAAGCCACTACAGGCTAAAATCGTTATTCGGAAACCTCCGATTTGTTTATAGAATAGTCTATTACATTTATTGGGTTGAAGGTATTGCTTAAAATATTGTTTATTTTAATTTTTTTAAGTATCCACGATCGTTTCTTTGTAGTAAAAAACATTAAATTCTTACCTTACTGGAAGGAGCTCTCAAAATATCACCGATACCACCACCATTTCTTAAACCCTGATTAAGAGTTGTAACAATACACATAACCAATGAATCACAAGAACGTTCCTTAGCCTCGCCACCACCAGTAGGAGTGATTAATTTCGAAGTGGATAAATCATCTGGAGGAGAACAAGAACTTTCGGGAGTAACTGACAAAGTAGCAGCTTCAACAACTAAAAAACAAAAAGGGACAAACAATTTCAATTACGTATAAAGAATAGTCCTAGGTGAAATCTTACCATTTTCAACATCATCCACATCTACTTCTAAAAGAAAATCATCCCTAAAGAACATATAACCAATAATGGAAAATAAATAAACCAAGATTAAAGCCAAAACCGCAGTCAAAACAATCGATCTACCATTGCGTGTAACCGAACGTATAACATTTACCAAAGTCTCCTCGCGGTAAACCACATCAAAGAGCTAGAAAATAAGAGAATATTTAAATATTTTATTTTTTTTAAAATAAAATTTAATTAACACAAAAAAACACAAACTTACCAATAGAGAATAGAAAAATGGATGAAATAGTAGACCACAAAAACAGAAAAATATATAAATGCAATGGTATAACAGTTGAGCATCTGTTATAATTTTAAAAAAATGTTTTTCCAAAGTGCCCTTATTACCCATTATACTTATAATATGGACACTTTTTAAAGTCACCTATAAATGAGGAAGATAATTTAGGGATTATTATAGAAATCTAATGATTTCTTAATATTATTATACCGTTACTACTCCCAACAGACACAGTGTCGACTCAGGACCCAATAAAAATATTGATCGTAGTATAACAGAATATATTAATGTACGTATGCCAGATTCACGAGGTAATGTTACTACTATAACTAAAGAAAATATCAAGATGGTCCAGAATAGTAAAGAAATATGACGGCTGAGTTCTAGAATAAAAAAGGAATAAAAATATATATTTTTTTAAATTATTAAGAAAAAAAAAACATTCCACATAATTTTTTGTCATGGAAATTTTAAATTCTAAAAAAATTACGAAATTTTGATTGTATTGGGTAAACAAGTTAATAATGTCGATTTGGACAACAGATGGTATAACTATCACATATGGTTTGTGTCAATAATAACAAATATGATATTTGGGAGGGTAAATATCTGTCATTATAACTTAGTTTTCGATAGACGCCAAAGTGTAGACAAACATTTTTTTCAATCGCTATAATAATGTCGAATTTTGTGCCTAAAAACGATGTTTTGCGGTGAAGTCTGATAACCTTCTTTCATTTGAAGAAAACGGCTGCTGAAAGTTATCGATTGTTGGTAGAAGCTTACGGTCAACATGCACCACCTCAAAAAACTTGTGAACAATGGTTTGCGCGATTTAAAAGTGCTGATCTCGACACAATAGACAAGGAGAGGCCTGGTCAGTCGAAAAAGTTTAAAGATGAGGAATTGGAAGCATTACTCGACGAAGATTGTTGACAAACGCAAGAAGAACTTGCATTATCATTGGGAGTCACACAACAAGCCAATTCCCTACGTTTAAAAGCATTTGGATTCATTCAAAAGCAAGGAAATTGGGTCCCATATGAGTTTAAGCCGAGAGACGTTGAAGGCGATTTTGCATGCCGGAAATGCTGCTTTAACGCTACAAAAAGAAGTATTTTTTGCATCGTATTGTTACTGGTGATGAAAAATTAATACATTTCGATAACCCCAAGCACAAAAAGTCATATGTTAAGCCCGACCAAGCAGCCAAATCAACACCGAAGCCGAATATCCATGGCGCCAAGGTAATGCTCTGTATTTGGTGGGATAAGAAGGGTGTTTTGTATTATGAGCTATTGCAATCGGGTCAGACGATCACAGGGGATCTGTAGCGAATACAATTAATTCGTTTGAAGAGAGCAGTCAACGAAAAACGACCAGAATCTTCGACCAGACACGAGGCCATAATCTTCCATCACGACAACGCTCGGAGAAATGTTGCAAGACCGGTCAAAAACTATTTGGAAAACAGTGGATGGGAAGTTTTGGCTCACCCGCCTTATAGCACAGACCTTGCTCTTTCTAACTACAATTTGTTTCGATTGATGCACAACGCCCTTACTGGAATACGCTTCACTTCAGAACAGGGTATCAGAAATTGGCTTGAATCATTCTTTACCTCAAAACCGGTACAGTTCCATGTACTACCAGAAAGATGAGAAAAAGTAGTGGCTAACGATGAATAATACTTTGAATAATTTATCAATTTATTTTGTTATAATAATAAATGCATTTTTCAAGCAAAAAAAAAATCGACATTATTAACTTGTATAAAATATTTTTGTAAATGCAAATACATTTTTTGTAAAAAGGCACAAGAAAAAGGCTAGAGCTGTGCCATTCGTGGATGAACTAGTTCAATTGAACAATTCACTTAATTGATCGAAAGATGCAGTTAACAACCGAAGAGTTGATGGTTAGCATGCGATCAGAGCTTAATAAATTTACGTGTGACTAATCCTAACTTAAAACTGCTGGAGTGAACTGGATTTTTTTTATTTTTTTTTAAATCAGTAAACGGAAAAATCTCTTTAAATCAATGACCTGAAATTTTTTTTAAATCATTGAACAGTCGAGTGAAATTTTCCATTTACATTGAACAGTTAACGAATTTAATGAATTCTTTTTTATTGCATTCTATTTATAAAAATTAAACATATTCGCGTGGGAATTAATTTCATTTGATTTATAAACCATTTCAATTGAATGAATTTATTCAAAAATTAATAATCAATTTTTAAATTTATGGGGAATTTATTTAAAATAGAATTAATTAATTAAAGCTCTATTCACAACTAATAGCTCTTTTAGTTCAATCGTTCATTTAAAACTTTTTGGTCATTTAAATTATTGTTTTTCTTTTACTGGTAAGTGATTTATTTAAATAAATTTAGAGAAATATTCAAATTTTTTCGAATTTTATGTATTATTTTTTTAAAGCCCCATATTTTTCTAATACATTTATACATTGTTAAGTAAAAACAATTAAAAAATACGTACAATATGAACAGTTTGCTAAATAACTGTCCAAGCAAGAAAAGATTAAACGAAATTGTCAAAAGCTGGTTTTATGCGGCAAGCCATCAGCATTGAGTTGAAGCATTTCCATATAAATTTAACAAAAGTAACGTTAAGCGTTAATGCTAATCGATGGCTTAGGTCAAATTTATATGGTAATGACATAAGCCAACTTTGATAGCATAAACAAAGCTAAAGAACGATTAATCTAGAAGAGCAAACTAGTTATTTGCAAAAAATTAAACTAAAAAGAACGTTCACCAAAACGAAGGAGAATGTCCAAGTCTAGATTAGACTTATGAAGCCTAAAATCGTTATAAAAATGACTGAAATTTGTTACTTTTCTATTTGGTACTCACGATGGTATTTTGACATGATGCAAAAAAGTTAAGTTTGCATCGTCATAAATACTCTAAGCTGAGAAGAAGAAAATAACATGCTGAGCTTTTTTGTATCGTATCCAAATCACGATCGTGAATACCCTCAGTATACTTCCCATTACAAAAGTTTTGTTTAAAAGAAAAATTATGCATATGACATGCTTACATTTTTTTTAATGAAAATTATCATAAATTGTTAGAAAATGGCTGTATTGGCGTTGTAACTTACCAGGCACAGTGTTGTCGAAGGGATAGAAAAATGCTACAATTAAATTTATTACAACTACACAATTAAATAATATATTACTCCATAGGGACATATAACTGCTAACCCAAAATAGAAAAGGTTGTCCTGTAAAAATACGGTAAAAAAATATAAGATTGTTTATATATTTTGCATAATTGAAATTAAGTTACCTCTTAATTTCTTTTGCCATTTCATTTCGTTAAACATCTCTTCAGCCTTATCAAAAAAGTCAGCCACTTTAGAGCCTTGATCGTCACGTTCGGCTGAATGGAATATTTTTACTTTTGTATCTGTTGTGAGATATTCACATATTTCGGGAATGGGAAAAACAATTTGCTCTAGAGTACGATCATTTCGAACAATCTGGAGGGAGAAAAAAATAAACAAATTAGAGGACAATGATTTTTAAAGCATGTATGATTTAATTACAAAAATAGTCTATTCTAAATAAGTGTAGATATTTTTTAATATACATTGTTAAAGATCAATAATAAAACATTTAAATGGTCATTCTTATTCATTTAATCAACTGTAAAAATATTCACAAAGTCTTCATTGATTAAAGGTTTTACAATGGAACAACTATTTTTTTGGGTTTCTGAAAAACTTATGATAAGGTACCAGGAATAGTGCTTTGATTAGTTTTTATAATAAATTATGAAAAAACCTACGAATAGATCTTCAATTAATCATCCAAATGACCTAAAAAAAGATCCACGATTCGTTCTTCGATATGTTTTTCGAATTACTACTGCAATAAATATTAAATTTGAATATTCCCATGAATAGTCCCTCGATTTCACGATTCGTCCTACGATTAGTCTTTCAAAAATGAAGTGTTTTTATCCTTGAAATTAATAATGATTTGTAGATCATATAACTTTTCAATAAACTCCCGAATGACCATTCGATTGGTCTTGCGAATTTCTTATAAAAATTTATCCGATTCGTTCTTTAATTAGGCTTTAGAAGAACTTATACACTCAAAAAAGTTTGTCAGTAGATTCTGCTGAAAATTACAGTCCAAACAAAGGTGTATACAATGAAAAAGGTGACAAGGGAATTTTGACTGCTATAGAACAACTAAAAAATGCAATAAAAATAACTAACAAACTAACTACCCAGCAAAATAAAATTGATGTTATTCTTTACGAATCTCTTTTTCAGAACATCCAAAGAAGTTAATAGTGCAAATTTTTTGATTTGTAAGATGTCATTTTAAACAAAGTGTTGATATTAACCCCTACTTATGAAGTCATAAGAATAAAATTTTTTGTAACAATTCCATTGAAAAGCATATAAATTTTTTAATTTTAATATTTTTTTATAATCATAGTAATATCCACTTTGTCCTGGTCGGAATAATAATTCTTGGCGTGTTCAAAATCACATTTTTATTTTGTAGTCCCTATATTTAACAACTTCCAATGAAAAAATCCATCTGATCATCGATTTTTCATAGCACCGAAACAATTACTTCCTCCCAATGACACGCCAATGTTAAAATCATTAATGATTCCCCGAAATTTTCACAACTTCGGGTTCAGTAGATGTAGTGCAGTAGTCGGCAGAAAGAGAGAATATAAATGTATTGGTGTTTTACACCGTAAGAAATTATTGTATCTTTCTAGATAAATAAATAAATTAATAAATGAATTAATCGATAAGAGAATATCCGTATTCATTGAATTAAAATAGTTAATGTTTTTGTTTTCTCTATTATAAAATTCATAATAATGATAATAATAATTTTTTGATTGCACCAAGGCACTCTGCCTCATTTAATATATTTCAAGAAAATAAAAAAAATTCTTCCCACTCAATTTAAAATGTAAACGAAAAACAAAATAAATACCTACAATAAAAAAAATACCTATAATAAAAAAAACAAATTTTTAGAGTGTACTTTATTTCTTCAACAAAGCGGCATATTCTTGCTCTGTTAAAAGTTAACGTACTACTGAATGAAATAATTGTATTTTTTGTGCTCTTAGCTGTGAGATTTGTTGACATTCGTACACACGTACACTAATGTAAATTGCCGATTGTGTTCGGCCCCTGAGTGCTATGCGTGCCGATCACTGATGTAGTGTTTAACTACTTCTTTTTTAAACGATTTGAGGAACATACTACTTGGGTTGACAACCGGTATGAGGCACCACTTCTGAATTCAAAAAATGACTATATCACGAATATTAACGCATATAAATATATACATTTTTTTTGATTATCTCTAAACGAAATAATATCTTCGCGGAAGTGTCAACCCTTTTTATTGGAGTTTTAACCGAACCGACCAAACAGTTCTGTCTCCTCAAATTTGCATCAATATTTAGGAGATTCAAAGTCAATTTCTAAGTTTTAACGAATTTATAAAGTATTCCTTTTTCAACTTACCTCAATTTGTGCTGTATGCGTAGCATAATACATCAAAGCTTGACTCATTTTTGCATCAAAATTAGCCGATTGTGGATCTTCCGAAGCTTTCAGTAAAGCCGCCAATTCCTTATTATGTTGAGCCAACTGATGGCACAATATATAAATATTATGACCCACTTCACGCGGACTAACCGAAACATCTTCATCATCATGATCACCATCTATCTGATCATCATCACTATCATGATCATTGATCATTTCCTCTTGATGATAGGCCTTACAAGCCACATCTACCAATTGTTTTGGATTCATATTGTATAAAATACGTTCTGCATTTTCACTGTCACCCCTTGATTCCATAATGGCCAATAGTAGCTTTGAGGCATTATTTTTCAATTCCAATACTAAATCCATACGATTTTCACCCAATGGATTAATATTATTAAGGATGAGAGCAGTTATTATATCCAAACCATTTGATTCATGAGTAGCTATACAATTTTGATTTTCATGACAGGGACCTTGACAATATTCCGTTAGCGTTTCGAGTGTTTGATTAATGAGAGCCACATTATTTTCATTGATGTAAAGACCTAATAAGCCTAAACCACCCGTGGTGGAACCACATATACAATCTAAAAACATTAACGTTTCTGAAACCAGATTGTGATTGGTTTTATTATTTTGATTTCTTAGTAAATTTTGTAAATCAGGATTGTGATTTTCACACAAAAGTTGTAAAAATCTTAAGATCGGTTGCATAACCAAAACTTTATTCGAAAGTTTATTGCGATCTTCTTTGCTGTCTTTATGTTTTTCTAATTTCTCCGCTAACATCTCCTCTAAGGGAGAATTAATGTTTAGGGAATTAGAATCTTCTCCCGCATGCAGATTGCGAGCATTGGAAAAAGCTCTGGCGGTAGCTAAGCCGGCATTGTGTAATTCCTTTCTTAACTCTTCTGTGATAACTACACCATTAGTTTTAACACCATGCTTTCGGGCAATCTTATCCAATTCTAGATTTACATCTTGTTTTGACTCATGCGCCTTGGCCGCTATATCGGAAGTATTGACTGTTACAGTCGATTTTATTTCCTGTTGTGAGTCCTTCATTTTATCAAAGAAAACTTTAAAAAAGGGTTGATTTAAATCACCACTTAGAAATTTATTAAACATTCCCTTTTGTATCATGGGATTACCACCCTCCAACAGAGCTATGCCCAATTCAATGGCTTCCACAAATATCGAGGGTGAATGCACGGACTTAATAACCAATTCAATAACCAGATCTGAGGCTCCTTCACGATCTAAATGATTTTGCACCTCGTGCAATGTCTTTTCAGCCCTTTGTAAATATTTGGCACCCGGTCCGTGGGTCACCATATTT
Organism: Eustalomyia histrio; assembly: GCA_949748255.1. Classification (NCBI taxonomy): domain Eukaryota; kingdom Metazoa; phylum Arthropoda; class Insecta; order Diptera; family Anthomyiidae; genus Eustalomyia; species Eustalomyia histrio. The sequence continues at coordinate 203,572,411 of OX456523.1, read as the reverse complement.
ATATGTTTTTGACTCTCTTGACTGGTGGAGTTCAAGGCCAGTGATAATAAATCATGTTTTTGCTCGGTCGGTGTTCTAGTAGTATTTGAGGGTTTCATATCAAAATAACGTTTTAGCAAAGTATTCCGTAACGTGTCTCCCTTTTCACCATAATTAACATCAATGGCCATCATTTCTCTTAGAGTCTTCAATACTTTAACACATAGCTTCTCTTCCTTTTCCTCTAACAACTTTTCAGTATGTTTTATTAATTTTCTTATAAAACCTCCCGATTCACATCTTTTGCGGGCATCTGTTCCCTCTGGGAACAGTAGCTCTGATCGGTACAATATATCCACTAGCAAAGACAATTCTGCTTCCACTACTGGTTTCAATTGATCTTCCAATAGTGATACAATATCCTGCAAACCTTCTATTATGGATCTATCTAATCGCATTACATTCGCCGAATGCTGTGTCTCATATTTTGGCTGTTTCGAGGCTAAAAGCCATTTGGTGGTCTGACGTGTTAGCAAGGCCGTTTTACTGGACATTGTTACCACTTGTTGTTCTAGGTCTAGGGGTATGGCAATACTCCTAGTTTTGGCCGACTCAGCCAAAGTACGTATACAATTTTCGACATTAAAACGATCAGCTAGACTTAGCCATTTACACTGGGACAAACGGTAACAGGCTTGCAGTAATTGTACGAATATCATTTGTCTGGTTTGTACAATAGTGGATTGATCGGAAAAGGGACTGCTAAAGAAAGTGGCCAAGATATTGCAAACACCGTTCAAGACATAATTCATCAATGACTTATCGGCATTAGCTCCCGCCGCAATTAAGAGATTTATGTCGACCAAAAAACTCTTCTCAAATAAATTCCACATATGCGCCGATGAGTATATTTCCTTCATTTCTACTTCTGTATCTATATAACAATGATTAAGGAAATCTACATAGGCTTCCTTAACCTCGGCTATACAGGCTGGATTGCATATGATAGCCACTATATCATCCAAGGATAATAAATTATTGCATTTAATTTCGGTAAATAAATTTTTACCCATTGTACAGCAGGCTAAAAGTTTTACCAATTCCACATGATATTTCAATGGATTATCATCAGTTAATGTAGATTTTTCTTTTTGCATCATTGCAATGAATTGATTGAAGGAGGACTTATCATTATATACTACTAATACCTCTTCACCGGCATTGATCAACTCTGTCATTACCATATCTTGAGATTTACGTATAAATTGATTTTCTGCTTTGATTATCGTTTGTAAGAATTGCAAGTAAACTACATGTCTGCCATGGATCTCTATACAATGGACAAAATGTTGCACAACTTTTTCATTGACCTCATTACACAACGCCAAGTTGTCTTTAAAGATGGAACAAACAGTTTTAGCTTCCAAAATCTAAAAAGGAATAAGAAGAAAATTAGATTTTAATTTTATATAATAACGCTGAAATAAGAAAGATTTGGAAGAATTAAAATGCATTTCTTAAATTTGATTTAAAGTTTTCGGTCAGTTTCGGACTAGTTGTCCCAAAAAATTTGAACGTTTTTTTTTTTTTATCAAATTCCGACTTTATCCGATTATCATAAACTTTTTTTTTGTTATATTAAACCTTTGGGTCAGTTTTAATTTTTACTTAACGCAAACAAACGGTAGATTTAAAAAATTTCTTAAATGTGGTTTAAGCTTCTCGGCCAGTTTCGGTCTTTAAACTTTAAAAATATAAATTATTTCGGTATTTTTTTAACTGAATTAAAAAATTTTAATTCGATTTATTCTTTTTAAATGCAATTTAAAAGTATCAGTAAATTTTTGACTAATTTTAATTTAAGATTTTTATATGTATATTAAGGGCAGATAACTTATCTAACAAATAACTAGAGTAAAACATTAACCACAGATACTTCCATATATAAATTTTGCATTCTTAATTATGGTTAGGCATTAAGCTTTGGTTATTCTTAGATAAGTTAGCAGATCTTAATCATATTAACAAACATTACAAACGATTTTTTTTTAAATTAATTCTAAACTAATTCGAACTTTCCTCGTAGTTATATGAAATGCAACACTGCTCCCATCAAGTACCACCTGTTAATAGACTATTCCGTCATTTACTTTGCGTTTAACTGCTGTTCAAAACATACAACCTCGAGAATTTTTTTAAAAATGGAAAAAAGTGCTCATTAAACATTATTTTTTGCGAAAAAAAGCTTCAATCAAACCAAGAAAAAGCTTGATAAATACTATGGTTTACTGACTTTCGTTGTGGTCGCACAAGAACAAATGACGCTGAAAGTTCTGGACGGCCAGTTGAGGTAAATACACCCGAAAATGTGCAAAAAATTCACGATATGGTGTTGGCCGATCGAAGAAAAGTACGTGAGATTGTAGAAATGCCATAGGCATTTCATACGGCAGTGTGGTTTCGATCAGCTGGATTTAAGAAAGCTGTCTGCAAGATGGGTGGCGCGTTTGTTCTCAATTGACCATAATGCGCGGGTGCACAAGTGTGTAGTCTGGAAAGAGATTTTGCCCCAACGAAGAAATTATTGATCAAACAAATGCCTATTTTATGGACCTCGAAAAATCCTATTTTTGGAAGGGATACAAAAATTGGAGAAACGTTGGACTAATGCCTGGTTTTCATTATGTCATATGAACTGACAACAAAAACTGACTCAAATGAATTCTCGTCATTTTGCGTCATATGCGTTTTCATTACATCTTAAAAACTGACAATAAGTCGATAAAGCAGAGCGTGTCACAGACTTATGTCAAATTTTAGTGTCAGTTGACTGACACGCCGTTTTCATTACAAACGTCAAATATAATGAGGCTAGCGAACAGCTGATTAGAAGATATTAATTTGTGTTCAATAAAAAGTGGAAAAAATTAAAAAATGATAAAAAAGAAACAAATGGCTATAGCTAGTGCGGCGTTTTATGTTATTACATTACCATTTCTTTCTTTATTTAAAAAATTTCCATTGCAATTAATTTTTCCAGCAAAAAAAAACCAGCTTTGCGATCGTCAAACAAAAAAAATTGACAACTTGTTGTCAATTTTATTTTAGATAAAAAATGCTGCCATATCTGTTGACAAACTGAAATTTGACGTTTTCACTTGTCTGTCATTTTAGGCGGCAGTTCGTGTGCATAACTGACTGCAAACTCAGATGACACCATATGACAACCCGTTTTCATACAATTGCCAATAATTTGGACACATTGACATTAAAAATGACATAGTGAAAACCATGCATAAGTGTATTGAGCTAAAAGGAGATAATGTTGAAAAATATTTCTTTTTTTCAAAAAAAAACTGTGTTTCATTAAAAAAGTCACGGACTTATTGATCCGCCCTCGTATTTTATAAACTGCCAACTATCGTTGTTTGTAATAGAAATTTGAAACTTTTCGTGGATGTGATAACCCAGGAGGATCGTTCATAGGAGGTTGCGTTAAGCGAGGTGGCACTCTATTTAGTTTAGAGTTAGTTAAAACAGATCGCAACCGGCCTTTTCGAATTCAATATACAATTTTCGGTCTAAATTAAAATAAAAAATTATAATTTTTCTGATTTGATTTAAAATTTTCTCCCAGTTTTAGTAAAATTGATTTTTATTTTTTGACACTTTCTTTTTTAGTTTTCTAATAAACAAAAATTAATATTATTCGGGCAGTTTCGGGTTAAGAAAATTATTTCAAATTATCACGTTTTTATGTAAATTGATTAACAAGAAAATACTTAATTAAAAAAAAATAAAACTTTTTATTGGTTTCGAAATTCACAAAGTCTGTTATAAAATATTCGGTCAGTTTTAGAATAATTAATTTATATTTTTTCATTCATTTCAACAAATTTTTTTTTTTTAAAACGAGTTATGTTTACTATTTAATATTTTCGGTTAGTTTCGAAATATTTTTTTTACGTTCTTCTAACATTTTTACGATAAGATTAAGATGGGCTTGAGTATAGATAATTTTTCCCTTTTCCTTCCCTTTTAATAATACGTTAATAACACTGACCACTTAAATACGAATTTTCGATTTTGGTTTAAAGTTTTCGACTTTCAAATTCCATACACATTTTTAAACGAATTCTTGGAAAAAACAAAAGTTCGTATGAAAAAGGTTATTCTAACAATATTAAAAAGCTGTTTTAAAACAACTTTTTATAAACTCTTGAAAAGTTTGTCTTTTGCTACATGACAGTTATTGTTGTTTTTAACATTAATTACAGTTTTTTCTACAAAGAAATACAAAACAACTATTAGCACAGTTGATTAAAAAACAAGTAAAAAAGGGCTAAATTCGGCTGTGCCGAATCTTTGAATACCCTCCACCAAAGGGGATGAAGATGATATACGTATATACTAAATTTTGCATGAACTGTAATATGAATATGTTTTGTCAATTTATGTAACGAACTTTTGTTATTTAGTTTTAGCAATGTTATTTACAGAGGTCTGCTCTGTTAGCGACTTTAAGTTCATTTTTACGTTAACTTAGTTATCATAGTATGTAAGACAATAAATGTAATCGAACAATAAGAAGACTAATAACATTTTTACTTACTTAACAGAAAAAAAAAATAGATACAGAAAAATTGTACAAATTTGTATGGAAAATTTAGAGGTACCTTCACATTTTCACTCATAACTTTTGAATCGCTTGACCGATTTTGCTCATTTTAAATACCAAACTGCTCGGGAGGATGTTCAATAATCTGGGTAAAAAGAGGCACCCCCGCTTGCGTCTTCGCGTCGTGATCGTGATTTCAACAGACAGACAGACGGACAGACAGACGGACATCGCTATATCGACTTAAAATTGCATAAGGATCACGAATATATATACTTTATGGGGTCTTAAACCTATATTTCGACATATTACAAACGGAATGACAAACTGATATATACCCTCTCCATATATGGTGGAGGGTATAACAACTAACGAAAACGATGTCTTTTTCTAAAAAAATAAATTATTACTGCAATAATACCGTTTGGTAATTGTTTATTTTAATAAAAAAAAACAATCACCAAAAAAAAAATCTGTAATGGGAACTGAAAATTTTGTTGTTATTACGGAAAATTTTAATTATTTGAGCCCAGCGGTTTTTATACCCTTCACCATAGGTGGAAGGGTATATATAAGTTTGTCATTCCGTTTGTAATTTCTACAATATTGATCTTAGACCCTATAAAGTATATATATTCTGGGTCCATATGAAGAGCGAAGTTGATTTAACGATGTCCGTCTGTCCGTCTGTCCGTCTGTGTGTTGAAATGGGTTTTCCGAAGAACCCAGACATGATGAGGACTTGATTCTTTTTTATTTCTGTTACATGTGATCCATTTCTGTTTGCTATTAAAAATCAGACAGATCGGTTAATAAATGGCTGAGATATTAGCAAAAAACCAGGACTACCTCTAATTTTTCCAGTAAAATCCCTTTGTTTAATAAAAGTGTGAAGATAAATACGTAGGTTAAATACGTTTCACAACTATTGTGAATGATATAAATAAAAAATAAATAGTAGTGTCGCCAACTTTTTTTTGCCTAGAAAATGCCAAATTTGACAAGAAAAGCGCTGAAACATATGGAAAAATATAAATTTGAGATTTTACATGACATATTATTTTGGATTAAAATTTTTGGACATTTAAGAAAAAATAAATGGGGATACCGCTTGTTTGTGGAGAGCTATGAGGTAGTAGATTCCAACGATGTATTCATCTCCTTCAGAATACCATGGTGAAGGGTATATAAGATTCGGCATAGCCGAATTTAGCCGCTCTTACTTGTTTTTGCTAATCTTAGCTGATGTGTATTACAATGAAATTAGTATAAATTTTAGTAAACCATTTGTAAAGTGGAATTGAAAATCGGTTTGCTAAAATCAGCAAAAAATTTACTAAGTATTATTAATATTAGTACAATAAAATTTGTAAAAAAAAAATTAGTAAGCGGTACTAAATTTTAGTAAATTGCTGTAAATTCAATGAATGATAATTTTAATTAATAAACAAAAATTATTAAAATGTACAAATTAACTGAATTATTGTTAGATAGACTTGCAGCACTTTAAAGCTGCTAATTTCTTTTGAAATTGCCTTACGACAGTCATCCGAGTGGACTTTACGTGATGAACCAACTAAAAAGCGTGGAAAGACGCAACAGTCGGCTGGCAAGGTTATGGCGTCTGTTTTTGGGATGCGCATGGAATAATTTTCATTGATTACCTTGAAAAAGGAAGGACTAACAACAGCGACTATTACATAGCGTTATTAGACCGTCTGAAGGACAAATTCGCCGGAAAACGGCCGCATTTGAAGAAAAAGAAAGTGCTGTTTCACAAAGGCAATGCACCGTGTCAAAGGTCAGTGAAAACGATGGCGAAAATCCATGAATTGGGCTTCCAATTGCTTCCGTATCCACCGTATTCTCCAGATCTGCCCCCCAGCGACTATTTCCTGTTCTCAGATCTTAAAAGAATGGTCGCTGGGAACAAATTTACGTCGAATAAAGAGGTGATCGCCGAAACTGAGGCCTATTTTGAAGCAAATGACAAATCGTTCTACAAAGATGGTATCGAAAAGTCGCTATAATCAGTGTATCACCTTTTAAGGGAACTATGTTGAATAAAAAAAAAAACGAATTTTGCCAAAAAAAAAAAATGTGTTTTACTATGGAGGCCGGGGACTTTTCAATTGACCTGTTATTTGAGCAAAAATTAGTTCAAGCTCTGCTTTCTTTTAGAGGCTCTAGCCCGTCTAAAACTTTGGGTTCCGAAGAGATCTTTTGCCGGATCGAAATACATGTATCAACATAGCTAAGAATCGTTAATTTGCGTTGTTTTTGTAAATAGTTATACGGAGGTTGAAAGCTATAAACTAGAAATAAAAAATCTCAAGTCTTAAAAAATTGTTAAAACAAACGAATTTACCATTTTGATTTAATTTGCTAAAATATTTTTAGTAAAAATTTTTGGATTTTAAGGTCAAGTTTTGCTTTAAGGGCTGATTTTAAGAACTAAAAATATTTTAGTGCTATTTGAAGTGGATGTCCTATTTTTCGAAATGAGTCGGTTGTGAAAAGTACCTTCACTTCCGATCGCTTTTTTCAACCTATGTAACATTTAAGGGCAATTTAAGTTTGTATGTTTAACATAATTTTTAATTATTAGAAATAACATTTCCTTCAATATCAATTTTTTTTAAATTTGTGATTTTTTTTTTTGCTAATTTTAGCGAATCGGTTTTCAAAAATTTGTACAAGATTTTTAAAAAGACAAAAATTTGTAAAAGTTCTGTAATTCGTAAAATTTGAATAGCAAAAAATTTACTAAATAATATTTTTTTTGCTAAAAGTCAGTACAAAAATAGTAAAGTAGGATTAAAAACTGTTTACAAATTTTTCTATTAACCGAGTGCAATTGCTTTAACCAACTGTAACGAAATACAATCATTATTTTTAGATGTTTTAAATATCTATAATAATATTTAATTTTGTTTTTTTCTATAGAAAAACAACTGCAATTACGATTAAAAACAACAATTACTGATTACTACACAATCAACCGTTACGTAGTAACAGCGAAACTTTTTTGAGTATGTATCTCTAATACATAAAACCGTAATAACTGGAGTACCGTTTGAAATTGTGTCTTTAAATTATCCATTGAATGAACAATTTAATTTTTTTTTGTTATCGAAAGAAAGAAAAAATAACTCCATTTTTAGTTACTTTAACTGAATATACTTTTTTATTATACCCTCCACCATATATGGTGAGGGTACACTCAGAAAAAAAGTTAGTAGAAAAATTTGTAAACGGTTTTCTATCCCACTTTACTATTTTCGTATTGATTTTTAGTAAAAAAATTATTATTTAGCAAATCTTTTTGCTATTTACATTTTACAAATTACAGAATTTTTACAGAATATTTACAAATTTTCGTTGCTAATTTCAGAAATCATTTTACAAATTTTTGAAAACCGATTTGCTAAAATTTGCAAAAAAAATTACTAATTTTAAAAAGTCGATATTAAGGAAATGTTATTTCTAATTAAAACTTATACATACAAACTTAAATTGCCCTAAAATGTTACATAGGATTAAAAAAGGGATCGAAAGTGAAGATACCGACTCATGTCTGAAAATAGGACATTCACTTAAAATATCACTAAAAAGGGTTTTTTAGTTCTAAAAATCAGCCCTAAAAACAATTAAATTTAACCTTAAAAGTAAAAAAAAAAATTGACTAAAATATTTTTCAAAAAGGAAATTACCAAATTAAAACAAAATAATAAATTCGTTTATGTTTTAACAATTTTTAACATTTTTAAGCCTTTGATTTTTTTTTTAATTTTGTATAAAATATTTTTTTAAAAAATATAATCAAAATTTTTGATGCTCGATAAAACAAATTATTCTAAAACTTTGTACTAATATTATTTGTATTTAGTAATTTTTTTTGCTAATTTTGGCAAACAGATTTTAAATTCCACTTTACAAAAAGTCTACTAAAATTTAGTAGCGGCTACTAATTTTTCTACTAATTTCATTGTACTACACGTCAGCAGACATGTGTTGCTAAGATTAGCAAAAAATACCGCTGGGCTCAAATTAGCAGAATTTCCCGTAGTAACAGCAACATTTTCAGTTGTCATTACAGACTTTTTTTGGTGAGTGTATATATCAGTTTGTCATTCCGTTTGTAACATGTCGAAATATGGGTTTAAGACCCCATAAAGTATATATATTCGTGATCCTTATGCAATTTCAAGTCGATTTAGCGATATCCGTCTGTCTGTTGAAATAGCGATCGCGACACGAAGACGCAAACGGAGGTGCCTATTTTTACACAGACTATTGAACATCCTCCCGGTATTGAAAATGAGCAAAATCGGTCCAGCGGTTCCTAGCCCCATGGCTAGGTCCAAAGAAATTTATATATAAAGAAAGAGCAAAATGCATAATTGCTTTAGTGCCGCAACTTTAGAATAGGTGGTGCAGAATTACATTAAAACAATACCCTGCCCTATGGCTAGGTCGATATAGCCTTGGATTAGGCTTTCATTTAATTTATTTACCAAAAATATTAAATTAACTACATACTTTAAATTATAATGCATTCAGATGTTACTAGTAGATTTATTACATAATTTTAAAGTCAATTTTTCAAATGTTTGACGTAATAAAAGCATTTGTTTCACATTTTTATGGGAAAAAAGAAATTTTTCATAGAGGAAATTAGTATTTTTTTTATTCCATTTGTATCTTTATTTTTGAGAATTGAGGGATTGGCAACTGTATATTTATGTTATTTTTTTTTTTTTTCATAAAAAATACACATTAATAAAGTGCAATATTGTGCTCTTAAACATTTAAATGAATATTGATTTTAAATAAGGTATAATTAAGGTATTATATGCACATAAAACATATATTTTTCATAGTTTATGTCAAATATTCATTCATGTTACGAAGAAAATAGAAAATCAATAATACTCTACTGCATATTGTAGCACAATATGGCTAATGGAGACTAGCTCTGCAGCAAAATATGTACCTTCTGATGGGCCATCTATTGACAAATAGTTACAACTCATGTTCTTTCTTTAACAAATTAATTTCTTTGCTGTATTCTCTTCATTAGACAAACACACTTTAATTTTTTAAAGAAAGAACATTCGTTGCAACTATTTATCAATACGGCTTAGCAGTAAATATTTTGTATTTTTCACCACTAAATTTTTTTCACCACAAAAAATTTTTTCACCGCAAAAAATTTTTTTCACCTCTAAATTTTTTTTCCACCAAAAAAGTTCTTTTCACATCTAAAAAAGTTTTTCACCTCAAAAAATTGTTTCACCTACATAATTTTACTTCAACAGTTTTTTTATATTATTTGTATCAAAAACATTAGAGAACATCTTTTTAGAATATTGGTGGAGGGTATTCAAAGATTCGGCACAGCAGAATTTAGCCTTTTTTACTTGTTTTTTAATTGTTATCTTTTTATTTAACCTTTTTCTTTTTTATAACTAATTTATTTTTCGAGCTTAAGGTTTGGTTTTTTATAAAAGTAACATTTTTTTTTTAACATTTCGCTACTCCATTGTGTACCATCTACAGGAAATAATAAATATAACAAATTATAATTTATAATATTATATTATAATATTTAAAAATAAATAATATTTTTATAAAAAAAACAAATCTTTTTATTTTTTATTTGACCACCATGGAGAATATACATAAAAAATTATTAGATACTAGCCGAATGGAATGCATTTTCTGGTCAGCTACGATTTCAATTAAATGAAAATTAATAAAACTTCGAAATAATTTAATTTGAAAAGAGTCATATCTTCAGTGTAGAAACATGAGGACCAGCAGAAATGCGCGTAGTAAAAAGTTTTATTTACTACAAAAATCTTGGGAAATTATACTCAGTGGATTTAAGAGCTTTTGTCAAAAGTCTAAAGATTTACAAATATAATTTAAAATTCTCTTGATTTCAATCGTAAATGGCGTGTTATAGTATTTAAATTTTTTTTATCGATAGCAGTATTAAAATTTTTCAAACTTACCCCTGGATTTAAAAACAAATCCAAATGATTATGCAGCAACACTTGATTCTGTTGATTGCCCAAACAGAAATTTTGTAAAAATTCATGAGCCAAAAACATTAATTCTTTCATTAAAACATCATCTTTTTCATCATAGGGATTTTGTAAAAGATCCAAAACTACAGTATGGACACCAACATTACGCAATAAACGTTGTTCATGCTTGCGGGGTTTAACATAAGGACCTGGGAATTAACAACACGATTTTTGTAGAAAAAAAAAATTTAAAATTCTTTAAAACATTTTTAAATTTTACCTGGTGTTACACAAAATTTATTCATACGTATTAAAATTTCTTTAACTTTTTTATATTCATTTAATTGTTCGGTAGACAATGAAGCTTTATATTCGTTGCTTAAATTAGGATTATCAATGCTAGATTCACCAACAGCTAAAACAAATAAAATAATAAAATTGCATCAAATAAATTTGCTAATGAATAATGGAGACCAAAACTTACTTGTATTTAACTCCTCTGAAGTTTTCGATTTATAAACCCATAATTCGGATTTCTCTACACTTTGTCTTAAAATATCCAAATCATGTTTAATTTGCTTATAGGATTCAACATCACTATCCGAAACCAATAATTGCACCTTTTTTGGGGATGAAGAAATTAAATTAATTTAAACATAATTTTAGAGAAATATTTTAAGTAATTTTTTTTTAAAGAAAAAAAAAAAATTAAAAGATTAATTAAGAATAGTACTAACTATACTCATCCACTTTGTTGTATTGATAAGTACGAAATGTTAATTTAAAAAAAAATATATGTTTAATATAAAAAGTTTATTTTTTGAAAAAAAGAATCAAAATTATAACAATATTTTAATAAAAGAAAGCAAGGCAAAAAAATATAAAATAATTATATGAAAATTTGTTAAAAAATTTAATTTTAGTAAAACAACAATAAAACAATATTTTAAAACACAACTCTGAATGATAAACATTACAAGGTAAGTGAATGTTAATCGAAAATAAATTGTAAATATGGTTTTTTGAAGCAAATATGCAAAAAAAACGAAAAACCCTTTTAACCCTTTAACGTGATATTTCGCCTATAAGGAGCACATGGTTATTTTTTTATCTTCTCTATTACATATCGAAATTTCTTTCAAACTACTACAAATTCAAATCACTACACAGATTTTCCTAGACTATCGAATTAAAATTATTCTTATTCTTATTACATATTTTAAGATTTTTAAAAATTTTCAATTTTCAACAATTTTCAATAGGAATGAAAATTGAAAATCTCTCTGATTCAATGGAATTTAACTGTCTACACCTTAATCCAAAACTAGGACACTTAAAAAAGTTAATTGCTTAAATTTACGCTAAATGACAGTTAAAACGAAAGTATCTTTAAAATAAATAAAAATTAAGCTTTTTAACTTGAAAAACAACTTAAAAATGCAGTAAAAATAATTGACTTTGTCGTAAAAATAACTTAACAAATTTTTACAAAAATATAAAAACAAAAAAAAAAAAAAATCTGAAATAATTGACAACGTTGGTACGAAGGATGATATCCTTTGGTAACTTTTTTATAACTAACAAAAATTAACTGTTTACTGCAAAAATAGTAAAAATATTTGCTTTAAAAAATTATGACGAATTAGTCAATTTTGAGAGTTATTATTTTTTATTGGGGTTTTAACTTAAAAATGCTGGATTTTTGGCAAATTCTGTAATACATTGTCACAATATAAATTCATATTAGAGCGCCCCGGTAGGCTAGTTGGTAGTTTGGTATTAGAGCGGATTCCATTCTTGGTATTAGTGTGAATTCCATTCTCACCAGAGTCTCTGGTTTGTTTACGCTACAATGACCCGATTGCCTTCGTTGTTAGTGCTCGGTTAGGTTATTAAGATCATATAAATTCATTCAAAGTATTGGCCATCGTAGCTATGACCTTTTCCCATCTTCAAAAGATCTGCTCATTTTTTGAGGCTAAGAACGAATCAATCCAATTTCGGAAACCCTGTTCTGAAGTAAAGCGTATTCCAGTGAGAGCGTTCTGCATAGATCGAAAGAAATGATAGCTGGACGGGGAAAGGTCTGGAATATAAGGTGGGTGAGCCAAAACTTCCCCACCACTATTTTCTAAATAGTTTTTAACCGGTTTTGCACCATGTGGCGGAGCGTTGCCATAGTGAAACATTACGGCTTCATGTCTGGTCTGCACATTTTGAGCGTTTTTCGGGTAATGATCACCTCAAACGTGTGATCGTCTGGCCCGACTTCAGCAGCTTATAATAGATGCATACAGGCATTACCTTGGCGCCATATATATTTGATTTTGGCGTTGATTTGGCTGGTTGGGTGGGCTTCATATACGATTTCTTGTGGTTCGGGTTGTCGTAATGGATCCATTTTTCATCGCCATCGAAATACTTTTTTTGTGGCGTTCAATTATCATTTCGGACATGCAAACTCGTCTTTCAACGTCTCTCGGCTTCAACTCATGTGTTACTCAACTTCCTTGCTTTTGAATGAATCCTGCTGCTTGTAAAGGTTTTGAAATTGCAGCTTCAGTGACTCCTAATAATTTTGACAGCGATATTCATCGAGTAATTCATCATCTTCGAACTTTTTTGGCTGGCCTGGGCGGTTTTTTCCTTCCGTGTCAAAATCAACACTTCTGAACAAACCATCGTTGAAATCGATTAAACATAATGAGAATAAGCTTGGGTAAGCAATCAATGTGCTTCAGTTGCACTTTTTTTTAAATTGAAAAAGTAAAGCAAAACTTCCCGCGAAATTCTACATTTTCGAATTAAAATAAAACTTTTGTTGTTTACACTATTTCGTTCAATGAATAAATGAGAATAAATGATAGATCGTTTGCATATTATTGGTTTGACGCACTGACCATTTGAAAAAAAAAAATTGAGTTACGAATACATTATGTAAAAAGTAAATATAATTTTTCTGATTCCGAAACCTGTTTTTCGATATTCCGTATGCAGTGTAATGCATGGTTTTCACTATGTTATTTTTAATGTCAATTTGTCCATATTATTGGCAATTGTATGAAAACGGGTTGTCATATGGTGTCATCTGAATTTGCAGTCAGTTATGCAACGAACTGCCGTCGAAAATGACAGACAAGTGAAAACGTCAAATTTCACTTTGTCAACAGACAACAAGTTGACAATTTTTTTTTTGTTTGGCGATCGCAATGCTGTTATTTTTTTCTTTTTTTTTTGCTGGAAAAATAAATTTCAATTGTAATTTTTTATATAAAGAAAGAAATGGTAATGTAATAACACAAAACGCCGCACTAGCTATAGCCATTTGTTTCTTCTATAGCCATTTGTTTCTTTAATATCTTCTAATCAGCTGTTCGCTCGCCAAAAGTATACGCATCACATTTGACCTTTGTAATGAAAACGGTGTGTCAGTCAACTGACACCAAAATTTGACATAAGTCTTTGACACGCTCTGCTTTATCGAATTATTTTCAGTTTTTAAGATGTAATGAAAAAGCATTTGACACAAAATGCGAGAATTCATTTGAGTCAGTTTTTGTTGTCAATTCATATGACATAATGAAAACCAGGCATAACCTTTGATCTAAATGCCAGATTTGCATACAAAAATTAAAAAATGTAAACCTTGTTTATCGTTTTTCTCGATAACTATTTTTTGGTGTATAGGTCCAACCAGTAATATGAAAGTAAGTATACTATAGTGGGTCGCACTCCATACAAAAAAAAAAAATGCACCGGTCACCCTCTAGAATTAAAGATAATGTGACGACGATCTCAAAAAAAAAAAATTGTTTGCCTCGTCCCTTGACCCCGCGCTTTTAGTTTTTTGTTTCCTTTGCCTCTATTTATAGTCCGATCGTGGGTCGCACTCCATACAAAAAAAAAATGCACCGGTCACCCCCTAGAATTAAAGATAATGTGACGACGATCTCAAAAAAAAAAAAATTGTTTGCCTCGTCCCTTGACCCCGCGCTTTTAGTTTTTTGTTTCCTTTGCCTCTATTTATAGTCCGATCGTAACGTTTATATATTATTGTTCTTATAACAACAGCTACATTTTTTACTTTGATCACTTTTGACTCTGACGTCAAAAAAAAATCAATTTGACTCTTTAACATTCGCTAAGAATAAGCTTTGGTCTTTAGTGACACTTGTGTGCTTTACTGTTGTGCCCATTTTTTAAGTGCTTTTTCGAAGCCGAGATTCCAGAAGTCACTTCTAGAACTTGACGTCGAAGTCAAAAGTGATTAAAGTAGAAAATGTAGCTATTGTCATTCTAGGAACAATGATACATCACACATTACGGGATTATAAATAGAGACACAGGAAACAAAAAAACTAAAAGCGCGGGGTCAAGGGGCGTGGCAAAAAAAGTTTTTTTTGAGATCGTCTTCACATTATCTTTAATTCAAGGGAATAACCGGTGCAATTTTTTTTCGACACAAACCATGTGTAAAAGATACACCATCTGTTGTGAATCCCGCATTTAAAAATTATACACCCTGAATAATAGTTGGTTTGATTTTTTTTTATAAAAAACAACTGTAATTACAGTTAAAAGCAACAACTACGAATTATTGTTCAAAAAACTGTTACTTCAATGTAATAACTGACAAACTTAAAAGTGTATTTTTTTAAATAAGTCACCCGCCGTAAATGATATAAATTTACGATTAATGAAAAACTTTACATATTACAAATCAACGATTAATTGATATTATTAAAACCAGCCACTTCGGCACCAAAACGATCAATTGAATCAATTTATATAAATCTCTAAATGATAGAAATTTATAATCGATAGAAATCATTCAATAAAATATAAATCTTTAAATTAAAAAACAAAACTTAAAGTGATTAAAATCTCTACATATAGAAATTTACGATTTATAAATATATAATAGATATTTTTTTTAATTTAGAGTTGTGTTTTTTGTTTTTCAAATCAATTTAAGCAACTTTCTTACCTGTCTGAAGGCATGCAAAACCTCCTGTCTTTGACTAAAATGTCGAAAGAGTAAATGTAATGCACCCGAAACAAGCGGTGGATAATCATGCATAATTAAATGTAATAAAACTCGCAGGAATGTACGACCACCTTGACCATCCAAATCAAGGTTGGCCGCATCACCACTATCACAATCAAAAATACCCTCTGCCTGTATACCAATTGACTCTAAATCGATATTCTTTTGACGTTGTTGAAAAGCCGTTGCAGCTGCCTGTGGATCTGAGGGATTTGTCTGGTTATTAGCGGCAGCTTCATTGTGGGCCTGTTGCTGGGCATCACTCTCGTCAAACTCACGCTTGAATATCGATAAGAGGCAACTAATTCTATAATCCAAACGTACATCAAGAATGAATTGTAGAATTTCGATTATTTTTAATTTTGTGTCCATAACTAAAGGGAATTCTTTCATAAGTTGTGATACAGATTTACGTTGGTCCAATGATATGGTCGGTGTGGCCATAACTTGTCCGACTGAACCTAAAGCCAAACTGGTCATAACAGTGTTCATATCACCTATGGAACGTAAAACACCTCCAGCAGCTGTAAAATAAGTTTTTTTTTTTTTGAAAAACAAAATATATGTTTGTGTGTTTATGTTTGTGATTGAGGAGAATTTTGTATTTTCTGTATTTTTGTGCTTAGGTCTAAGCTGCAAATTTCTAAAACTAACCTTGTTCTTTTTCTTCTTCAGCCGCTTTTTCGTTTAAAAAAAAGTATTTGCAATAAAATTTTATTTAAAAAAAAGCAAGCCAATGATACGCAAATTGTCAATTTCAATTCGTAAAAATTTTAACTTAAGATTAAAAAATGAACTCAAAAATGAAATGGTTATGAGAATTTTGGGGTATGTACTTACAATCTGTATCGGCGGCTACAAATCTGCCGGTATTGTGTTGTGTCGAACTTTCTACGCTATTATCCGAGACACAATCCAATATACACAATAGAGTCTTGGTTAAGCGTAGCAAATCACTAAAGCTATAGAAACCAAAATAGATTAAGTCACGAGCCAATTTAACCACCTGAAATAAGGAAAAAGAGCTTGCTAAAATTGTTATATATCTTTGAAGGATACAAAATTAACGATTGATAGAAAACTATAATTGTCATAAATCATGGCAAGATAAAAAAAAATACCTTCCATTGAAATAAATCAGCCTTGAATACAATTGATTTAAATCTTAATAGGTTCAAAATCTACAATTCACTAAAACAAAAAGACTTGAACTAAAATGTAATCAAAAATTTCCTTCAAAATAGTTTATAAATTGTCCTCAATTTAAGTAAAATTTTATTAAAACATAGAAAAATTTTTAAAAAAGAATAAAAATTCCTAAGTTTGACGAAAAACGAAATAGTTTATATACTCAGAATTAGTTCATATTTTTCCTAACTAATATTTCTTGATTTTAGGAAAAAAAAAACAAGTCAATTAAATAAAAATTTATTAATTTTAATAAAAAACATCTTAGTTTTAAGAAAATTGCATTCTCAAATGTAATAAAATTAAGTTTAGTTAAAAAAAAAAAAAATAGAACATAATTTACTCCCATTTAGTTCAAAAAATGTGTCTAAAATAAATCGAGAAAGTACTTGAACTTAATGTGTGTTCATTTTTTGTTTGCGAGTAGTAAAATAAACTAAATTTTAGAAAGCCATTTCCAAATTCAGTTTTTAACTATAACACTTTCTAATTTTGAAGAATTGTTAGTTTTCCTAATTTTCAAGAAAAAATATTATTAAATAAAAGAAATTAAAGTAACCATTTAAAAAAATGATTTTTTACTTAATATAAGTTTGTATATATCAAATAAAGTTTAAGCTAACAATCCCATAAAATAAACTTATGACATTTTTCCATTTTGCAATAATAACAAGAAATGTAACTGTGATATTTTGTATTTTTGCAACAATTTCCTTAAATTAGTTAATTTAAGAAGACAATGGACCGCCAGTGTTCCTTAGCCAAAGATGCTGTGTGTCACGTAGGGCGTCCCTTTGTGTAGTTCTCCCAAGTAGAACCGTTAATTAACTACGAAAAGATCTGACTTTGTCAAGAATTTATTACGTTTCAGGATATCCTGCAGTAAATTTTTTTAATTTGTTTACCTTTTTGCTAATTAAATTTAATTTATATTTTAAATACATGAGTTTAGTATAATTCAATTTAATTTTAAGACCGAAATCTATAGCAAAAAGCTTGTTAAGAGCAGTGTCCTTACAAAGCGAAAGTCCTCCGAAAGTGGGAAAATACCTACTCAATGAGTGTAAAGTACTTTAAAATATAAAATATATACCTTTACCAGGATAAGGATAATTTTCACTTAAAAGAAGTGCTATTTAACTTGTTAGAAAATATTTTCTTATTTTGAGGGAGTTAAGTCCTAGTTTTTAGTAAAAAAAATTATATAATGATTTTTCTTAAAAGCAAGGAAACATTTCCTAACTAACAGTACAATTTTAGATGATGTATGAACTAATCAGGAGGAAATTTTACTGTTTTTTACTTCTCAATAGTAAAATTTTTCCATAATTTAGAAATTTTGACCAAATTTTAAGTAGAATTTGTTTCTTAATTTCAAGGAAAATTTTATTCAATATTGGTAAAAAGTGTCTTTGGCGCCGTTTTCATTTCAAATTTTCCTCTAAATTAGTTAATTTTTCTAAATTCTAGTTAATTTTTTTTTTGAGAGTAGATATAAATCTTGTTGTTGTTGTAACGACATTTAAGGAAAATATGTACAGTAAGCGAATAGTTTTTATAGACGCATTTAGAAAATGCATGTCATTTTAATATAATATTCCGAATAGATTTAGTTGAGTGTACATGAAGTTGGCAATACTTGGTCCAATAAAAATTCGAGTCGCCCCGGAATGTAGATGCGATTGCCGTGAGAGCGTATAAATCTTTCTAAATAACGATTAATATAAAAGTTCTGTTTCACGTCCTTACCACGAACACCCAAAGAAATCCGAAGCAACAACAATTTACATACAATTTTAACAATAGAAACGTCACATAAATCTACATAGAATAAAAATCCATGATCGAAATAAACATACAAATGACAAATTTAACTGATAAAAATATTTATCTAAAAAAAACTTAAAAATAATTTTTATTTAACTTGTAAAAAACTTTTCTAGCAAATTTATCTCTTGCATTTTGAGCAGGGACCGTAACTGTTATGACTTTAATCGAAAAAGTCAAGAAAAAAAAGTTATTTTTTAACTTTTATTTTTTAAGGCAGAAATAAAAGTTATTTCTTAACTTTTATTTTTTAAGGCAAAAATTAAAAGTTATTTTTGACTTTTTTTATTTTACTCAAAAAATAAAAGTTATTTTTTAACTTTTAATTTTTTAAGGCAAAAATAAAAGTCTTGAATCAAATATAGCATTGAAAGCAAAAAACTAGCGTATTACTATGCATAATTTAATTCATGACTTTTATTTTTGCCTTAAAATATTAAAAGTTAAAAAATAACTTTTATTTTTTGAGTAAAAAAATAAAGGTTAAAAATAACTTTTAATTTTTGCCTTAAAAAATAAAAGTCAAAATTAAAAGTTATTTTTTGACTTTTATCAAAAAAGGCACAAATTTAAAAGTCATACAAAAATTTGCATGTACATCACCTATGTATCATAATGATAAGAACCAAAATTTTCTACGATCATTTTTTATGTGTGCTTTTTTGATGTCAATTTTTAAAAATAACAGTTATTTTCTGTCCCTGATTTTGAGATGTTTTCCAGGAAAAACTTAATATTCTGAAAAAACTTTATATTATGATATTGCATAATAAAAATCTTCTTAGTTGTTGTACTTTTGTCAATCTTTTAATTAATTGAGAACTTTCTTTTTATAAATCTAGGAATTTTATTCTTATAAAACTTACCTCAAATGTTAACTTATTTTGTTCCTGATCGGTAAATAACCAAACTTTGGTAGCCACATTACATAGATAATTTTCAACAAATGCTATGGTGGTATTAAATTTAGCTCTAACAGCTTCTTTATTATAATCGGCTGGTTGATTTTTACCATCATAACTGAAAAGGAATCAAACAAAAACCAATTAAATAAGGATAACAGAAAAAACTCTTTAAAGGCTTACTCTAAAATTGACATTTTTGAGGGTATTTCACTCCAAAGTCTAGCATATTTAACGGGTGTAACCGGCTCTTGAGGATCACGATCAACGTGCAGGTGCAACATAAGACGACAAAAAGATGCTCTCAATTCGTAAGGCATAGATTCATCAGACATGCATCTGTGTGGGGGGAGGAGGGTGTAATAAAAGGGGAAATTTAAAATACAATTTTTATGAGCTGCTAATTAAACTTTTGCCTTGTTGTACTTACTTTAAAATCAAGTCTATATCCAAATGAGGTGACAGATTATTTAATGCTAAATATTGACGATTTAAACACATATTGGAAAATAGATTTAATTGATGGCGATAGTAATTCAATATAGTTCTTTCTAGTTCTTTGCCTTGGGCCACACAGTTGGCCAAATCAGCCATGGAACGAGATTCCTAAAAGAAAATTTAATAATACCATTAATCATGTTGTAGTTTTTCTTAATTTATTTCTATAACTTACTGTTAAACCCTTCCATTTTAAATGTATTTCATATTTTACCACCTCTTCCTCATCTAAACTATCCGAGTCCCAAGTTGAGGTGGTATGAGTAGATAATAATTCCATTTTCTCATCATCATCGTCGTCATCATTTTCGGCTAAAGGTGTTAGTGCTGCATTTTCTTTCTTCTTATTAAAAAATGATTTCTTTTGTTTTATCACTTTAACTTCAGTTTCAATTAAAATATCTGAATTTTTAGTACTTAAAACACTTTTACATATCAGTTCCTGTGTTACGGCTATAGCTTTACGATTTGAAACACATAAATCGGAGAGATAATCAAGAAATCTTGAATCCCAATTATGCATATTTTTTCGTACTAAACCCACAAATGTTTCAATTTCTGCTGCGGTTATATGCTTTTCCAAAAGTTTACGATTATTGTGTAACAAAGCTGTTATTGTATCTTCGGCTAAAATATCGTAACCAATTTGTTTTTGCATGAGACCGAAATGTTTGGCAATATATTCCTGGAATAGAGAGAAAATTTAAACGTTATACAAATTTAAAATGCGAAACAACTTCTTTGCGAATTTTTGAAAACGTCATGGCAACCCTATGTTCAAAATATAGGAATTAAGTTTTCAAACTTCACCTTTTTCGAATTTCGTAAGTTTTTCACATACTCTCTATTAAAAATGTCAAATCCCCGAGATGGCTTTAAGCCGTAACAAGTTGATTTTAGATTTTACTAACATTTTAATTCCTAATTCCGTGCGATAACTTAAAGGCGAGACAAGTCGATGTAAAAATTTATTATATTAGACACAAAAACCAGCCACAGGTTAACTTTCTCTGTTACATATCTAAATTTGACTTAAATCGAAAATTTTCAATTGGAGAATTTTTCTCGCAAGAAGTTTTTCAGTCCCAAGGAATACAACAGAAATTTAAGTGTATGGTTGAGTTAACAGATAAAGTTTCGTTTCAGACGTTCGTCGCCAGACGACAACACTACCTAAGTCAAGTCGAATTCCTTTTAATTTAATAGAATACTCCAGAAATATGGATACTATCATTAAATTATTCAATTGAAAACTTTCAATACATCTAAACGAATATCTCATTTTGCAATAAATAAATCCGGGTGGAATAAAATAGAACACCATATGGATACATCATACATAAGAATCTTTGTAGATAGTCTTAGAAGCCGATACCATCCCAGCAAAAAAAAATGGTAGTCATTCTGTGACTATAACTTCTTTCTTTGCTTCCTAAACTTCAGTTGACATTCTTTTATGATTTTTTGGTGTTATTCTAAGGCACTTCCAAAGAATTTATGAGTTCATATTTCAAATGCAGTGATCTGGATATAAACCCGATGCATATCTTAAAAAAATCACTCTTCATTACTTCTAAAGCATAAGGTTTAGTATATCGTATATTTTTTTGTTTTTGAATCTAAAGCATTTATTCAAATTGAGAAAATAGTTCTGATGAACTTTTTTAATTTTTTTATTAAATCATTTTTTACATATAGTTTAAAATTTCATGAGGGTTAGAATTTATGCAGTTTTGCAATTTTTATAAAAGTTTTGAAAAATCAAGAAAATCAGATTTTTTTGACCTTTAATTGAAACCTGTCATTTACATTTTTCAGCCTCAAATATTTATGACGACGCAATCTGTTCATTTTTGCATTATGTATTTTATTTAACACTACATCATTCCCAGTTTTAATTCAGAATTTACCAAAATAATTTTAAAATTGTGTAAAAATTATTTCAAATTGCCCAAAAATGTTTTAAAATTGCGCAAAAATTATTTAAAATTGTTCAAAAATATTTTAAAATTGTCTAAAAATGTTTCCAAATTGTACAATCAGTTTTTAAATAATGCAAAAATATTTTGAAATTTGTCTAAAAATTCATTAGAATTTTTGAAAAATGTTTCAAAAATGCTTTTTTTTTCACTAATGCAGAATTATTTATTTGTTTTAATAAAGAGAAGTTGTACATCAATGCATAAAGTTCGCTTCTCTAAACTTATTTGTCTGCATTCTTATGAATTAAATTTTCATCAAAGCTTAAATACTGCAAAGTATATGAACATTTTCCACTCATACATCAGAATACCTAATCATTGTATTATCATTGCTTCCTTAGAGTAAAGTATGAGTAATGCTAGTAGCTACATTTGAATACTTCCATCCTATGACACGCTAATGTTAAATTCATCGATGAAACCATTAGAAAAGAAGTGATGCCTTTGCCATAGTAGTGATGCTTTTATTGCTTCTTTGGCAGCTTCATTTTTGCTGGGATAATATCGAATTTCTAAAGCGACTGTATTGAATCCCTTAACCAAATTCATAGACAAGCAGTTAGGCAGATCGGTACTTATTCTGCTTGAAGTTGGTGGTGATTGAAATATTTTCAATCGCGATGCGGTTCACATTCCACTAATTGCGAACTTTTTGCGTTAAAATATTCAGAAGAATTAGATTTCGATTTTCAACGACAGTTAGAAGATGGGATAAAGCCGGGTGTAGAATAATGGAACAGGATATATGGATCCATCATCTATTAGAATACTCATAGAGAGTCTTGCTGCTTTGAAGGCCTTAGAAACCGATATTATAATATTAAAGATTGGGCGGGATTATATTGGATACCTTGGCCAAATCTGTCGGCAAGCCGTCAGACTGATAATGATCCCGGGTTTAATTGAGGTCATGGAGAGTGAGTTTCCTGAAGAATGTGCAATGTTTCGCTGTAATTTGGGCGGGGATTCCATACAAATGAAAGTGCTGATCTCTTATGATGCCGCTCGTGTTAATTGGGAACATAATCGATGGAGAGACAAGGTCGAGGTGGACGGTTTTGATTTTTTGTGAGGTACCTCGAAACCTGTGGCGATTACCTAATCCAAAGAGAACGAGGACCTTTCTCGCTTGGCAAGCGGACAATCAGCAGACGTATAGGGATTCTCGCTGGGCACAGCGCGATAGATCGAATGTATGGGCGATTACTATAAGAGATGAAAGGACAAATAGGGGGAGACAGTTCAGCATATACTCTGCGTATGGTCAGAACTAAAGGAGCGGCAACACATGTCTGAAAAGCAGATTCTTCGTAGATCTAGGCGAGGTTTTGGGGAAATCCCGATAGGTAGTCTTAACCGTAATAAGTCTTACCATTCCGTGCCACCACGAACAAATTACTTAGTATTTGGACGGCTTGTTCACAACTTACATTCAGCCTGACCTTTACTTAAATTCTAGAACTGTTTTCGGGATAAATATTTTGCAAAAAAATCATTCTTTTAAACTTACCTGATTTTTTCTATAATCTTGTTGAGACAGTCTTAATATCCTGTAGCATAAACGAAATATATTCTTATAAGGACTATTCTTAGGATCACTTAATTCGTCCAATTTTAGAAAAGGTCCCTCTCCACCAGGATGTTCTTGAAAGGGTCCTTGTAATATTTTAAACAATTGTTTTAAAATATATTGTTCTCTCAATAACTTTTGACGATCACGATTAGGATTTTTAATAGATAATTCCAAAGCCTTGGTTTTATTTTGTTCGTTCTCCATGCCCCCTATAAAGTATACAATATCTTGCAGTAAGGAAATCAAAGCTCTACGTTCATTTATCGATATAGTGCCATTATCAAGTTTAGAGGTAACGGTAGCCAATACCTTACAAGCATCATTGGCAAAATCTAAATCTCTAACTTCGACCGGAGAGACGGGTATTAAAGCAAATGCTTCCTTATCTTCCTTTATAGGAGAACAGCAAACTTTTGACATAACCGGCTTATCATCATCGATATCAATGGGTACAGAGGTAGCATGAACCCAAGTATTTGAGCAAAGATGACGCATACGAACATAACTGGACTGGGGTACTAAGCTATCAGCACGAGCCATAGTAGTGGGATCTAACTCAAAAACTGTAGCAATATCGGTTGAAAAGGGTACTGAAACCAGGCGATATTGTTCAATTTTAGTTTTTTCTGCAAGACAACAAAAATTTTATTATGTTAAAGCAGAATTCTTAATTATAAACTTACCTATCATTGTCGAATTACATATAACACCCGAATCTTTAGTATTATCTCCCATGATATTCAATAATTGTTGTTGTACCGCTTGAGGCTGTTGTTGTTGTATTTGCTGTTGATGTTGCAATATATTTTGTTGATTTGCCGTCATACTAGCATTTTCAGAGTCCAGCTCTGCTGCTAAATAGTAGCCTGTAGCCAAGTGTTTGAAACGATATAGAGAATTCCAATGACCTGCTCCACCACGACAGGAATCATGTTGTACTACTTCAATTTCCCATAAAGCCTTACTAGAAGTAGCCGCGGTAGCACTAGTTCTACCCGTAGTTCTTAAAAATACATGCTGTTGTTTTTTATATTCATCCATTGTCAGAAATTTTTCTTGTTCCGCATGAAAGAGTCGAATAACATCCCCGCCCTTGAGTATATGATCTTGATTTTCTTTATGTTCCATAAATAATGTAATCTTCCATGACGTTGATGAATTTAAAACATTAACTTCTTTACATCCCGGATTGTCGGGTAATTCATAATTGGCGGCTACATGTAAATTTTGTTGATCAGCATTGACAGGATTTAGTATGACTTTATCACCTACTACCACATTGTCCCCTATGGAACGTAGTTTGTAGAAGGGCATAATATAAAACCAAGAGCCCTCATTGCCATTAGCATCGAGATATACACGCATAGCATTTTTTTCCAGCAGTGATGGAAGGCGTTTGTTAACGGTTAAAAATTTATTCGATTTTAAATGAAGAAGTTGCACAACGCTGCCATATTGAATTTGTTGACCAAGAATCTTTTTATTTTCTGTCTCATTTTGTTTTTTCTCTATTTCGGCAGCGTGCTAAAGAAAAATAGAGTTTATTTTTAAGTATTAATATTAAATTACAATTTTGGTATGTGCAAAAATGTATAGTGCTAACGGAGATATTAACGTCAAGAAGATCATCATTTAATTTTTTTTTCACTATAAACGATAGTGAAGTTTCAAAAATATAAATGTCTATGTTTCACATGAGAAATAATAATTATATGAGATAAGTCTTTTCACTCGGAAGACAATTGTCATTAGTTATAATGAGCCTCGTTTCCTAAAGAAATACGGGTCTCCGAAACGGTGAAATATCTAGGAGTAATTCTTTTACATGAAACTATATTAGAAAAAAAAAAACGCATCGAAAGCATAATCACAAAGGCCAACCGAATTGAATTGTAATAAACTTTTGAAGAGGTCAATAACTGCAAGGTGCAGTAAACAAATCACGAGTTGAGCATTCTGATTAAGAATTACTCGTACCTTTTAAGGGACGATCTATGTGTTCTGAAAATGTATAGAAGGAATATGTAAGATTCTAAAGCTGCTACTTATCTCTTTGAAAATGTTTTCGCCTGCATAAATATATTTATATTGAAGATATCTCCCGAAGTATAAGCATCTTTAACGCCTGTAAGATTAGACACTATTCTCAGTTGCAAAGAGGCGATTGATTAGTACTGAAATTAAATGGCCCAATTTCCAGAAAAAGGAGACCTGTTGGCATTTCTTTTAAATCGCTGTAGTAGATCTATTTGGTTTGGTGAGAGCAAAGCGGAAAAACTGCTACTTTTTTTTGAAAATGTGTTCACCTGCATAAAATGTATTA
This sequence comes from Eustalomyia histrio, assembly GCA_949748255.1. Classification (NCBI taxonomy): domain Eukaryota; kingdom Metazoa; phylum Arthropoda; class Insecta; order Diptera; family Anthomyiidae; genus Eustalomyia; species Eustalomyia histrio. Next base: position 203,546,439 of record OX456523.1, on the reverse strand, counting down.
ATATTAAAGCAAGACAAACTCAATCCGAACCTCTTTACAATTTCCGAATAGGCCAATAGTATCGATTTTTATGCAAGTAAGACCCAATATTGTATGTTGACTCATAGGACTGTGGGGTCACATGAGAACACACTTGATGATCTGGGCTTGGAAATTTAGTGTGATATCCGCTAAAATAAGCAAGCTTTTCAAGTTTTAAAGGAAGCATTCAAGTGTCTTTGTTTCCTAAAATGGTGCAAGAAATAATTTACTCCGTCCGATACCCTCATTATCTATACCATATAGGCGGGCGCTCCAATGTCTATTTTGAAATTTTTAGACCGTGTGCAAATAAATTCTATTGATTTATTGGACTATTGGCGGAATGTGGATTGTGTATCACTGTTTTATCAATTTTATCATGGGAAGTGTTCTGTTGTGATAAATGAACTTATCTCTAGAAGCCAAGTATTCGTTTGTAACACTCGCGTATCTAGTATAGCACATCAGTTTGTGACCGATTGCCTGGTGGTTCGCAAAGCGCATTACAGAGAGAATTTATCCATTAGTTGGACAAGCCGTGTGTGGAATAAACCCCTCGAAGATGTCCTTCCTTTTACTTACAATATAGCGAAAGTGGTCCGATTTGCATTAAATTTTGAAACATGATTTATGGTTTTATATAACATGCACAACCTAAATAACCACCAGAACCGATTCTGAATATCAATCGATTCATCAAACTATATTTATATTTGTGACCCGTAGATTGATTACAGGGTTTACATCGACGAACGAACATCGCTAAATCGACTCAAAATTTCAATATACTCTGTTTTGAAAATCGCCTTTAAGATGTTGAGGAGTTGATATTAATTTACAAGATGAGTGTGAGTTTTCTTAATAAAAATGTGAACGAATGGTCATGGGGCCAGACCACCAGTTAGTTAATGATTATCCGTACCTTTATCCATCTATTTATAGAATTACCCTTGGCAACCATCTTAGATTTTCGAAACACAATTGTGCTTTGGTAATTATTCACTAACTGTGAAAAAGGAATTTCGCATAGTCATTTTCCTTAGAGTGTCTGATATATAAGCCTGTTCAAAACCATGAGTTGTTTGTGGGTTGGGTGGTTCATGAGGAGGCTGACGATGACCTGGTCGCTCAGGTCGAAAGTGTGCACTTCCTCACATTTTTTTCCATTTATACAAAAATTTGTGTTTACTATTCGTTACTAACATTAAATTATGATCTCAAGCCTGATAAAATTTAAAATATATATAATCTGCTCAAAATAATATATATTTACATTCAGTATCATACTTCTGCGGACCAAAATGAGTCGCTTTACGCTTGAACAATGTTGGAAAATATTGCAAACTTATTTCCTGAGTGAGTGCCGTGTTGCCTAAGCTGTGCGTTTTTTGAAAATAAATTTTGGCCGAAATGAAGCACCCTCCGCGCTTGCTATACGCGAGTTTGTGTAAAAAGTTTGTGAAACCGGCTTGCTAGTGGACAACACTCATGGTCCCCGTCTTCGTACGGTGCTTACCGATGAGAATGTGGCTGCTGTGCCCAGAAGTATGAACATTGACTCGATATTGATCTCAACAACTCAGCATTTCACGTACCAGCAAGTTAAAAAATTTGCACAAATATCTGGTATTATTCGACTTAGCAATTGAAGGCAAACGACGACCAACTTTGCTACGGCTTCTCAGTTTGTGCCTTACAGAAGCTCCAATCGGACTTCGAAATTGACATAAAAATCATCTTTTCATCTCGGCGGCTATATCAACAAACAAACTTTTCACATCTGGGGATCGGAAAACCGGTACGTAATTGTCAAGAAGCTAATGCATCTATAGGGTATCTCAGTAAGAATGCACTTGTTTATTTTAAAATAAAAACTCGTATTTTTTAAAAAAATAGTTGTGTTTTTTTATTGGATTGTAAAGGAGACATGTTCCGATTAAGTACAGAATAAAATATCCGTCAAATGGCCACATGGCTCTGATGACAGGCCATTACTTTTTGTGAAGGTATTTTATCAAAAATCGCTGCATAGTGCTTCGTGAAGTTCGAAGTTGTTGAGAACGATGCCGAATTGATGTTTTCGGCAACACTCTCTTTTACAGCAGCAATGTTTTCAAGAGACCGTCCGGTACGTTGATGACATGAGTCTTACTCTCCATAACCAAACCAGTTTCTTTAAATTTTAGGTGCACTTTCTCGACTGAAAATTCATCGAAGTTTCATAAAGCATATGAGACAGCTAAATTTAAAAAGTGCGCTGTTATTGAGACACCCATTACAATGAGTGACAGTTTGGTGTGGATTTTGGAGTGATGGCATCATCGGCTCTTTTGGAAACACCAATTCAAGCAAAGGCGAGCGCTACAGAGCCATGAGGACTTTTTAAGGGTTGAAATGGAAGGAATTTTTTGGATAATCATTGGTTTCAACAGAATGGCGCACGATATCACACAGCTCATTAAACAATCGATCTTTTGCGCATTAAGTTTGGTAATCCTGTTTATCAGCCGCCTTGGAGATGTCAATTGGCCGGCTCAGACCTGTAACTAGATCCCTTTAGACTTTTTCTTGTTGGGTGTCGTTAAAGACCGTTGCTATGCGAATTATCCAGAAACGATTTACGTCCTGGAGCCTTTCATAAGATAGAACCAGAACCGAGCCTTTCATAAGATAGAACCAGAAAATGTCAACAGTCTTGGAAAATTGGACTGACAGGATGAAATTTCATAAATTACACAAAGATTTGTTATTTCTAATAAAGCCATAAAATACCATATTCAAAAAGATACTTGTATTTAAACCACCCTATTTATTTATATCATGACATATGCGCAACATCAACTCGGTGAATTTACCCCCGTAGGTGGGGTATTTAAGCCGTATTCAGTTACTTCGAAGATATTTTTAAAATACATATTAAAGCTGAGATATGTGAGTTTTAAGATAAAGTGTTTTTTTTTCAAGAAAAAGTTGTTGGTTTGCACAGCACTTTGTAAAAAAACAATTGCCAATGTTCTCCCTTCTACCATGTCCTTAATATAAAATATTTTACTTACATGCAACCTTTTTAATAAATTTGTATCAGTGTTTGAGCTGGCTGATTGTTTGGCGGCTTTCCAGAATTGTTTCTGGGCCGAATAACGATTCATGGGACATACTTTAATTAGACAATCTGTAAACAAATAAATTAGCAATAAAATAAGTTCCTTTAGGAAAACAATGTGAATGTCATACAAACCTCTAAACTTCTTGGGAGGATAATTTAAGTCTCCAGCCTCCGGACATACAACAGTACGATCATCAACCAACCTTTAAAATATAAACAAATTAAATAAAATACATAAACAATTTTGAAGGGGATAAAAAACAGTTTTAAAGGGGATATAAACGATAACATCCTCTTAAAAATAAAAGTGACAACTTACCCAAGAGTACTTAAGAAACCACAAACACTACCCTCGGCATAAAGTGATACAATATCACCCAAATGCAAAAAGCTTGCTGAACCAATTATGTTGTCACCCATTGTCTGAAAAAAAAAAACAAAAATAACAAAGAAATAACAACATGAAGAATAAACATGAGTTACATACAGTCATATCATCATAAAATCAGTATCAGTATCATGTTAACATACTTGGTTTTATATACTAGAAAGTAAAAATCTTACCTTTAAGTGTCCATACATAAATTTTTACAAGCAAAAGTGGTTGTTAAAACATTTGACTTGTATAAAATGTGTTTGAAGTTAATACAATACAACAGCACAAGAAGTGGTCCCCCCTTTGGCTTAAATTGTATTTTAAATATGTATATAAGTTTAAGCAAACTGTTGATTGTGTTGCATGTAGAAATGACACAGTCGCAGTCGTTACTTTTTTTGGTTTTGTTGTTAATTTACAATGGTTAAATCAAGTATATGTTGTAAGCAATTATGGTTAGGGTCTTTTTGTGATAAGCTGTAAAGAGAATGAGAAAACAAAAATGAAATAAAAAACAAAATAAAATCATATACTTTTATTATAAGAACACATTTTTATTGTTGCCCCCCCAGCAATAAAAATGTTAAATAATTTTTGAGTTAAGACTCAAATATGTACAAATGGAGGCACTAGAGTTTATGTTCCAAAATTAAATTGCAAAAACAACAAATATCTTAACAATAGTATTCTGAATATTTTTGCATTGAAAAGATTGTGTGAACATCAAAAATGTTTTCTTAATTATCCTGCGGGAAAAGGGGGTCAGTTGGGATTCGGGACCTGTCCCGTGATAGGTGAAAACTGGAACGGTTCCGAAAATACATTGCACGTGATAGGTGAAAAGAGGACCGGTTCCTAAAGTACCTATTACGTGACCGGTTAAAAAGTCATGACATGTTCTTTTAGACCAGTCCTGTGACATGTCACAAACTGCAATTGACCCCCTCCTAGGACAAGCCCATGTTGAAGTGGTCGGTCACGTGACCGGTCTCTATCACAATGAACCGGTCACGTGACGTGTCCTAGGATAGGTCCTTTTCCCGCAGGGTATGTACACAGAAAAAATTATTGCCAACAATACTTCAAATAATTTTTTTTTTCAATATCTTTTTGTTCATTTTCAATTAAAAGTTTAATCTATCAATTAAATTTTTAATTGAAAATGAACTGGTGTAAAAAAATATTCTCGCTTACAATAAAAACTTTTGACAACATATAAAAGTCATATTATTTTGATTTATTTATATCTTATCTTTTATTACAGTTATATTTTATAAAAAAAAGAAAACTATGGCAAATTTGATATAAATTTTATTTAATTTGAATTTCGAATTTCAATCAAAAATTTTATTAAAGTTTTAATTGATTTGATGCTGAAATTTTAATAAAACATTTGATTAAAATTTTAATTGATTTTTGTTTAGAAATTTAATTAAAGTTATAATTGATAAAATAAAAACTTTAATTGAAAATTTTGAAAAATTTTCATTAGAAATTTAATTAATAGGATTGAAAAAATAATTGAAAATTTCAAATAATTTTAACAAAAAAAAAAAAAAAAATAATAAAAATTTTTAAATGTATGTATTTACAAATATTTTAATTGAAACTCGATTTTAATTTTTTCTGCGCACATTTGGGTTTACTGTGCTCGGTTAACAATTGTTTAGTATTTCTCAGCTTAAAATTACATTTAAATTAAGAAAATTGATAACACCTGGGGATTCACAATTCTGGAGTATTCCACTCAGCAGATTGTATTTTCTTTTCTTCTTTGCCCCTACATATTTTTCGTATAAACCACTTTGTAGCGTCAAGTACTCCAGTATTGTGAATCTTGCTTAAATTTTAAAATTTTTACGTTTATTACTCAAAATACTTTAGTTGATACAATATCGATCTTTGAAATTCCTGTTTAATTAATACAGTAAAAAACAAGTAAAAAAGGCTTAAATTCAGCTGTGCGGAATCTTTGAATACCCTCCACCAAAATCCTACAAGTAATGCAAAATTATGAAATTTTTAATACAGAAAATGCACGATTGTTTTTAGTGCACCCATAGATTTTTAATATTAAGTTTGTTTTTTCGAATTTTATATAAATATTCCATACAAATTTAAATAAATATAAACTTCCTTAGTAGTTATGGATATAAATGCTGCCAAGTCTTGGACATTCTTAGTGTTTGCCGGAAGACAAAGTTTCTTAAGAAAGTAAAGTAAAAAGACAAAAAGTGTAATGAAGTGTGAGAAAAAAGGTCAATATTTCTTAATTAAAAATATATTACCTTCGTAGAGAGTAGTTTACAATCTCTTTTTGTGAAGAAGTAACACGAACTTAAAGCAAAAAGGAGGTGGCAAACAACGCTTAAGTAAAGTTTATTACTAATAATCTATGAAAATACTTCCTTCAAAGAAGTATAAAAGGGGAGTAAAATAGATCATAGCGTAGTATTAACCCAAAAAGGGGTCAGAGTTTGCCAAAGGGACAAAATGTAAAAAATCTATAAAAATTAAACATTTGTGCTTAATCCTCTGCGACTGACGTGGTAGTCTAACAGACACTAATAAAAATTAATGTTTAACATGAATCGTCGTTTTGAATTAAAAAAATTATAATTATACAACCTACACCCTTAAACTATAAAAAATAATAATTACAATAGGTTTACAAAACAAATCTTGGAAAATATAAGCCGTTGAAAGGCTTTCTGGTGTTCTACCACGTCAGTGGAATTTTGAAAATATCTCACGTCAGTCGCATAGGGTTAAGCAATATTTATCCAGCAGGAAAACAATTAAATTTTAATATATTCTCATACCTTACAATTTGTAGAATTAACTTTCAGGTTCCCGTAATTTTGTTCTATGGAAAAACTATGAAAATTTGTCTGTCATAGTTATTCGTACATGATCTTCAATTAGTGCAAATTCAAATCCCCGTGAATTCGAAATTTATGTCTCTATTAACTTTTGCTTTAGAGTTTTATTTGATTGGATTTTAATTTTTTTTTTAATAAATGACCAATCATAATTAATTAATTAAATTTTTAATGAAATTAAAAGAATTTGAGAAATAAAAACAAAAATCTAATTTTCAATACAGAACAGGCCGGATTATTTTTTAAGTGCCCCATAGATTTTAAATGTTAGGCTTGCTAAGTAGTTATAGATATAGCTACTTTAAAATTAACAATTTATAACAATGCTGCCAAGTCTTGGATATTCTTAGTTTTTCCCTTTAATTCAGAACAAAAATATTTGTCATATAAATATTTAAAATTTTTGTTCTTTTAATTAGATAACATATTAAAAGCAAGAAAAGCTTACAAAAGAATTATGTATTTGTTAGTAAAGGTAGAGGAGGGTTCACAATATAATTGCTCTAATTCGCGTTCCGGCGAAGTTCATATACTAAAACAGCTTTCGTACAAAGTCAGGTAAGTAGGGATAGTGGGTTTATTTACTAGTATTTGTTTATATAAAACTCGAAGAACAGGCAAATCTGTTATTAAACTAGTTGTTTCTAAACTAATTGAAATCTGTGCCTTATATCAAAAATTTATCAATTAAATTGAAAATGATTTTTTATATATATAATATATATTTTTTTAATTTCATACACTCACAATATTTTTTTTCCCTTAAAATCTACTGAATATAAAACAATCGAAAATCAGTTAAAACAATTATATTATGTCGTTTATTTTTTTTTTTTGCTTAATAAAATATCTGACAAAACCAAAATAAGAAAAATAATATATTTTTCGTTAATTTTAATACTCAACATAAAATAACAACCATTTCTTAAAAAAAAAAAAATAGCTAAATATTTTAACTAGTATAGAAGATCCATAATTTAGTGCATTTTATTTATTATGTATTTGGTAGCAAAAGTTAAAACATATACAATTTCTTGTAATTTAACTATTTATTTATTTGTAAACAGCTTTACGGATTTTATTTTAAAATTTTCATTAAACGTTTCCCAACATACCAAATGACTTGAGAAGAATATTATTATAAGCTTACAAACACAAGCCTTAAGCTTGAAAAAGACTTGAGAATATATTGAAAAAGGCTATCGTAACAATTGTAGAAAAATCAAAACGGAACCCTCGTGAAAATATTATGTGTGTACGATTACTATAAGCTTATTCTTGCAATTGTAGAATAAGCTTACAAAAAAGTTAAAAGTTAAAAAAGAGAAATCATAATTATTTTCTTTAATTTAATTAATTTTTTATTTTAATTTTCAAAATAAATAATAATAACTCATTTGAAATATAAAAAATAATAATTAATTTAAATATAAATAATAATAATTAATTTTAACCATAAATAAAAATAATTTAATTTAATATGCAATTGCACGTTCACTATATAAAATTTACAAAATTTACACGCAAAACACGTTTGACAAATTTAAAGAAAACTTAATGGCACTTGTTGTATGCATTATAAGCGTTGAACAAAGACAACAAGAAAAAAGTTATGTATAATAATCTTTCCTCTAGCATTGTTAAATACTGTTTGTGAATTCACATTTTATAAATATTATAATAAGCGAAATTAAGAAAAGCTTAAAACAAACTATTAATATAAGCTTATTCTCAAGTTGTATATTGGGTTACTGTTAATATGTTTATTGTCAATGTATGATTTAAAAGAGTGTGAGCAATATTGAAATATTAGTTTATTAAATACACATTTTGTGTATTCTCTATGATTACAAAATTTTGATTTAAAAATTTGCACGATCTGAAAGCATACGAAAAAACATCTCACATAAATTTAATACAGATCAATAAAATGTATGCCTAAAAAACATTAAAAAAAGTTGTAAATTTAACATTTCTTTATAAAATGGAAAATGTTGATCAATTTGATTTGTAAATTTCTAATTACATTGAAAGTGCGTGTACAAAGATCAATAATATTGAAATCATTTATACACAGAGAATTTCTTGCCAACTGAATATTTTGGTTGCAGCAACCGAATACAATTTAAATATTTGGTTTCAACCAAAATTCTGCTGCATTAACCGAATTTCGATTGCGACAAACAAATTTGGTTGTTACAATGACTTTGTTTTCTCTCTGATCGTTTATGCTGCACAGACTTTAAACAAAATTTTTAGGTATATTTTTTTATAAGTCTGTGCTATTTTTATTGCTTTTTTATTTAAGTGTGGCTAACCGGTTTAAGAGGTTTTTTCTCAGAGTTAATTTTGGTTTTTTTTAATAGTTTGTTTTTGGAAACACTAGATGCCTTAGAACAATTTTGCAATTCACCCTCGTAACGTGCAAGACTGGCTCTAGATACTCCTTATAAAATAGATCACATTTGCGTCAAATAAATATTTTATAATTACAAATTAAACAATTCCGATAAAAAACAAATTTTACAAAATATTTCAGGAGCAGTCAAAATTTAAATTTTGAAAATGAATAATTTTGAAAAAGTTTACAAAATTCATAAAACATATTCAAGTTTACTAAATACCATTGATAATGAAGACAAAGTTAAATGACCGCTTTAGATTTTATAGTAAGTATACTTTGATTCAAGGAGACAATTGAAAACTGATAGGACTTTTATGAAAACATAATAATAATATTGAATTAAAAGTACGTTTTCGCTCAATTTCGCACTTTCTTAAAACCCCCACCTCTTTTTAAGTACAATAAAAGCATGCAAAATTTAATTTTTGACTTGTAATTTGTTGGATATCCTGGATTAAGAGGAATAATTTATACCTAAACCAAATCTTTTTTTTAACTTTCGGGTTGCACTTTCAAATTATTTGGCGCATATCGCCCAAAGTAGGCAATGAAACAAAATGGTGTTGAAGAATTAATGGTTTGATTTTCGTCCTAAACTCTCTGTCAAAGAGTTAAATTTTCTGATAATTGTAAATTTGTACTGTTTGTTTGACCATTTCTGACTAATAATTGATAAACATTTCTTATATCTTAATACAACATCAGTAAATTTTGTTAATAACATGTTATCCATTCAAATATAAGGCTGTAAAACAAAATGTTTTAATATTGACTTGCATACATAACACAGTTAAAATATTTAGAATGCCCAAGGCAATTTTTCTGTATTATAATTATTTAACAGTGGTCTATAATTAATAATTTAGCACAAATTGTAACATGACAATACTTTAAATGTTGTTTATTGGTTTTATGTTTAAATAAAATACATACAATATTTTGGTATTTTATTAAGAAAAATCAATAAATATTAAATTGTTAAATAAAATCGTTGATTTCATTTAAATAAACCCATCAACTAATTAATATATAAAATAATAAAGTGTAACTTGTCATGAATAAATAAAAAAAAGGTATGTATGTTATGTATGTATGTATGTATGTATGTATTACAATTGTACCTGATTATATTTTTATTTGAAAATCACACACAAAATCAACCACCCATGGTAATTTCTACAAATTACTTTAGTACGATTACCTACTTCTATTTTAGGACTAAATATTTAGATTTTTCTATAGACTTTTATACAACCCACTAAGCATAATATAATTAAAATACAGTGCTGTGCAAATCAGAGCAAAAAAAAATCGAACTTTAAATTGCAAAATTTTATACATTTATTCAAGAAATTCTTTTAATGTAATTTTTCAAGCGATCATCACAGAAAACGAAAGCACTGTTTGAATATCCAACATAAAATATTTCCAAAATCCTAAAAATAGAATGTGCAAAACAAAAGCAACAAATTTAAAAATTATGCATATACAGGTTGGTTGAAAAGTTCCTGCGCTCGAAATGAAAGAATACTGTTTTTGTAAAGAAATATATTTTTAATTCAATATAATCTCCTAGAAGCTCAATACACTTGTTCCAATGATCTTCCAATAATTTTATCCCATCCTTATACTGGTTTTCCGGAAGCTCTGCAAAATAACCGTCTACAGCTGCTATGGCTGTAATTGTTTGAGATTTTTGAAGAGATAGTAGTCACTGGGAGCCAAATCTGGTGAATACGGTGGATGTTCAAGCAATTCGTACTTTAATTCTTTGAATTTAGCCATCGTCAAAACACTTTTGTGAGCAGGTGCATTATCTTAATGAAAAATGATTTTTTTCTTCTTTAAACCAGGATTTTTCTCACAAATTTTTTCATCCAGCTGATCCAAAAGGCTGCAATAATATTCAGAGTTGATTGTTTTACCTTTCTGAACAACAAAATTATATTTGCATCCCAAAAAACTGATGTCATAACCTTCTTTGCTGATCGTTGTGACTTGACCTGCTTTGGAGCTGAACAACCAGCTTCAGTCCACTGTAAACGTTCTTGTTTCAATTTAGGATCGGTTTTATTCGGCTTAAAACGCTCCAAATTACGCTGAGAAATTTGTTGTCGATCCAGTTTTTGTTGAATTGTTAATGTGTGCGGCACTCTTTCCAAACAGTTTTTTCATACGTTATTCTTAATGTAAAATATGGAGTACTCGTTCGTCTGAGATGCCTATGGCATTAGCAATTTCACGCTTAGTCAAACTTGGATCTTCACTAACCATATTATGTACCTGCTCAATGATTTCTGCTGTGGTTGCAGTTTTTGGTCGTCCTTCGCGTGGATCGTCTTCAAGGCTGGTACGACCACGTTTAAATTAACCAGCCCAAAATTCAACGGTGCGCTTTGAAGGTGAGGACTCATTATACACTTCTAACTATTTTTCATAAATTTCCTTTGCTTTTAAACCCTTCAAAACAATGAATCTAATGACTGCACGATATTCAGTTTTTTCGATATTAAAAAAATCAATGACACGTCAACTTCAAATGGTTTGTAAACAAAGAAAGAATTGTCAGAATGACTTGCAACTTTGCATGTGTTCTCAGGACAGTTATAACAACTTGAGAAAAAAAAGTTTGGAGCTAGCAGTGCCATCTCTTGGTGAGCGCAGGAACTTTTCTGTAATAAAAATTTCTTTAAAATAACTGTACATTTCCAAAGTTTAACCTTCTTAATAGCGTTAAATATTTTTTGCATGAGTTTTAAAAGTTAGTTTCTAAATGTTGTTGGTAGTGAGTGGTAATTGCACTAACCAAAGTTTTTAATCTCATAAATAAGGCCTTACCGAGAAGGTACTGATATCAGTAGTTACTGAATAGTATTAGTGGGATTTTAGATCATATAATCATATTATTTTTATAAATTATTTTATTGCAAAGAAACATGACAATTTTGTAGACAATTATAGAGAATAAATTTACGGCTTCATGTAAGCTTTGTTATTGGACTATTTATGAATTAAAGTTCATAGCAAAAACTCTAAAATATAGAGGATTAATATAAATTGTTAAATTTCGTTTCGTGTTGCTCCTTTTCATAAAAAAGGAGAAGTAAAAGCTTACATTATACATGATGATAAAATATACTCAAGAAGTCTGAAGGGAACCAAGCCACAGGATTTGGCGGCTGTAATTTCTTAAATTTTATACAACGGAAAAATATTTAATTTTTTGTAAAAAAATCTGAATAAAAAGATGTAATTTTCCACTATAAAAGTCAAATGAAATGACGTCGTTAATTTGTAGTTCAAAGTATGAAAAATTACAACTCTTTTTGTAAAACCCTGAATTATACAAGTATGATTTTAAAAATCACGTGTGACATTTATATTTCAAATTTGATTTTTTCTTGTTAAATTCAACCGTCATTTTTTATATAGTGCCCTCATCTCCAATACCGAAAATTTTTGCTATTTTACGAATACTTGCACTTTCTCCTGAAGATCCGAATCTGTATAGAACTACAGCAAGTTGAAAATCAACACTTAATTGCTTACATGCATTTTTATGATGAAATTCATGACTAGAAAATATAAGTGAGACAAGATGGTGGAACTGATCTTTAGTGCATCGCATCATTTGATGAAATCGGTTGTCATTGAACTGGGAAAGAATATCCTCACACCATACCTTAGATTTGGGAACGAAGTACTTGATTCCACGCCGCAAAAACATCACTACGCTTAAATCATCATAAAGAATGTTCAATTCTTTTTCCACCAAATTGTCGGCCATTTCTTCAGTTGCTAAATCATCATTTGATGTAAAAGTTTCTTAAAAATAATATTTCAAAATATATATTGTATTGTTTTTTTTGGAGAAATTATCTTTATATACCGATATTTTAAAAAATATTATTAATTTCCATTAAAAATGCGGTAATTAAATATTCAATCAATTCACTTTTAACACTTCTATTCGGCATCTTGAAAAATATTAATTATTGTCACATCATTGACAGCTTGTTTTCTTTTTGTTTTTGACAGTTCAAATATTTATATTTTTTATTTCAAAAAATGACTGCTCACATCGATAAGAGTGTAATTTTTCATTTTTCCATTTTTCCAAACAAAAAAATCTGCAATCATTACCCTTATTACTTATTAGTGTTATACTAGGTGTAATAAAATGAAATGTAAATTATATGTTTTTTTAAATAGCATTTCAATAAAAAAATATATAAATATTGTTGAGCGTTCGTTTTGCACAACACTGTATATGGATGGGGGGGGGGGGTCCTTTGTGACCATAAGGGTTCAAATTATTTTTGTTTTATAAAATCCTTAATAATGATTATAAATAACATGAATGTTGTATGAAAAATATTTAAAAATAATTGTGTTAATTTATTTAGATCTAAAGCACATTAAGTTGTTTAAGGTTCTCGTGAAAATTGTGTAGAAATTGTTTTTACACAAAATGTAATATACAAGACATTTACGGTTTATTGTAATTCATTTATAAAATTAAAAAAATTGTTAATTTTTATAATATAAATTACGTTTTAAGGCCTTAAAAACCGGCTGCGTTAAAAACACTAATTAATAAATAGTTAAATATTTATAATTATGCATTGTGTACACAACTTAAGAGGTTAAATACACAGCAAAATAAGGGTATGTTGAAAAATCATAAAAAATATTAAGTCCTTAGTATTTACAACTCACACTGGGCCGAGTTTTTCTCAACCTAACAAAAAAAAAATTTAAGCGACAAACTGCTTTTTAAATTGTATACTTTTAAATAGTTCTAATCGAAAAAAGAGCTACTGATAGTCCACCTCTAATCAAAAAATTATTAGGGCCTGATTTTTAACATAAAAAAAATTAAAAAAAAAAATCATGAAAAAAGTACTTCAATTGGAAACTTTTAATTGGCTATATTTTATATTATTTAATCATTTAAAATTTCCCGATGTTCCAACTCTTATTAAAAAAACTGTTTGGTCCTGATCCATCTTATGGACTCGAAAATAGGTCAATGCGATTTTGTTCCATTTCAATAAAAACAACAAAAAATGCAAAGAAAAAAAAACTAAGAACTTCCAATTTAAAATTTTTAAGTTTTTATTTTAAAGACTAAGATTTCCGATATTCCAGCCCTTATAAAAAAGACTTTTGGCTCTGTTTAGTATCCATCTTGCGGACTTCAAAATAAGTCAGTCAGTTTTTGCTTCATTTCAACAAATAAACTTAAAATAATAACAAAAATACATAAAAAAAGTGCTTCAATTTCAGAAAATTCAAAGTCTACATTTTAAAAATAAAGTTTCCCAATGTTTCACTCTTTATTAAAAAAAAAGCAGTTTTGGGTTGATTATTTTCCTTCGCATGAGCTTAAAAAATGATGAGTCCGTTTTTGCTGTATTTCAACAAAAATTTGAAAAAAAAAATCATGAAAAATGTACTTGAGTTTGAACACGAAAGAAGTCCTATTTTATTGATAAAGTTTTCCGATCACAAACTTTTTTTGCCTAATTATTCTCCATTTTGTGGACTTTAAAAGATCATGAGATCAAAAAATATTATTATATTATTGCAAGCTTCTTATATTATTTTCAAAAAAATGTTAAATTTTTAATTTTGTTTAAAAACAGTGAGTTCAAAATTTTACAATACTCAAAGCACTTAACCCACCCATAAAAAAACAAAGCTTCAACAAGTTCACTAACTCTTCACCAGATTTAAAATCTCTATGGTGCTTTTAAAGTGTTGCCATATCTAAAGTCCTTCATCTTTCATTACCCTTAATCTCTTCTCTATCACCTTTCTAAAGAAAGCAATACATTAATTAAGAGAAAGAATTTCCTGAGTGTTGGGAAATTTATGTCATATTAGACAAAGATTTGTGATAAAATTAAAAAGCATTGTAAAGATGAAGTAGTGCATTTAACAATTTTTTTGATTTTTAGGTTATAGGCTTTTTCCACTGAGCTACATTTTTCATCTTTCATCAATTTGCAAAGATGTTAACATCTTCCCACAAGAATTATACCGGCCAAAAATTATACATCTTTCTACATCTGCGAAAGATGATGCTTTCTCATTTAGTTCCACCTTACATCTTTCGTTATTTTTATTGTCATCACTAAAAAAAATGGGAAAAAAAAGAATCGATTTTCTTTATGCCATTACTAATGATAATTTTCAAACTGACATTGTAGAACATAAATAAAACAAATTTATTCAACAAAGCAAAATGAGCGGCACATGTACTGCATTAAAATTCGGGTTTGTCCTTGCAAAGCAACAATCACTTCAATGATTAATGCTTTCTCTAAATCCATTTTTAAATATTTTTTATTTTTAACAAAAATTTTGCATCTTTTTCTTTTATTTTCTTGACAGCTGAATAAATGACAGATGAAATATGTTGCCAATGCAAATTCATGTTTCACGTTTTCAACATCTTCCATGCATTTCACAAAGATGTTGTTCAGTGTAAAAAGCCTATTATAATATCACAAAAACATGTTGATATAGAGAAATTTAAACTTCAGATTTGGATTTAAGCACATTAAGTTGTTTGGGCTTCACTCCATATAAAAAGTTTTTTTTTACGATAATAAATTTCACGTGAAAAATTAGTATGTACATTTTGTTTTCACGCAACCTTAATAAACATGAGTACATATTTTTCTTATGAAAATTATAATTAAGTTTTGTAGACAATAAACATCATACAGTGTACAGCAAAAGTCATGGTACCCCTAAAAAAATAACAAAAGTGTATTAAAATTTTGTGATTTTTGAACTGAATTGCTTTTTTTAATACTTAGTAGGATATGCCTTACGTCGTTACGAATTCGTTTGCGTTTTACTAAATTATCCCACAAGTGATCGATAGGATTCAAATCGGACTTTGTGGGGGTTTTTTTTTTAGCATATGTGGTGTGTTTTTTGCGATGTATTCTCAAAAATAATAAATATCTCAAATATTAAATTTTCAGCATTCTGATTAAGATTTTCTATCAGAATGTTCATGTAAATCGTTTTGTCCATTGTCTCCTCAATGATTACTAAACTGCCAACACCGGCTGCTGACATGCAACCCCATACCATTACACCACCCTCTCCATACTTCAAAGTTCTTATAATATTCTTTGTACACTTTTTGCGCCACTCCAATTCACGTCCGTTTGATTCAAAAATGTAAAATTTTGATTTGTCCGAGAAAATTTCTTTTTCCTAAGAGTGGTTTGCTTTAATTTTATATTCCGTTGGGAATCCCTAAGCTTTTTTTTCTTTTTGTTACGCTAAAGTGCAACTTCAGTACGAGCATTGTAACCGGCCCTCCAATGATTCATTCAACTCCAAAGATATTTTAGGTGCAATTCTGAATGGATCTTTTTTATAATGACTTAAATTGTTCGTCCATCTTTAGCTTCAGTGGACATGTTCGTGGCTTATTTTCAATTCTTTTTCATGTTTGAAAAAGATTTATAACTCTTTGCGCTGTTGATTTGTTCATATTTATAATTTTAGCAGTTTCGGTGAATGATTTACCCATTTCGTGACTATTTATTATTATTTTTCGTTCTTCTATTGCTAACTCTTTTCTCGACATTTTAAAAAATTACTTGACTCTACTTAGTGTCATTAACAAATGCTTCTTGGAAATTTGAAAAGTACCGTTACGTTTTTAAAAGGCCATCAATAAAAATCTAAGGCATGCCAACAGTTTTGTAATAAAATTTTATAGGGTAAATCAAATATAAGACCGTTTATGACTAGAGGTGGGTTCCCCTTATGCTGTGCTAAATATGAAGTTATGTTGATCTACAATTTTTATAAGTTTTATTTATTTAAAAAAGTGAAACATTTTTTGGATTACATAGTGGTAGTATACAAGTGAATACACAAAATAAAAATAAGTATTGGTTATACAAGTTAATAATGTCGATTTTTTTTGCTTGAAAAATGCATTTATTATAATAACAAAATGTATTGATACATTATTCAAAGTATTGTCCATCGTAAGCTATCGTTTTGAATGAATCCCAATGCTTTTAAACATAGAGAAATGGCTTGTTGTGTGATTCTCAATGATAATGCAAGTTCTTCTTGCTTTTAATAGCAATATTCGTCGAGTAATGCTTCCAATTCCTCATCTTTAAACTTTTTCGGCTGACCAGGCCTCTCATTGTCTTCTGTGTCGAAATCAGCACTTTGAATCGCGCAAGCCATCATTCACAAGTTTTTTTAATTGGGGCACGTTGACCGTAAGCTTCTACCAACAATCGATAACTTTCAGCAGTCGTTTTCTTCAAATGAAAGAAGGTTATCAGACTTCCCCGCAAAACATCGTTTTAGACACAAAATTCGACATTATTATAGCAATTGAAAAAATGTGTGTTTACACTTTAACTTGAGAAATTTGGGGAAATTTTTTACTTTTGCTGTACACTGTAATTTGTTGGTTGTGAAATTTTCCCACAGGAAAAACAATTAAGAATGCTTTAAAGCGCCCACTTATTTTTGCATTGGTTGCAAAGAAACTTTCTTACAAGGAAACAACATAGTGTTGTTACCCACAGATTTTAATAAAGACCCAAATTGGAGTTTTCATTATTATGCTAATAGTGTTAATATTTGATACAAAATTTTACAGTTTTGTGTTTGCGACTCAAACAGTTAGCCACTAAAGCGAGGTTAACATTATACCAAAAGACATAACATAGGATCTGTCAAAAAAACGAGTCAGATAGCAAAAATCCTATGGTGTAAACTAATTTTGTCTGATACGTACAAACAAACCGATAACAAATTTTGACAGATTGATCTCTTCGTTTTTTAAAATATTTCATAAAATTCTGAGAATCAGTGTTGCATTTTTTTTACAAACAAAAAAAAAACACCAACAAAACATTTGTAAAGTAAATTAGCCTTACACCCAGAAAAAAAGTTAGTAGAAAAATTTGTAAACAGTTTTCAATCCCACTTTACTATTTTTGTATTGATTTTTAGTAAAAAAAAAAATATTATTTAGCAAATCTCTTTGCTTTTTAAATTTTAAAAATTACAGAATTTTTACAGAATATTTACAAATTTTTGTTGCTAATTTCAGAAATCATTTTACAAATTTTTAAAAACTGATTTGCTAAAATCAGCAAAAAAAATTTACTAATTTTAAAAAAGTAGATATTGAAGGAAATGTTATTTCTAATTAAAACTTACACCTAAAAACTTAAATTGCTTTAAAATGATTCATAGATTTAAAAAAAATGGATCGGAAGTGAATATACCGACTCGTGTCTAAAAATAGGACATCCACTTTTGCTCTAAAAACAATTAAAATTTAACCTTAAAAGTAAAAAAAAAATTGACTAAAATATTTTCAAAACAGAAATTAGCAAACTAAAATCTTTGATTTTTTTTTTTAATTTTGTCTAAAATATTTTTTGGAAAAAAAATAAAAAAATTTTAATGCTGGATAAAATAAATAAATTTGAAATTTTGTACTAATATTAATACAGGTTGGTCGAAAAGTTCGAAAAGAAAGAATACTGTTTTTGTTACGAAATATATTTTTTTATTCAATATAATCTCTTAGAAGCTCAATGCACTTGTTCCAATGATCTTCCAATAATTTTATCCCATCCTTATAATGGTTTTCCGGAAGCTCTGCAAAATAACCGTCTACGGCTGTTATGGCCTCTTCATTCGACGAAAAATGCTTTCCACGAAGGAATTGTTTGAGATTTCTGCAGAGATAGTAGTCACTGGGAGCCAAATCTGGTGAATACGTTGGATGTTCAAGCAATTCTTACTTTAATTCTTTGAATTTAGCCATCGTCAAAACACTTTTGTGAGCAGGTGCATTGTCTTGATGAAAAATGATTTTTTTCTTCTTCAAACCAGGTCTTTTCTCACGAATTTTTCATCCAGCTGATCCAAGAGGCTGCAATAATATTCAGAGTTGATTGTTTTACCTTTCTGAAGATAATCAATGAACAAAATTCCTTTTGCATCCCAAAAAACTGATGCCATAACCTTCTTTGCTGATCGTTGTGACTTCACCTGCTTAGGAGCTGAACAACAACCAATTTAGGATCATGGTGGTAGATCCAAGTCTCATCCATAGTTATAAAATGACGCAAGAAGTCGGTTTTATTCAGCTTAAAACGCTCCAAATTATGCTGAGAAATTTGTTTTCGATCCAGTTTTTGTTGAATTTTTAATGTGTACGGCACTAACTTTCCAAACAGTTTTTTCATACGTAATTCTTCATGTAAAATATGGGGTACTCGTTCGTCTGAGATGCCTATGGCATTAGTAATTTCACGCTTAGTCAAACTTGGATCTTCACTAACCATATTATGTACCTGCTCAATGATTTCTGCTGTGGTTGCAGTTTTTGGTCGTCTTTCGCGTGGATCGTCTTTAAGGCTGGTACGACCACGTTTAAATTCACCAGCCCAAAATTCAACGGTGCGTTTTGAAGGTGAGGACTCCTTGTACTCAATATTTAACAATTGTTCATAAATTTCCTTTGCTTTTAAACCCTTCAAAACAAAGAATCTAATGACTGCACGATATTCAATTTTTTCCATATTAAAAATATTGAAAAAAAAATCAATGACACGTCAACTTCAAATGGCTGCCCCTGTTACATAACAAACAACCAACTTCATCGTGAGCTTAATATCCCTACCGTAAAAGCTGAAATAGTGGCTCAACTATTGGCATACAAAACAAGAATTGAACAACACCCCAACTCATTAGCAATCAATCTGATGAGTAGCACAGCCACATTTCGCAGATTTACTAAATGAAACAACATTATAAAAACATAAATATGTATAATTTTCACTTTGGTGTTCATGTGTTCTCAGGACAGTTATACCAACTTGAGAAAAAAAAAAGCTTAGAGCTAGCAGTGCCATCTCTTGGTGAGCGCAGGAACTTTTCAAACAACCTGTAATATTTAGTAAATTTTTTTGGTGATTTTAGCAAACAGATTTTTAATTTTACTTTACAAAAGTTTACTAAAATTTAGTAGCGGCAGCTAATTTTTTTACAAATCTCATTGTACTACACGTCAGCAGACACGTATTGCTAAGATTAACAAAAAATACCCCTGGGCTCAAATTAGCAAAATTTACACACTTTTTTTAGTGAGTGTAAAAACCAATTAATCAACAAAAAAAAAAACAGCTGTTTTTATCAGACTGCATAAGATTTGCATCTAAAGGTTAAAACAAACAGCAGTTTTCCCAAGAAAGTTTTTTGACAAGCGCATCATTTCACAGGATTTTTAATTTGATTTTCTTTAGGTAAAATCAGATAATGTTAAGTCTGCTTAAATGAGATCACAAATTTTACTAATATTTTGTTTTCCTTTCATAAATTAATTATGGTGATACTTCCCGTTATAAGTTTGTGTATAGAGAAAGTAATTTTTAGTCGTTATGATGTTTTTGTTTTGAAAATTCCATATTAATGTCTTGTTTCGTGATTTCTTCTTTTTTTAAACATAGGGGGATGCTATGTAGTTTAACGGATGTTTACTTCGCTTCGCAGTACAGTAAAATATGGCAGGGGATGTTTAGGGTAACCTACTAAATAATAAGCTATTCAAAAGACTTCTAAGAATTTGAGTAGAAAAAGGTTTAAAAAAATCAAAAATTATTATTAGACATTTTGCTTTAAAATATTTAAGTCAAGGGTTATTACTTATATTATCCCTCTACGTGATGTGGCGTATAGGGCAGAGCGTATATTCAGGAGAGTTAATCGGATAATTGGAGAGTATATTGCAGAATTAGGGATAGGACCAAAACCGTAACTAGGAATGCGAAAAGTAGGGCACATTCACGCCTCTTCCGAGGGCTTAATACTAAGCAGATGTGGAATGTTTTGCGGAAGTGTGGTAGTATTGATTCGGGCGATAAAGTTGAGGATGTTGACCCTGACATTGTTAATAATCTTTTTTTGATGAGCTCCGTTTTGCCTTGGATAGTTAATTTCAGTTTCAACCTGTTATAGCGAATGATGTATACTGCGTAGTTAATAGGATACACTCGAATGCTGCTGGTTATGATTGTATACCACCGAAAATTTTTTAGGATTATTTATCCTTATATTTGTGCTTCTTTCATTTATATTGTAAATACAATTTTTATGACTTCCAAATTTCCTGGTGATTGGAAGATATCACGTGTTGTGCCGATTAAGAAGGATGGGAATTTATATCTTTTACACAATTTTCGTCAAATTTCTGTAAAGGATCAGATGATGCGTTATATTAATGGAAACAGATTGCTTCATCCTAACCAATCTAGTTTTAAACGGAATTATAGTACTACAACTCTTCTTCTTGGGTTAACTGATTCAATAAGACGTAAGCTTAATGAGAAAAAATGTAGCGTATTGCTTTCCTTGGATTTATCAAAGGCCTTTGATAAAGTTTTACATTCAAGGCTGATAACTAAATTATGTATTTTTTTTAATTTTTCCAAATCTGCATGTAAACTTATACGAGTATGTTTATATCTTGGTAAAAGGTCACAATTCGTTTCTGTAGGGGAGAGGAACTCTAGTTTGTTGTAGGTTACCAGTGGTATTCCACAGGGGTCTGTAATTGGTCCCATTTTATTTATGGCGTATTTAAATGATTTTATTAATGTCTCTCATTTGAAACATTTATATATGCGGAGGATGTTAATAGTACTTTCAATTATTGTGACACGCGGTTTTTACTTGATAAAAAACAAACAACAAGAGATTTTTTAATCTTTTCTTTTTATTTTGGTTTTTCAAATATTGAAGAATATAACAAAAAAAAATTATTCAAAATGGCCGCCATTTGCCTTCCAACACGACCGAAGTCTGACCGGCCAATCGTCTATTGCAGTACGCACGACCTCCATGGGGAAATAGTCCACTGCGCGAATAAGTGCACGCTTAAGCGATTCCAAATTTTTGTGGTGAGTAGTGCAGACCATGCCTTCTAAAACGGACCACAATTTATAGTCTAAAGGATTCAGGACTGGACAAACCGACGGCCAATCATCCGTAGAAATAAAGTTTGGTAAATTGTTTTTTAACCAGTCTTGAGTGATTTTTGCCTTATGGGCTGGGGCAGAGTCCTGTTGAAAGGTCCACGGCTCGTTTTGAACAATGTGCTATTTAATGGCTTTACAACCTTTTCAAAAACGTCAGAATTGGTCACCTTTTCCGAAGTTTTAACACCTTTTTCGCAGAAATGAAGCTTGGTGACCCCATCATAGGCGACTCCCCACCATACCATCACAGAAGCTGGATGGTGACCTCTCTAAACTCTAGGAACCAATTCATTTGCTTGCAGAGATGACTTAGCATAGACTCTATCATTTTATTTATTGAACGACTCCTCCACAGTAAAAATTTTCTCGTCAGTAAACATAATTTTTCTGTGGCGGTTTTTGGCGTACTGGCGAATCAATGCTTTTGATTTTTTCTTCCGTTTCTGCTTTAACGCCGCCGTAAGTAGATGC
Organism: Eustalomyia histrio; assembly: GCA_949748255.1. Lineage (NCBI taxonomy): Eukaryota > Metazoa > Arthropoda > Insecta > Diptera > Anthomyiidae > Eustalomyia > Eustalomyia histrio. Next base: position 203,524,121 of record OX456523.1, on the reverse strand, counting down.
CCTGTGTGTCTTTTGTAAGCCCGAAGTCCCGAGTCATATTTAATGGTGCGAGAAATGGATACCTTCGATATATTCATCTCCCGCGACATTATTTGCTGCTTTCGGAGTGGATTTTGATAAATTCGATTCTGTACAGCTTTAACGGCTCTGGGAGTTCGCACAGAGCGCGGACGGCCAGATCTCGGACGGTCTGCTACTCCACCAGTATCCCCAAACAGTTTCACAGCACGATAAACAAAACTACGACTAACCCCGAGTGGTTGCAATGTTCGATAAATGTCTCCAGTTTCCATTCCACATTTTTTTAGGTCAATTACGACAATACGTTTTTCAATATCTCCCCATTCCATAATTTAAAGTAACGTACGACAAAAACTTTTTACACAAAAATGAAGTTTAAATGATAGTTGTCAAAAAACTGTCAACGTAACGAGAGTATGTTCAGTGAATTCCTTACAGTGGGGGCGACTAACAGTGTGTCAGTAATTATGAAAGTACTAGGTACAGATTTTATTTTCTGGGCAAAAGCAATTCTTTGATAATTTGGAAGCGAACATAGAGTTTTACCTTAATCAGATTGCACAGTGGATTGAAAATTAACCCTGGCAAAACAAAGGCAATGTGTTTTGGTTTTGACACCAGTAATTTGAATTTATCATTAGGAGGTGTTAGGATTAATTTCGTCACTGAAATGAAGTGTTTGGGTGTTTTTGTGGATGATTAATTACGTGTTTCAAAGCATATTGATTGCAAAGCAGATTTGTACAAAGTCTAGGTAGTTTTCGCTCAGCCTTAATGTTGTATAAAATTAATTTCAAGCTTTATTAGACATCTCAAAATAACCAAAGTTTTGGAAATATAAGCGGTAAACATTTAACACTGGATTTAAGATAAGTTAACCGCCTTTAATCCAAATTCGGTGATGAAATTTTTTACGAATTTAATGCTGAATATTGAAGGAGGAAATTAATGGGAAGTCTCGAATTCAAAAACGATGAAAAATAATATTTTTTTATTTTCATTTTATTCAAATAATAAAGAACCAAGCCCTCTGGGCCAAATATGGTTTGTATACTACTAAAATGGAGCGGGATTTGTATCAGCCCGAGGAAGTGTAAAAGGGTCATGTATGGTTGGTTAAAATCTTTTAAGTCTAATATGTTCGCCTATTTTCATAGCACGTGGATAAACGGAACAAAAATTTCACAGTATCCGCGTGCAACCATTTGTCATCATTCAACGCTTTCAACGCAGACATGCTCCGAATTTAATTTTTTAAAAATGAGTGATTCTTTTAAATCTCTTTTAAAGTCAAATAATTTTAGAACTTAAGAAAATAATGTATTTAGTATTAGAATGTACTTTTTAGATATTTGTTGTAATTTGATTAAATTTTTCATTTTTTAAAAATTTATAAATTATGTACTTAAAAACCTGGTCACCTTTAATTGATGCTGCCTAAAAGCTTTAGGCTTTAGTTTTTTTTTCAGTAAACAAATTTTATGCTATGACATAGTTTTCGTTTTTTATTACTTTCAGATTTTCATTTCCATTTTTAAAGCAAAAAATAAAACGGAATGGAATAAAAGAAAGCTGTAATAAAAACTGTTTAATGTGATAACATTCAATATTATTTATTAACACAATAAGTCCCGATTACTAAATGTCCCGTTAAAATTTTACAAACAGTCAAATTTTATATGGTAAACAACAACAAATGTGTTAGTTAAAATTGCAGTTAGCAGGGACTATATGAAAACGAGTCTTAAAATCCAAAGTTATAGAAAATTCTCAATACATTTGACAGCTTAGGAGACTAAATGTCAAAGTGTTTTTAGTAAGGATTTAGAGGTTGGACAAAAAGACATTTCGATGTAAACAAAATATGATTTAGGTTAAACATATGTATATTAAATTTTATTTAATTAAAAGCTATATTAATTTAACTATAGTTTTTTAAACAAATTGTAATTTTATAAGTTTTACTCTAGCCAACAAACAATACGTTCCGCTTTCGGTCCGTCAAAAACGGAGTCCAACTCCAATGGCGAACCGTTTACGGACCGATATATCGGATGAAAAATTGAGTTGTTCATTGAAAGTCCGTCAATGACAAACAGTTTACGGATCCGTATTCGGTCTGTATTCGTACCGTTTTTCAACAAAAAACGGATTTATGTAAATGCCTATTTTTTTTAATTTTGAATAACAAATTATAGTTTTTTTTCTTTAAATTTATTTATAAACCCATGTAATAAAATAACAAAAGAAAACTGTTACAAATTGCATTAAATAAAATATTCATCTCCAGCATAACTAGCATCTCTATCGATTACTGTGGTTGTGGCACAATGAATATCATGAAAAAATACGTAAAACAAGATATCAATTTAGGTTTAATTGGTGGCGTTTACGAAATGATGTAGCATACTATGCAAATTTGCACATTTTTTAACAAAATCTATTATAAATTGGCAAACAATATTTTTATTTGTAAAATTGCATTAATTTGCACACATCACCGTAAAACTTATATTAAATTTCATAAATATTTACCTCATAAATTTATTTTTGGTGTGAGATGTAAGAGAGCTTACTTAAAATATGGATCTGTTTTTTAAACTTTAGCGCGCGACTCGTGTAATAATCACAGACTTGTTTTAATTATTCGTTTTTGACACCAAAAAGAATTCAAAAGCAGCGAAAGAAAAACTAATGAAATCGAGGTAGTTTATCGTCCACTTTCAAAATTAAATATCTACAATATTACATGAAAATTGTAAATTGTTGTTACAAATTTGGTAAACGACAGTAATTTTTATTGTTATAGTTCAACAGTTTGGTAAATAGTGGACAATAATAGGCGCTCATCTTAAAGATCAATAATTTAACAGGTAATTTTCTGTTTCTAAGAACGTCTTATTGAACAACTTCTTGCCCTATATAATCTGTTTTTCTGTCAGTTTTAACACCGATAATTTTTGTTTGAAATTATTCCAAAAGAAACCAGATATTCCTAGAACCACTTCTGGAGCTAGTTCTAATTAGTTATATTGGATCTTATCATTAAGTTTAGCTAAACGGGTTATGCTTCTATGGAATTTGTTCTAACATAATATGTTGTAGAATAAATTTGGTTTGTGAACCGATTTCCAAAGAATCTTATCGGCAAAATTTCAAAAGAGTTTAAATATTAATTTTCTGTTATCACATCGAAAATAAATACAACCTTGTCTTGAAGTACATGAAAATATAATTTACATGATTTTAAATTTTTTAAGGATTAGAACAAAAATAAAAATTTTCTATTGTAAAGGGTTTTTCAATAAGAGCGCTACAAAAGTTTTTTTAAATAAAACAAAAACGGTTTTGGATATCAATGAAATTCTTTATTCCTGTAGAAGTACGTTCGATGCCATTATGTATGGAACTCGATTTCTTTTTCATGGTCACCACGGGCACGCTTGCAAAAGTCCAGCCGCTGAACCCAATTTTCGACAGTTTTCAAGCATAAATCGGCCGATACTGCTGCAATTTCACGTTCGGTATTCATACGAAGTTCATCAATCGTCGCTGGCTTGTTGGTATAGACCATAGACTTGACGTAGCCCCACAGGAAAAAGTCTAACGGCGTCAAATCGCACGACCGAGGCGGCTAATCGACTGGACCATTTCGTGAGATAACACGTTCTCCAAACTTGGTTTCCAATAAATTGATTGTGACATTTGCTGTGTGGCTTGTGGCGCCGTCCTGTTGGAACCACATGTCCTCCAAGTCCATATCATCCAATTGGGGCCAAAAATATTCGCTTATCATTGAACGGTAGCGATTCCCATTCACATTAACGTGCCGGTCTTGATCATCACGGAAGAAGTACGGCCCAATGACGCCGCCGACCCATAAACCGCACCAAGCCGTATTTTTTTCGGGATGCAATGATGACTCATAGAGTACGTGTGGATTGCTGTCTGACCAATAACGCATATTTTGTTTATTGACGAAGCCATTCAGCCAAAAATGAGCCTCATCGCTGAAGATGATTTTTCGATGAAAATCTAAATCATTTTCAAGTTGTTGCTCAGCCCAATTCACGAACATATGACGCTTATGGTGGTCAAGCGGCTTCTGTTCTTGCGTCAATTTGATCTTGTAAGGATGTAGGCCAAGATCTTTTCGCAAAATTCGCCACAACGACGTCACAGAGATGCCCAACGCTTGAGAACGACGTGTGAGAGACACATTTGGGCTTTCTTCAACTGAAGCCTCAGCGGCAGCAATATTCTCGACACTACGGGCACTTCTTTGTCTCACTGGCATGAGAACATTTTGTACTGTGCCTGTGGATTCAAATTTTTCCACTAGACGCTCAATTGTTGATCAGCTAGGACGATTATGACGACCATAAATGGGACGTAGCGCTCTTAACGTTGAGGCCACTGACTCCGAATTTCGGTAGTAAATTTTAATAATTTCGACTCGTTGTTGGCTCGTATATCTTTCCATCATGAAATGGCAAACTGAATAGAAATGTCAAAAGAGCGGCAAGAAATATGGCGTCGTTTGCTGTCCCTGTCGCTCTACTTTTGTAGCGTCCCTGTTGAAAACCCTTTATTTCCTAGCTGTGTAGCAACAGCACTTGCTTTGAGTTGGTTGGGTAAAAATTTGAAAAATTTGTATTTATAAATGCTATTAAAAAATTAAATTAATTTTTTGCTTAAAATAAATTCAATTGTGTCTATTTATATACTACTAGAAAAAATGTAACGTGCGTCACGTAGCGTACGTCACAAAGGGTTCACGGCTTTTGCTTAAAAACTGAAAAATTTTGTTGGCTGCAAATAAGTTATTTTAGAATTGTCTTATATTCATCTTTCTTTTAGGTTTTAGACTATGCAAAATTTTATTCCATTCGAAACACTAAACACTATTTTTAGTATATTTATATTAGTAATTTCATAAATTATTTTTGGTACATTTTATAAATATAAATGGTCATTTAAAGCCTCATTAAGAATGTTGGACAAATCAACGCTGTATAGTGGAGTGTACTAAAATAGAGATGGCATGATACAAAAATATGAATGTGCGAATGAGAAAGAAACAAAACGCAATTTGCAAATTGCAGTATTTCTGAATCTGCCTTCCCTGATTAATAAAAAAATAACCTCTTAAATTAAAAAATAAATATTAAAATTATTGCTTAATTAGTTGTTCAATAAAATTTCTTTATTAATTGTATGTAAAAATATGTAACATATTGAACTATTTTATATGCAATTTTTCACACACTTATGGAAAAAGAAGAAGAAAAAGTATAAAATAAATAAACAAATATAATTTTTATTAGAATTTAATTGAAAATTCCATTACTTACAAAATAACATTGTATACGTTTAATTGAGAGCTACAATAAATTTAATAAAAACACACATTTATGTTAATTTTTTATGTGAATAGAGACAATTTCATTTGTACGTTTAAAAGAAAGCGAAAAAAAAACACTTGGAGACAAGTACAACTTAACCCTTTAATGTGCAAGGAAGGCCAAAAGTGGAATTTAGACAGAGAAGATATTTAGGAATATGTGGATTTTAAACCATTAACGCCCTATGCACCCAATGAACACACATTTATTTTTTTGAATTTCCAAATTTAAATTTCAAAAAACTGAAGAACGCTAAAATCAAAAAACTTTGCCTAAAAACTTCAAGCCAAATAACCTTTGCCAAATTTCGAGTCGATATCTCGTCATTTAAAGTTTTGGCCAGTAAATTCCCCATACACTAAAAAAAAAAAAAACATGAACTAAAACTTGTATGTTTGGTAAAACCGAAATAGTTTATATACTCAGAAACAGTTCATATCTTTCCTCGTAATATTTCTTGATTTTAGAAAAAAAAACAAGTATAATAAATAAAATTTATAAATTTTTAAGAAAAACATCTTAGTTTTAAGAAATTTGCATAATAAAAAATATAATAAAACTAAGTTTAGTTCAACAAAAAAAATTTAGAACATAATTTACTACCATTTAGTCCAAAAAAAATGTGTCAAACCTAAAATGAGAAAGTTCTTGAACTTAAGGTGTGTTTATTTTTTTTCGCGTGTAGTAAAATGAACTAAATTATACAAATTTTAACAATTGTTTCTAAAAATTAGTTCAGGCAATTAAAAACAAAAAGTAACAAATTTTTTTCAATGTAATAATAAAATGTTATTTAATTATAGAAACTGATGAACTATTTCTAGGGAAAATTTTCATGCAATTTAATTCATATAAATTTAAAAAATTTTAATAAAATATAATTTTTTTTTATCAAATAAAAGTTTTCTTATTTATGAGGTATAGGATTTTTTTCCTAAAAATTTCTTTAGATAAATTTACAAAAAAAAAAAACTTGAGTAAATTTTTCTAAAATCAAGGAAAAATTTAGTTTTTGTTGAAAAACATAAATTTATTTTCAATATTTTTTTTAACAAAAAAAAAAAAAAAACTATAAATTAAGAACAAACTAGTTAATTAAAAAAAATTTTCGTGCATGATTGTAATTTTTGGTAATCGTGAGTCAAAAATCGCTCATCTTAATCTTAACAGTTTTAAATATTTAACTTAAAGTTGTTTAAAATATATTTTAAAATTTTGTTAGCAAAATATAAAAAATTTCGAAGATGCATTTTAATGTAATAATTTTGCTTGCTGACCACAATACAAAATATCGCAAGCACAGTTTATACATTACGGCATAATGGCCTCAATTTTCAATTTGCTATAATAACAAAAATGTAATTGTGATATTTTGTATTTTTGCAACAATTTTCTTAAATTAGTTTATTTAAGAAGACAAAGGACCTCCAGTGTTCCTTAGCCATAGATACCGTGTTTCACTTTTTTGTAGTTCTCTCAAGGAAAACCATAAATTAACTACTAAAAGGATCAGACTTTGTCACAATTTATTACGTTTCAGTACACTTAAAATAGTTTGTAAGTTTAAATAACAGAAAATGTCATTTACAAGAAATGATATTTCATTTAAAAACCGGTTTTATCATTTATTTAAAATTGTTTGCCTTTTTGTATTTTTTGTACAATACAAAATGTATGTATGCATAGCTATAGACACTTTTTATGTGAATGTGTTTGTGTATGTATAAGTGTTTATGAGGTTCTTGTAATTTGAATTGAAATATTTTGTATATATACAATCAATTTAAATAAAAAACAAATTGAAATTTTTTGAATATTTTTTTTTTTAAGCAGCCAGCAAACAAAATCTAAATTTGTATTAACTGTTACGGACACAAATAAACCACAAATTTCCGTTTTGTGGGTAAATTTTTATTAAATTTCAAACAAAAGAAAAAAATAAATGAACCTGAAAAAAAATCGGTAAATTATCATTTACCGATTTTTATTTTGCACAAATGTATAAGTAAGTTAAAAGAGAAAACGGAAAACTTTTTTATTAAACTATAAACAGTAAACTACATAATATTCTGAGTGTATATCCTGCAGTACATATTTTTAATTTGTTTACCTTTTTGCTAATTTAATTTAATTTATATTTTATATACATGAGTTTAGTATAAATCAATCTAATTTAAATACAAAAATGTTTAACAAAAAGTTTGTTAAAAGCAGTGTCCTCACAAAGCGAAAGTCCTCTGAAAGTGGGAAAATACTTATACAATGAATGTAAAGTACTTTAAAATATATGATAAAATATATTAACTATACCATAGGAACAAATTCATATTTATTAGAAAATTTTAATCAAATATATTCTTATTTTTAGGAAGTTAAGTCCTAGTTTTTAGTAAAAAAAAACCAACTAACTAATGAACTTAACTAAACTTAAAATTTTCTTAAAACCAAGGAAACATTTCTTAACTAACAGTACAATTTTAAATGATGTATGAACTAGTTATAAGGAAATTTTACTGTTTTCTAATAAAAATTTAGTTCTCAATAGTAAAATTTTTATACAATTTAGAAATTTTGACCAAATTTTAAGTAAAATTTATTTCTTAATTTTAAGGAAAATTTTATTAAAAATTGGTAAAAAGTGTCTTTAGCGTCATTTTCATTTCAATTTTTCCTCTAAGTTAATTTTTCTAAATTCCAGTTCATTTTTTTTTTGGTGTAGTACACTGGATCGATTATGCTCATTTGCAATACTAAACTGCTGGGGAGGATAACAAACAATGTAGGTAAGAACATGTAACCTCTATTGTCTTCGCGCCATGAATGATCGCCATTTCAACTAACAGATTAGATTGGCTTAGAATTACATAAGGATAAATAATACATATGCTTTATAGGATCTTAAATCTAGATTTCGTTGTGTTTCAAATGGAATGTCAACCTGATATATACACTCTCGTACATGTGGAGCGTACAGCAATGTTCTCAAAGTTTGTTTCTTATTTGATTGCCTTGATATTGACCCCATTTAGGGCCGTAATACAGGTTGGTTGAAAAGTTCTTGCGGTCACCAAGAGATGGCACTGCTAGCTCCAAACTTTATTTTTTCTCTAGTTGGTACAACTGTCTTGAGAACACATGCAAAGTTGCAAGTCATTCTGTCAATTCTTTCTTTGTTTAGAAGCCATTTGAAGTTGACGTCTCATTGATTTTTTTTAATATGGAAAAAATTTAATATCGTGCAGTCATTAGATTCTTTGTTTTGAAGGGTTTAAAAGCAAAGGAAATTTATGAACAATTGTTAGAAGTGTTTAAGGAGTCCTCACCTTCAAAACGCACCGTTGAATTTTGGGCTGGTGAATTTAAACGTGGTCGTACCAGCCTTAAAGACGATCCACGCGAAGGGCGACCAAAAACTGCAACCACAGCAGAAATCATTGAGCAGGTACATAATATGGTTAGTGAAGATAAAAGTTTGACTAAGCGTGAAATTGCTAATGCCATAGTCATCTCAGACGAATGAGTACTCCATATTTTACATGAAGAATTACGTATAAAAAAACTGTTTGGAAAGTTAGTGCCGCACACATTAACAATTCAACAAAAACTGGATCGAAAACAAATTTCTCAGCGTAATTTGGAGCGTTTTAAGCCGGATAAAACCGACTTCTTGCGTCGTGTTATAACTATGTATGAGACTTGGATCTACCACCATAATCCTAAATTGAAACAAGAACGTTTACAGTGGACTGAAGCTGGTTGTTTAGCTCCAAAGCAGGTAAAGTCACAACGATCAGCAAAGAAGGTTATGGCATCAGTTTTTTGGGATGCAAAAGGAATTTTGTTGATTGATTATCTTCAGAAAGGTAAAAAAATCAACTCTGAATATTATTGCAGCCTTTTGGATCAGCTGGATGAAAAAATTCGTGAGAAAAGACCTGTATTAAAGAAGAAAAAAATCATTTTTTATCAAGACAATTCACCTGCTCACAATAGTGTTTTGAAGATGGTTAAATTCAAAGAATTAAAGTACGAATTGCTTGAACATCCACCGTTCAGAAATCTTAAACAATTCCTTCGTGGAAAGCATTTTTCGTCGAATGAAGAGGCCATAGCAGCCGTAGACGGTTATTTTGCAGAGATTCCGGAAAACCATTATAAGGATGGTATAAAATTATTGAAAGATCATTGGAACAAGTGTATTGAGCTTCTAGGAGATTATATTGAATAAAAAAATATATTTCGTAACAAAAACAGTATTCTTTTATTTCGAGCGCAGGAACTTTTCAACCAACCTGTATAGTCCAAATTGTTAAATTGTGACCGACGAAAATCCATAACAAATGTGATTTTTGAAAATTCTATTCTTCAATGTGTTTGTAACTCAACTGCAAGAAAGTGATTTGCAAACGAGCTCAATAACAAAAAATCAATGTGTAAACATTAAAATTGTTGTTTTATTATATAAGGTCCATATTTATGCAATCTGTTAAAGGAAATAAAATTTTTAATAAACTTTTCATTCTGTATAAATTGGTGAAAGTAGTAATTTAACTTTAGTGCATTTTTCGAAAATTTCCAGTAAATTATGATTCATTTTTGTTAAATGTTTATCTTACACTTTATATAATTAAATTTAACTTTAGAGGGTTAAAATAGAAAAGTACAAAATACAAGAAAATGTAATAAACAATCAATAGATATTTTTTGCAGCATCCACTGGGAGCCAAGAAATAATATTTATGCTAATGGCAAATAATAATAATAATAATGTGATTGTGGTAGTACATGTTTAGCAATTTCTTGAAATATTAAAACCGTACCAATTTTAAAAGAAATTATTAAGAATTTTTCATTAAAGCATCTTTATAAATATTGAACGAGTAACAAATTGTTTGTTTGTGTGTGTGTGTGTGTGTGTGTTGGCAAAAAACAAACTTGAAAAATTAAATTTTTTCCAGGTGTTTTATATTTGCGAGGGTACCAAATTTTGTTATACTTCAAACAGAATTTTTTTTTCACCCATAATTTATTTTGTTAATTTTTTCATCTTAATTTTTGGCTTACCTCAGGAATAGGAATACTTGAATTTTATTTCATTTATAACATTGATTGTACACTTTAAAGACTTTACTAATTTTATGTTCAATTAATTACAAATTATTTATTGTTTTTTTTTTTTTTTTTGGTTTATTTTATATAATAAAACAACAATTTTTTTTTAATTTTTTTCATCTTCACCTCTTAAATATATATATTTTTTTCTAACACAAACCACTCACGATTTTTATTTCGACCTTAGCTGTTCAATTATTAGTAACAAAATGATTTTTGTGTTCTATGCATAAAGTTTAATAACTTTTCTTTGGCTTTAAGTTTTTTTTTATTGAAAAGTGAAAAGTGGCTAGAAAAAGTTTTATTTTGTATACAACTTTAAAAAGTTTTTTGTATGCGGTTTCCAACTTATGAAAAAAGCTTTTTTTTCGTTACTGTTCTATATTTTTATGTGGCAAATATCTAAGTGAGGTGGCAGTAACAAATAACTGTATCTTGAGATACTTTCACTCTCAGTCTTATTTGCTTTTCGCTAATCAAAAAAAAAAAAAAAAAAACATTTCATTCATAAAATTACGGGTGGTTGTTTTATTTTAAACATATGTTTAATTTAGTAATAAAACTTCTTTAGAAAGAGAAAGAACACAATTCGAAAAGGATGATTTTTTTATAACTTTATTTACAACTAACTAATGACGAAATTTGAAATAAAAAGTATTGATATTTGATTATTTTAATATAAGATATTAAAAAAATAATTCTTTTTTATAGAATTTGAAATAATATAAGAGGCTAAAATTGATTTTAAAATTGCAAATGTAGTATGTATCTAATAACAGTATGTGTGTGGGATTTTTTAAGGTAACGTATGAGTGTTATTATATAAAATTTTTAAATATCACTCATACGTCACTGATGCATATTAATCACGTGTAAAAATGCAAGTATGAAACACTGATTTTTATATCCTTCTTCATTACTGTTCTGAGTTCAAAAACATTTTAAATTAATGAAATAACACTCGGATTTAAAATTTAAAGAATTTTATGTATCCAAAAAATTAGGAAATTTAAAGAAATTTTTTTTAAAATGAATTTATATACATAAATTGTTGTATAAAAATGCACCCGATTTATTTTCACCAAAAAATTACTACACGAAAAGAATAACGGTAAGTCATACATTAGAATTCATTTATGAGAAATCGGAACTCCAAAACAATTTTTTTTTTCATCTCAAAAATTAATTTAACTATAAATTACTACAGTGTAGAGTTTTCTTAAGTAGGCTGGAATTCTTACACTCAGAAAAAAAAGTTTGTAGAAAAATTTGTAAACGGTTTTCAATCGCACTTTACTATTTTTGTATTGATTTTTAGTAAAAAAATTATTATTTAACAAACCTTTTTGCCATTTACATTTTACAAATTACAGAGTTTTTACAGACAATTTACAAATTTTTGTTGCTAATTTCAGAAATCATTTTACAAATTTCTGAAAACCGATTTGCTAAAATTAGCAAAAAAAAATTACTGATTTTAAAAAAAGTGGATATTGAAGAAAATGTTATTTCAAATTAAAGCTTAAACCTACAAACTTAAATTTCCTTAAAATATTACATAGATTAAAAAAAGGGATCAGGAGTGAATATACCGACTCATGTCTGAAAATAGGACATCCACTTAAAATAGCACTAAAAAGTTTTTTTAGTTCTAAAAATCAGCCCTAAAAACAATTAAAATTTGACATTAAAAGTAAAAAAAATTGGCCGTTATTACAGCAAAATTTTCAGTTGCCATTACAGACTTTTTTCGGTGAGTGTAAGAAGAGATTTTCCCGGTTTCATGAAAATAAAGCATCAGAGAAAATATAATTTTTTTTGGGAAAAAAAAAATCATAAAATTTTTTTGAAACTAAGAATTCTTATTTCGTTTTAAAAGTTGTAAAAATTGAGTCATTGGACGAAAATCCATAACTAATTTAATTGAAAAGCTTAGCTTATACCCCATTCCTATTGAGCCCCAAAATACGCACTTTTGTATTTTTCAAATTTTCGATTTAAAATTTGTATGGAATTTGAAAGTTGAAAACTTGGAAAAACCAAAAATACGTATTTTGGGCATCAGTGTGTATGGGGTTTTAGTCTTATACCCATACTGCACCCCAAAATACTTAATTTTGTATTTTTTCTAGTTTTCGATTTCAATTTTTATTGAATTTGAAAACTTAAAACAAACGAAAATACGTATTTTGGGATTCAGTATAAATGTAGTATTAAATTCTTTTAATTTAAAAAAAGAATTGTAAAATTATTCCAATATTTTTTTATTTCAAACAAATTATTATACACTCACCAAAAAATTTCTGTAATGGCAACTGAAAATTTTGCTGTTATTACGGGAAATTCTGCTAACTTGAGCCCAGCGGTATTTTTTGCTAATCTTAGCAACATATGTTTGCTGACATGTAGTACAATGAAATTTGTAGAAAAAATTAGATGCCGCTACTAAATATTAGTTAACTTTTTGTAAAGTGGCATTTGAAATCTGATTGCTAAAGTCAGCAAAAAAAAATACTAAACATTATTAATATTAGAACAAAATTTAAAAATGATTTTTTTTATCGAGCATCAAAATTTTTTTATTTTACTTATTTTTTCAAAAAATATTTTAGACAAAATTAAAAAAAAAATCAAAGGCTTAAAAATAGTAAAAACTTAAACGAATTTATCATTTTGTTTTAGTTTGGTAATTTCTGTTTTGAAAAATATTTTAAGGTCAAATTTTTATTGGTTTTAGGGCTGATTTTTAGAACTTAAGACACTTTTAGTTTTTTTTATCTATGAAACATTTTAAGGCAATTTAAGTTTATAGATGTAAGTTTTTTCCTTCAATATCCACTTTTTTAAAGTTATTAGTTTTTTTTTGCTAATTTTAGGAAATTTGGTTTTTAAAAATTTGTAAAATAATTTCTGAAATTAGAAACAAAAATTTGTAAACATTCTGTAAAAATTCTGTTATTTGTAAAATATAAATAGCAAAAAGAATTTCTAAATAATATTTTTTTTTACTAAAAATCAGTACAAAAATAGTACAGTGGGATTGAAAACCGTTTAAAAAAATTTTTCTACAAACTTTTTTTCTGAGTGTACCACACCAAATTAATGGCGGACACGCTTTTAAAAAATTTTTTTTTATTTTATATGAATAGAAAATAAAGGAATGTGAATCAGAAATTTGTTTTGAAATCATATAAATCTTGTCTGAGAGAAGAAAAATTTATCATGGGAATAGCTTTATTATACTAAATTATTTAAAAAATACCATATCTAATGCAAAATAATTGAAAATAAAAAATATAAACTTTTGAAGTCATTTAATTATAAATAAATATCAATGGAAGATTCCAGTCTTTAGTAAGATAAAATAAGGAAGAGTGGCAAGAAGAAGTACATATCAAATGAAAAATGTTGACTAGAGGAACCAGAAAAACTATCGTTCAAAGAAAACTATCGTCCAGTAGTACATATTAACCCATTAGAAGTCATTGTACTCAACTGAGTACACCTTGACTTTTTTACATTTTCTCTAACATTATTTGTCCTATAATTTAAGTAAAATAATTTTCTGAGAGCCAACTAAATTTAGAAAGCAAAAGCTTTTTCTAATTTTATACTGTTATTATTGTTTAAATCCACATCGTTTGATGGCAATTGAAAAATATAAAATTTTGGCAACATTTTTCTTAAAGGTAAAAATTTAATTATTGAAATTTGTAATAAAAATTTGAATATATGTGTAATTAGTGTTTATTATTTAAGTAGGCACTAATTGAACCTGTTGAATCAAACTTTACAACAGCGAATTTAAAAAACGGTGTATGTCGGAGAGTCGGTTTCCTTTTTTTGCTCCTTGACAATTTTCAAGGATATATTAATTTTTCTTTCAATTTCGATTTTACTTTATTCTATTTGATGCCTTTGACTATAACATAAATATATTTTTTATTGAATTTTCTCCTCCAAATTTTATTTGGCCATTAATAGGTTAACGAAAATTGTGAACAAAATAAATCAGCTGATAAACAGTCAATGTCGTCTTATGATTGTTATGGAATACCAAATTGATGTTGACACAGAGTTAAAGTGATGTTGACTCAATATTACTATGTTTTTTTTTATAAGCAACATCACGAACAAAAATACGAAGCGGAACTATTTATTTATGCTCAAAGCAATGAAATATTTTATCCAGTAATACCCATCATGACCACGTTGTATATAATAAGTTTTGAAATATTTGCAATAATTATTTTTTTATGAAAATCTATGGTCCTCGTAACCATATAAGTAACTACTTACTCTATTACCTCTAAAGTAAGGGGTTAATAAGTTAACTTGAGGCTCATGGCCCATAAAATTAATCAATAAATAAGTGCTGAACTAAAGCTTCTATCATATATCCGTCCCTGGAAGAACCGAAACAGTGAAAATAGTTTTTTTTAAAAAATTTAAAAATGTAGCTTATCAAGTGTTTGCAGAAATTTTATCAAGATTTTTTTTTAATTTTAAAGAAAATTATAGATTTGTACTTTAAATTTTAGATATAAGTACTGATCTAAAATTTCTATCACTTATCCATCGCTGGAAGAACAGGAGAGCGTGAAAACCATTTTTTTTAATGTGGCTTATCAATGAAAAATCTTTAACAAAATTTCTGCATAAATTCGATAAGCTACATTTTATAAATACGTTTCACGCTCTCCTGTTCTTCCAGCGACGAATATGTCAAAAAAATTATTTTTCGGTTTTCCAATTTTTAGGTTTTCGTATCAAAAATTAATAGTAGTACATATTATATTTCCTCTTATTGGTGAACATTTTCTTATAATGCACAAATTTTCGCCACACTTCGTTATTGGAAGGTTAAACTACAATTAAGATCGAATCAAAAATGGTTAAATTGGAAACACTGCTGCTTTTTAAGGATTCCTTAAAAATTACACAATGCGTATGAGTGTTATTAATTTATACATTCGAAAATAATACTCATACGCCATATAAAAATATCAATTTCCTAAAAATATTTCCTATCACTAAATAACTAAAAATCGTTAAGTATTAAATTGACAAACAAATTTTATAAGATTATAACATTTAATTCCAAAAAAAAAAAAAAAATAAATAATATATTAAGTTTAATCTTATAAACAAAACGTTTAGCCTTAAGGTTAAAACACTTTATATAATTATTATCAACACGTCAACAACAACAGCAACAACAACATGTCAATTATCTAATAAGCAGCAATGATGAAAACAAAATAACACAAGAAGAGCATCATTATAAACAAAAGCCAAAACAAATTATGGGAAAACACAACAATAAACAGCTGATAGACCAAAAAAAAAAACAGATAAATAAACAGCTGGTTTTTTTTTGTTAAGATTATGATAATAAAAAATGTAAACATAAACAAACAAAAACATATGTAAACAGAGAGCAAAGCAAATAAATTAGGGTGTGAGAGAGTATGTGTGCGCAACTAAAAAGAAGAGCTTATAATATAAAAAAACAACAAAAACTTATTACAACAAAATATGGGAGCATAAAATAAAGGCGCATGTACAAAAGATTTTTTAGTTTGTTTTTAAAAAATACTCTACTCAATTTAAACTTCAAAGTTAAGACAAATTTAAAGTTTTTATAACAAAGCTTTGGAATAAACATATAAAAAAAGCAAAGTTTAATATAAATTGAAGCTTTAAAAAAGTTACAACTTAAGATGCAGGATACATTTTAAGGATGTTGCAAAAGAACTTTTGATTTAGTAATCTAACGGTATTTTGACGGAATACACACACCATAAACGCAATAACAACAGTGTGGAGTGCGAAAAAAATTAAAGAAAAAAGTAATAAAAAAATAAATTAATAAAATTAAGATATGTTTTAAGGGTAGAGAAAATTAAAATTAATAAAAAAAAATATATTAAAAAAATTTTAAATTATAAAAAATAAATTAAAAAAATGTTAGTTAAAAAAAGTGTCTACATAGCGATGAAAAATGTTAAAGAGTTTAAACATAATTAACATACAAAATAAAAGTGAAAATTTTTATTAAATATTTTTTTTTAATTTTTACTTTTATAATTCTTTCCTTTTATTACTTTATAATTTTTGTTAATTTTGCATAAATAGTTTTGCTTTGCTTAAGAAAATTCTTTGTAACACACCCATAGAAAAATTTTGTCTATTTTCTATACATATTTTTTTTCTTCTTGCTCTACAATTTGATTTAACACATTAAACCAGTTTCTTTACAAAAAAAATAAAAAAAATACAACAAAAATTACGATAAAAAAGCATTATCAGCATGAGCAACAAAAAAAAATGTTTTTACCATTAACATTTAAAAGAGCCAAAACAAAAATGAATTACTCTTCCTCATCCTCCCACATGCAAACAAATGAAAGGAAAACAAGAAAAGAAAAACAACAACTTTTAGCCAAATACTACATTCCGAGTTGGGCACAAGTAGTTCAAAACCAGATACACACTTGTATTTAGTTTCATTACATTCACACCCATTTTAAACTCCTGACAGATCCAGTACAACAGCAGCCAGCCATCCAGCCAAATACATACATACACACATACATATGTACTGTACCTATATACATACATAGTAATACAGCTACCATTTAAGTCAAGCCAGGCATCAGGCTGCCTGCCTGCCTGCCTTCTATGCTGACAAACATACATACCTAACAACTAAATAATAGCAACAATCTCTTATTGTCTCTCCTCACAACAAGGACGTTTTTTATTATTAAATACATACTTTTAAATATATATAGTTGTGTTTTATCTAATAAAACATACATTGGGTCATGTAAATTGATGTTTAAATATTTGCTTAAAAATTTTCATTTTTATTTTTTTTTTATTAAAACTAAAGTTTAATGGAATTTACATCATATACAATACATACATAGTACATAGGTACGTTAGATGGAACAATAAGTTTTGTAGAAAAAAATCTATAGAGAATTTATAAAATTATGAGAAGAAAAAAATGTTTTTATTCAATCACAAACATAAAACCAATAAAATTGAATTCAAAGGAAAATCCGTAAATTCTTGTTTTAACAAATGTTCTTGGTTCATGGCAAACAATATATTTTTCTTATAGCGGTAGTTGTCGGACACGCCCACATCAACACTAGTGTTTCAAATTATTCGACCTTGCCGGTTAACCGGTTAGGGCATTATTTGAAAAATGAGAAAAATTTATTAATCGGTAATTCGGGTCGATAAATTAGTGATAAAACTATTAATAGTTTAAAGCAAAATAAATGTATTTCTTTCACCAATTAGAACACAAAAAATCTACTTTTTCTTCAAAAATCAAGTTAAGTCTGCTGCATTTCTTTTTAAAGTGTTTGTTCAGAGCATTTCAAAGCATTCTGAGACTTTTTAAAAAATAATCTTGAGGTTTTTTGGTAGGAATCTGAGGACTTCTTTTTAAAAGAAAGTGTAACCCAGACAGTGAAAGAAAACCCTTAAGCGTAAAACAGATAATCACATTGTAGGCAGTTATCTAGCGCAGGGCGACATTTTGTCGATAAAGATTATTAATTACTGTCGAGATATTGTAAAATTTTCTAAAAACAAACACGAGCTACATTCACAAACAAAACTATATAAGAAATTCTTTTAAATTCTTTAAAATCGGTACAATATACACTCACCAAAAAAACTGTGTAATGGCAACTGAAAATTTTGCTATTGTTACGAGAAATTTTGCTAATTTGAGCCCAGCGGTATTTTTTGCTAATTTCGGCAACACATGTCTGCTGACATGTAGTACAATGAAATTAGTAGTCGCTACTAAGTTTAAGTAAACTTTTCTAAAGTGAAATTTAAAACCGATTTGCTAAAATCAGAAAACCAAATTAGTATAAAAAATTAGTAAGTGCTACTAAATTTTAGTAAATTGCTGTAAACTCAATGAATTGTAAAATATAGCAAAATTTTAAATTTAAATTGCCTTACGAATTCGAATATACAAATTTATATTTTTTTATAGAGCAACATTTTTTCATTTTATTTATTTTTTTTTCAAAAAATATTTCAGACATAATTCAAAAAAAAAAAAAAATTCAACGATTTAAACAATAGCAAAAACATAAACGTACATATTTTATATTAACTTGCAAATTTTTGTTTTAAAAAATATTTTTAGTACATTTTTTGGATTTAAGGGTCCTATTTTTTGACATGAATCGGTTGTGAAAAGGATCTTCACTTCCGATCCCTATATTTTTCGAAATATTTTGAACAAATTTTGACAAAACTGTCTTTGTACTCTGGCTTTTTCACTACACTCAGAAAAAAATGTTAGTAGAAAAATTTGTAAACGGGTTTTAATCCCACTTTACTATTTTTGTACTGATTTTTAGTAAAAAAATTATTATTTAGCAAATATTTTTGCTATTTACATTTTACAATTTACAGAATTTTTACAGAATATTTACAAATTTTTGTTGCTTATTTCAGAAAACATTTTACAAATTTTGGAAAACCGATTTGCTAAAATTAGCAAAAAAAAAACTAATTTAAAAAAGTGGATTTGAAGTAAATGTTATTTTTAAGAAAAACTTACACCTAAAAACTTAAATTGCCTTAAATGTTACATAGATTAAAAAAAGGGATCGGAAGTGAATATACCGACTCATGTCTGAAAATAGGACATCCACTTAAAATAGCACTAAAATGTTTTTTTTTAGTTCAATTAGCCCAATTAAAATTTGACCTTAAAAGCAAAAAAAAAAATACTAAAATATTTTTCAAAACAGAAATTTCTAAATTAAAACAAAATGATAAATTCGTTTAAATTTTTAAAACTTTTAAGCCTTTGATTTTTTTTTTTTTTAATTTGTCTAAAATATTTTTTGAAAAAATAAAAAATAAATAAAATAAAAAATTTTGATGCTCGATAAAAAAATAAACTTGAAATTTCGTACTAATATTAATAATATTTAGTAAATTTTTTTAATAATTTTAGCAAACAGATTTTAAATTCCACTTTACCAAAAATTTTCCCAAAATTTTGTAGCGGCAGGAAATTTTTTCCTTAAAATTTTATTGTACCACACGTCAGCAGACATGTGTTGCTAAGATTAGCAAAAAAAAAAAAAAAATACCGCAAAATTTCCCGTAATAACAACAAAATTTTCAGTTGCCATTAGAGACTTTTTTTGGTGAATGCAATAAAATTACTTTTGGTTCTCATATTGAATAAATCCTTTGCATCACACAAGTATAAAACGTTTTTCTTAGATTTATAATACAGCTTTTTTGGGCTCCTTAACACAAATCAATCTTCCCTTATTTCAAACAAATTTGTTTCAAAGTTTTTATTTATTCAGACTTATTATGAGTGTCGTTGCCTTTTTTAACATTTTTTGGTAAGAAAACGACATTTTTGTAATGGATTACAGAACATAGTATATTGTTTCATAATTCCCATCATTTTAAATAATTATGAGTAACCCGGTTTTAGGAATTGACAAAAACAGCTGTTTGGCGCTTTTAAAATTATTTATTTTTGATTGTGAAGAAATTATATTAAAACAAAATAAAAAGTTATGTGTTGCTACATTTTTATCTTCCTAGATGAAGAGGAATACGTATACAACGGTTGACTTTAATAAAATGCAAAGACAATTATGGCAACGTTCAAAGATTTTGGCCATGCCATAATTTTATATAATTTTCTATTTTACTTGGTCGGATACCAAACGCAAAACCAGCAGGATTAATTTGTAACAATTTGGAGGCAGCATCTTCTGTAGGGGATGATACGTACTGTTTAAAGGAGTGTGACATTTAGCTTTATTGTGAACTAATTTATTTTTATTATTTTCAATTTGTAGTAATCCTAAACCTTCATCCATCCATCTCTCGCCTGTATTTGTATTTGTGATATTGAATTGTTTCTTATTTCGCTTTTATACAGAATTAATGAATTAATTTCCTTAAAACTCTGCATATAATGTTATTTTATATTTCCCACTGTGTATATTGAAGTATATTACAAACTACAACAAAAGTAAAAAAAGCTTCTATACATACATTTTGTTAAGAAAAAAAAAACAAAAAACTATAATAATGTATATGGTACAAAATATTGTCGTAGGAGTTCATCTGTGTACATGAAAATGAATTCTTTTGTTTTTGAATTGATTTAAATAAATGTGTACATGGGGTAAAATATATAAAAAAAGAAAGCCAAAAAGGAGTCATTATACTTAATGTACAGGTTGGTTGAAAAGTTCCTGCGCTCGAAATGAAAGAATACTGTTTTTGTTACGAAATATATTTTTTATTCAATATAATCTCCTAGAAGCTCAATACACTTGTTCCAATGATCTTCCAATAATTTTATCCCATCCTTATAATGGTTTTCCGGATGCTCTGCAAAATAACCGTCTACGGCTGCTATGGCCTCTTCATTCGACGAAAAATGCTTTCCACGAAGGAATTGTTTAAGATTTCTGAAGAGATAGTCACTGGGAGCCAAATCTGGTGAATACGGTGGATGTTCAAGCAATTCGTACTTTAATTCTTTGAATTTAGCCATCGTCAAAACACTTTTGTGAGCAGGTGCATTGTCTTGATAGAAAATGATTTTTTCTTCTTTAATACATGTCTTTTCTCACGAATTTTTTCATCCAGCTGATCCAAAAGGCTGCAATAATATTCAGAGTTGATTGTTTTACCTTTCTGAAGATAATCAATCAACATAATTCCTTTTGCATCCCAAAAAACTGATGCCATAACCTTCTTTGCTGATCGTTGTGACTTCACCTGCTTTGGAGCTGAACAACCAGCTTCAGTCCACTGTAAACGTTCTTGTTTCAATTTAGGATCATGGTGGTAGATCCAAGTTTCATCCATAGTTATAAAACGACGCAAGAAGTCGGTTTTATTCGGCTTAAAGCACTCCAAATTACGCTGAGAAATTTGTATCCAGTTTTTGTTGAATTGTTAATGTGTGCGGCACTAACTTTCCAAACAGTTTTTTCATACGTAATTCTTTATGTAAAATATGGAGTACTCGTTCGTCTGAGATGCCTATGGCATTAGCAATTTCACGCTTAGTCAAACTTGGATCTTCACTAACCATATTAGGTACCTGCTCAATGATTTCTGCTGTGGTTGCAGTTTTTGGTCGTCCTTCGCGTTGATCGTCTTTAAGCCTAGTACGACCTCGTTTGAATTCACCAGCCCAAAATTCAACGGTGCGTTTTGAAGGTGAGGACTCCTTATACACTTCTAACAATTGTTCATAAATTTCCTTTGCTTTTAAACCCTTCAAAACAAAGAATCTAATGACTGCACGATATTCATATTTTTCCAAAATAAAAAAAATCAATGACACGTCAACTTCAAATGGTTTGTAAACAAAGAAAGAATTGACAGAATGACTTGCAACTTTGCATGTGTTCTCAGGACAGTTATACCAACTTGAGAAAAAAAAGTTTGGAGCTAGCTGTGCCATCTCTTGGTGAGCGCAGGAACTTTTTAACCAACCTGTACAAGTAAAACTTATTTTGATTTATACTACATTCATTTTGAGTTTAAATTCGCTTTCGATTCCATGCAAATTTTAAATTGAAAACTTGAAAAAAAAAACAATTAAAAAATTTAATATAGATCTACCGATTTTTTATACCCTTCACAAAATATTTTCCTTACAAATTAAATAAAAAAAAAATTGAGAAAACAATATCAAGATTAAAAAAATGTTGTGGGGAAAACAAATATTTTGAGATAAAAAAAAAATTTTAAGGTGAAGCAAAATTTGAGCTGAATATAAAGTTTTATTCACCTTTGGACGTCTGGTGACACAAAAAAAACCAAAATGTTTTATTCATCAGACGCTACTATGAAATTGTACTAAAATACACCAACTTGAATGGAAAATTTAGAGGTACCTTTAAGATATTCATTTTTTACCGCTGGATCGCTTTTGCTCATTTGCAATACCAAAGTGCTCAGGATAAAAACAATCTGCCGTGATCGACATTTGAACGAACACACAGTCAGACATGGATAAACGAGGGCGGATCAATAAGTCCGTGTCTTTTCGAACTTCCCTCGTAGTTGTATGAAATGCAACACTGCTCCCATCAAGTACAACCTATGTATAGACTACTGTCAAATTTTGAGCAAAATCCGTCATTTACTTTGCGTTTAACAGCAGGATTTTTCGAGATCCATAAAATATGCATTTGTTTGATCAATAATTTCACCTTTGGATCTAAATCTCTTTCCACCGAGCCATTTCTTTAGGTTTGGAAATATGAAATAGTCACTGGGGGCTAAATCCGGAGATTATGGCGGATGAGGTACCAATTTGTAGCCCAATTCATGGATTTTTGCCATGGAAACTAAGCTGTCACACGATTCCGTTGGTGGTCGATTGTGAACAAACGCGGCAGTTATCTTGCGGAAAGCTTTCTCATACCCAAGTGATCGTTCAAAATTGAAACCCCTGAGCCATGTGAGATGCCTATGTCTTCCACAATCTACCGCACATTCAATCTCCGATCGGCCAACACCATATCGTACATTTTTTCAATTGTTTTGGGTGTAGAGACCTCAACTGGGCGTCCAGAACATTCGGCATCTTCCGTGCTTGTAAGGCCACAACGAAAGTCAGTAAACCACTTTTTTTACCATTGAAATCGATGGTGCAGAGTGCCTATAGTATTTATCAAGCTTTTCCTTGCTTTGATTGACGTTTTTTTCGCAAAAAATAATGTTTAATGAGCACTCGAAATTCACTTTTTTTCCATTTTTAAAAAAAAGCCCCGAGGTTGTATGTTTTTAACAGCTGTTAAACGAAAAGTAAATTACGGAACTTGTTCAAAATTTGACAGTAGTCCATTAACAGGTAGTACTTGATGGGAGCAGTGTTGCATTTCATATAACTACGAGAGAAGTTCGAAAAGTCACGGACTTATTGATCCGCCCTCGTAAGGTAAATTTGATTAAAGACACACAATAGAATTTTTTTAAAGATTGTATGAAATGATCTCATAAAATATAATTTTTCGGTTTTACGAATTCATCAGGAAATTTCTATGGAAGAAAACTTTTTAAATTATGATTTTTTGAATTCGATTGTTTGGTTTATAAAACACATATAATGAATAGATATCACGAATAGTGTTCAGCAATAATTAAATATTAAATAATATTACCCAGGCAGAAATAACCAACCGTACAAAAAAAATTGTACTGTTAAACCCATCCTGTAAGAAAGAAATAACCAAAGAGATAAAGCTAATATTGTACTAAACTAAATGGATGTTTCAGCAATATTACAAACATTCAGTACACTCAGAAAAATAAGTTAGTACAATAGAAAAATTATTAAAATGGGTTGTATATCAAGTATACTAGTTTTTAGAAAATTTTTATTTTTTTTACTGAAATTGTGTTTTCAGCAAAAACTTTAGTTATACTTTTTCATTTATATACTAACCTTGAACTAATTTTTAACTAATTTATTTTCCTAACAAAATTATGCTAATCAACACGTTTATAGAACAATCATATATATAAGAGGTATATGTCGCGGCTAAATGTACTACAGACAACAATAAAAATTCAATTGTTTCAAGACATAAAAAATAAAACCATGGAAGATTTTTGCATCTATATTTCATACATACACAAAACAAAAAGGACACCAAAAATGTGTGTACACATAATTATGTTTTTGCAAGGCAGATACCCTGTAGGAAGCCTGGGGTCAAGTGTCTACAAGTCACCACTTTTGTCGACTATTTTGGGTGAATTTTTGGTGACATGTCTACAAAGCGTCTATACTTTTTACATTCCTTTTTTGCAACTGCAAAGTTGTGCTTGTTCTTGATTTTTTTATTGTTTTATTTTGTTGAAAATACATGTGCATAGCTGGATGCAAAATTAAAGTTTTTAATAAAAATATAAAGAAAAATTAATTTAAAAGTTAAATATACAAATTTGAACAAAATACAGGGTGGCGCAAAAATAACCTTCCGATGTTTTTGGCTGTAATTTAAAAAAAAATGAAAAACTTTGATTCTTCTTGTGGATTATTTTTATTTGGTCTTTTATTTTTTTTTACATCAAGCCGAGAATATGATGTCATGTAAATGGCCGCCGCCACAGTTGATTGTCATTTGAGCCCTTTTTATGGCATTTTCCATCACTTTGGCCAAAACTTCCGGCGATAGGTCCTCACATTCTTGACGGATATTGTCTTTAAGAGCTGCAAGAGTCTGAGGCTTGTTGACAAAAACCCGCGACTTCAAAAAGCCCCACAAAAAAAAGTCTGTAGCGGTCAAATCAGGCGATCCTGCTGGCCAGTGCAAATCGCCAAAACGGGAGATTAGGCGCCCGGGAAATGCATCCTTCAGCATATCGGTTGTGGCACGTGCAGTGTGTGGCGTTGCACCGTCCTGTTGGAACCACATGTTTTCCAATTCCAATTCATCAAGTTGCGGCAAAAAGAACTCGTTGATCATTGCTCTGTAGCGCTCACCATTCACAGTAACCGTTTGGCCCGCGACGTCTTCGAAGAAAAAAGGTGACTTTGAGCGGGTGTAATGGCTCTTCGTGGGTTACACGCGGATTTTTAGTGTACCAGAAGCATAAATTTTGCTTATTTACGTACCCTCTAAGATGGAAATGGGCTTCATCACTCATGATAATTTTTGATGAAAAATCATCTTCATTATTGCTCAAATAAATAGTCACCAATATTCCGCGTTCTGGAGCAGTGTAGCGTAACATTGTTTATTAACATGTATTTCGCATGTGTTTACTACACAAATGTCAAAACAGAACTGACATTAGGGGCCAATCGCAAAATTTATAGCATTTTCTGATAGGAGGATTACTTTTGCGCCACCTTGTATATAATGAGCAAAAGAAATTACAAAAAAACAATCAATTTTGTATAAAAATAACAAGAAAGAGGCAATAATTTTTAGTGAAAATTGCAACTCTGAGATTTTGTGGAGCCTGATGAAGATTTTACGGAGCCTGTGGATGATTTTGTGCAGTCTTTTGAAGATTTGTATACTCCAAAATTAAATTTGCACGAAATTTGTTTATTATTATATATATTATTAGCAAAAGAAATTACAAAAAAACTTGTGAAAAAACAATCAATTTTGTATAAAAATAACAAGAAAGAGGCAACAATATTTAGTGAAAGTTTCAACTCTAGAAATTTTGTGAAGCCTGACGAAGATTTTACGGAGCCTGTTTATAATTTTGTGCAGTCTTTTGAAGATTTGTCTACTCCAAAGTTAAATTTGCACGAAAATTGAAATTTATAAAAAAAAAATTATTAATAAAATATCTAATTTAACAAAATAAATGCACCTGTTTAATCTTATTTCCTTCCTAGTGAGAAATAAATTAAAAAGTTCCAAAAGAGTAGACTAGAATTACTAAAATGTACTTGTGAATCTCTGGTTCCAATGTCAACACCTAGTCAATAGTTGTGTAGATTCGCAGAAAGCGTTGGCTGGGGCATAATTAGTCAGTAGTACTGGTGACAACGTCAATAGTGAATCAGTACAGTTTCACTATCGACATTTCCTACAGGGTATGTAGGCCCTGTACGTGGTGGCTAAATAAATTCTAAACTACGATAATTACAAATTGACAAAAATAAATTGTTTTAAAAAATATTTAAAAATATACTTTTAAATGTCAAAGAAATTTGAAGCCTTAATTAAGTTTAGATTTTATTTAGCCAATTCGCACCCAGACGTAGTAAAGTAATAAATACTTTTTTTAGCGAATCAGTTGGTTTAGAATGCCTTATAAATATGTTGTTGCAAAACTTTACGGTTAATCGGCTAAAATACTTAAATGCCTTCGCAAATTTCCTCTGCAAAATTTCAGTCAAGGTGTGACAAACAAAAAAAAAACCTTTTTATAAAAGTCACAACATTATATCTACATCATTTAACATTCCTTGCATAGTTTTTGCGTTTATCATGCCTGCACATGTCAAAGTTCAATAGGTATTCAATCAATTGTTCAGACATTTGTATATATGTGTGGTTACAGAACTATTTTAATTCGTTAGTTGTTATTAATACCGAATACCGACATTTTTATAATAAATTTATATAGTTGAGATTTTTATTATTTGTTTTTTTTTTTTTTTGTTATTTAAACCAATTGCACTATGTAATTCATACATTTATGATCTGTGTTTAATAAAAACTAAAAATATATTTTTTTTATTTACAATTAAAAGTAATTGAACTTTGTATGTCGGTAGCCAGGCATATAAAAAGACTGATTGGTCGGTACATATTTCTAGGTATGTATGTACGTGTGCATTCGTGTTTTTTCTCTTATATCTGTGTCAAGTTTATGGTTATAAATACCAGTTTGTTTTCATATTTGGTTAACCATGTAAATATGAAATTAAGTTTATTAAGTTATGTATTGCAGAACAGAGAATAAATAAGAAAACTCTTTATATAAATTAAAGTTTAATTGCATAAAAAATTTAACATATTTTTCACTGGCATGCATTCCAAATAATATTACCAGTTTTGTAAGATAACAATGGATTTGTATGAAAAATGAAAAAACTTTAATTGGAATTTTTCTAAAAGAGAGAAATTTATGGAGTAGAAGAAAGTTAAGGTAAATTATGTTTACGACAGAAGCAACTCCCAGCAAAAAAAATGGTAGTCATTCTGTGACTATAACTTCTTTCATTGCTTCCTAAACTTCAGTTGACATTCTTTTATGATTTTTTGGTGTTATTCTAAGGCACTTCCAAAAGAAATGATGAGTTCATATTTCAAATGCAGTGATCTGGATATAAACCCGATGCATATCTTAAAAAAATCGCTCTTCATTACTTCTAAAGCATAAGTTATATTTTGAATCTAAAGCATTTATTCAAATTGAAAAAATAATTCTGATGAACTTTTTTAATTTTTTTATTAAATCATTTTTTATATTTTAGAATTTATGCAGTTTTGCAATTTTTATAAAAGTTTTGAAATATCAAGAAAAACAGATATTTTTTAACCTTTAATTGAAACTAGCTGGCCTGTCATTTGCATTTTTTCAGCCTTAAATATTTATGAGGACGCAATATGTGCATTTTTGCATTATGTTTATTATTTAACACTACACCATTTCCAGTTTTAATTCAGAATTCATCAACATAATTTTAAAATTGTGTACAAATTATTTCGAATTGCTTAAAAATGTTTTAAAATTGTGCAAAAATTATTTAAAGTTGTATAAAAATATTTTAAAATTGTCTAAAAGTGTTTCAAAATTGTACAGCCAGTTTTTAAATTATCCAAAAATATTTTAAAAATTGTCTAAACATTCATTAAAATTTTGAAAAATGTTTCAAAAATGCTTTTTCACTAATGCAGAATTATTTATTTGTTTTAATAAAGAGTATTTGTATATCAATGCATACATTTCGCCTCTTTAAACTTATTTTTCTGCATTCTTATGAAATAAATTTTCATCAAAGCTAAAATACTACAAAGTATATGAACATTTTGCACTCATGCATCAGAATACCTAATCATTGTATTATCATTGCTTCCTTAGAGTAAAGTATGAGTAATGCTAGTAGCTACATTTGAATACTTCCATCCTATGACACGCTAATGTTAAATTCATCGATGAAACCATTAGAAAAGAAGTGATGCCTTTGCCATAGTAGTGATGCATTTATTGCTTCTTTGGCAGCTTCATTTTTGCTGGGCTTACATAGAAAATACCCCAACATAAGCACTCCAAATTTAATTTAATTTTGATATGTGATAGGAAAAATAAAACTAAGATCCATTTCTACCGGCTTTTGGGCCACCTCGAAATTTTAAGGTACGATCATAGCAAAAAATACCTTACCAAATAATGGGTTTTAGAACGAGCAGTAACTGGTTGAAGTTTGCCTGCTAAGCTCATGGATGTAGCTAGTTACCTACAACCTTACGAGTAGGGAGTAAAACAACTAGTTAATGGTAAGGTTAAAATAACTTGTTATAGGTAACGCAAAAATAACTGGTTGAAATTCATATAATAAAAACTGGTGGCTTGAAGGTAGTTCATAACTGGTTGCTTAATAATACGTTACGTAAGGGATGCAAATAACGCATTATCAATAGATACTGAAAGAGTAGCTACATATAATGAGTTTATAAGGAATAAGGAACTGAATAACTACACCATTTCCAATTTAATTTCAGAAAGTACCAACTTTTTTCATATAAAATAAGATAGGAGGGTACGTTCGTAAATGCAGAAAACTTGCGCATCACTGCGGCAGTTATGCCAATTTATGTTACTGATGCATGATCATCTGTTACAGATGCTTTGCTACTGATCAACAACTGCACAGTTTACTTTTTAGAACGTTTTGCAAAGATAAAAATATGTTCACCACAATAAAATTAACAAATATTATTGAAAATCTTGATGGTAAAATGAAATCTTTTTGTTAACTTATAATAAAAAAAAAGAATTAATAGACAGATGAAACGACGTTTGATTATTAAAAATAAATTAAAATGAAAAGGAAGACTGATTTCGCAATATTGCATCAGAAACTTTAATGATGCCATAGTTGCAAACATTTGCGGCAGCACTGCCAATTGCTTGCATAAAAAAACGTTTGACGTAAATCAGTGCTGCTTTTTTGAACGTTTTACTTTACGATCGTACCCATATTAAGAAATTTATTTCAGAAATTAATATAATAATAACTGAAATTAAATTAATATATGTGAAATAAAATTGATATCATCTGAAATGAAATAACTTCTAAAATGAACTGATGAATCTGAAATTAAATTTAAAATTTCTTAAATTGTTATTTTCTAAAACTAAATTGATAATTTCTGGAAATAATTAAAAATTTCTGATATTAAATTGGACATGGTGTCTTGGTGTATAATGAAATAATATCTTATAATATATTACGGGAAAAAATCCCATTTTCAAATAAAAATCATTAAAAAAACAGAAATATTTAACTATAAACTATTTTTTATTACGTTTCAAATTTTTTTAATTGAATTGATTTTTGATAACAATTTGAATAAAAATTAAATAAAAAAACAAAAATATGTAGATTTTAAGTGGCAAAAATAAGTAGTTAAAACACATTATTAGTAATTCATTGTTTCCAGATTGAAAGTAATGTAGTACGAAAAGAGCTGACATGGCATATCAATGGCTATATAACACATTATTAGTAACTCATTATTTTCACTTTAGAAGTAATGCAGTAAGTAGGGGTAGGTCATTATTGGTAATGCAAAATGCAATGAGCTGGGATATTATCTTTTTTCATTTTTTTTTATCTTTTTAAGGCATTAAAACTAAAGGAATCATATGCAAGTATGGTATTATTTGAAACTTTTGGTCCTTTTTTGTTTTTCAGAATTTGCTGTTATAAAATTTTTAAAAAATTTTGTGTACTTTGTACTGCTATGTCTGCCAAATTTACATATATTTTATGCCTTTTTACATTTCAGCAGACACGGTTTTTATTATTTTTAAATTCGTACTCTTTGGCTTTTGACAACTTTTTCACGAAGCCCTTGGTTGGTACTGTTTGGAAATCCTATTGTAAAACATGGGCATTATAATAATTGGTATTTTTTCATCAGCATTGAATTCTCATTAGCATTAGTTGAGTAACGCTAATGCTTATCAATGACAGTAGGATATCCACTTCTATTGATTCATTGGAGCATCGACGTAATTTGGGCTGTGTGACACTGTTCTATCGATACAACCATGGGATGTGTTCTGCTAAGATAAGTGAACTTATCCCTCGGGTCCGGGTTTTTATCCGGAGTGCTCGTTTGTCCAGCAGAGCTCATCCTTTTGTGGTCAATTGTACAGTGAACCGCACAACACATTACAGGGAAAATTCGTTCATAAGTCGGACTAGTCGTATGTGGAAAAACTCCCTGCAGAGCTCTTGCCTGAAAACTATAATATAGAAAAATTCAAGTCTAACATTCATAAAGACTACTCTCTCTTTCCTCCTAAGGCCATCTCAAAATACCGGTAATTTTAAAAAAGGCAATTTTACAAAATGGCAAATATCTCAATAGCTTATAGTCCGCGGGGGTCCAGTGAAGTTTTTTTAAAAGAACCACAGGGTGACTATTTTTTTTATCAATTTATATGATAATATAAATTAACACAATCCGACAAATTTCGTTCCCGTTCCATTTCTTTCGTATAAAAATGAGTCACACTGAAGTAATGTCATACAAATAAATCACTTTGTTATGTTACCCGGACCACCTATTTTTATTATCGCAGTGTATTAATACTGTACGAGAGGAAAAAATTTTGACCTATCGCGCTCAGTTTTCAAAATACTGGTCATTTTACTAAATGGCGAATATCTCGAAAGCTAAGCGAAAGTGCGCAAAATGGACAAAATTTTTGCAAAGCTCGACAAGCTGTACGCTTTGATAATACAAATTACGTAGGTCCGCGTGGGGTCCATTGGATTTTTTATAAAACAGCCACAGGGTGACTATTTTTATTATCAATTCATGTGATAATATAAATTAACACACTTCGATAATAAAAATTGCGTTCTTCGTTCCACTCCATTTCGTTTGCAGTACTTAGTGTTCCAATTTCACTCGTTCCCCAATTCATTCCATTTAGTTCGTCATTTTTAAAATGATCACGAGCACGAGCGACCATTTGCCTGATTGCAGCGACCATTAGCATTGATTGTTTTTAATTGATTAGTTTTTAATTGCAATGAAATTTAAAAACAACATTACTTTAATCAATCAAATCAACCAATAAAAATCATTATTCAAAAAATGGTAATAAAAAAATTTCATTAAAATTGATATCAATAAAATGTTAATGAAATGATTAATTAATTTGTCCACTCAATTAGTCCCACGTATGGACATCATGTATAACAAATTTCCTTATTTGCCGAATATATTATACACTTAAAAAAGTTTGTAAGTTAAAATAACTGAAAATATCCTTTAAAAGAAATGATATTTCATTTAAAAACCGGTCTACATAATTTTCATTTAAATTAAATGCCATTTGTTATTTATTTTTAAATGTTGATTAATCAACTGACACATCCGTAAGAAACAAATGATATAATCAGTTAAAATAAATGTCAAAATTTTACCTACCAATCCTTAAAAAATAACTGTTTTTTCATTTATTTGAAATTATTTCCGTTTTTGTATTTTTTGTTTTTTTTTTAATATACTCGTATAATACAAAATGTATATGCATATGAAGCTATAAACACTTTTTGTGTGAATGTTTTTGTGTATGTATGTGTGTTTATGAAGTTCTTGTAATTTGTATTGAAAAACTTTGTATATATACAACCAATTTAAATAAAAAAACAAATTGAAATTTTTTGAATATTTTTTTTTTGAAACAGACAGCAAACAAAATTTAAATTTGTAATAACTGTTACGGACACAAATAAACCACAAGTTTCCGTTTTGTGGGTAAATTTTTATTAAATTTCAAACAAATTAAAAAAATAAATGAAACTGAAAAAAATGGTAAACGATAGTAAATTATTTCGAATAAATATATAAAAAAGTTAATATAGATATTTTTTTGAAAAATAAATGTATGTTCCTTTATTTTTAAATGAAACGGAAAACTTTTTTATTAAACTACAAACAGTTAACTACATAATATTCTGAGTGTATAAATAGATGTTTTATATAGAATTTCTAACTAATTTTATTTTATAAAGGGTGAGATTTACACACCAATTTTTATTGAGTTTATAGGATAGGGAGGGAAGAAGAACGGAAAGGGGTACCGACTTGCTTATACTTGCAATTCCCTTGTGTATTCTGATTCGTACTTTTTTTGTATATGTAAAAGTAACTATAATTGCAAAAAGAGACATTCACCGTGTGGACACGAATGCAAGCAAATTGCTGCAAAAATATTGTTGTGTGTGAACCGAGACTATTCGTGACTAAGAGCCAATTTAAACGTTGACTTTGTTGCATGCAATTCTTGTTTGGTGACGAAAGGGATAGAGAAGTAAGCGGGGTAACGAAAGAGCATTGTTTTCATTTTTTGTGCATGTTCTTGTTATTTCTTTTTCGCACTCATATGTATTCTTCTTTTGTTGTTTAATTCACATTCGGTTAAAGAGCAAAAAAAGTCACCGTATAAATATGTTTTTTTCTCAATTACCTTTTCAAAGTTGCTTCCAAAGTTATGTTTATTTAAACGGTCACTTGTTTTGCTCTAAACCCGAATGTGAATGAAGCAAACAAAAAATAATACATATGAGTGCGAAAAAGAAATAAAAAAATGCACGAAATAAAGAAATTGTCCTTTTTTTGTTACCCCGTTTGCTTCTATACCCCGTTCGCAGGCAAACAAGAATTGCACGCAATAATTACATGCAAAAAACTCACCGTCTAAATTGGCTCTGATGAATTTCCATTAGCAGTTAACTAACGATTATTTGCATGCTCAAATCAGTGTTACTAAAATAGTGGTTTTCCCTTAGAACAATTTGTTGAGGAAAATTTGGGCGGTAATTTTGTATTTTTGTTAATTTTTGTTTTCAGTACATTTTACCTTCCATTTTGGTAGTGAAATTGAAGTAACTTTATTGTGCTATTTAATTATAATTAAATTTCAGACATCGACTAAAAAATTAAGGAAAATTGGATAAATCTCAATGAAATTTTAATTTTTTGAGCAAAAATTTAAAAATATATTTAATATTTTTTTTTCGATTAACTAAAAATTTTACATAAAAATTTAAAAAAATTGTGAAAATTTAACAGTATGTTAAAAAATAATATTTTTATAGTAAATCTAAAAGGTTTTTTTTTAAGAATTAAGCAGATTTGTAAAAAAAAGACTTGGTAAGACAAGCTCTAATCCAAACATTGGTAAATAAAATTAGAATCTTTTAAATTTTGTTGTTGCGTTTTATGTAAAGTTATGAATCTGAGTCTTAAAAACAGTCCGTCTAAAGGCAAAACTTGTATTTTTAATTTAAATATGTTTTTAATAATTTTTTAAATGCGAAAACAAAATCAAAAAGTTGAAATAATAATTGTAATATTAGTTTATTTTAGACAGAACCATATTTACTTTAATAAGATGCATACTTAATTTAAAGCAAATTATCCTAGCATCGTCATGACGACACCATTTCAAGAACAAAAATTTTCGGAACTTGAATTGATATAACAGCGCAGTAAAAACCAGAGGATATTATAAAAGTTCGACTGCAGCCACAAAATAACAAAATTTTAAGTTATCAATACAGGGTTGCTGCAATTAGATTTTAACTTAAAAATTGCTTAATAAAAATTTAAAAAAATCCGTAAAAATGTTTTTTAAAATTTTTTTAAAAATTCGTTATTAGAGAATGAATGAAAAATTTAATTATAAAAAATCTGGATGCATTGACAATAAACAATTCATAATTCTAGCCATACATGATTTCTTAATACAGAAGATTAGGGATTAAAAATGTTCGTAAAAAATTAAAGGCAATTATTAAATTATAAAATGTATAATTTAATATAAATAGTTACTAATTTTTTACTAAAATCTTGTAGATATTCAAAAAACAATTTTAGTCAGAAATTTTTAAGTATTTCTGTTAAATAACAATCTTCTTATTGAGTTTTTTCTAGTTTAGCAAATTTTTGGGGAAATATATTCAATAGTTTGGGAATATCGAAAATAAATATCTGGCCAGCCTTTTCATATACAGGTGATACTTTTTAGGTTAACAAATCCGCTGGAAGCATGAAGTCATGCATTACTTCCCCACTAATAAACTAATAAATTTTCACATTGATAACACAATAACACAGTTAAAATTGTAAAAAATGTTGCTTATTTCGAATTCTTATCAAAAATCTAAATTGGTGGTTAATTAAATAATAAATTAATAAAATATCGTGATTTATATACACTTACCATTAAAAAAATGTCTAATTTAAAATAATTTTAGACAATGACGATTATTATTTTATCAATTATTACAAACACAATTATAATTACATTTAATTATGTATTTAAATTTATAAAATTTTATTTAAACTTTTTTAATATATATTTTATTTTTACTTAATGTAATTTAAATATTTTCTTTAGTAAAATTTTTCACCTTGAATACTTTGTTCTTTTTTATTTATTTTATTATAATTTTTTGTATTTGTTGTAATTCTATTGTTAAACCGCATACAAAAATATTTCTTATTACCGCTTTTTTTCGTTAAGTACACTACACTTTTACAACGCCAACGATGATTTAAAAAAAAAAACACAGCTTTTAGTTATAAATAGGAACAAAAGCAACAAATATTGTACACAGTACTTATTCCACAAACACGACTTGAGACTCCCCAAAACCCGACAACAACACCACACAAACAAAACCACTATGTATATGAGACACAGCTTTAACTTACACACGTTAATGCCAAGAAATTCGTATAGAAAAAAATTGCTACGTATTAAGAAATTTTTTTTTTTTTTAGAAAAAAGTGGTGTCAGCAAAGGTGTTTGTTTTATAATTTTTTTCAATTCATATTTTCTGAGAAAATTTTCTATTTTTCTTTATAAATCCTATTGATTTTTATTACTTTCTTATTATATTTTATATCTTCAATAATTTTATAACCGTTTTTCACTTTATTTTTTAATAAATTTAACAAAATTTGCACAAGACGGAAAAAATCAACAAGTGTTTCCAATAAGACAAGACGTTTTAGTGAGAATGAATTAAATGAAAGAAAAAATACAATTGGAATGTTTAGTCAGAGAGGAAGAATGTGATTAAAAAGAAGAAAACAAGAGTTAAATTAATGAGAGCTTAAAATGAATTGTCAAAAACAGATGATCGTTGAAAAGTAAACAAAATAACGATTAACTGTGATGCCAGAGTGTGGGGAACTTATAAACAATAATGGGATTTTTTGAAGTTAAATTCGAAGAAATATTTATGAAGGGGATAAAGCATAATTTGAAAAAGATATGTCAGAACCCTTTTCTTGGCAATCACGGTGGTAAACAAACCAACATTCAAAAAGTAGCCGTACACACAGAAAAAAATATTTTAAAATTTAGTAAAAACAACTTTAAACTAAATTTTCCTACTTTTTTTAAAATGCGAACAGAAAATGATATATGTTAAAATATTAATTTAAATTCAAAAAAGTTTATTTTAATCAGAATCATATTTACTTTAATAAGAATCATAGTTAATTTAAAAATGTTCGTAATCAAATGAGATGTTAATTCAAATATTATGATATCACGTAAACGTTGACAAAACAAAACATAATATAACATCGAAAATGCCCGAATCTGCGTAAGTTCAATTTGTCGTTATTAATGATATATGTAATTAAACCCTCTACCATATATCGTGATGGTATATATCAGTTTGTAGCATGACGAAATACAAGTTTAAGACCCCATAAAGAATATATATTTGTGATCCTTATGAAATCTTAAGCCGATCACGGCGGAAAGACGCAAGCGGGGTTGCTCATTTTTGCTTAATTTATGTAGATCCTCCCGAGCAGTTTGGAATTAAAAATGATCAAAATCGGTCCAGCGGTTAAATTTTACATATAAATTGATGTATTTTAGTATAATTTCATAGTAGCGACTGGCAAGCAGAAAATGTTCTCTTATTTTTTAACCAGTCCCTTAAAATTTAATAATAATTAATATTTACCTCATATATTTTCACATTAAAATATTTTTTTTCACCACAAAAAACTTTTTTCACCTTAAAAAATTTTTTCATCTCAAAACTTGTTTTTACATCCAAAAAGTTTTTCACTTCAAAATTTTTTTTTTCACCTTCATAATTTCACTTCCAAAGTTTTTTACATCATTTGAATCAAAAACAGAGACATTTTTTAAAATAATTTATTTTTGTATTAACTGATTGTTATCTTTTATTTAACCTTTTTCTTCTTAATAACTAATTTATTTTTTGAGCTTAAGGTTTGTTTTTTTTATAAAAATACACATTTATTTTTCAATATTTCGCTATTTCATTATGTAGCATCTTCAGGAAATAATAAATATAACTAATTATAAAACAAAAATAAATCTTTCATTTTGTTTTATAATTTGTCCTTCATTTTGTTTTATAATTTGTCCTAAAGATGCTACACAATGGAGTAGCAAAATATTGAAAAAAAAAATAATATTTTTATAAAAAAAAACAAACCTTAAGCTCAAAAATAAATAAGTTATTATGTATTAACTGTTTTACAAATTTCAAGATTTTATTAAAAAATTAAGAGCAAACATTTTAAGTTTTGATTCATAAGAAATGTTATTTATAGTGCATTTGTTTTGCTTTCACCAAGCTTTTTCTATATAGAATATTCCACAAAATTTGTTTGGTGATGTGGATCACAAAACAGCAAAACAAAAATCAGAATGTTTCACTTTAGTATTTTAGTGTTTTCATGTGCAGTTCAGATTGTTTCAAGTATTTAAGTATGTTGAAGTCTGTGGTTGAGGCAAAGTAATAGTGTGTTACTTCAAAATTCTTATGTCGATACAAAAAATATTTTAAAATCTTTTAATTCGGATATTGGGCTTTGGTTAAAGTAATCGTTGGCTACGCCTTGTAATTAGATTACTGTTTTTTTTTTTTTTTTTTTTGGAAAGAGTAGCAACATTCAGGAAATTCTTCCTACTAATTAATGTGTTGATTTCTTTGGAAGGGGGCTAGAGAAAAGGAGAAAGGTGGTGAAAGATGAAGGGCTTTAAATATATCAAGATAGTAACTACACGAAATGATAATTCTTAGAACAGTTGTTGCCCGCCATTTGCTTAATAGTTGACGGAATTGTTTTGTTATTTTACTCCGGTGGGGTTAAGTGCTATGGGAAGACCGAAGGAGGAAGGAGGCGATGTGTATAAGAAATAAAAACTCATTCATATAATTTTTCTTAACTGATGTTGACGTCGCTAGGAATCGAACCCGCAACCTTCTGTGTAGCAGAAATGCACAAATAACTACAACATTTGTGTTGAATTTAAGTTATAATATCAAATTTATTTTTCTTATTTTTTTTAGCAAAAATGAAATTTTTATAAATTAAAATAAATATATATAAACTTAAAATTATCATGGATCTTAAAATATCTATAACATATGTCACATTTACGGCATGTTTTATACTACTAACCAAATTTATCAACTGCAATGATTCGGATGATGCAGAAAAATACAATGTGGGCGGCGTTTTGGCAGATTTTGAAAGTGAAAAACATTTTCGTTTAACAATATCGGTAGGTTTTTGTTATATTTTTAAATATTAATACAAATATAATAAAAATGTATATTTTCTTTTAGCATTTAAATTTTGATCAAAATTATAAAACAAGTCGTAATATGACTTATTATGGCAAAACTGTACGTATGGATAAAAATCCAATTAAAACTGTTTTCAACGTCTGCGATAAATTAATCGATAAGAGGGTAAGTTATTTTTAAACATTTTTTTTTTATTTTGTTTTAATGTTCCATTTAATAATCAACTGGTTCAACTTTTAAATCCATACGATGATCGCTACCATATGTGTGTATTATTTCCAATTCACCCAATAATGTCACTATGAAATACAGAGTATAAACCAAAAGCATAAAGATTCCCAAACTACGTCTCATTATAAAGTTGGAGGAACAGGCAGCAAATAGTAAAATACTTAAACCGATGCCCATAAATATTGTAGTATTTTCACCCATAGTACCATCTGCAACATTCTGAAATTTATTGAAAATACGTTTTTGAACTGAAGACTGAAGAGAATATAATTAACAACCATTTTATTAGTTTTGAGTCCTGGAGAAGTTGCTGCTTTATATGTCATACCCATACCAAGGCCAATTAGTATATCTAAAATAAAAAATATTACACATTTAGCTAAAATCGGCAAAATTTTCATTTAACAATGTGGCATCCTTATAGTTGAACAGATAAAGCTTTATGCAGCAGGGGCGTTGTAAACTAAACGTTCTGTGGGTTTTTATATTAAAGGGAAGTAATATAAATAAAAAATTTGGTTACAAATATTTTAGAGACATTCTGATTACTTTCAAATTCAGTTTATTGAGTGGTTAAAAAATATTTAACAAGCTTAATATTTTTGTACTTACTAAACAATGGACCACCAAAGCAGGCAGCAAAGCTCATTTTCTGATAACCCGAACGGGCTAGTGAAATATTTGATACCAAATCACCAATGCTATTGCCCCAGGCCAATAAAGTACAACCCAGAAAGGAATTACTACGATGTAAAACTAAGCCCAACACATTTAAGACGCTAATTGTTTCGGCAGCACAGGAATATATAATGTAAACGGAGCCAACAGCAGCTATAATGGCAAAATACTGAAAGAAACAACAAAATACATTCAAATTAAATCAACAGAAAATCCCAGAGCTTTTGAAAAGTCTATGATCGAGGGAGAGCTTATTAAAAGTTAATAATTGAATGAGAGGCTTATAAAAATTGAGGATTGACTTGGAGCTCCGATTCATGATTGAATGATAATTTTTTAGAAATTCACAACTGAATATGACCTTTTTAAAAACCAACGATTGAATGATAGCTTTTTAGAAATCCACCATTAAATTAAAACTTTTAAAAAAACCACTGTTGAACAAAATAATTTTAGGACTTTTTTCTAAAATCCGTTTTATAGAAACCTGCAATTTAATATTCAGCGATTTTAGATTTCAACAAGTGAATATGAGTTTTCAATTTGATAAAATTTCATAAGAGCTTTAAAGAAATCTATTTTTTTAAAAGAGGTTGAGAGAATTTAACGAAAACTTGCTCAAAATTCATTTTTGAAGGAAAATCTATTTAGAAATTCGTGATGAACTCAAAATTTTAGCTTTGAGTTTTTTAAAAATCCACGTTTTAATGAAAGCTTTTAAATTACGGTTAAATTCGAGGTTAAACTTTGATTGAATTTATTTAAGTTTTTTAAGAAATCAACGAATAAATTATAACTTTTTTAAAATTTACAATTGTATTTAATATAAAGCATAACAATACCAGATAAAGTTATTTGGGCGTAACTAATATTTTTATTTTTACGAGAAAAGCAAAACACGTCAGAATCAAATTTTGTTCGTAAAAACGCTATTAAAAAGCAGCCAAAATGAAACAAAACCATCCATAAAACCGATTTTGACAAATTTTTATTTATTACGTCCTTTTGCATTTCAGCCATTGAAATGAGTTCTTTTTAGAAATTCAAGATTTTTTCAGAATTAAAATTTCATGGGAGATTAGTAGATATTAATCCAAGAAATCCTTTGAAAACACATAAAATTAATAAAATTAAATACATTCACAATATATTTTCCGTTACCGATTGTAGTTTATATAAAAATACGTAGAGTTTCTTTTTAAATAAAGAGTCAATTGAAATTCATAGAAATATATTTTTTAACTATTTACACATACATTCAGTAAGAATTGATATTTTATGTTAAATATAAAATTTTATGTTTTCTGTTTCTAAAAATACAAATTCAAATAATTCCTTATTGTTTTTTTTACCACAATTGTTTATATACAAAATTATTTCAATAAAAATTACAAGAAATTATTCAAATATAGGTACACACATAGAAAATAAAAATATATACAGCTGTGTGTGTTGTGTTTTGTAAACTTACATACAAATATAAAAATTTTCAATTTGAAAAACAAACCACAAAAATCGTTTTTTTCAAACGTTTTGTCAGTTAAAAATTTATGGTTTTTTTAAGCGACTTCGATTGCTTTTACTACTTTTTTCGATAAATAAACAATGATTGAAAATAAACAACAAAATGGGCTGAATATAATTAATAATCAGTAGTCCTCTTTTTGATTGTATTTTCGATATAATATTGTGATTGTATGTAGATCTCGGCAAAATTATATAAGAAAACCATCTTAAAGTACATCTTTTAAAAAAATCATAGTTCCACATATATACCATAAAAATAATTCTGAGCTTTTTACAAATCCACTTTGATTAACTCAAAACCTTTACATAATTCACAATACAGATCTTCGCTGGAGCTTTTAAGATTTAAATAAAAACCTTTTAAAAATATCCAATTACTTACAAATAAAAATTTTATTTACCTTTTGAAATAATGGTGTTCCATCAGTTCTAGATGTGAAAAACATTAAAATTGATAATGGTGTTGTCACAAAGGATGACAAAGCCCACAACGGTATATTATAGACATAAAATTCCACTATAATTAAGACAAACATTAAAAAAAAAAAAAAGAAAATTATAAATATAATTTCGATCCCCTACTCACTAGTTGCAAATAAAACAAACATTGGTAAGGTTACACATTGTATGCAATTCAATAGTTTAGACCAACCGTGATCATCCAATTCATAGTCCACCACCGGTATTAAACATCTTAAAAATAATACTATGGGAGATTTTATAATCATAAACATTTTTGCAACTTTACCGCTACCCTCCCATTCATCCATATCGATAGGATTAATACTTATTAGAAATTGTTGAAATAATTTTGAATTTGCATATTTTTTGCCCGGATAGTTAAAACTCGATCTTAGGACTTGACTGACGCGTGAGGCACGTGAATTACGGGAAATAATTTCAAAACTTGCCGCTTTAGAGAGACGTTCAAAGATCTCGGAATCTAAAAATATATTAATTGTATTACAAAATTTTATATTAAAAGTAGTTTTTATATTTACTGACGATATCCAAATCATTCCTGTTGCGCAATTCTACATATTATAACAAAAAAAAAAATAATTATTCGGTTTTTAATTTAGTTGAAAAAATTGAAATTTAGAAATTACCACGCAGTTTTCGTACTATTAAATATTGATCTGTAACCACAACACTGATATAGCAAAAATATATAATCAAAATTACTGAAATAAAAAATGAAAAAAATGTATTTAAATGATTTTATAAAAAATAAATATATCATTTTCAATGAAATTATATTACGATTAGAAGAATAACAACTTATGTCCATTTAGAAATGTGCTATTAAATGAAAAAAAAAAATCTAACTGAATTAATAATATAATCTGATGACTTCAAATTTTAATCCCTTAAGAAATTAACGATTAAGGCCGAGTGACTTATGTAATAAATAACTAGAGATA
Organism: Eustalomyia histrio; assembly: GCA_949748255.1. Taxonomy (NCBI): domain Eukaryota; kingdom Metazoa; phylum Arthropoda; class Insecta; order Diptera; family Anthomyiidae; genus Eustalomyia; species Eustalomyia histrio. Next base: position 203,482,347 of record OX456523.1, on the reverse strand, counting down.
CTCATATTTCCATATAAATTTTACATTCCTAACTTTGGTTAAGCTTTAGTTATTTTGTCATAAATTAGCTGGTCTTAATCAGAAAAAATTCGGTATGAGCCAATAATGAAATTTCAAAACATGAAAATTTTCAAATGTTTACGATTAAATATGATAATTTTAGAACTTCAGTCCCTTTAGGAACTTACAATTAAATCAGAAAAATGTTCACTGTTGATCAAAAATAAGAAAAACAAGTAAGAGCGGCTAAATTCGGCTATGCCGAATCTTATATACCCTTCACCATGGTTGGGAAAAAAGTGAAGTTTCATTACCATTTAGTTTGGTAATAAAACTTGGACTCGGGAAGATTTATGGATCCAGAAAATAGGTATTTAAAAAAAATGTATGTTTTGGGCATAACTTTTTTGTATCTGTACCGATATTTCCGAGTTTTTTAGCAAATATTTTATACCTAAGATTTTCGATCTTTTGCTATATACGACGTATCCATAGGTCATATTACAGCTCTAGAATAGTGTTTGTTGTTTGTTTATAAAAGGTGAAGAGGTGAAAGAAAAGAATTTCAACAAATCGTTAAAAGAAATCACTAGAACTGCATGTGTTTTATTTCAACAAAAACGTTTGATTTAGCTGGCAGATTTGCAATTGGGATTTTATTTCGCTTTTTTATTAAAAAATATTTTTAATTTCTTTAGCTTAATTTTAAAAATTTGTAGGAAAATAGTTTATAAATTTTTGTTTTTATAAATTATTATAAGTTATGACCTAAAATATTTGCTTTCAATGGGGAATTATGTATTAAATTTTCTTAATATATGAGAAATAAAATGGTTTAAAAATCTTTTTATAAATTCTTTTAAATCGGAGTAAAAATAGAAATAAAACCGTTTGTATTTTGTTTGTATCAGAGGATTATTTATGGATTATTTAATTATTAATTTAAAATTTTATTTAAATTAATTATTTAATGTTAAAAAAACAAAAAAAAAGTCTTAAGAAAATATAAAAAAATTGTACAAAAAAAAAAAAACTTGAATAGACGGGGAATCGGACCCGCGTCTAAGAGAAAAAAAAAGTATTTGTGACATAGCGTTTAGACAACCGAGCTATTGAGGTCATGCGAAATCATCGAATTTCAACAAATGGATGTTTTGTTATGCGTAATATTCAACATACATATAAAAACAAAGGGATTTTACGGAAAAAATTAGAGGTAGTCCTGGTTTTTTGCTAATATCTCAGCCATTTATCAACCGATCTGGCTGATTTTTAATAGCAAACAGAAATGGATTACATATAACAGAAATATATAATAATCAAGTCCTCATCATGTCTGGGGTCTTTGGAAAACCCATTTCAACACACAGACGGACATCGTTATCTCAACTTCGCTCCTCATTATGACCCAGAATATATATACTTTATCTAAGATCAATATTGTAGAAATTAAAAACGGAATGAAAAACTTACATATACCCTTCCACCTGTGGTGAAGGGTATAAATATTTAACATATAAATATGATGGAATCTATAAATTCCATAATTAGTATCTCACACTTGAATCTCAAAATACCTAAACTTTAGTTCCTTTAGAAATTTACGATTAAATAAGAAAACTTCAGTATTTTTAATTGAAGATTATCTTGAATATCTTTAGGCTTGCGAATCTTAGAATTCCAAAACTTCTTATAGAAAATTCACAATTGAATTGAATCTTAAAATATCAAAACATTAATAAATTTGAATTAAACTGTTAAATTTAAATAGGGCCTAAATCTGAGAATTTCGAAACTTCAAGAACTGACGATTGAAGTATAAAAATGTTTGACATCAAAAATATATACAATTCCGGAACTTCAATATTTTTTGTTGTTTTTAATTGTTTATAAACTCGGCTTTCATATTATAACATTTAAATGAAACCTGGAAGTTTCCAAACTTTAGTGTATTTAAAATCAACGAATAAATCTGAACACCTGCATCTAAAAATACACTCAAAACTTTTAAGGATATCTTCCATTAAAATAGAAGAAATTTAAGACTTTAAAACTTCTTTAGAAATCTACGATTAATTTTAAGCAAAACTTAAACCAATTAAATTTCCTTTAATTTTCTAAAAATTATACAACAAAAATCCTTTTGTTAGGGCCTTATTAAATACTTACATATACCTTCCGTAACATTTATCGATTCATCAGTTCGAAATGCAAAATCAATATAAACTACAGCAAATATTAAAAAGCAGCAATCGCGTAAAAAATTAGAGCCCTGTGTTACAAATGGTACAAACGTCATTATGAGACCAGCCACACCAAATACCACAAAAAATGCACCACCTAATGTATCTGAATAAATGCGACGGGATTCAGTATTAAGACCCGTTATGTTGGTGATAAAATCAGGAGCACAATTACCAAAAGCCAACAAAGTAACACCGGCAACATTTTCATTCAGACCCATCATAGCAGATAAAACTTTTAAAGAAGGACAGAAACTAAAGACGAGGGAAAAAAGGATTTATGTTAATTTTATTCCAATGCAATTCAAACAAAACTTACAAACCATCTGCTGTAGAACCCAATATTAGAAAAAGTGTTGCTATTACCCATATAAAACCAAATAAAGTTATTAGTACCATATATGGATTACCAGAATCGATATTGCAAAAGAAAAATTTTACATAATCAAATAAAAATACATCTTCAGAACACTGTGCGGTGGCCTTAACATATTCACAACGTTGATGGGGTGGTAATGTTTTGACCATACCGCAAGAGGGCTAATATGATTTATTTATTTATTAATTTTACACATAATTTAAGTTTAATAATTCTTACCAATTGTATGTCTGTTACAAAATTATCATGTGGTAAACATAATGGGCTTGACTGATTGGTGGTATTGAAATTTTCAAATAATATTCTATTGTAATTGGCAAACATTTTGATAGCAAATAAATATTTAAACATAAAATACAAAACTGTTTAAATAAAACTGTAAATTATTTTATGACTTGTCTTTGTGATTTGAAGTTTTTATATATTCTAGTATCAAATAGGTGTGTTCCATCATTACTAGTTATCAGGAATTTCAGGGTTTGCCTTGGTAGCAAACTGTATTTATCACAACAACTTTGGTTTCAACAGTTGTATTTTGTTTGTTATCTTTCTAATCTATTTAAATTAAACCGGAAAAATACCGGATATTTTATTATTTAATGTTTGTTTTATGAAAAGAACAGCCTTAATGTATGCCATAAAATCATGTTGTAAACATATACATAAATATATTTTTTTTTTCCTAATTAATGTATATGTCAGTTAAATTTTAAGTTAAAAAATGCTATAAAATAAAGTTATGACCTTTTCCGTTTTGCAATAATAACAAGAAATGTAACTGTATTTTTGCAACAATTTCCTTAAATTAGTTGATTTAAGAAGACAAAGGACCCCCAGTGTTCCTTAGCCATTGATGCCGTGTATCGCTTAGGGCCTTCCTTTTTGTAGTTCTCTCAAGCAGAACCGTTAATTAACTACGAAAAGGATCTGACTTTGTCACAATTTATTACGTTTCAGGATATCCTGCAGTACATTTTTTTAATTTGTTTACCTTTTTGCTAATTAAATTTAATTTATATTTTAAATACATGACTTTAGAATAATTCAATTTAATTTAAAGACAAAAATGTATAGCAAAAGCTTGTTAAGAGCAGTGTCCTCCGAAAGTTGAAAATACTTACACAATGAGTGTAAAGTACTTTAAAATATACACTCAGAAAAAAATTTTGTAGAAAAATTTGTAAACGATTTTCAATCCCACTACTATTTTTGTACTGATTTTTAGTAAAAAAATTATAATTTAGCAAATCTTTTTACTATTTACATTTTACATATTACAGAGTTTTAACAGAATATTTACAAATTTTGCTAATTTCAGATATCATTTTTAAAATTTTTAAAAACCGATTTTCTAAAATTAGAAAAAAAATTACTAATTTTAAAAAAGTGAATATTGAAGGAAATGTTATTTCTAATTAAAACTTAAACCTACAAACTTAAATTGCCTTAAAATGTTAAATAGATTAAAAATAAAAAAGGGATCGGAAGTCAATATACCGACTCATGTCTGAAAATAGGACATCCACTTAAAATAGCACTAAAAAGTTTTTTAGTACTTATAATCAGCCCTAAAAACAATTAAAAAAAATTGTATTAAATATTTTTCAAAACAGAAATTACTAAAGTAAAACACAATGATTAATTCGTTTATGTTTTAAAAATTTTAAGATTTTTAAGCTTTTGATTTTTTTTTTTTAATTTTTTATAAAATATATAAAATAAAAAAATTTTGATGCTCGATAAACAAAATTTTAAATTTTGTACTAAATATTAGTAATTTTTTTGATGATTTTAGCAAACAGATTTTAAATTCCACTTTACAAAAAGTATACTAAAATTTAGTAGCGGCTACTAATTTGTCTACTAATTTCATTGTACTGCACGTCAGCAACACGTCAGTGTTGCTAAGATTAGCGAAAAATACCGCTGGGCTCAAATTAGCAAAATTTCCCGTAATAACATCAAAATTTTTAGTTGTCATTACAGACTTTTTTTTGGTGAGTATTACTACACGCAGAGAAAAAAACAAGGTTGCAACATGATCACTGCTTCTGTATTATGCTTGCTGCATTCGGGTATGGTTTTCGCAATCAGGTTATTGGTTTATAAATAGGTTCTAACCATTAATATGGTCGCTCCCATCATTATTATAGTAAATATTTTATTAGTTCATGATTGCCACTTTTCATTTTATAACATTATTGGCTGTAACCATACTGTGGTAACAAAAATTCTGACTATGAACAAAATATGATAATTATGAAACTATAAAATGCTGCCAACAATCAGTGAATAATTACAAATGAAATAGAACATGACTTTGACAATTACAGTCATAATACTGTCTTGTTTTAATAAATAAAATTATATCAGTTAAGTCACCCATGTAAAACTTATCATTTTTACCTGGGGTGTTTTAATTAACACTTATCAATTAATTGTCGGAAAATTCATTGTCAAAAAGATTCTATATAAAGATTTCTTAAATAACAACAATAATAAATTGTCTTTTAATAAAATATGTTTATTAATACTTCTTTTGTAAAATAACGACTTTCTTGTTAAAAAAATACTGAGAATATTAATGAAATAATTTTTTATAAGAAAAAGTGTGTAGAACTCAAGAGTTGTTTTGTACGAAAAGATTTCTTTAAAAAACTACTGGATTTTCAAAAATTTTGCTGATAGAAACATTTTTAGATTCTTTGGACTTTTCCTTAAAGTAAAATTTTGAGATATTGCAAACTATTTCTTAGATAACAATTCATATATTCTTAAAAAACTTAGATTCTAAGGCCTTTCTTTGAAAAAAAAATCTTATATTCAGAGGAATTTTCGTCATGAAAAATACTTAGATTTAAAGGATTTTTTGTAGTAGAAATATTCTTAGATTCTAAAGACTTTTTCTAAAACAAAATTTTGAGACTCTAGGGACTCGAAGTGCTTAGAATCTATGAATTTTTCTATTAGAAAAAGTCCATAGAATCTATGTGTTTTATTTTAAAATGTGTTGATGTATTTTTCTTTAAAAAGTCCATACAATCAAAAAAGTTTTTTTAAAAAAGTCCTTAGTATCAATTTTTTTTCTTTCGGAAAAACATTTCTTAAAGAAATATTCTTAAATTTAAAGAACTTTTTCATAGTTCCAAATCATAGTGTAACTGTAGAGTACATATTATGGTAAAATTATGGTTATTTTATTATCATAATATAATTTACTATAATATAATTAATATTAAAGTTCGACTATGGTTGGCACAATCATAATCCCAAAAATATATAATTCTCTTTGAATATGATTGCCTCAAACATGTTTTTTCTATGCGTGTAGTGATGTGCAAACAATCAAAACAAATACAATAAAACTGGTTATTTGAATACTTTTTTTATCTGCAATAAAATCGTCATCTTTACTGTTCCGACTCTTTTTTTCTCCTTTTAATTTCTGAACAAATTAGCATACATTTGATATTTTATAATAATAATATTTTTCTCAATTACGACAAAAATAATTATAGAAACGAGTACCGTATGAAATAATAATTATTGTTTTGCATTATTACGATTCAAGTGACAAATAATAAATAGAGTGGAGTGTTGCCATCCTCGAGTTAAAAAAAAAGTTAAATCGTTTATTACTTAAAATACTGATTATGAATACGAATTTTTAACAAAGCTTTTTTAAGCTTAAAATGTTTTTTAACTCCTTAAGATTTTTTTTTGTAGTATGGCTATTATTATTTATAATTTGTTTAAATTTTTTGCACAAGGTGATGCCAGATTTTCACACCATTTTCAACAATGCTGAATGCTGTGTAAACTTAATTATGAAAATAGATTTTCTGAAAATCTAGTTATAAAACTGGCTTTCTTTGAATGGGAAATCTAGTTTTAAATCCAGTTCTGAACTAGATTTTTTTACCAGAATCCATTTAAAACGAGATTTCGGGCATAGTGTTAACTTAATATTAAACTTTTGATGTTTTTTGTTATTATAAAATTTCTATTAAATCAACAGAATTTTAATTAGACAAAATCGGTCCTTAATAAAAAAAGACTAATATTCAATTTAAAAGTCTTCTCCTTGAGACTCTAATGGAAGTCCTTAATTTTAAACATAAGCAAATGGTTTTATTGATTTCTTAATGTCAATTTTTCAGTTTAACGTCTTAAACTTAATAACTGTGTAATTTATTTGCTTGTTCTTTTTTTTCTCAGCTACTTGCAACAGAATTACACCTAACATCCTTTTAAAATTATCATAAATTTCCCTTTTAGAATACGTCTTCTGTATCATTGGTTTATTATAGGGTAGCATATCAATTCCAAGATCTAATAATGATATGAATGTTATCCTGATAGGCATCCTTATGCAGACAATTTTATTACAACACAAAACAGACTGAGAGTAATACGCTTGGGACCAATTTTGTCATTTGCCATAGTTCTACTCAGACGGTGTGTTCTTTTCTTTCCTTTTTATTTTTCGTGTTGAGTATTCATAAATTTTGCTTCCGTCAATTTATAAAGATGGATGAATGAATGCTTTGTCACACAAAATACATTTGAGGGCAAACAAAAAATGTTCATACCTATACAGGAATTCACAAACGGTGTTACGCTTGCCACTAGAGGTATGGATGATTTTTTGTTAAACGCTTTTATACCTTTAAATGTACACTTAGCCGCATTTTCACAATGCCTCGTTAGCTACTTGATGGAACTTTAATTGTTACATTTCTTATTGTTTCCCATATAAAGTATTAATTTAACTGCTTGTTAAATTTAACAGGACATTCAATACTATTTATGTAATTTATGGCCGAAACTTTCAAAAAAATGTTACATTATTTAACGATAAGTGTAACGGGTAGAATTATTGACGTTATTCACACAACCTCTTTTACATGGTTGCTATCGGTTTATAGTGAATGTTCCTGATAAGACCTTGCCGCACAAACACTACGTGTGCCTTTGTTGGGAGAGAAAAGCTTGTAGAGTTTAATGGATAATGCGATAATGTCCTAATGAACTGACGCCATATTTATAGTTTCAACCCATTTAAGCCCAATTTACAGGAGAGCTTACCATATGACCTAAGCCTAATCATATAGCGATTCTAATCGATTTCTTTTGTATTCTTCTTAAATTCTCGGACCTTTTAAGTATATTTTGGAGTCAATTTATACGATGCAATTGATTGCGTGCAATTTTCTTAATTCTCTTTTCAAAGTTGTTTCCAAAGTTATGTCTATTTATACGGTGACATTTGTTGCACGAAAACTTAATGTGAGACAAATAACAAAAACATGCACGAAAAACGAAAATCCTGTCTTTTTTGTTACTCCGTTTGCTTCTCTACCCCGTTCGCCCCCAAACAAGAATAGCGCGCAATAATTGCATGCAACAAAGTCACTGTGTAAATTGGCTCTTAGTCATTCAAGTTTTACTATACTCGGTAATCATAGCATTTCTCAAACATTAAATATTAAGAATTGCTGTCGTACATACATTTCGATGGTGGGGTGGAAGAATAAATTGGAGCTGTATAAAGTGAGCCACGGCAAAACAAAAGTGGTACATAATTACATTTTACTTATTATATTTTTATAACCGCTTTTTGTTGTCGTTACAGGTTTATGCCGTAGTGGTATCGCATGCACAAACCTCCGGCGATTTGTCACCAGCTGCTGTTAGCTACACAAGTGGCTTCTTTCAAATACCCGTTATTGGTATTTCATCACGTGATGCGGCATTTTCCGATAAAAATATACATGTTTCCTTTTTGCGTACCGTGCCACCGTATTATCATCAAGCTGACGTTTGGTTGGAAATGTTAAATCATTTCAGTTATACAAAGGTTAGTTTGAATTACAATAAACAATATTGTGTTTATTTTTTTCCTTTCCTCATAGCCCAACTACTTCCTTCCAAAAAAAAGTCCTTTGTGACATTTACAATGTAATCTTTTATTTATTTCTTTGTTTTTTTTCCTTTGTACTATTTAAGGTAATTATTATACACAGTTCCGATACAGATGGTCGTTCTATATTGGGTAGATTTCAAACTACCTCCCAAACGTATTCAGATGATATTGATGTCAGAGCTACAGTGGAAATGATTGTTGAATTTGAACCAAAATTGGAAAGTTTTGCTGAACATTTGCTTGATATGAAAACAGCACAAAGTCGTGTATATTTATTATATGCCAGGTAAATTTATATTTATTTTTATCTCACAACCATTTTATTAACAGTCTTATCTTTCCCCTCATATGTAGCACTGAAGATGCTCAAGTTATATTCCGTGATGCTGCTACTTTCAACATGACTGATGTTGGTCATGTTTGGATTGTAACTGAACAAGCCTTAAGTGCCAACAATACCCCAGATGGTGTTTTAGGTTTACAACTAGAACATGTTAATAGTGATAGTCGTCACATAAGGGTTAGTAGTAACTGTAGTTATAAAGTATAGTTATATTAACCCAGTTGGAAATTTCCAGTGGCATATAAATTAAAGCACCGGCACATCACTGGTAATCTGGGGAATTAAAAAGAAATTACTAGCAGAATACTTATAAGGGACGCTGGTTAAGTGTTAGTTAAAAGGGTCAGTAGCAAAGTATTGGCTTCGAACAATATGCCAACGTTGGCAATTAGTATTTTTTCAGAACTAGTCGATCAGAAATTGCATAAATTTTATAAAAAATTATGACACTTTGTTAAGCAGGTTTGTATTTAGAAGGATTCGAGTTCAAGTTACAGGCATACATTTTTTAAATTAGTTTTTTTTTTTTTTGTTTGTGGAAAAGCTTTTTTTAGACAATTTTTTTCCAACGTTCGTCACCGTCTGCATATCCTGGGTTCAAAGCATGGCACGACTTAAGTACATATGCATGAAATTTTTTATATATTATTTTGGAAAATCTATTCCAAGACTATCGTCTTTTTGTTTTGCAGCGTCATGCCAAAGTTGGAAATTTTGTTGTATTGACCCATATGCCAAAAATTCGTCATCGAAAAAAAAAACGATAAAGAAGGTTTACATTTAGTAATTTTCTCAGGCAAGTAGATTAAAGTCAATACTGGATATTCCAGGCATGATATAAGTATCGATAAACGCTTTTGAAATTTGAAACAGGATATTCACATTAAATATAATCCCTTCCTAACTTATAATTTTTTTTTTTCAAAAATGTTTGAATGCTGTACAGCTGTCGACTTTTGTTTAATGATTGTATTATTTTTGACACCTGTAAAGTGGCTTGCCAGCGCTTTCTCGTTTGTATTTTTCTGACTGGGTTATTATTAACATTTATCCTTTTAATGTTAATTGAATTGTCTGCTTATTTATTTATTTATCTCTTTCTTTTGCCCTTTAGGATTCTGTGTATGTTTTAGCATCAGCTATTAAGGAAATGATGAAAAATGAAACTATAACAGAACCCCCAAAGAATTGTGATGATTCTGGTGTTAATTGGGAATCAGGTAAGATAACATTGCGTAGGATATAATTTAGGTAAAAGAACACATGTAGTAGGAATATTATATACACTATATGAACTAAATAAAAATAGTTTTAAGACGAGTTTGGGTAACCCAGCAAAACCACACATTACCAAATAATGGGTAAAGTAATGTATAGCCATAGGGGCCGATGGATTACTTTACACCTTACTTCATTGATGAATTTTATAGGCGATGAGCCTCAAAGTAATGTATATACCCATTACTTTAGAGGTGATAATGTAAGGGGTTACTTATATGGTTACGAGAATGGAAAAAGTAATGTTTAGAGGAAAAGAGAAATTTTTATTTAAAAAAATTATTACAAATATTTTATTTAAAAAAAATTGTAATTAAAAATAATGTGGTCAAGATGGGAATCGAACCAGGGAAATCTGGTTGCCAGCCAAGAACTCTACCCACTGAGCTATCGACGCATATAGTATTTGATTGCTTTAAACTTAAATGAATTGTTGCGCTTCGTTTTTTTCGCTAGTGTTATCAAAACAAGCATACCTTACCCTTTTGCTTACAAAAAAACACAGTGATGTATCTAAAAATAGATTTTAAAAAATATTTCGATTATTACTTAACATTTATAAATCGAATATTACGTAATCAATAACGGGTAACTTATTACTTTATACTTATAAATAATGAAAAAGGTAACGAGCTATCATTACAAAGAAACGCATGAGAATATCGCACCCATTACTAAAGTTTTGCTGGGAAATCTTAGAATTCCAATTATTGTACTTTGAATTGTGAAAAAAAGTAAAAACTTGGCAAACTTTCACTACAAATTATTAAAACAGCTGGTTGGAATACCAAATATACAAATGTATATTATATCTGGTATTATATTAAGCCTAAATATTTTCAATATATTCCATCATTACCCAGCAAAGTCTGGGGTTGGACCTATTTCAGGTATTATCTGGTAAGGGGGAATCCTTTACCATTTACTTTACTTTAAAAACTAAAATAATATAGGGTCCGCCAAATAACTTTTTTTTTTTTGAAAATGCTATAAAAAAAACTACTGAGTGAGTACTTTCTCAAATTTCTTTTTTTATTTGAAAGTACAATCCTTCCGGTTAATAATGGAAAATAATTTCATTAAAATGCTGCCTCGGCTGGCCATGCAGTAGCCTACACGATCGGTCCAATTTTTAAGCACATTATCGATTGTGTGCAGCTGTATTTCACCAATGGCTTCACGAATATTGTCCTTTAAAGCGTCAATTGTCTCTGGCTTGTCGGCGTAACACTTATCTTTGACGGCACCCCACAAATAATAGTCCAACGGTGTCAAATCGCAGCTCCGAGTTGGCCAAACGACATCAGCTCTGCGGCTGATAATGCGATCTTCAAAAACAGGGAGCAAAAGATCGAGTGTAGCTTCGGCTGTGTGGCACGTAGCGCCGTCCTGTTGAAACCAAATGTTGCCAATATCCTCCTCTTCAATTTTTGTGAACAAAAATTCGTTCAACATGGCCCGGTAACGATCGTCATTGACTGTAAAGGGCCACTCCTTGCTCATTTTCAAAGAAAAATGGCCAAAATATGCCTCTGGACCAAAAAATCCGCACCAAACAGTGACTCGTTTTAGGTGCATCGGCTTTTAAATGTATGTGCGCAGGTTTTCTGTGCCCCAAATGCGACAATTGCTTATTTACATACCCGCCAAGATCAATATGAGCTTCATCTGAAAAGATGATATTGAAATATGACATTCTGCAACATTACCATGATTTTTTTTAACACAATATGAAAGTAGACCCTTAGCAAAACAAAATTGCCAAGGGGTTTGGCCAAGTTGGTTAGAAAAAAAAAGTTATGGCTTCTCAAAGTTTGTAATTTTTTAACACGTTTTTACGATGAGTTTATATTAAAAAAATATTATTTTCTTTATTCATTTCCTTTTTTAAGAATTTCTTTTTATGTTGTCTTTTACAAATAAATAAATCTATTTATTTAATTTTTTTTTTAATTATACACTCAGAAAAATTATTTAGTAAAAATATTTAAATATTTATTTTCTTTGTTTTTATGTTCAAAAAGACACAATTTATGCTAAAATTTTATTTCTTTTAAAAAATGAATGAACATGCAAGTAAAATTTTACATTTTTAATCCTAGAAAGTCATACTTATTTTTGATACATCGATTTGACGAAGTATGACCTTTCAGGGTTAAGAGGTAAATTTTTTAACTTAATCCAGAATACAGTTGCTGTTTTTTTTAACAAAATTTCTCATCACTATTTTCTCACAAGTACTCTTTGGTTTTAATATAAAAAAACAATAACATTATTTTGTGAATGCATGGTTAGTTAAGACACCAAAATGTTTGTATTAAACCACCGAATAAGTACATTCCACAGTCGTTACTGTCTTTCAATTAGGCAATGTTAAAGCTAAGCTTTTGTTTTTTCTTGCCTTTTAAGGGGGAGACTGAATTGACAGTTTTAAAATTACAATATTCTTTTGAAAAAAAATCATAATGTTATATTTTAACGATTTGTCTTTAATGTTTTAAAGGAATGCTCGATTTATATACGACGATAAAAATATCTTAAAACTTAATTTCCAAGTAGTTTAAATTAGAAAACACAAACCAAAGTGCATTCATAATATATTGTTCTAAAAAGTTGGTAAAAAAATCTAATAAGGTCTCTCCCCTTAAAAAAGTGATCATTGTAAAACAAATGCAATTTAATGCATTTACATACAATTTTTTGAAATTATCAATTACAGTTCATAAACATTGCGAAATTTTAGTTTAAGTGAATTCTTCCTAAAAAAAAGTGTTTTTAATTAAAAAAAGATTGTAAAGTTAGTAAAATATGTATAAATTTAAAATGGACTGCAATCTAAATAGCTTTTGTTATGTTTGTGGTAATTTTACACCAAAAAACTTAAAGCATGGTTATTTTACAGAGGAATTTAAGGACGCATACGAAAAATATTTCAACCATCCAGTTATTACCAATGTGTCTTGGGCACCAAACATGGTATGTAAAATCTGTTACAGTAATCTTCTTAACTGGATTAATAAAAGAGGAAGATGTATGCCTTTCGGCATACCAATGATCTGGACTGATCCTATCATCCATGAGAAAACAAATTGTTATGCGTGTGTGAATTCTTTCCGTGGTATGAACAGAACAAAATCGAAGAAAAAAGGGTTGTTAAGTGTAACAAGTGCTCAAACTCCATTACCGCACTCCGAAAATGTTCCAATACCAAGACCTCCGAGTCCGGATGTTTCATCGGGTGTAACTCTGGAAACTGACCAAGGCGAACCGTTTTCTTTATATGAATTTGGCCCAGTGAATTCAAATGCGCCAATTTTAGTTTAACAAAAACAGTTGGATTTCATTGTTGCAAAATTAGAACTTTCGCAACGCAAGTCAGAAGTTCTAGCTCAGTTTCTCAATGCGAATCATCTGTTGGCACCTGGAACAAAAATCACAGCGTATAGAAATCGCCAAGCAGCTCTACAAAAATGATTTGTGGTGAATGAAGAGAAGACAACTGCATACTGCAAAGATATCGAAAAACTTATGAATGAAATGGACATTCAATACAGAGCAGTTGAGTGGAGACTTTTTTTTGACAGCTCTAAAACAAGCTTAAAAGCAGTATTGCTTCATCAAGACAACTTAAAACCATCGATTCCTATTGAACGAAAAAAAAAATTTTTTTTGAGTGTATAATAAAAAAAAAGCTTTAATTGTGCTATTTTGTAAAAAAAAAACACAAAAAATCTAGTTTTAAGCAATGGAAGCCAATAAAGAAAAAAAAATATTTTTTTAATATTAACTCATATTAAAAAAATGGTATAAAAAACAAGTAAGAGCGGCTAAATTCGGCTATGCCGAATCTTATATACCCTTCACCATGGTTGGGAAAAAACTGAAGTTTATATATGGACATATATGAAATGGACAGATTTATATACGGACGCCTTTAAGAGGAAATTAACCATTTAGTTTGGAGATAAAACTTGGACTCGGGAAGATTTATGGTTCCAGAAAATATGTATTTTAAAAAAATGTATGTTTTGGGCATAACTTTTTTGTATCTGAACCGATATTTCCGAGTTTTTCAGCAAATATGTTATACTAAAGATTTTCGATCTTTTGCTATATAAGACGTATCCATAGGTCATAATACAGCTCTAGAATAGTGTTTGTTGTTTGTGTATAAAAGGTTAAGAGGTGAAAGAAAAGAATTTCAACAAATCGTTAAAAGAAATCACTAGAACTGCATGTGTTTTATTTCTACAAAATAGTTTGATTTAGCTGGCAAATTTGCATTTAGGATTTTATTTCGCTTTTTTATTAGAAATATTTGTAATTTCTTTAGCTTAATTTTAAAAATTTGAAGGAAAATAGTTTATAATTTTTTTTTATAAATTATTATAAGTTATGACCTAAAATAGTTGCACTCAAAGGTAAATTATGTATAAAATTTTCTTAATATGTGAGAAATAAAATGGTTTAAAAATCTTTTTATAAATTCTTTTAAATCGGTGCAAAAAAGTAGAAATAAAACCGTTTGTATTTTGTTTGTATCAGAGGGTTTTTATACAAATTTTGATGTTTTTAGCCTATTTATGGATTATTTAATTATTAATATAAAATTTTATTTAAATTAATTATTAAATGTAAAAAAAAAACAAAAAATAAACAAAAAAAAAAGTCTTAGTAAAATAATAAAAAAAAAAATGTAAAAAAAAGTGAATTGACCTCACCGAGATTTGAACCTCGAACCCCACGGCCTTAGAGAAAAAAAAAGTATTTGTGACACAGCGTCTAGACAACTGAGCTATTGAAGCTCACACAAAATCATCGTCAATAGAGAGAAAAGAATTTTAACACATGGATGTATTGTTATGCTCAAAATTCTACATACATATTAAACAAAAGGGTGTGAAGATAAATACGTAGGTTAAATACGTTTCACAACTATTGTGAATGATATAAATAAAAAACAAATAGTAGTGTCGCCAACTTTTTTTTGCCTAGAAAATGCCAAATTTGACAAGAAAAGCGCTGAAACATATGGAAAAATAAAAATTTGAGATTTTACATGACATATTATTTTGGACAAAAATTTTTGGACATTTAAGAAAAAATAAATGGGGATACCGCTTGTCTGTGGAGAGATATGAGGTAGTGGATTCCAACGATGTATTCATCTCCTCCAGAATCGCTCTAGGTTTCGAGTTTTGCATTTGACAAGAAAATTTATTTTTGAAATTTCTCATAACATTATTTAAAATTAAAATTTTTGGACATTTAAGAAAAAATAAATGGGGGTACCGCTTGTTTGTGGAGAGCTATGAGGGAGTAGATTCCAACGATGTATTCATCTCCTCCAGAATCACTCTAGGTTTCGAGTTTTGCATTTGACAAGAAAATTAATTTTTGAAATTTCTCATAACATTATTTAAAATTAAAATTTTTGGACATTTAAGAAAAAAATAAATGGGGGTACCGCTTGTTTGTGGAGAGCTATGAGGTAGTTGATTCCAACGATGTATTCATCTCCTTCAGAATCACTCTAGGTTTCGAGTTTTGCATTTTAAAGAAAATTTATTTTTGAAATTCCACATAACATTATTTAAAATTAAAATTTTTGGTCATTTAAGAAAAAAATAAATGGGAGTACCGCTTGTTTGTGGAGAGCTATGAGGAAGTAGATTCCAACGATGTATTCATCTCCTCCAGAATCACTCTAGGTTTCGAGTTCTGCATTTGACAAGAAAATTTATTTTTGAAATTTCTCATAACATTATTTAAAATTAAATTTGTTGGACATTTAAGAAAAAAATAAATGGGGGTACCGCTTGTTTGTGGAGAGCTATGAGGTAGTAGATTCCAACGATGTATTCATCTCCTCCAGAATCACTCTAGGTTTAGAGTTTTGCATTTGACAAGAAAATTTATTTTTTAAATTTCTAATAACATTATTTAAAATTAAAATTTTTGGACATTTAAGAAAAAAATAAATGGGGGTACCGCTTGTTTGTGGAGAGCTATGAGGTAGTAGATTCCGACGATGTATTCCAACGATGAATGAATCAACTACCTCATAGCTCTCCACAAACAAGCGGTACCCCCATTTATTTTTTTCTTAAATGTCCAAAAATTTTAATTTTAAATAATGTTATGTGGAATTTCAAAAATAAATTTTCTTTAAAATGCAAAACTCGAATCCTAGAGTGATTCTGGAGGAGATGAATACATCATTGGAATCAACTACCTCATAGCTCTCCACAAACAAGCGGTACCCCCATTTATTTTTTTCTTAAATGTCCAAAAATTTTAATTTTAAATAATGTTGTGAGAAATTTCAAAAATAAATTTTCTTGTCAAATGCAAAACTCTAAACCTAGAGTGATTCTGGAGGAGATGAATACATCGTTGGAAGCTACTACCTCATAGCTCTCCACAAATAAGCGGTAACCCCATTTATTTTTTTCTTAAATGTCCAACAATTTTAATTTTAAATAATGTTATGAGAAATTTCAAAAATAAATTTTCTTTAAAATGCAAAACTCGAATCCTAGAGTGATTCTGGAGGAGATGAATACATCGTTGGAATCAACTACCTCATAGCTCTCCACAAACAAGCGGTACCCCCATTTATTTTTTTCTTAAATGTCCAAAAATTTTAATTTTAAATAATGTTATGTGGAATTTCAAAAATAAATTTTCTTTAAAATGCAAAACTCGAAACCTAGAGTGATTCTGAAGGAGATGAATACATCGTTGGAATCTACTACCTCATAGCTCTCCACAAACAAACGGTATCCCCATTTATTTTTTCTTAAATGTCCAAAAATTTTAATCCAAAATAATATGTCATGTAAAATCTCAAATTTATATTTTTCCATATGTTTCAGCGCTTTTCTTGTCAAATTTGGCATTTTCTAGGAAAAAAAAAGTTGGCGACACTACTATTTTTTTTTATTTATATCATTCACAATAGTTGTGAAACGTATTTAACCTACGTATTTATCTTCACACTCTTATTAAACAAAGAGATTTTACTGGAAAAATTAGAGGTAGTCCTGGTTTTTTGCTAATATCTCAGCCATTTATTAACCGATCTGTCTGATTTTTAATAGCAAACAGAAATGGATCACATGTAACAGAAATAAAAAAGAATCAAGTCCTCATCATGTCTGGGTTATTCGGAAAACCCATTTCAACACACAGACGGACAGACGGACAGACGGACATCGTTAAATCAACTTCGCTCTTCATATGGACCCAGAATATATATACTTTATAGGGTCTAAGATCAATATTGTAGAAATTACAAACGGAATGACAAACTTATATATACCCTTCCACCTATGGTGAAAGGTATAATAAAAATTTCAAGTAGCCATAACTTTTTTTTTCTAACCAACTAGGCCAAACCCCTTGGCAATTTTGCTTTTCTAAGGGTCTACTTTCATACTGTGTTGAAATCATTGAGGCTACATTCGATGACCCAAAATTTGCTGCACAGTGTAATGTGATGTTGACATTGTGTTTAGTAATAACAATACAAATAATGATCTTTTTGTATTACATTATATACATATGTTGTGTAACTACTTACAATGAAGAAGCTTGATTTTATACAAGTTTATAATTTTAAATTATTGCACATTTTTTATAATTTAAAGTCTTCCTAGTAAAAAATTGTACAAATTATCCAGTACGCGAACGCACATAATATGTAGTACATATTAACATAAGTTTAATCGAGGTACTTTTGAGCAAACTTGGGGGTTATTGATTATATTGTGTAAATAATCTTTTAGTATTAACAATTATTCGGTTTAAGAGTCCGCCCATTAGACGATTATACATGCGAAAGAAACTACGCTTAATATTAATGTATTGGTCAAATAAGAAAATTTTTTAAATAGGGTTGCCAATTTGTTAAGAACGGCGTAAAAAGAGCTTGGTTTAGAATTTGATAAAACCCGAACTAGAACGAATATCAAAACATAAAAAAAGGGTGTCCGTCGGGAAGGTATACTACTTTGTTTGTTTATTATTTTTGATTAAATAAAAGAGAATGGATCTTATATTGATAAATGTTTTATTAAATGTCGGCAATTATGTATGGAATACAATATCAGATAAATGTCCTCCTCTGTTAGCCTCACAAATGCGAGCCCTTTAGAGCACATTTTTCATTACATTCTCACATATTTCAGTTGCTCAAGCGTTTCTGGTTTGTTTGCATAAACCTTGCTTTTCAGATATCCCCACAAAAAGAAGTCCGGAGCAGTCAAATAAGGCGACCGTGGAGGCCAATCAACATCATCATTTCTTGAAATAACTTGTTGTGGAAAGAGGTCTCGCAGAAATTCCATTGTTATCCTGGCTGTATGCGATGTGGCAACGTCTTGTTGATACCACATGTTAATCAAGCCCAAAGCATGCAGTTGTGGCGTTAAAAAGTTTTCAATCATATCGGGATATCGCTCCCCATTAACAGTTACCGTTACGCCGTTTTCATTTTCAAAGAAGTAAGGTCCAATGATTTCTCCTGACCAAATTAAACGCCTCACTGCCACATTTAATGGATGCAAAGGTGACTGATGAATAATTTGAGGGTTTTCCATTGCCTAGAACCGACTATTCTGTTTATTCACATATTCATTAAAATGAAAATGTGAATCGTTACTCATTATGATTTTTTCATGAAAATCGGGGTTGTCATGGGCGAGCTGTAACATCCTATTGGCTCTTGTGTCAACTGAATCTTAAATGGAAACAAATGCAAATCCTTGTGCAAAATTGTGGCTAAAGTTGTTCTTTGAACACCAAGGTCCTGAGCACGTCGTCGAATTGAGGTTGATGGATTGTTTTGAACACTTTCTTGAGCAGCAGTAATTTTTTCAGCCGATCTTGCAGTACGTTGTGGTCCATGCTTGAGCCTATCTCCTACAGATCCCCTTTCTTCGAAATCATTTACTTCACGTTGTTTCTCCCAAAAATTTCACGTAACTTTCTCATCGTCACAGTAATCGGTGATTTTGAAAAAATGTATTAACGATTTAAACACGTTGGTTTATCGAATGTTTTTGCGTAATAAATTTACCACGTATCTACTTCACGACTGCCAAATATGAACTGTAAAGACTGATATTTACAAAAATGGCTGCAAAACAAAGTAGCATACATTCCCGGCTGACACCCTGTATATGTTCACTGAATGTTAATAAGGAACAATATGTGCGAATTTAACAACAATTAAAATACCCGATAAAAGGTACACCCTAAAACCCGATTTTAACAATACTTAACTTATTTAATGGTTCTTTGAGCAAAAATTAACAAAAAAAGGTCTTTTTTTGATTCTAAGTTTCTTAAAATATTTTTAAATAAATGGGAAATCTTGGAAGCAACCTTCGGTTTTGTATTTAAAAGAATTCTTTAAAAGTAAGTTTCCGAAACATAAGGATTTTTTCCATTTTTACCGGCATATTCCAATTCTGCCATCTACTTCTTCTGCTTCAATGAATGCATTAAATCGAACCCAGTTGCTTGTAAATGACATTTAAGAGGAAACAACCAAAGCAGAAACTAACTTCGTCAGTCCGTCAGCTTGTTTTTATGTTCATATACTAAGCTCAGAGATAACGATCCTTTGAAAACCATTTAATCTCAAAATTATTATACAATATATTTTGCAGGGAAACGTTTATTCCATTATTTGATAACACGCAATATTACTGGTGAAACAGGTCAGGTGGCCTTTGATGATTATGGTGATCGAATAAATGCTGGCTATGATGTCATCAATATTAGGCCAAAACAAAAGAAACAGGTTGTAGGGAAATTTTATTATGACACGGTAAGTGAGACTCATAATAAAATATCCTTCACATTTAATTAAGTTATAATTCATTCTGAAAGGATAAAGCTGCGATGCGTTTAAAAATTAACGATAGTCAAATAATATGGCCGGGTAAACAGAAAAAGAAACCCGATGGTATAATGATACCGACCCACTTGAAAGTATTGACCATAGAAGAAAAACCATTTGTATACGTCAGGCGTTTAACAGATGATGAAGTAAATTGTGTAGATGATGAAGTACCATGTCCACTCTTCAACACCAGCAATGGAATGGGTAATTGGAGGAAATAGAATAAATATTTTAAATGACTTAACCAATTTCGCATTCGTTCCAGAAAATGATTATTGTTGCCGTGGCTATTGCATAGATCTCCTCAAAGCTTTGTCACAACGTATTAATTTTACCTACGAATTGGGTTTATCTCCGGACGGTCAATTTGGTCACTACATTTTAAAAAATTCCACCACTGGCACCACCTCCTCATCAATGCGTAAAGAATGGACCGGCTTAATAGGGGAACTGGTTAACGAGAGGGCCGACATGATTGTGGCACCATTAACCATTAATCCAGAGCGAGCCGAATATATAGAATTTTCGAAACCCTTCAAATATCAGGGCATTACAATACTCGAAAAGAAACCATCACGTTCGAGTACTTTAGTGTCATTTTTGCAGCCCTTTAGTAATACGCTTTGGATATTGGTAATGGTGTCAGTGCATGTAGTGGCATTGGTTCTATATTTGCTCGATAGGTAAGTACTTTTTATCCTTTATTTTAAATTTAAAGAACGTTTATTTTTCTTCCTCTACAATTCTTAATTACTTTAATTTATATACTCTTTAACACGCACACACTCTCCTTTTCTATATCTGTCTAAATCTCTCTTTGTTACTTGTAGTAAAAGAGAGCATGCTTTTTAAATGTCTCAATTTTTTCCAAGCCTTCGGTTTGATTTTCTAACTATGCGTCAAAGAAATATAAAGCCCCGGGTTAATATTGAGTTTATTTGATTCCTTCTCTCTCATAGATTTTCTCCATTTGGTCGTTTCAAGTTATCTCATGCTGATAGTCATGAAGAGAAGGCTTTAAATTTAAGTTCTGCCATTTGGTTTGCTTGGGGTGTCTTATTAAACAGTGGCATTGGTGAGGGTACACCACGTAGTTTTTCCGCTCGTGTTTTGGGTATGGTATGGGCCGGTTTTGCAATGATCATTGTTGCCTCTTACACTGCCAACTTGGCTGCTTTCCTTGTATTGGAAAGACCCAAAACAAAATTGAGTGGTATAAACGATGCCCGTTTGCGTAATACCATGGAAAATTTAACTTGTGCCACGGTCAAAGGCTCTTCGGTGGATATGTATTTTCGGCGACAAGTGGAGCTATCCAATATGTATCGCTCTATGGAAGCTAATAATTATGCTAATGCAGAGAAGGCTATAGAGGATGTTAAGAAGGGGTAAGAGTTTTCAATACACATTTAAATGTTTTAAAAGGAATTCAGTTTATTTTTATTTTTATGCCAGCAAACTAATGGCTTTCATATGGGATTCCTCCCGTTTGGAATATGAAGCTTCTAAGGATTGTGAGCTGGTAACAGCCGGTGAGCTATTTGGTCGGAGTGGTTATGGTATAGGTCTGCAAAAAGGTTCTCCCTGGACGGATGCTGTTACTTTAACCATATTAGAATTTCATGAAAGTAAGTTTTTAGTTTCTGAATACAATTGATTAAGGCGTCTGTCTAACTTATCTCAAAAAATCGAAGATGAACAAGTGTTCAACTTACACTCAGAACTAAAGTTCCAATTATTTTGAGATGAAGTACCTTTTAATAAAAATACCATTTAAAAAAGTTAACTTTAATAAAAAAGTACATTTTAAACAAAGGGAAATTTTAATAAAAAGAAGTATATTTTAATAAAAAAAGTACCTTTTAATAAAAAAAGTACCTTTTAATAAAAAGTACATTTTATAAAAAAGTACATTTTCATAAAAAAGTACCTTTTAATAAAAAAGTACCTTTTAATAAAAAATTACATTTTAATAAAAAAGTACCTTTTAATAAAAAAAAGTACCTATTAATAAAAAAGTACATTTTAATAAAAAAAGTACCTTTTAATAAAAAAGTACCTTTTAATAAAAAGTACCTTTTAATAAAAAGTACATTTTAATAAAATAGTACTTTTTTATTAAAAGGTACTTTTTAATATAAAAGTACCTTTTAATAAAACAGTACCTTTTAATAAAACAGTACCTTTTAATTAAAAAGTACCTTTTAATTAAAAAGTACCTTTTAATAAAAAAAGTACCTTTTAATAAAAAAGTACCTTTTAATAAAAAAAAGTAAATTTTAATAAAAAAGTACCTTTTAATAAAATAGTACATTTTAATAAAAAAGTACCTTTTGATGAAAAAGTACCTTTTACTAAAACAGTACCTTTTAATAAAAAAGTACCTTTTAATAAAAAAAGCACCTTTTAATAAAAAAAGTACCTTTTAATTAAAAAGTACCTTTTAATAAAAAGTACCTTTTAATAAAATAGTACTTTTTTATTAAAAGGTACTTTTTAATATAAAAGTACCTTTTAATAAAACAGTACCTTTAAATAAAAAAGTACCTTTTATTAAGAATTTACCTTTTAATAAAAATTTCCTTTTAATAAAAAAGTACCTTTTAATAAAAAATTACCTTTTAATAAAAAAGTACCTTTTAATAAAAAAGTACCTTTTAATAAAAAAAGTAACTTTTAATAAAAAAGTACCTTTTAATAAAAAGTACCTTTTAATAAAAAAGTACCTTTTAATAAAAAAGTACTTTTTAATAAAAAAGTACCTTTTAATAAAAAAGTACCTTTTAATAAAAAATTACCTTTTAATAAAAAAGTACCTTTTAATAAAAAAAGTACCTTTATATAAAAAGTACCTTTTAATAAAAATGTATATTTTAATATAAAGTACCATTTAATAAAATAGTACCGTTTAATAAAAAGTTCTTCTTAATAAAAGAGTACCTTTTTTATTAAAGTATCTTTAAATAAATAAGTACCTTTTAATAAAAAAGTAGCTTTTAATAAAAAAAGTACCTTTTACTAAAAAAAAGTACTATTTAAAAAAAATTATCATTTATATTACAAAGTAGCCGTTTATAAAAAGTACATTTTAAGAGAATAACATTTCTTTTAATAAAAAACATGCATTTTATTGAAAAAAGTACCCTTAATTCAATCATAAATTTGTATTTTTAAGGTGGTTTTATGGAAGCTTTAGATAAAGCTTGGATTTTTCACGGTAATGCCCAACAATGCGAACAATTTGAAAAGACACCCAACACCTTAGGTTTAAATAATATGGCTGGTGTTTTCATATTAGTGGCTGCAGGCGTAGCCATAGGTGTGGGACTCATTATAATAGAGGTGGTCTATAAAAGGCATCAAGTAAAAAAACAAAAAAGAATGGATATGGCTAGACATGCGGCTGCCAAATGGAGAGGAACTATAGAAGTGCGGGATAAAAAAAATTAACTAAAATACAACTTTAAACAATAAATAAAATATTTATTCTCTTACAGAAACGTAAAACTTTGCGTACCTCAATGGCCATGCAGCGACAATATAATGTAGGCCTTAATGCTAATCCGGGTACTATCAGCTACACCGTAGATAAAAGACGTTATCATCGCTTGGGTCCCAGGGGTCCTGAAAATGCTTGGATTGCTGAAAATAATGATATGTTAAGAAATCGTCGTTATTTAGATCCCTCTAAACCTAAACACTCACCCAAGGTCCATGGTCCCCTATTGGGTAGAATGAGACAGCAACAACAACAACTGGGAAATTTAATGCCACCAAAATATTCACCAGGTTATACAAGTGATGTCTCACATTTGGTAGTTTAAACAAGGAAGAGCAATGGGTAAAGAAAAACGGGTAAAAAAACTGCAAATTGTTGAAAATTAAACCAAAGATTTGAATTTTAAAGAAAAAAAATAATATTATTTTTTACTAAAATATGATATTTGTTATAAAGCAAACCAAAGATTTGAACTAAAACTAAATACTTCAATATTTTTAAGATAAATTTTTGTTTAATTTTGTAATTTTTAATAAATAAAAAAATGTACACTAAAGAATTAAACCACCTTGGCAAGATCTAGGTAGGGTTAATAAGGAATCTGGTTCAAAATGAAGTTTTAAAAGCAAAACGGAAATATTAAAATTTAAATGGAATTAAAACGATGTTATAAATACTTAAATGTTGATTTCTTTAGGAACTCTGTGTAAATTTAAATGCAAATCTGTGAGATATAATCTAGAGCATTTGTTTAAAGATACATTTTTGTTAAAAAAAAAATTACTAATTGTGTTGAATTAAGAAGAGAGAGAAAAATATACATAAAACAATTAAACCACCTTGGCATGATCTAGGGTTAAACATATTCAGGGTTCGGAGTTATTATAAAAATTAAACAAAAATCAAAATTACCTCCATCATTTCAATTAATTTTTTTTTTTAATATATATGTTATGTTTAAGAAACCCTTTCCATTTCAAATTTTTCTAGCTCTATACTCTGTTTGAATTTTTATTTAAACGAAATTAATCCCACTTTAAAACGCTCAAAATATTTTTGTATTTTAAAATAAAACACAAATTTTTAATTAAAATTTTATGATAAAAAATAATTTATAATAAATGAAAGTTAACAAATTGTATGTGAAAATAGTAAATATTTAAAAAAAAAAAACTTAATAAAATTTAATAAATGTTTTAGCATAAGCTTATTATTAAAACGACTATAAAATTCAAAAATTGTTTTGTTTTGAAAAAAATTATAAAAAAAATAAATAAATGTTAAATAAAATATATTAAAAACCCACTATTGTAGTTTTAGTTCTATAAAACATTTAGCACTTACATGTTATTTTAAATAACTCGTGCGATTTATTTATCGTGTATGAGAGGTGTTAAATTTTGAAAAAAAAAAAAATAATTTTTAGGCTTTTTCATACAATTTTAAAAATAAATTATTGCTAATAAAAAATTGTATGTATTTAAGTAATGATATAGTTATTATTGATATATTTAATTAACGTTCTCATAAAATAATTCAAGTTTTATTTAAAACACTTTTAAAATATTTATTTACTTCATACAAAAAGTTTTAAAACTATATGGCCGTTAAATTTAACTCTAATTGTTAATGTAAACCAGTAAAAAGTAAAAATCCAAAGAACAGGTTGCAGAACATACACTTAAAAAAAGACATGAACTAAAAATTTATCCATAATTTCCTTTAAAGTAGTTTAAAAATTTTCCTCAATTTAAGTAAAATTTTATGAGAACTGAAAAATTTTCTTAAAATGAATTAAAATTCCTATGGTTGGGTAAAAATGAAATAATTTATATACTCAGAAATAGTTCATATCTTTCCTATGTAATATTTCTTAATTTTAGGAAAAAAACAAGTATATTAAATAAAAATTTATCAATTTTTAAGAATAACATGTTAGTTTCAAGAAATTGGCATTCTAAAAAATATAATAAAACTAAGTTTAGTTCAAAAAATAAATTAGAACATAATTTTGTCCTATTTAGTTCAAAAAATGTGTCTAACTTAAAAAAAGAAAGTACTTGAACTTAATGTGTGTTAATTTTTTTCTGGCGAGTAGTAACATAAACTAAATTTTATAAACCCATTTCTTAATTCAGTTTTTAAATCTACCACTTTCTAATTTTTAAGAATTGTTTTCTAAAAATTAGTTCAGGCAATTAAAAACAAAAAGTAATAAATTGTTTTCTATATAATAATAAAAAGTTATCTGAACTATTTCTAAGAAATATTTTCATGCAACTTAGTTCAAATAAATTTAAAAAATTTTAATAAAACATTTTTTTTTTTTTCAGATAAAAGTTTCTAATTTTTGAAAAATAATAAACTTAGGTATAGGATTTTTTTTGTTGGTAAACGTTTAACTTATTTTCAATATTATTTTCCAAAAAGAAACAATCAATTAAAAACAAACTAGTTAATTTTCCTAATTTTCAAGAAAAAAAATTATTAAGTAAACATTTAAAAAAATGATCGTGCATGATTGTAATTTTTGGTTCGTGACCGCGCGTGAGTGTGAGTTAAAAATGACTCACGTGCCCATCTTTAATCTTAAAAGTATTAAATATTGAACTTTAAATAGCTTAAAATATATTTTCAGATTTTGTTAGCAAAAGGTAAAAAATTTCGAATTTGCGATTTTATGTTATAATTTTGTTTGCTGACTACAATACAAAATATCGCAAGCACATTTTATAAATTACGGCATAATGTCTTTCCTATAATTGACGTTGTGCCTATTAAACTTTATGTATATCGAAGGCACTAAAACTATTTTTTTTTCACTTAGTAATAAAAAAGTTTAAATTTGTATATGTCAAATAAAGTTTAAACTCAAAACGCCATAAAATAAACTTTTGGCATTTTTCCATTTTCCAATAATAACAAGGAATGTAACTGTAATATTTTGTATTTTTGCAACAAATTCCTTAAATTAGTTAATTTAAGAAGACAAAGGACCCCCAGTGTTCCTTAGCCATATATACCGTGTGTCACATAAAGCGTCTCTTTTAATTAACTACGAAAAGGATATGACTTTGTCACAATTTATTACGTTTTAGGATATCCTGCAGTATATTTTTTTAATTTGTTTACCATTTTGCTAATGAAATTTAATTTATATTTTAAATACATGAGTTTAGTAAAAGTCAAATTAATTTAAAGAAAAAGTAGCAAAAGCAAAAATATTGTTAATAGCACTGTCCTCACGAAGCAGAAGTCCTTCGAAAGTGGGAAAATACTTACACAATGATTGTAAAGTACTTTAAAATATATAGTAAAATATATTACCTTTATCATAGAAACAGTTTCATAGAAAATTTTTATCATATTTAAGAATAATTTTAAGAAAATATTTTCTTATTTTTAGGGAGTTAAGTCAGTAAATATAATTATTTAATGAACTTAAACATTTTACATAAAACATTTCCTAACTAACAGTAAAATTTTAGATGATATATGAACTAATTAGGAGGCAATTTTAAAAATTTAGTTCTCAGTAGTAAAATTTGTCTATAATTTTGAAATTTTTACCAAATTTTAAGTAAAATGATGATTGTTGTGGCAACCGAAAATACTAAGTATTCTATCCTGCTGGCTCTGTGGAATTTTTTAATATTTTATTCTCTATAATTTACCAATAAAATTTGCATGTTTCTCTATAAAAAAAAACAATATGATTATATGATCTTAAATTCTATTAATACCATTAATTTTTAAATTTATCTGAACTAAGTTGCATGAAAATTTTCCCTAGAAATAGTTCATAAGTTATGAAACTCAAATAATTTTTTATTATTACATAGGAACAAATTTATTACATTTTGTTTTTGATTGCCTGCATTAATTTTTAGAAACCAATTCTTAAAATTTCTAAAATTTAGTTAATTTTACTACTTGCGAAAAAATAATGAACACACATTAAGTTCAGGTACTTTCTCATTTTAAGTTAGACACATTTTTTTAACTAAATGGGATTAAATTATGTTCTAATTTTTTTTAACTAAACTTAGTTTTATTACATTTTAGTATGAAAATTTCATAAAACTAACATGTTTTTCTTAAAAACTGTTAAATTTTTATTTAATATAATTGTTTTTATTCTAAACTCAAGAAATATTACAAACATAGGAATTTTTATTAATTTTTTTAATGTTTTAATAAAATTTGACTTAAATTGAGGAAAATTTTTAAACTATTTTAAAGGAAATATTTGACTTTTAGTT
The DNA here is from genome assembly GCA_949748255.1 of Eustalomyia histrio. Taxonomy (NCBI): domain Eukaryota; kingdom Metazoa; phylum Arthropoda; class Insecta; order Diptera; family Anthomyiidae; genus Eustalomyia; species Eustalomyia histrio. Next base: position 203,454,504 of record OX456523.1, on the reverse strand, counting down.
TGTGTCTTTTTTTAGTGTAATTTAATTAAATGATTCTTCCAAAAATTTTATATGGTAAATCTCTTAAATTCTGAAAATTCTACAATTCCATCTGTAGTATTTTTTACCACTACTATTGTTCTCAAAATCTTCGGATTTAAATATTTTTTTAAATAAAAAAAAATTAAAAAGGCCTCAAGGGGTCCGTGAAGTGAAATTTAGTGGGATCTACTGCTCTAGATAAAAGTTAAATTCGATATATGGCGAATTCATTCAAACAACAATTAATTCTTTAAAGCTCTGGGCGTGGCACATTTCTCATAGGTACAAATGTTATATCATCCTTTCGCCTGTTGTATTTTTTTAAAATTATATTTTAACAATTCTGATTTCAATAACATTATACAACACTTAGCATACATAAACTTTATAAACAACCTAAATGATTTTTTATTTCTTTAATAAAATGTCATAATTGCAAATTTTTTTTTTTCATTATTTTTGTGTTAATTTGAATATTAATAACTTTTATTAGTATTTGCTAGATTTTTTTGGTTCATTCCTCTTTATTAGTATTATATACATATAAAACATGAATTGTGTTTTTTTAGTTAATTGAATTAAATATTGAATAATGATAAACAAAAAAATTAAAAGTTAATTAGTAATATTAACAGAGTTTAAAAAACATATGTTTAAAATTGTTAGATTGCTCTATATAATTTTTAAAATATTTTTAACACGTACCTTTTTAAGGTTGGAAATATAAATATAATGCTTATGAAATTTATTTATATAAAGTTAAAGTTAGATTCTCTAACCTCTAGATAATATAGATCCATAAGCACTATGAGTTATAAAGAACATAACGAACAAAAGTCGGCAAAACAAAAAGAAAATAGTATACTGATTTTTAACAATTTATGTCGGCGTAGAATAAGAACGCGACGAACAATGATTGCTGCTGTGAGAGAAAATGTGCCCAAAATAACGACATACGACGGTGATTGCAAAAACTGTCATTTTTTGACTCCCTTCCTTGCTGTACGGCCCCTTTGAAATTTATAATTGTCTTTTCGGATTTTTTTTTTAAATTGTATTTTTAATTTTTTTTTTTTCTAAAAGGCTTAGATTAAAGGTTTTGTTTAATTAGTTTAACTGAATAACAATAACAATAGATAAAAACAATAGAGAAAACTGATTCGTACTGACAATCGAATTTGTAGGCTGTGGCACAGAATTTTCGATTGTGGCAAAAGAAAACTAATAAAAACAAGATTAATTTAATTACGATAACAGAATTTAGTAGTAGTCTTAATTTAGAATTATTTGAAAAAGTTGACATTATATATTATGTAAGAATAAGAACGCGACGAACAACGATTGTAGCTGTGAGAGAAAACGTGCCCAAAATAATGAGGTACGACAGCAAAAACTGTCATATTTATTTTGGTTTCAAGAGTACCGTAAAGATCATTTCCCCTCCAGTGTGTCCTTCCCTAACTAACGACTTTTTTTGGTTTTAACAGTTTAATTTTATGAAAATAATAAAAATAATTAATTATTTTAATAAAAAATTAGAAACAAACAGCGCCCCGGTAGGCTAGTTGGTAGCATGCTAGTTTATCAGTGCAAGGGTCGTGGGTTCGATTCCCACCAAAGGCTCTGGTCTGTTTTCGCTACAACGAGCCAAAAGCCTTCGTTGTTAGTGCTCGGTTAGGGTAATAAAATATAATTAAACTTTCTAAGTTGTTCATTCGATAGTGCACAAAGAGAAAATAAAATAGATTCTAGTTTACTAACTGCTACGCTCGAAGCGTTTTAATTGTCAATTTGTATGTGAAAAATTCGCCACATAGTTGTTTTGAGTCGTCACTAAGTCATAAAAATTCAATCAGATTACGGCCAATTATCTAAGTTTGTATCACTAATGTGATTGTGATTGTGTCTTTCTTATAAAATAAAAAAATGATTCATTTTAACAATTTAAATTACGATTTGAAGTCATTAAATTTCGAGTAAAATTTTTTCTCGTAAAAAACAATTAACTGTGCTTTACGAAGTAACGCATTTTCTGATATGTTAAAGCAATTCAAAAGATAGGATATTTCATTATATGTATTATGTTAAAGGTAACTAATTTATTTTATATATTAAAATACTGGTTGGTAGTCAAAAAATTATAATACCAGATTATCGGGAATAGGCTATTAAAAACTTTACGCAAAACTCTTTTTTTACTATAAGTATAACTAAAAATTTTGTACGAGGGCGTCCTTGCCCTTGACTTTTCGAACTTCCCTCGTAGTTATAGGAAATGCAGTACTGCTACCATCAAGTACCACCTTTTAATAAACTACTGTCAAATTTTGAGCAAGTTCCGTTATTTACTTTGCGTTTAACGGCAGTTCAAAACATACAACCTCGTGGCTTTTTTTTTAATGGAAAAAAATTAATTTCGAGTGCATAATTTTTTTGCGAAAACCCGTCAATCAAACCAAGGAAAAGCTTGATAAATACTATGGGGACTCTGTACCATCGATTTCAATGGTAAAAAATTGGTTTAATAACACTCGTTGTGCCCTTACAACCACGGAAAATGCCGAACGTTCTGGACGCCCAGTTGGGACCTCTACACCCAAAACAATTGAAAAAATTCACGATATGGTGTTGGACGATCGGAGATTAAATGTGCGATAGATTGTGGAAGACATAGGCATCTCGCATGACTCAGTGGTTTTAATTTTGAACGATCACTTGGGTATTAGAAAACTTTGCGCAAGATGGTTGCCGCGTTTGCTCACAATCGACCACCAACGGAATCGTGTGACAGCTTAGTTTCCTTGGCGAAAATTCATTAAATAGACTACGAATATCCCCCTCATTAGCCTTATTCACCGGACTTAGCCCCCAGTGACTATTTCCAAACCTAAAGAAATGGCTCGGTGGAAAGAGATTAAGCTCCAATGATGAAAATATTGACAAACAAATGCCTAGTTAATGGACCTCGAAAAATCCTATTGTAAAACGCAAAGTAAATGACGGAGCTTGCTCATAATTTGACATTAGCCTTATTCACCGGACTTAGCCCCCAGTGACTATTTCCAAACCTAAAGAAATGGCTCGATGGAAAGAGATTAAGCTCCAATGATGAAAATATTGACAAACAAATGCCTAGTTAATGGACCTCGAAAAATCCTATTGTAAAACGCAAAGTAAATGACGGAGCTTGCTCATAATTTGACAGTAGTCTATTAACAGATGGTACTTGATGGAAGCAGTGTTGCATTTCATATAACTACGAGGAAAGTTCGAAAAGTCACGGACTTATTGATCCGCCCTCGTATATACTATAAATAAATTTTTGGTCTTTAAATTTTTGTAACGTCATTGTGCCGATTAGTAAATCAACTTAAGCACAAAAGACAAAAGCGGAGGAAAACATACGTTTTAATAGATTTCCTTACTAATGCTTAGCCTTTTTCTGGAGGTCCTAGCTTTTCCTAAACATGTATCAGCCTAGCTAAAAAAAATAGTTGATTTGCTTTGTTTTTGCAAATACACGGAGGTTGATAACCTTATAACTAAAAATAACTCTTTTTTCGTGTTTGACTATTAACAATAATTTATCACATTTTTTAATTCAAATAACTACTTTTAAGTGCGTAATTAATGTCAAATTATTTATCAGCAAAATACAACCAAAAATTATCTATTAATTATGTTAGCTCTAAAATTAATTTCATATTAACTTCAACACTATTAAAAAATTTGACAATATTTTTGTGATATCTTTTTTTACAAAAAAAAATATTATTTGATAATTGTTATCTTTTTAATATAAAATTTAAAGATTTTTTTGTGTTTTTGTTATTCACGCATAGTTGCTTTTATTTATTTGTTAATTTTTTTTTTTTTATTAATCCATTAATCGACCACAAATTATTCGAATTATTCGTTATTCGAAATTTTGGCATTTTAAATTATTTGGAAAAAATGTTAAATTTAACACTACAGTATTCAAAAACCAAAAACGAAAACCGGTCAACCGGTTTCTTTTTTTTTAAACCGATCGGTTTCGAATATTTTGTAAATTTGAAGAAAACCGCAAACCGGTCTCTTTTGTTCGGTTAACCGGTTTTTTTAATTACATCACCAACTGGGTTACTTGGTCCCTTTTATTATTTCCGAACACTTTTATAATCGTTTGTTTGGTTATAAAGATTTAGATGTAAGTCTGATAGATTCCAATAGACTTAACTTTGGATATTCCAAATTCAAAGAGTTTAATTTCTGATCTAAAAAACACAATAAACAGTATTCAAATCCTTAAAAAGAGACTGTACAAAATCATTCATCATTATATGTGACCTTCTCCGTGAAAAGGGACTTAGTGTGTGCAAATAAATTTTTGAGAAAAACGCATTTAAAGTTTCATAACGCATTATCACTGTGAACACACCTTCAGTTGGGAGATGCGATTTGATATGGTTAGTTATGATTGGGTGTCGACTTTGGTGACGTCATGCCTATGTGGTGACGTATTTTTTTCGCTTTTAGAGTGACAATTCAAAAACAATTTAAAACCAAAAAATCAAAAGAAGTCAAATCTTAATGTTTTTCTCATTTTAATCGATTTTCCCAAGTTAGTTTTGTACGTTTTTATGGGGTAAATAAATTTTTATCAGAAATCTAATTCATTTCATCTTATTCTACACCCTTTAGGTGCCAGAATCCACTCTAAAGTCCAAGCCCGTTTTTTGACACACTAGGTCCCTTTTCTCGGAGAAGGTCACATAAGATGATTTCATATATCTTGATAAATGCGACAAAAGAACTGAAAAGTTGGACAATTTATATAAGTGTCTTTTGATTATTTGTCCAACATACAAGGTGGCGCAAAAGTAATCCTCCTATCAGAAAATGCTATAAATTTTGCGATTGGCCCCTAATGTCAGTTCTGTTTTGACATTTGTGTAGTAAACACATGCGAAATACACGTTAATAAACAATGTTACGCTACACTGCTCCAGAACGCGGAATATTGGTGACTATTTATTTGAGCAATAATGAAGATGATTTTTCATCAAAAATAATCATGAGTGATGAGGCCCATTTCCATCTTAGCGGGTACGTAAATAAGCAAAAATTACGCTTCTGGGGCACTGAAAATCCGCGTGTAACCCACGAAGAGCCATTACACCCACTCAAAGTCACTGTATGGTGTGCTGTTTTTGCTGGAGGAGTCATCGGACCTTTTTTCTTCAAAGACGTCGCGGGCCAAACGGTTACTGTGAATGGTGAGCGCTACAGAGCAATGATCAACGAGTTCTTTTTGCCGCAACTTGATGAATTGGGATTGGAAAATATGTGGTTCCAACAGGACGGTGCAACGCCACACACTGCACGTACCACAACCGATATGCTGAAGGATGCATTTCCCGGGCGCCTAATCTCCCGTTTTGGCGATTTGCACTGGCCAACAAGATCGCCTGATTTGACCCCTCCAGACTTCTTTTTGTGGGGCTTTTTGAAGTCGCGGGTTTATGTCAACAAGCCTCTGACTCTTGCAGCTCTTAAAGACAATATCCGTCAAGAATGTGAGGACCTATCGCCGGAAGTTTTGGCCAAAGTGATGGAAAATGCCATAAAAAGGGCTCAAATGACAATTAACTGTGTCGGCGGCCATTTATATGGCATCATATTCTCGACTTGATGTAAAAAAAATTAAAAGACCACAAGAAGAATCAAAGTTTTTCATTTTTTTTAAATTACAGCCAAAAAACATCGGAAGGTTATTTTTGCGCCACCCTGTATACTATAAGTGAAAGAGTATTTTCCACTTCTAGCTTTATCAAAAGCAAACAAAAAATCGTGTTAAAACGAAACATTTAAATTGCATATTATAAACAATTAACAAATTATATAAGCTTTTTATTCAAATTAAAAAAAAAAACGAAAAAAACCGGTTGACCGGTTTCTTCTGCAAAAACCGAAACCGGTTTTTTTAAAATTCGATTTTTCGAAGAAAACCGAAACCGGTTTTTTCAAAAGGCCGGTTTTTTGAATACTCTATTTAACATCCTGATAAATATGTTAACTGTTCATAAGACATTTACATATTTAACTCATCCTAATCCTGAGTCGGTTAGGCGTTAGTAGTTTAAAAAAAATTAATTTAGTGAGAAGTGGCAGCCTTATAAAACATATATTTTAAGTTTCAAGGAGCCACATTGTTAAATATTGTTTTTTTTTTTAGAAAATCAATAAATTAAAGTTCAAATTGATTGCACCTTATTCGCAAGATTTAGCTCCGCCGTATTTTTTTCTATTTCCAAACTTGAAAAAATTGCTCGGTGGTAAAATATTTGTGGTTGATAGATATTTTAAGGAGCTGGTTAGACAGTTCTTACTATTAAATATTGCTGGGAAATGTTAATCGAGCTTTAAGAAGATTATGTTAAGAAATGAAGAAATTTTTCCCAAAATTCGTTGTTTTTTTTTTTTTTTTTTTTGAGGAAACCGCCCTCATAAAAGGTAAATTTTGGTCAAGAATTTTTGGAAATTACAAACATCAGCACAATTTAAATATACTCTCTACCACAGAGTGGTGTAGGATATAAACATCAAAGATCACGAATATGATAAAAACTTAAAAAATTTACAATTACTAACACATTATTATGCTTGTAACGTTTTTCTTTTTTTTTTTTTCTTTAAAGGCCAGGAACAAAAAAACGCATAAAACCTCATAAAAACATTAACTTTTGTCAAAACTCAAAATTACTGCCTTGTTGAAAAAAATATCAAAATGTTTTTAAAACAAAATGTTTATTTAAAACAAACAAAAAAAAAAAACAATAACTGATAAAGATTAAACAAAAAATCTTATTTTAAAACAGTAGTTATAACAAATAAAAACATTTACTAACCAAAACAAATAATATACTCTAATTAACTGCAGCGACAAAGTCTTTATGCCATCACAATTGGCTATATCAACACTTTTTGCTAATGATTGTTTGATTGCGAATTCGTGTGCAATTTGGTGTCAAAGTGATCTCTTTCATTGTTAACGTGAGGTTGAGAAGAACACGAACAAACTAGCACTCCTCAATCAATACTCACACACCGGCATTAAAGTTTAAGTAAGTTAACTGAATCGAGTAAAGAGTAACGTAATTAACGCAAAAAAAAAACACACAACAAAATACTTCAGCCGCTGTTTATTAAACCAGATAAATCCGATTAAATTCTGATTAATGCGAAATTTTTACAGTTACCAATCGAAGTAGATGAGTGTTTTGCTTCGCTCTATGTACGAATGTATGCGACTAAACTGAATGAGTAAATTACTCTTCAAGTATGAGAGATTAATCACAATTGGGTCGACGACGAAAACGACTATTTGTTTTCATGTATTTTGTATGAGAATTATAATTTCGATATGTCGTCAAGTAGTGCAATTCTTTAACTTTCTTAACGATTTTATCAATTTCGTTAACTATAATTGTCGGTTGAGTTGCCAAAAAAGCTATTCTGTAATTTTTTAAACTTTTGAAAAGAGATAGCAACAAATTTGTTAATTTAAAATTTATTAATTTGGAAATTTTATAAAGTAACGACAAAAATCCTTAACTTGAACTTTAAAAAAATTTCTGTAGATAAGTTAACGATTTTTTTAACTACAAGTAGAAAAAGAAAAGTAGAAAAAAGTTCCAGAATAACTATTAACGAATTTTGTTGTAAATTAAACTCAACTGGATTTTTGAAAAATTAACTTATTTGGAGGAAAAATTGAAATGAAAACGCGACAGACACTTTTTACCAATATTTAATAAAATTTTTCTTGAAATTAAGAAACAAATTTTACTTAAAATTTGGTCAAAATTTCTAAATTATAGAAAAATTTTACTACTGAGAACTAAATTTTTATTAAAAAAAAAATTCCCTCCTAATTAGTTCATACATACATCATCTAAAATTTTACTAATTAGGAAATGTTTCCTTGATTTTAAGAAAAATGTTATTTTATTTAAGTTTATTAGGTAATTTTTTTTCTGCTAAACACTAGGACCTAACTCCCTAAAAATAAGAAAATATTTTCTAACACCAAGCACTTATTTTAAGTGAAAATTATCCTTAAATTTGATAAAAATTTTCTAATAAATATGAAACTGTTTCTATGGTAAATGTAATGTATTTTACCATATATTTTAAGGTACTTTACACTCATTGTGTAAGTATTTTACCACATTCGGAGGACTTCCGCTTTGTGAGGACACTCTTAACAAGCTTTTTGCTATACATTTTTGTTTTAAAATTAAATTGAATTATACTGAACTCATGTATTTAAAATATAAATTAAATTTCATTAGCAAAAAGGTAAACAAATTAAAAATGTGTACTGCAGGATATCTTGAAGTGTAATAAATTGTGACAAAGTCAGATCCTTTTTGTAGTTAATTAACGGTTCTGCTTGAGAGAACTACAAAAAGAGAGGCCCTATGTGACACACGGTATCTATGACTAAGAAACACTGGGGGTCCTTTGTCTTCTTAAATTAATTAATTTAAGGATTTTGGTGCAAAAATACAAAATATCACAGTTACATTACTTGTTATTATTGGCAAATGAAAAATGTCATAAGTTTACTTTAGCTAAAACTTTATTTGACATATACAAATTTTAACTTTTTTTATTATTAATGAAAAAATAAGGTTTAATGTCTTCGATAAATATAAAGTTTAATAGGCGCAACGTCAATTATAAGAAAGCCATTATGCCGTAATGTATAAAATTTGCTTGCGATATTTTGTATTGTAGTCAGCAAACAAAATTAAACGAAATTTTTTACCTTTTGCTAACAAAATTTTAAAATATATTTTAAACAACTTAAAGTTCAATATTTAAGACTGTTAAGATTAGAGATGGGCGCGTGAGTCATTTTTGACTCACGCTCATGCACGATAACGAACCAAAAATTACAATCATGCACGAAAACTAACTAGTTTGTTTATTTTTTTTTTTTAAATATTGCAAATAATTTAAACGTTTTCCAACAAAAAAAAAATCATATGCCTAAGGTGATTATTTTTTAAAAATAAGAAAAATTTTACTTGAAAAAAAATATTTAAAATATTTTTTAACTAATTTGCATGCAAATTTTTCTTTGAAATAGTTCATAAGTTTCTAAATCCAAATAAATTTTTATTATTACATAGAAAACAATTATTTTTTGTTTTTAATTGCCTGAACTAATTTTAAAAAAATCTTAAAAATTAGAAAGCGGTAGACTTAAAAACCGAATTTAGAAATACATACATTAAGTTCAGATCTCATTTTTTGAACTAAATGAGAGTAAATTATGTTCTAAATTTTTTTTGAACTAAACTTAGTTTTAATACATTTAAGTATGCAAATTTTTTAAAACTGAGATGTTTTTCTTAAATATTGATAAATCTTTATCTAATATACTTTTGTTTTTTCGCTCAAATAACGAAATGTTACTTAAAAAAGGTTTTAGCTATTTCTGAGTATAAACTATTTCGTTTTTACCCAAACACGAATTTTTATTCATTTTAAGAAAATTTTTCTAAGTGTTAATAAAATTTTACTTAAATTGAGGAAAATCTTTAAACAATTTTAAAGAAGATTTTAAATTAATTTTCAGTTAGACAAATATATAATTTAATTTTTATAATTTTTAGTTAGAAAAATATATAAAAATCAAATCACGAAATTTACTGTCAAAAATCAAAATTAAATACAGTGAAATTAAAAACATCAAAAATGGATGAAAAACTAATTGAATAGGTTGAAAAATATGACAGAAACAACAAATTTTTTCTGAACCTTAAAAAAAATTTAATTTAAATTAATCGCGACGATTAATGTCGTTAGCCGACACAATTGTGATTAATCTTTGAGTTTCTAAATTTTATTTTTTGCTAATTGTTTATTTATGAATGGAAGATGATTGACGTTGAGAGCGAAAGAGTCAACGACAACGTGGGTAAACAATAAGAAAATATGCGAATAGATAATAAATATTTTAAATTATTTTATGATGAAGAATAATTTTTGTTGAAATTTTAACAAAATAAAAGAAGAAATTTAAACTATTTTATGATGGGTGCAATAAATTTAAACTAATATAACAGGGTCATAGATATTTAAATTATGACTGCTTTATTTAAATTGTGAGTGCTAATACAAGCAGAGCTTGAAAATTATTATATTTTTTTTTATCAATTCGCATACAATTTTATGAAGTTTATAAAGCAGTGAATTAATTATAATCACTTAAATCAATGATTTGATATTGAATAAAGTGACATAATGATTTAGTCTGAATGTATATTTATTAAATTATTACAATAATTTGTTTTATAATTTAATTCGTAAAGTATAAATCAAAAGAACTATGTATGGTTAAAATGATTTGTTAAAAGAGTATAAATTTGTTTGATTTTGTTAAAAGAATTTACAAAAATAAATTTAATTCTTTAGATTTGATATTGAGAAAATGGTTAATTAATTAAATTCTTTATACAAAAATTATAAGCTTTAAATATTTTGTGGATAGTTAAAATTTTCTTAAAAAAAATAACCTGGTTATTATGAACCACGCTTATAACGAACTAATTTGTTTGATCCCTCGAATATCGCCTAAAGACCATTAACAAGAGTTCTACCGCTTCCCATACAAACAAATGTGAATTTAACAAAGAGATGACATAGGGATCAGCTTTGGGACCAGTTGTAGAAAAAGTTTGAAAATTTCAATTGAAGAACTAAAACTTAAAAGCAAAGTTTGTCCTTAAAAGACACTTGCGAAACAGGTTTTAAAGTTGCTTTTTGGTGCCAGTACGGTATCAGTTGATTAAGACCAGAATTTTTTTCCAATAATAAGAAATCTAACTGCGATATTTTATAATTTTGCATCAATTTCCTTAAACTAGTTAATTTAAGAAGACAAAGAACACCCAGTTTTCCCTAGCCATATATGCCGTGTATCATTAATTGCGTCCCTTTTTGTAGTTCTCTTAAGTGAAACCGTTAATTAACTACGAAATATCCTGCAGTACATTGTTTTAATTTATTTACATTAATGCAAATTAATTTAAAGACAAAAATGTATAGCAAAAAGCTTGTTAAAGGCAGTGTCCTCAGAAAGCGGAAGTCCTCCGAAAGTGGGAAAATGCTTACACAATGAGTGTAAATTACTTTAAAACATATGGTAAAATATATACCACAGAAACAGTTTTATATCTATTAGAAAATTTTTATCAAATTTAAGGATAATTTTCACTTAAAAGAAGAGCTATTTAACTTGATGTTAGAGAATATTTTTAGGAAGTTAAGTCCTAGTTTTTAGTATAAAAAAATTATCAAATGAACCTTAATAAAATAACATTTTTCTTAAAATCAAAGAAACATTTCCCAACTAACAGTAAAATTTAATTTAATGTATAACCTAATTAGGAGGAAATTTTACTGTTTTCTTATAAAAATTTAGTTCTCAATAGTAAAATTTTTCTATATTTTAAAATTTTTGACCAAATTTAAAGTAAAATTTGTTTCTTAATTTCAGGGAAATTTTTATTAAATATTGGTAAAAAGAGTCTTTGGCGCCGTTTTCATTTGGATTTTTCCTCTATATAAGTTAAAGTTTTCTAAGTTCTAGTTCATTTTTTTGAGTGTGAATACAAAGTTAAATTGAAGCATTAGATTTTATAGTAAGTCTATACTTTGATTCAAGGAGACAAAGGATTATTTCAATTTGAAAACAGATAGAAGGATTTTTATGAAATTTGACAGAAAACATATATTTAGTAGCAAATCGTTTGAGTATGAATAAGATTGAATTAAAGGTACTAGTTCCACCATCTTCTAATAGGAATATTTATAAAGAAACTATTTTTCAACACAAGCGAAAATAAGATAAATGTCGGCTAATTTTTATAAAAGTATTGTCAATTTAAACTTATTTAGAGTTATTTACACGCTTATTTTTGGTCATGTTCAAGGTTAAAGACCAACTTCGCTACATTAACCCATAGTAAATTTTGCATAAATATAATAAATATTATTATAAATAATAATATTTCTTTTAGATAAGTTAGTCAACCAAATAATTAATTTAATTTATTTATTTTTTTATTTATTTATTTATTTATTTATTTATTTATTTATTTATTTATTTATTTATTTATTTTTTATTTATTTATTTATTTATTTATTTATTTATTTATTTATTTATTTATTTTATTTATTAATCATATAATTACAAATTATATGTTAATACCCTAACCGAGCACTAGCAACAAAGGCCTTCGGCTCGTTGTAGCGAAAACAGACCAGAGCCACTGGTGGGAATTGAACCCACGACCCCCGCACTGATAAGCTAGCACGCTACCAACTAGCCTACCGGGGCGCTCAAATAATTAATTAAACATTTTATTTACATTCAAATAAGTTTGTTTGTGGTCCTTGGAGTTCATAATGTTACTTATACGCATTCCTTTATACAATTAATACTCATTACGCAGTGTTGCCATATAGATTTTTTTTCGAAAAACTGTACACAAATTGATATTTTGATAGAGAAACAGTTTTAAAAAAAATTAAATAATCTAAATTTGGGGTTCCGAAATAAACTGGGACCATAAAACGAATTCCAAGGTTTCAGCTTTAAAAATCTCGAGATTCGAAAAAACCATTTTTTTGCCAATACCGGGTTATTCATTTAACCCTCAGATATTAAGTAGTTTTTGGCTAAATAATAACTTTTATTAAAGCAATTACTTAGTATCGATAGAAAACATATTTTGTTTACTTTTTCTGCTTTAAACCTCTTTTTTTCAAGGAACAATTTTCAAGCTGAAAGGATGTAAAGTCAAAATTTTGAGAATTTGAAAAAATTACTTTTTAAAACAGAAAAAATTTTTTAAAAAATACCCACAAAATACATTTATGCTCTATCACACATAATTGGTAATAACAAAGGAAGTTAAGAGTCTCTACTTGCAAAATAAGTTACTAGTTTTGTATCCAGGACATCACAAGGACACGTTTTACGAACATCTTTCTAACTCAAAAACTAGTTAACAATTTTTTTTTAATTAAGCACAGCTAATACATGCAAACTTTGTAGTAAGCAAAATTAATTTCGGTAAAATTTAATAATGTTTAGTGCCATTTTCGCTAAACTTCGCAATTTTCAAAAAGCAAAAATCGCTGTAACTTTTATAATAATAACACTAGATCAACAATTCAACGGTAGGTAATTTTATTTTACTGATAGTATTATTTATTATTTATCTGAAGAAAAAGCATTAAAAAGTTAATCGACTTTAAATTTTGTCGATTAATGGTTCAAAAAATTATTCTGTGCCCAGGTTCCATAAGACGAGCGACGATTATTGTCTACTTTCGAAGCCAAAATTCTATCATTTTAATGATGTTATTTACCAAACTGTTGAACTGTATGATTGGAAATGACTATTTTTTACCAAATTTGTAACAATATTTTCAAATTTTTAAAAAATATAATAACCGTTTGCATTTTAAAAATTAAAAAAAAATGCAAAAGTGAATGAAATGTTTATTTGGGGCGAAAAATTAATGCCTGCCATTTGCTTTTTCAATATCATTTCATGTAAATGTTGCCCGCGGCTACGCCGTAGCTGATTTATTCGTGACCTCCAATTTATGCATATTTTTTCGAGCATTTCGGCTGGTATCTCACCAATGACAGTTGTAATATTGTCTTCCAGGGCTGGCATTGTGTTTGGCTTGTTACAGTATACGAGAGCCTTCACATACATATCCCCACAAAAAATGGTCTATTGGAGTCAAATCGCATGATCTTGGCGGCCAATGGACTGCTCCAAAACGTAGGATTAATTTCTCTCCAAACTAGCCTCTCAATAGGTTCATGGTATCGCGTACCGTGTGGCAATTCTTCCATTTTGTAGAAAAAAGTCGGTAATCATTGCACGGTACCTTGCTCCATTGACGTTAAAGTTGCGATTTCCATCGTTCTTAAAGAAGTACGATCCAATGATGCAGCCGGTCCACAAACCGCACCAAATAGTGCATCTTTTAGGGTACATTGCCAGCTCTTGATCTGCCTCAAGCTGCTCTTCACACCAATTTTTCTATTTGTTGACGTTCCCATTGAGTCAAAAATGAGATTCGTCGTTGAAGACAATTTATCGAATTTTAGGAAAATGTTGACCATAAAATTCAATGTTTTGCAAGCGTTGTTCGTTTGGTGGTCTATTCATGGTGAAATGACAAACCTTACTGAGCATTTTGGCATTGCCACATATCATGAATCTTTTTTTTACACTGAAAAAATTTACACTAAAAAGCCAAATAGCCAAAAAAAAAAAACATATCAACCTTTACAATATAAATTTATTCAAAGTATTATCCATCGTTACCCTGCGGGAAAAGGACATATCCCAGGACACGTCACATGACCGGTTCATTGTGATAGGGACCCGTCACGGGACCGATCACTTTAACGTGGGCTTGTCCTAGGAAGCGTTCAATTGCCCTCTGTGACATGTCACAGGACTGGTCTAAAAGGATAAGTCGTGACTTTTAAACCGGTCGCGTGATAGGTACTTTAGGAACCGGTGCTCTTTTCACATATCTTGTAATATTTTTTTTCGGAACGGGTTCAGTTTTCCCTATCCCGGGACAGGTCCCGATTCCCAACTGACCCCTTTTTTCCCGCAGGGTAGCTTGACCTTCTTTCATCTTTCTAGCAACATATGGATTCCGCACAAAAAAAACTGCTAATTTTTTGAGGCCTAGAACGAATTAAGCCAATTTCGGAGTGCCTGTTCTGAAGTAAAGCTTATTCCAGTGAGAGCGTTCTGCATCGTTCGTAACAAATGGTAGTCGGCGTTCAAGCAGCATTTTGGACATGCAAAACCGTGGTCTCTCGGCTTCACTTCGTGTGGAACCCAATTTGCCTGCGTTTAGATGAATCCTACAGCCTACAAACGTTTTGAAATTGCTGCTTGTGTGACTCCCAATGATTTTTGCAAGTTTTACTACATCTAGTAATGCCCCCAATTCATCATATTCAAACTTTAAAAAAATCAAAATCACCACTTCTTAACCACACAAACCGTTCCTCGCATATTGCAATCAATGGAACATATTTAGGATAAGCTCCGGTGAGCAATCGTTACGCTTCTTTTCAAATTGAAGAAGGAAAGCTAAACTTCCCGAAAATGAATGGCACAAAATACAACATTTTCAAAGCAAACATATCTTTGTTGTTTACACTATTTCGTTCAATGATTAAGTGAGAATAAATGACAGATGCTTAGCTCCAAAATGTCATATAAGCTATTAAAGACAAAAACCATGTGTAAAAGATACGCCATCTATTGTGAATCCAGCATTATTAAGTAATACACCTATTATTACTTTAAAGTAACGTAAACTAAGACTTATACTGTTAGAAGAAAAAACTGCTCCAAAAAGAAAAATTGTTTAAGAAATATTTAATTTGTTGGAGTCACCTGAATACTTTAAGTTTTAGGACCTAATCCTAAGAATCACAGATCTCTGTAAAAAACTTAAAATTTAAATCGTGAAAAAAATAAACAGTTTACCTTACTATACTTAAAGTAGTCTGACTACTGGTAAAATAAACGAAAAACAAGCATGCGATTGGTTCAAAATGCTGTGTAGTAAACAAAAAAAAAATATAAAAATAAAAGTGTTAATTATTTGAAAACGCATTAAATCGAACACTCTTCATTTGTTATTAACACTTTTTGCTGTTATTGGCGATATGAATTAATTGTAAGTTGCGACTTTTGTTGCTGATCGATTTAACAGTTCTTTACATTCAAACAACAGACACACACACATACACATACACACGGACATATAAACCACGACAACACTTCGAGTAGAGAGCCATAATATTTGCGATTTGTTTTTAAAGGCGGTGATGAGGGTAAAACAAACTATAAACAGAAAAAAACGATAAAAGCCTCTAACATCAATTATTTGAAGTTAATTGTTAACCAACTTTGCAAACGTTAACATCGGTTTGACAAATACTGTTGTACATATAATTTTCAATGTAGTCTTAAAATTAACGGAAACGGAAGTAAAGAAAAATTTATTTCAAAAGTTAAAAGAAAAAAAAACAATATCCTGTGAATTAATTGAAACTGCAAAATTATGTGTTTTATATATTTATTAAAAATATAAACAAAAAAGTGATAAAGTAAATATTATTTAAAACCAAAAAATAAAAAATTATTAATATAAAATAGAGTAATAGTAAAAAAAAAACAATGGCTGATCGGTTTCAAATCTCCAAAGTTAATGGAGATTCTACTAATATTACCACCATTAATGAAGACGGCAATTCAGTTAGTGTAACGGAAATAAATCAACAACATCAACAACAACATCAGCCATCTCGAAAAACTTCACGTATTTCGTTTAGAGGATTTGGTAGTTTTTTAAAACCTAAACATCAAGATGTTGATGATCGAAAATTTAGTTTGGCTCAATTGACTCAGTAAGTAAAAAACAAATGATTTGAACGCAATTAAACAAATGTGTAAAAATTAAATCGATGAATAAATAAATTGTGAAATTCGCAAATTGCTCAGCTACTAAAATTCAAAGTGTTAAGGATAAAACTGAATATTACTTAAGCCATTTAAATTTTTGATGCAGATTTTTTTACTTATATTACACAGTCAGAAAAAATCTTAATTTTTTAAATTATGACCAGTTTATCGGTAGAATCTAATAAAAAAAACACAAAGGTATATGCAGTTACATGGGCAACAAAAATATTTACCTTTAAAATAATAGAAAATTTTGTTATTTTTAATCAAAAAATAAAAACTTATGCAGTAATAATAATTAAAAATATCATTTTTTACTACAAAAATTTTAAAACAACTGTCAGAAATTGTTAAAAAAAATTAAAGTCAAAAAAGTTTAACGTTAATTTTTTTTCGGTATGCGTAATTGCATCATTGTATTTAAAATTAAAAGAAAATTTTTAATTTTCTTCTAATTTTTATTTGCAAACTAAGAATACACCAGTTATAACAAAAATAAATTAACCAAAAAAATCCACGAAATTTATTGTTTTTTTAAATAACTAACAAAAATCAACTGTTTACTACAAAAATATAAAAATAACTGTTGCAATAAATACAATTATTTTCGTTTGTTGTTTATTTAAACTCTGCAGCTAAAAACAACAACTACTGATTACTACACTCAAAAAAAAAACATGAACTAAAAATTAAACCAAAATTTCTTTTAAAAAAGTTTAAAAATGTTCCTCAATTTAAGTAAAATTTAATTAAAACCTAGAAAAATTTATTTTTTGTATTAAAACCTAGAAAAATAAAAACGAAATAGTTTATACTCAGAAATAGTTCATACCTTTGTTAAGTAATATTTCTTGATTTTAGAAGAAAAAGAATTTCAGTTTTAAGAAATTTGCATACACTAAAATAAAGGACATAAACTAAAATGTAAACAAAAATTTCCTTCAAAATAGTTTATAAATTGTCCTAAATTTAAGTTAAATTTCATTATAACATTGAAAAATTTTCTTAAAAAGAATAAGTTTGAGAAGTTTGAGGAAAAACGAAATAGTTTATATACTCAGAAATAGTTCATATTTTTCCTAAGTAATATTTCTTGATTTTAGAAAAAAAACAAGTCAATTAAATAAAAATTTATTGATTTTAAGAAAAAAACATTTTAGTTTTAAGAAATTGGCATACTCAAATGTAATAAAATTAAGTTTAATTCGAAAAAAGTAGGACATAATTTACTCCCATTTAGTTCAAAAAATGTGTCTAACTTCAATCGAGAAAGTACTTGAACTTAATGTATGTTAATTTTTTGTTCGCGAGTAGTAAAATTAACTAAATTTTAGAAAGCCGTTTCTGAATTCAGTTCTTAAGTCTAACACTTTCTAATTTTTAGGAAATGTTTTCTAAAAATTAGTTCAGACAATTAAAAACAAAAAAGTAATAATTTTTTTCCTATGTAATAATAAAAAATTATTTTGTTTTAGAAACTGATGAACTATTTATAAGGAAAATGTCATGCAACTTAGTTCAGATAAATTTTAAAAATTTGAAAAAAATTTTTTTTTTTAAGTAAAAGTTTTCTAATTTTTGAAAAATAATAAACTTATTTAAAGGATTTTTTTTGGAAAACGTTTAAGTTATTTTCAATATTCTTTTCCAAAAAAAAAAAAACAATAAATTAAAGACAAACTAGTTAGTTTTCCTAATTTTCAAGAAAAAATATTATTAAAGGAAACAAATTAAGGAACCATTTAAAAAATTTATCCTGAATGATTGTAATTTTTGGTTCGTGATCGTGTGTGAATCAAAAATGGCCCACGTGCCCATATCTAATCCTAACAGTCTATATATTTATCGAAGGCACTAAAAATATTTTTTTCACTTAATGATAAAAAAGTGTAAATTTATATATGTCAATTAAAGTTTAAGCTAAAAATGTTATAAAATAAACTTATGACATTTTTCCATTTTCCAATAATAACAAGAAAAGTAACTGTGATATTTTGTATTTTTGCAACAATTTCCTTAAATTAGTTAATTTAAGAAGACAAAGGACCCCCAGTGTTCCTTAGCCATAGATGCCGTGTGTCACTTAGGGCGTCCCTTTGTGTAGTTCTCCCAAGTAGAACCGTTAATTAACTACGGAAATGATCTGACTTTGTCGCAATTTATTACATTTCCGGATATCCTGCAGTACATTTTTTTGATTTTACCTTTTTGCTAATGAAATTTAATTTATATTTTAAAAACATGAGTTTAGTATAATTCAATTTAATTTTAAGACAAAAATGTAAAGCAAAAAGCGTGTTAAGAGTATTGTCCTTAGAAAGAGAAGTCCTCGGAGAGAAGGAAAATTCTTACACAATGAGCCTAAAGTACTTTAAAATATATGGTAAAATATATTACCTTTACCATAGAAACATTTTCATATTTATTAGAAAATTTTTATCAAATTTAAGGTTCATTTTGAATTAAAATTAGGGAGTTAAGTCATAGTTTTTAGATGAAAAAAAATTATCTAATAAACTTAAATAAAATATTTTTTTTTTTAAACCAAGGAAACATTTCCTAACTAACAGTAAAATTTTTGATGACCAATTAGGAAGAAATTTTACTGTTTTCTTATAAAAATTTAGTTCTCAGTAGTAAAATTTCTTAATAATTTAGAAATTTTGATCAAATTTTAAGTAAAATTTGTTTCTTAATTTTAAGGAAGATTTTATTAAATATTGGTAAAAAGTCCCTTTGGCGCCGTTTTTAATTAAATTTTTTCTTCAAATAAGTTAATTTTTCTAAATTCTGGTTCATTTTTTTTTTTGAGTGTACACAAACAAATATCAGGTAAAAACAAATGTTTGGTAAAAATATGCAATTTTCATGAGTTTTATTTTTGATCTTCGTATCTTATAATATTTCGCAAAAATATGCTAATTTGAGCCGTTTTTGGGTAGATCACTTTTTAATTTTATTTTAATAGATTTAGCAAAAATATTGCGAAAAAAATCGTCATGATAGAAAAATTTGCATTTGAATGCCAAATATATACAGCTTAACAATTTAGTTTCGGAAAGAACAATTTTGAAGTGACTAATGTTTTCACTATAATTTAGGTCGGCTAACTAATCTAAAAGCAAACTTAATTTAATATCATTTAGAGCTATTGAAATATAAATTTTACTCTTGGTTAAGGTAGCAAAGTTTTTCGTTAAAATTTGAATGAACAATAACTTGGGAAAGCGTTAAATTGCGCTTACTTTTACATTAGTTACCCGACCTGCATGATGTAGAGTGTACAACACATGCAATTTGTTCTTAACGATTTGCAACGAATTATTTATAATGTATTTCAATTAAACAAACATGAATAGTGTTATATCCCAGTCAGAAACACAGTCAGATGCCAAAAAAAAAAAACAGTAATTAAATTCCATATGGTTTTTAATAACTTTGCGTTCCTGTAACAAAGTGTGAGAATAAGTAAGAACGACGTAATATTTATTAGTAGGACTAGAGAGTTCATATGTTATAAATTTGTATTCAATAAACACAAAACACAATTATAATTGCATGAACTTCCTTACCCTACTCATTCAAATTTGATAGATATTAATCACAATGGGGTCGACGCGCTTAATTTAAATAAAGCAATAATCAACCGCCGCCTTTTTGCACGTTTGGGAAAAAAGAAAGCAAAACATAAATTTACATTTATTTATTTTTTTTGTCATATTTTTTCATCAATTCAATTAAACTCAGAACAAAAAATTTGTAGAAAAATTTGTAAACAGATTTCAGTCCCACTTTACTATTTTTGTACTGATTTTTTGTAAAAAAAAATATTATTTAGTAAATTTTTTTGATATTAACATTTTACAAATAACAGAATTTTTACAGAATATTTACAAATTTTTGTTGCTAATTTCAGAAATCACTTAACAAATTTTTAAAAACCGATTTACTAAAATTAGCAAACAAATTTACTAATTTTAAAAAAGTGAATATTGAATAAAATTTTATTTCTAATTATTAAACATTTTATTTACAAACTTAAAAAAAGGGATTGGAAGTGAAGATACTTTTCACAGCCCACTCATGTCCGAAAATAGCAAAATTTCCCGTAATAACAGCAAAATTTTCATTACAGACTTTCTTGGTAAGTGTAGTTTTGCATTAATTACGCTGTATTTGTTTTTGCTTTTTGGCGTTAAATTTCATATTTTTGTTTTCATTCATTTATATTTCTTCTGTCGAAAACATAAATGTTTTTGAAAATATAGTACGAAATTTGCAACTCTGTTTCCCAATTCATGCAAAAAATTGAGCAACAATTTTACAAATAATTTGAGTGTGTTAGTTTAATGACACATCCAATGAAGCTGCTGCCAGCTTAAACCCCTGTTTTTCCATATAAATATTATATAAAAAAGCAAACTGCTGAAAAGCTGCATGCAGCAAAAATTCATGCTGCTAGCACTGGAAAATGAACGGTTTCTATTCATTGGCAGTAGCAACATATTTGTCTTTCTGTTGCCTTGGCGACATTTTGCGTTACATATAAAAATTAATGGGAAATATAAGTTTTGCTGCTGGCGGAAACTTTATTTGATGTAATTAAGCACATAAAATAAATAAGATTATGACTAGGGCAAGCAACGTCAGAAAGTTAACAATTCATTTTCTATTATTTTTTTCTTCGTGATTAACCAAAATTATAAAATAGATATTTATAAATTTGAAAAATATTTTTTTTATTAAAATTATAAATTGTGTTATTTGTAATATGTATATCAAAAAATGTGCTTTAGCAAAATTTGAAAAAATGTGCATTTATAGCAAAATATGTCAAAAATATGTTTTGTACATAACGTCATCTAAAATCCAAAAGGGCGTAACGAACATGATTATTTTTTTACAGGAGATATAAAAACTCCAGACATTTTAACAAATTCGTAAAAAAATTGTTAGTTTTTATCATACACTCACCAAAAAAAAGTCTGTAATGGTAACTAAAAATTTTGTTATTACGGAAATTTTGCTAATTTGAGCTCAGCTGTATTTTTTGCTAATCTTAGCAACACATGACTGTTGACATGTAGTAGAATGAAATTAGTATAAAAAATTAGTAACCGCCACTAAATTTTAGTAAAATTTTTGTAAAGTAAAATTTAAAATAGGTTTGCTAAAATCAGCAAAAGAATTTATTAGTACAATGAAATTAGTAAAACAAATTAGTAAGAGCTACTAAATTTTAGTAAATTGCTATAAACTCAATTAATTGAACAATATTGCACAATTTTAATTTATAAAATAAAATTATTAAAATACACAAATTAACTCAATTATTTTTAGCAATTTCTGGTTTCTTTTGAAATTGCCTTACGAATTCGAATATACAAATTTTTATTTTTTTATCGAAGATTTTTTTATTAAATTTTTTTTTCAAAAAATATTTTAGACAAAATAAAAAATAAAAATCAAAGGCTTAAAAAATAGTTAAAACATAAACGAATTTATCATTTTGCTTTTATTTGCTAATTTTTGTTTTGAAAAATTTTTGGATTGTTTTTTTTTTGGAACTAAAAAAGTTTTTAGTGCTATATTAAGTGGATGTCCTATTTTTGGACATGAGTCGGCTGTGAAAAGTATCTTCACCTCCGATCCCTTTTTTCAACCTAATAAATAACATTTTCTTCCATACCCACTTTTTAGTAAATTTTTTTGCTAACTTTAGCAAATCGGTTTTCAAAAATATGTACAAAATGATTTCTTAAGTTAGCAACAAAAATTTCTAAATATTCTATAAAAGTTCTGTAATTTGTAAAATGTAAATAGCAAAAAAATTTACTAAATAATAATAATATTTTTTTACTAAAAATCCGTCCAATAATAGTAAAGTGGTTTTCAAAACCACTTTACAAAAAAAAAATTTTTCACTAACATTTTTTTCTTAGTGGAGAACAAAATTTTGTAAACATTTAACACCAATTTAAATTTTCACAGGGCAAACAAATAAGTCGTAAAATTTAAAACATTTCAGATTTGAATTTTGTTCATAAAACCGCAATTTTTAACGTAGAAGTCAGATATTTTGTGTAGATATGTAGTTTAGCCAAAAAAAATCAAAATCATCAATTGAAACGGTTTTAAAAATTGTGCTTATAACGCCCTTTAGGATTTTGGCTGACAGTATATTTATTTGATTCTAAAGCATAGTACGTTGTTCGGTTTTGACGTGAAAAAACAACTTACTCTCGTTTAAATTATCATTATTGAATATAACAGTTTTTTTACGTGAAATCCGATATTCGTGCTTTTCTCTTGCATTTTTTTTTTCTTTAGAAACGTTACATAATTTTATAAATCAAGTTCTGGAAAATTGCCGTTTTTAAAATGTTGACAAAGCCTGTCAATTTGGTGATTTGCAAGTGATTTATTTTTATTACCATTGTTAATGTCTGACTGGGATAACATATAACAATTATTTAGTTAATTATTTCTAAAGTATATAATTTTTTTATTAACAAAAAATTACTGTAGTCTTACAACATTTTATTTATTTATTTTTTTTTGTTAATATTATTTATTCATAATTTATTATTGGCGAGTTTCATGTAAGGCACACTGAACCTCAAAACACGTATTTCGTTTTTTTTTTTTTTTAAGTTTTCGACTTTTAAATTGCATGCAAATTTTAAATCGAAAACTTGAAAAAAACGAAAATACATATTTTGGGGTTCAGTATAAATGTACAGTTGTACAGAGTATAAACGATATATGAAGTTTGCATGCATTCGAATCACTTTAGATTATTTTTATATTTTGAATTACTTACGTAATTTTTCAATAAAATTGTATGAGAGAAATACAAAGTTCGTATGATAACTACCAGGCCTTGAACTGAAAGAGGTGCTTTAGAAAAAAAATATTTATTGGACTACAGTTGTGCAAATTCTGGAAGCCCGCCAGCACAGTGACAATTTCCAAAACTGTATGTGGATGTGGGAATTGAAAATTTTGAATGTACTATATATTTTCCAATGAATTTTTAAAGTTCTTTGAAACTAAATTATCCAAAAGAATGCAACTTTTTATATTTATTTATATAGCTTAGACAAAATACTATTTTTACTAATCAAAAGCTTATAAAAATCAAATGACTGGAATTACTAAATTCGATTCATTGTTTTGCGAAAACGGTGAACAGTTCACCACTTTTCGCAAAAGATCAGCATAATTTGTAAAAAGCCGTCTCAACTTAATGTCTGATAATTTGCATTTTTGGAAAATAATGGTATTATTCATATTTTAAAGATGATCAAAATTAAATAAAGATGTTCTAGTGCGTTTAAAACAATTTCATGATATTTCACTGAAATTAAAAATAAAATATTACTTGAACACCATTATTAAAAAAAAAAAACTAAGTCAAAAATTGTTGAAATTTCTCAATAAACTTTTAAAATAAGTACAATTGTATTACTATAAATATTTTTTCCCTAAAATACTTTCTTCTGTTAATTATCATATGACCCTCGTATTTTCATCACTTGTACTGTCAAATAAATCATTTTAATTTTTTAGGCGTTAAATAAAAATTATCCATTTAAACACATAAAATAACTAATTTATTAATTTTTTACGATGATTATAATTAAATAATAAACAAACAAAATTTTGTCCACCACTGCAAAAACACATTAAACCATAGACTTCCATTAAAATGAATGTAATTTATTTACAATTTTCAAACAAATTTCAATTATATTTTGTTTTTTTTTTTTTTTTTTTTGTTCAATTTGCCCCTCCGTTTTAAGGGCTGACAATACTAAATTATAGGAATTATTAAAATTTTGACAATTTCAGCCAAAAGCATAGTCAATGGTTTTTTTCGTTGAAAAATTCCACTCTAACTTTAATGGCCTCGAATCGTAATCTAAATTAGAAAAATTAATTATTTTTTTTTTATTTTCACTTTTTCAATAAAAATAATAGTATATTTAATTTGTGTAAAAACAAATTGTACTAAATTTTCACGTGAAATACATTATTGTGAAAAATCTTTTTTATTTAGAGTATAACAGTTTTTTTAACGTAATAAATTTTGGTAATTCACTTAAAAAATATCATTTTTTGATTTCCCTATTAGTGTGAATGAATATAGGTAATTAACAAAGGCTCAGAAAAAAAAGTTAGTAGAAAAATTTGTAAACGGTTTTGAATTCCACTGTACTATTTTTGTACTGATTTTAAGTAAAAAAATTATTATTATTTAGCAAACTTTTTTGCCATTTACATATTACAAATTACAGATTTTTCACAGAATATTTAAAAATTTTTGAAAACCGATTTGCTAAAATTAGCAAAAAAAAAATACTAATTTTAAAAAAGTGGATATTGAAGAAAATTTTATTTCTAATAATTACGACTTACAAACTTAAATTGCGTTTAAATGTTACATAGGTTAAAAAAAAGGCTTTGGAAGTGAAGATACTTTTCACAACCGACTCATGTCAAAAAATAGGACATCCACTTAAAATAGCACTAAACATTTTTTTAGTTCTATAAATCAGCCCTTAAAACAATTGAAATTTTAATTTGATCCAAAAAATTTACTAAAAATATTTTTCCAAACAAAAATTAGCAAATGAAAAAATATGAGAAATTCATTTGTTTTTACTTTTTTTTAGCCTTCGATTTTTTTTTATTTTTGTATAAAATATTTTTTGAAAAAAATAAATAAAATAAAATAATGTTGCTCGAAATAAAATAAAAAAAATGTTGCTCGAAAAAAATTTGTATATTCAAATTCGTAAGACAATTTAAAAATAAATTAGTAGCTTTAAAGTGTAACAAGTATATCTAAAATTAATTGAGTTAATTTGTGCATCTAAATTGAGTTTACAGTAATTTACTAAAATTTTGTAGCGCTTAATAATTTTTAATACTAATTTGGTTATACTAATATAAATAATGTTTAATAAATTTTTTTGCTGATTTTAGCAAACCTATTTTAAATTTCACTTTACAAAAAGTTTAATAAAATTTAGCAGCGGCTCCTAACTTTTCTACTAATTTCATTGTACTACACGTCAGCAGACATGTATGGCTAAGATTAGCAAAAAATACCGCTGGGCTCAAATTAGCAGAATTTCCCGTAATAACAGCAAAATTTTCAGTTGTCATTACAGACATTTTTTGGTGAGTGTGTACGGAAATGCAACACTGCTCTGAATCAGTGATTAGTTGGCGATGCTGATGCAAACCAACTGATGCATCAGCAATTTTTGTTTTCCAAGCCTGTTTTCCCCAAATTTATAAACACTGCAGGCAGCAAAAATTAATGCTGCTAGCAATAAAAAATTAATAGAACCGTTTATAGTTATTGGCAGCAATACATGCAAGTTGACGTGGCAGCATTTTGCTATTTAAATCAAATACCGGGTTATCCATTTAGTGGTTTCAAAACCGCCGGTCTGGGAAGATTATGATCTGAGCTGTTATTTATTTAGTGAAAGGTCATTTATTTAGTGAAAGGCCATTTACGAATATGGGTCGTTTAACAACCGTAGAACGTGTAATAATAGTTACAAAAGGGGTGGATCAAACGTGGCCACTTTTCGAGCATTACGAGGTGATTATGGTAGTCATAATCGACCTACTGTGCAAGGAATTGACAAGATTATAAAGAAATTTGAAGAGACTGGAAGCGTTATAGATGTGGTCAGGCCTGTGCATCATTGCAGTATGCGCACTGCCGAAAATATCGCTTCTGTTCTGAAAGTGTAGCGGATAACCCAAATTTGTCGATTTCATGGGGTTCTCAGCAATTTTGGCCCATCTTATGGCTCGTTATGGCGTATTTTGCATTTGGATTTGCACTTTCCATATAAAGTCCAACTAACGCAACAACAACGTTGTTAGATATGCTGATTGGGTACTAGAGCAACAGACTTTCAATTGGATACCAAGATCATGCGATTTGACACCGTTAGACAAAGACCGTGTTAGAAATGTGCGAAAAAGTGGTCGAAAGCTACTACAAAAGGATTAACTGCTGCAACCAATCTAGAGGCGGTCATTTAAATGACATTGTATTTCGTACGTAATGGCAAGGTCCAAGTATTATAATGAAATAAAAGTTTTATCGAAATCATATATTTATGTGTGTTTTATTTAACCTTACTTTTTAAACCGAAATATAGATAAACCAGTATATGGAAAAACATTTATTTAGGCCCTAAGCGAGGTGGCTTAATAAATTCTAAACTAAATACAAATTGCCAAAAAGTTTTGAAATTTCTTTAAAGAAATATTTGAAAAGTATTTCAAATTTCATAAAAATTTGGAAACCTTAATTTATTTTAGATTTTAATTAGCCAGTTCGCACTCACCCTTAAGTACATTTACGATCATCTGACAATTGCAGAGTTGCCAGCTGCAGCTTTTTCGAACGAGCTTGGCATGAGATGCAAAGCAGTGATGCATTTCCCAACAAAGCCAGACATTAACAAATAATAGGTAAAGTAATGTATAGCCATAGGGGCCGATGAAAAAAAATTATAAAATTTTCAGTGTCACCTAAAAGTAAAATCCAGAAAATCCAAAAGTATTCAGTTTTTCGAGTCATTATTTATTGTAATGCATTTTGTAACCAACTATCGGTAACTCATTACTGTACGTTAACATAACGTTAAAGGTTAAAAGTATACATTACAAAGTAATGCATTATTTAATCAACTATCGGTAACTTATTACTTCATGTTTCTAAATAATGCTAAATATAAGGAAAATGCATAGCAAAGTAATGCATTATGTATACAATTATCGGTAACTCATTTCCTTATTTTAAAAAATAATGATACAGGTAAGGAGTATATTACCAACACTTTCCCAATTTTTCAAAAACTTTTAAGAAAAAGTTGATTCTTTTGCATAAAAAACTTTGAGGCTTAAAAAAATGTACGAATAAAAATAATAAATTTAAAATTATAATTAGTTAATCATAATTAAAATCGAAATGTATTACAAGTGAAATGATGAATAATAGTTAATAATTATTTTTACACTTTTGTATACTCGTAAATAAAGAAAACAGCATATATTTCTGTATTCGTATATTCTATAAATTCAGGGCCGCTGGACTTGATTTTCATCCAATAAAATTATTTTATGATTAATTTATAAAAAGTTTAATATATATATGAAATTGTTTTATTATTATAATAATATGTTTCGTAAATATAATTTGCATAAATATCATAAATATCATATTTAAGTGTGCAAATTTTTAAGTGTAAAAACTGTTATCAAAAAAAATATTTTAGGCAGACTTTTCAAAATAAATTTTTTTTTGCCAAAACTTGTTTCTTTAATATTTGCTTAAAGGCCTTAAACAATATTAACTGCACACTTATTAGTTTATATACAGATAAGAAAATAAGTTTATGGTACAAGTGTTGATGAGAAATATATTTTATTGAATTATATTTCATATGTACATATATAAAATATATTCTATAGTAAATTGTTCGGGTTCTACGTGAAAAAAAAAATGTTATGTTCCATACAAAAAAAAATTATTTTTCACGAAAAATTTTATATAAAAGAATAATAATTTTCTAGTGAAAATGTGACAATTTGGATTTATTTGGGCAATTCACAACGGGTATTGTTTCGCTGTATCTGTTGTAGTGTTACATTACATTATTGTAAAATTTGATAAATGAAGCGGAGCCGAGAATACCGTTTTAAGCGACAATTTTTACAAAACCTGTTTTTTCCAGATTACCGTTAGAATAACTCTCTTTTATGACTTAAAAATGGAATTAGGCAAAATTATGCAGGATTTCGTTATCAAAATGCAATCTAAAGAAGTAAGGCAGTGGGATACACCTACAAGTTCTAAAACGTTTTTTTTTTTTTTTGATTTCTCAACAATTTTAATTTTGTCGCTTACAACGTTATTCGCGGCTCTGCTTCAATTGATAATTTATTTGATAATTTACACTTAAAAATCTGATGCAACTTTACAATTTCAATGTGCAACTTTACAATTTATTAAATGTTGTATTGTGTATCATAACATATGTCTTAAGTGAATGACAGTTTTTTTTTACTTTCGCTTTTATTTGTTTCTTCTTGTTTATAAATATTTTATTCTGCATCTTTACTATTTGCTTCTCTACCCCGTTCGTCTACAAACAAAAATTGCATGCAGATTGCATGTAGATTATCTTTAAACTTAGTTTTTTGCAGTTTGTAACCGGAAAACTGCTTTTGGAATTTGTTTTTTTTTTTTATTTGAATGGAGACCAAAATTATATGCAACGGAAAGTCCTAAATTGGCTCTTGTAATTTTTTATTTTGCGTTTTGAGACCATTAAGGTTTAAGTGAAACTTTTCCATGGGAAAATCAATTTACTATGTTTCAGATTTAAAATTTTTGTAAAATAAAATTTTTAAGTTTTGTCCCACATATTTATTTCGCTTGAAAATAGAAAAATAAAATAAAAATTTTTTCGTCAGCAAATTACTTTTTTTTTTAATTAATGACAGTATAACATTACTAAAATAGTACTTTATTAATTTGTACCATATACTTTTTTCCTCGCCTGTATTATTAGGCTTTGGAATCTGAGAACAAATTCATGCATTTTTTACTACAAGTAATTTATTTGATCAAAATAAAAATAATAAAAAGCAAAAACGAAATCGAAATTATTATAATGATTGAATGAAAATTTTGGTTTTAACTTGTTTTATCTTGTTTAAACCATTATCGCTTAAATATCTAACTTTTGTTTTGTTTTTAAATTCAATTAATATTAGCGAAAAAAAAAAAATAAAAACTTCCCCGTCACATAAATTAATTCAAATGTTCAAATCATGGTTGAACATGAAGGCGGCTTTACAAATAAATAAAATATTAATAATATGAATTTTGAAAATTCAATTATGATCAAAAGAAATGTTAATTGAAAAATTTAAAGAGACAAAAATATATATTCTTTGACAAATATATTTATGTATGGTTGCACGCACACACTTTAATGAGTAATATCGCTGTAGGAAACCTGGGGTCAAATGTCTACAAGTCACCACTTTTGTCGACTATTTTGGGTGACTTTTTGGTGACATGTCCACAAAGCGTTTATAGTTTTTACATTCCTTTTTTGCAGCTGCAAAGCTGTGCTTGTTCTTGATTTTTATACCCTCCACCATATATGGTGAGGGTATATATTAGAGTATTCAAAAAACCGGCCTTTTGGAAAAACCGGTTTCGGGTTTCTTCGAAAAATCGAATTTTTAAAAAACCGGTTTCGGTTTCGGTTTTGGCAGAAAAAACCGGTCAACCGGTTTTTTCGGTTTTTTTTATTTGAATAAAAAGCTTATATAATTTGTTAATTGCTTTAATTACAAACAAAAAAAAAAAAAGAAATTTAATACATAAAGTAATAAAAATAAAAAATACATTCTTTAAAAAAAAATATTTTATAATATTTTTTAATTGTATTTCATTTCAACATATCATTTATTAGTTTTAATATTTTTTAATATAATATCTAAAAAATTTATATTATAAAACTATATTCATATCAAATGAAAAGAAATCATTAAGTTTGTAAATTGGGTAAAATAAGTACGTTAATAATTTGAACGTTTAAAACGTTTGGCATTAAATAAGTTTTTTTAATATTACATTTTAAATATGTAAATAGAAAATCTATTTTTCACTTCTAAAATAATATTTTAGAAATAATATGCAATTTAAATGTTTCGTTTTAAGACGATTTTTTTGTTTGTTTTTGATAAAGCTAGAAGTGGAAAATACTCTTTCACTAATAGCAGATGTTGGGCAAATAGTCAAAAGACAATTATATAAATTTTCCAACTTTTCAGTTCTTTTGTCGCATTTATCAATTTATAAGGAATAATCATATAATGATGAATGATTTTGTACAGTCTCTTTTTTAGGATTTTGAATACTGTTTATTGTGTTATTTAGATCAGAAATTAAACTATTTGAATTTGGAATATCCAAAGTTAAGTCTTCATCGGAATCTATCAGACTATCTTCATAACCAAACGGTTATGAAGAGACCAAGTAACCCAGTTGGCGATGTAATTAAAAAAACCGGTTAACCGAACGAAAAAGACCGGTTTTCGGTTTCCTTCGAATTTACAAAATATT
This sequence comes from Eustalomyia histrio, assembly GCA_949748255.1. Lineage (NCBI taxonomy): Eukaryota > Metazoa > Arthropoda > Insecta > Diptera > Anthomyiidae > Eustalomyia > Eustalomyia histrio. Next base: position 203,423,718 of record OX456523.1, on the reverse strand, counting down.
CGAAACCGATCGGTTTTTAAAAAAAAAGAAACCGGTTGACCGGTTTTCGGTTTCGGTTTTTGAATACTCTAGTATATATCAGTTTGTCATTCCGTTTGTAATATGTCGAAATATAGGTTTAAGACCCCATAAAGTATATATATTCGTGATCCTTATGCAATTTTAAGTCGATTTAGCGATGTCCGTCTGTCTGTCTGTCTGTCTGTTGAAATCACGATCACGACGCGAAGACGCAAGCGGGGGTGCCTATTTTTACCCAGATTATTGAACATCCTCCCGAGCAGTTTGGTATTTAAAATGAGCAAAATCGGTCAAGCGGTTCAAAAGTTATGAGTGAAAATGTGAAGGTACCTCTAAATTTTCCATACAAATTTGTACAATTTTTCTGTATCTATTTTTTTCTCTGTTAAGTAAGTAAAAATGTTATTAAGTCTTCTTATTGTTCGATTACATTTATTGTCTTACATACTATGATAACTAAGTTAACGTAAAAATGAACAATGTTAAAGTCGCTAACAGAGCAGACCTCTGTAAATAACATTGATAAAACTAACAAAAGTTCGTTACATAAATTGACAAAACATATTCATATTACAGTTCATGCAAAATTTAGTATATACGTATATCATCTTCATCCCCTTTGGTGGAGGGTATTCAAAGATTCGGCACAGCCGAATTTAGCCCTTTTTTACTTGTTTTTAATAAAAATATAAAGAAAAATTATTTTTAAAGGTAAATATACAAATTTGAACAAAATATATTATTAGCAAAAGAAATTACAAAAAAACTTGTGAAAAAACAATCAATTTTGTATAAAAATAACAAGAAAGAGGCAACAATATTTAGTGAAAGTTTCAACTCTAGAAATTTTGTGAAGCCTGACGAAGATTTTACGGAGCCTGTTTATAATTTTGTGCAGTCTTTTGAAGATTTGTCTACTCCAAAGTTAAATTTGCACGAAAATTGAAATTTATAAAAAAAAATTTATTAATAAAATATCTAATTTAACAAAATAAATGCACCTGTTTAATCTTATTTCCTTCCTAGTGTGGAAATCAAGTAAAAAGTTCCAAAAGTGTAGACTAGAATTACTAAAATGTTTTAATGAATCTCTTGTTTCAAAGTCTACACCTAGTCAATAGTTGTGTAGATTCGCAATGACACGCACATGTTAAATGTCTACAGCAGAAAGCATTGGCTGGGGCATAATTAGAAGTACTGGTGACAAAGTCAATAGTGAATCAGTACAGTTTCACTAACGACATTTCCTACAGGGATTTAAGTTCTTACAAGGGAATCTGCCACGCTTACATTCTGATTTGGATAAAACTCGGAAAAGTGATAGAGCAAAATAATGTAAGGTTTACCAGTTCTTTTTTATGTGCCATTGCCGATGCTTAGGGGTTATAAAATTATGACAAAAATTGGTACTTTTTTCGTTTTAAAACATTTCTTCTAAAGGAACTGTACAAACAAAGTGGTAGTAATAATGGAAAAATATTTCCATTATTCAATTTTACTGTATTTGTTATTTATTTGATATTCGTGGAGTATTTTTATTTCTTATACCACAACATACCCTTATATGTGCTCATGTTTGTTACACTCACCAAAAAAAGTCTGTAATGGCAACTGAAAATTTTGCTGTTATTACGGGAAATTCTGCTAATTTGAGCCCAGCGGTATTTTTGCTAATCTTAGCAACACATGTCCGCTGACGTGTAGTACAATGAAATTAGTAGAAAAATTAGTAGCCGCTAGTAAATTTTAGTAGACTTTTTGTAAAGTGGAATTTAAAATCTGTTTGCTAAAATCAGCAAAAAAAAAAATGACTAAATACTATTAATATTAGTACAAAGTTTTAGATTTATTTTTTTTATCGAGCATCAACAATTTTGGTTATATTTTTTAAAAGATGTTTTATACAAAATGAAAAAAAAATAGAAGGCTTAAAAATCTTAAAAATTGTTAAAACTTAAACGAATTTATCATTTTGTTTTAATTTGGTAATTTCTGTTTTAAAAAATATTTTAGTCATTTTTTTTTTACTTCTAAGGTTAAATTTAATTGTTTTAAGGGCAGATTTAAAAAAAAAATCCTTTTAGTGCTATTTTAAGTGGGTGTCCTCTTTTTAGACATGAGTCGGTATCTTCACTTCCGATCCTTTTTTAATCCTATGTAACATTTTAGGGCAATTTAAGTTTGTATGTATAAGTTTAAATTATTAGAAATAACATTTCCATCAATATCGACTTTTTTAAAATTAGTAATTTTTTTTGCTAATTTTAGCAAATCGGTTTTCAAAAATTTGTAAAATGATTTCTGAAGTTAGCAACGAAAATTTGTAGATATTCTGTAAAAACTCTGTAATTTGTAAAATGTAAATAGCAAAAAGATTTGCTAAATAATAATTTTTTTACTAAAAACCAGTACAAAAATAGTAAATTGGGATTGAAAACCGTTTACGAATTTTTCTACTAACTTTTTTTTCTGAGTGTACTATCAAAAATATCTGACTGAGATCCAATTTTTAGCATACTAATCGAGTCAGAATGACTTTCAAAGTCGGTTTATCGATGTTTGTGTGTCCATGTTATCCTGGTAATAACAGGTGTCAAATATAAAATTATTTGTATGAAATTTGTTTAAAATCGATCAAAACCGTTGATATTTGGTTACAAATTGGTTTGTGAAGAAAATTGTACCATATGAACCCACCTTCCCGGTATTTGCTTAAATAAATGTTTTGTCAGTTTTGTTCAGATTTATCTCTATATTTTTAGCCCTGTAAATAAAACTTTTTAGACAACTTGACAATTCTTGCTATAAACATTTTCTCTGAACTGATAAATTTTGTGATGATATTTTTAAAAATTAAAAAATTTTCGACATGCTGCCAAGCAAAAATTTAAAAAAATGGGATTTTTCTACACTCTGAACATTAGAGATGGCACAAAAAAAATCTGAGATCAGCCATTGATTTGGATACTCTATTACATTTTGGTATTTTGTCCAAATAGGCATGTAAGCGTTAAGAAAATTTACTTGTTTGAGGTAAAATTCAACTACAAAAGTTTTTTTATTGGTTTTACAATTTTGTAGTAAAATTATCGATTGTCTGCTGGAAATGATACACTATGGACACAGCTACAATATTTTTTTAGCATGGTTGGCATTCAATACCTTTTCATAACAAGGCTAGTTATCTTCCACAGCCACTTTAAGACCGAAACGAAAATTTTAAAATGGCGATTACATTAAAGGCATGTTTCTTTTTGTATAACCGCGTTTATTGCGCTATTTTACAGGCTTAACTTTAAAATATCTTAAACTTCCGTTAAAATACTACCGAAACACCAATTTATAACGGTATTTTGCAGATATAACGAAATGTAACAGGTAATATGAAATAAATCCCCTGATATTAGAAGACAATTGGAATCGCAGTGTTAAAATTTCGTATCGGTATCGATCAGAGCGTGGCAAACAACTAGCGTTATAATAAAAAGGCAATGCTTACAAACCATGGTTTTTAGGTTTTCTTTAAATTTTGTTTTATTTAAGAAAAACAACCCAGCAAAACCACACATAACCAAATAATGGGTAAAGTAATGTATAGCCATAGGGGCCGATGGATTACTTTACACCTTACTTCATTGATGAATTTTACAGGCGATGGTCCTCAAAGTAATGTATATAGCCATTACTTTAGAGGTGATAATGTAAGGGGTTACTTATTGGTTACGACAATGAAAAAAAGTAATGTGTCTAATGTGTTAAAAAAGAGGAATTTTTATTAAAAAAATTATTACAAATATTTTATTTAAAATATTTGTAATTAAAAACAATGTGGTCAAGATGGGAATCGAACCAGGGAAATCTGGTTGCCAGCCAAGAACTCTACCCACTGAGCTATCGGCGCATCTGGTATTTGACTGCTTTAAACTTAAATGAATTGTTGCGCTTCGTTTTTTCGCTAGTGTTGTCAAAACAAACATACATTACCCTTTTGCTTACAAAAAACACAAAGTAATATATCCAAAAATAGATTTTCAAAAAATATTTCAATTATAACTTTACATTTATAAATCATTTGTTGCGTAATCAATAATCAGTAACTTTTTACTTTATACTTGCAAATAATGAAAAAGGTAACGAGCTATCATTACAAGGTAACGCATGAGAATATCACACCCATTACCAAAGTTTTGCTGGGAAATATAGAAAAATACTAAATAAGTAATTTAGTCTAATTAAAAATTAAGGAACTTATTTTTCATTAGAGCAGAATAACACAGAAAATATTAGTGTAACATTAGTGAAATTTGGTAAGCAGAAGTAAGGACACGCCTATAAAAACAACAAACATTTACTTTTAAAACCCAAATTGCTTTTGGTATAGGTAATGACTTTTCTCGATTTTTTTCGAGCTTTGTCAGAGATCGCTTTATGCGTGTTCTATAAATGAGATCTCACACGACAAGTTTCAGCTGAATTCAGGGGTACCACCTTTTTGATCAAACTTTTATCCCTACCTACTCTTTCGCAGATGAATAAAGCCTAGTGTCATAAAAGCTTTAACGAAATTGCGTTTCTTAAAATAATGCACGATATTTCATTCTATCGTAATTTTTTGTGTTAACTTAAATTTATTAATGTAAAAACACAATATATTTTTTTAATACTTCAAATTTTTAGTTGTAAATACTTTTTTTTAAATACTTTTTTAAAATTTGTATTGTTTTATTTTCAGAGAATCTTTACCACGATTAGATAATTATAGAATATCGAAAAGAGATAAAAAGAGACCCTCAATTGGACAACTTCATTGCGAGGCAGTACAGGAAGAGGTAATAAATATTTATAAGTTCTTTCTAGATAATAGTAGTTAAATAAAACATTTCATAATTATTTATTATAGTCATAGTTAATTCCTTATACTTGAAATTGTGTCACATTCCAAAGAACCCTTGAAATGTATACGTTTTTTTTAAGGGGTTACACCCATATACATAGGTAAACAGATAATGATGAGAATTATTGTTGGTATAAATATATATATATTTTATTATTGAATTATGTTAAGATTAAATTATGGAACATTTAAAAATGTACAAACAAAAAATTTTTTATTTAAATTTTTTTAAAATGACGGACTTAGAGGGACTTCTATGGAATATTAAATTGAGTAAAGTCAGAAAATTAATTGGTTTAATTGACTAAAGCTCATTTTAGTATAAAAAAATTTTAGGAATACAAATCTTTAAAATTGAAAAATTTTAAATAATACTAATACTTTTAAAAATAAAATTTTTATGTTTACAATAAAATATTTTTTTCTCTATTTTGATATATGCGTATTGCTAGAGATATAATTTTTTGTTATCACAATTTCAAAAATAATAAAATAACAACAAAATACAAGTTTTGTCTCCAGTTTCCTTTACATAGGTATTAGGCCTTTACTAAAAATAATATATATCTACAAATATTAGATATATAACAAACACTTCAAAATATTTTCAATACAAATATTTATGTCTACTATAAAGATTAACACTCCCTAGTTTTATGAAAGTACGTAATTAACCAAAGATTCCACGTTTTTCTTTTTAAGGGGAGATCCTGATTAAGAGCCTTCAAGAAATTTTGTTTTATAAAAATGTTGTTTTACATAAATCGATACAGTATACAAAAATTTCAGATAGAAATTTCAAATACTTATTACTTTATGTTTTAAAATAATACTTAAAATAAGGAGTATACATTACAAAATAATGTATTATTTTAACAACCTTACCGATGGTCATTATTGTATGATTTTAAATAATGCTGAGGTTAAGAAAAGTGCATTCGGAAGTAATGCATTATGTATCCAATTATCGGCAACTTATTACACTATGTTGAAAAATAATGATACAGGTAAGGAGTATACATTACAAGGTATCAGTTTATCGCACCCATTAGTTATTTTCAAGGTAAATACTTTTGCAGCCTTTTTACCTGCACATAGAGGGGTACTATTAATATTTCGGGAACTGGCAAGACTAATATAAATAGCTATAATCTGGCAACACCATAATAAAGTTTGACATTTTTTTAGCATAAACGTGCTATTTGTTTTGTTTACAGTGAGTTAAGAAAATCAATTTGGCGAAAAATGGAAATTTGAAGAAAACGTTTTCGTTGGATTATTTTTCACTACTTTCTCAACAAGAATGTGTCGCTGAACTTAGTTCTTTGTGTGGCGATAAAGCACCATCAAAAACCACAATCGTGGTAGTAGTTCGGTCGCCGATAAATTCCGAAGCAAATTGTCGCCTGTTTTTTTTTTAATTTAATAGTAAATCATTTCACTTCCTTACAATATATTAATTAACTTTCAATTAGATTACAAATTTTAAGTGCAATGAATAAAAAAGAATAAAAAAATACATATTAATACACATGTTAAGTAAAAAAAGAAAAACAAAATTATATCAGACGCATTTCGATATTATCCAGGAGATACTCTTTCAATCTATTTTTAAATATAGAAATTGTTAAACACTCTTTTTAAAAATTCAGGTAAATTATTAAACTCCAAACTACCGATATATTTAATTTTTTGCTTGGTCATTTCCAGTCGACATCTTGAAACCCATAAGTTGGAGTTGTTCTAGTATTGAAGACATTTTGATTTCTTGTAAAACTTAAGGTATGATGACCCATGTTACAGGTTGGTTGAAAAGTTCCTGCGCTCACCAAGAGATGGCACTGCTAGCTCCAAACTTTTTTTTTCTCAAGTTGGTATAATAACTGTCCTGAGAACACATGCAAAGTTGCAAGTCATTCTGTCAATTCTTTCTTTGTTTACAAGCCATTTGAAGTTGACGTGTCATTAATTTTTTTTTAATATGGAAAAAATTTAATATCGTGCAGTCATTAGATTCTTTGTTTTGAAGGGTTTTAAAGCAAAGGAAATTTATGAACAATTGTTAGAAATGTATGAGTCCTCACCTTCAAAACGCACCGTTGAATTTTGAGCTGGTGAATTTAAACGTGGTCGTACCAGCCTTAAAGACGATCTACGCGATGGACGACCAAAAACTGCAACCACAGCAGAAATCATTGAGCAGGTCCATAATATGGTTAGTGAAGATCAAAGTTTGACTAAGCGTGAAATTGCTAATGCCATAGGCATCTCAGACGAACGAGTACTCCATATTTTACATGAAGAATTACGTATGAAAAAACTGTTTGGAAAGTTAGTGCCGCACACATTAACAATTCAACAAAAACTGGATCGAAAACAAATTTCTCAGCGTAATTTGGAGCATTTTAAGCCGAATAAAACCGACTTTTATCTACCACCATGATCCTAAATTGAAACAAGAACGTTTACAGTGGACTGAAGCTGGTTGTTCAGCTCCAAAGCAGGTGAAGTCACAACGATCAGCAAAGAAGGTTATGGCATCAGTTTTTTGGGATGCAAAAGGTATTTTGTTGATTGATTATCTTCAGAAAGGTAAAACAGTCAACTCTGAGTATTATTGCAGCCTTTTGGATCAGCTGGATGAAAAAATTCGTGAGAAAAGACCTGGTTTAAAGAAGAAAAAAATCATTTTTCATCAAGACAATGCACCTGCTCACAAAAGTGTTTTGACGATGGCTAAATTCAAAGAATTAAAGTACGAATTGCTTGAACATCCACCGTATTCACCAGATTTGGCTCCCTGTGATTACTATCTCTTCAGAAATCTCAAACAATTTCTTCGAGGAAAGCATTTTTCGTCGAATGAAGAGGCCATAGCAGCCGTAGTGCAGAGCTTTTGGAAAGCCATTATAAGGATGGGATAAAATTATTGGAAGATCATTGGAAGAAGTGTATTAAGCTTCTAGGAGATTATATTGAATAAAAAAATATATTTCGTAACAAAAACAGTATTCTTTCATTTCCAGCGCAGGAACTTTTCAACCAACCTGTATGTACTACCTTGTAAACATACAGCAACAAGTACATTTTATATAATCCATAAATAGGTAGCACCTTTTTCGCAATATGCTTATACAATGACACTGAAGGAAATAATTGTGGAAGATTGTAAACTACTTTTACAGATTTATTTTGAATTACTTGTAAAGATTTAAACTCAGCATTCCTTCTATATCCATAGATAAGTGTTATATAATTGAGGTGACTCTGAACAAATGATTGAAATATGATAAATTTAGTTTCTCTACTCAGCTTATACTTTAATTTACATAAAATTCCGAGTGCAGGTGATATCTTAGACCTCACAGCTCCTAAATACTTAACAGTTTCAACTTCTACAATTTCTTTTCCATCCACAAAAATTATGCTTCTATCACGGGTACGATTTAGTTGAGGTTTAAATTTTACAAGTTTAGTTTTGTTAGGATTTATCACCAATTTGTTCAATCTGGAAAATTCTGAAATTAAAGAAGCATCTCGTTCAGCAAACGTTTTGAAAACTAGCTCCTCTTTATATGGATAAAGAATGCACAAATCATCCGCATACATAAAAATTTTTCGATGCAAGCCAAGGTTGTTTATATCATTCACATATATGTATATTAAATAGTAACGGCCCCAAAACACTACCTTGAGGTACTCCATACTCCACATTACCCATCAAACTTTTACTACAGTTTATTTGAACATACTGCTGACGATTTTCCAAATAGCTTTTGAAAAAGCTAATTCTTTTCCTCTCACTCCATAAAAACTTAGCTTTTTAACCATTTTTTTATGATCTACAAGATCAAATGCTTTAGTAAAATCGTAAAAAATGCCACCAACTCCAGAATACCCTTTATCTAAGCCATCCCAAATATAATTGAACACATTTAGTACAGCTTCATCTGTTCCACATCCTTTTCTAAATCTATATTGACTTGAGGAAATTAGCTCTTCTTCTTCCAAAAATGTTGATAACTGGGTATGCAAAAGTTTCCCATATGTTTTATCAATTACAGATAAAACAGAAATTGGTCTAAATTTATCAATTGTATGAGAACTTAATTCCTTAGGAATTGGTATTATTTTATGAGTTTTAAGCGAATCAGGATATATTGAACTTGCTATTGCAGAATTAAAAATTTCAGATAACAAAGATGACAGCACATCTTCGGCCGAATGGGCCATGTGGCCACTGTTCTGCTTGAGCAACGTACGACGGTCAATTCTGAGTGGTACACGACCATTTGTTTGCCGGAAGTCTTCGGAGAAATTCGTAAAACCAACCGCCGAAGATGAATCATTCTCCATAATGACAATGCGAGCTCTCACACATCTCGCCAAACAGGTGCATTTTTGAGCAGTTAAAACATCTAATTGATGACTCATCCTCTATACAGTCCTGATTTGGCATCCAATGACTTCTTGTTCCCGAATATCAAAGGTAAAATGCGTGGTTAAAGATTTACTAGGGCAAAAGAAGCAGTTGAAGCGTTTAAAAACCATGTTTTGGAGGCGTCCAAGAGGAATGGAAAAACTTATATGACAAATGGTTTGAACGAATGAAAAAGTGTATTGATCATCAAAAAAAAAAAAAAAAACAATAGCCAATTTCATTTAAAAAAGTTTATTACTTTTATGTGATATTCCAGAAATATTAATAGTACCCCTCTATCTGTGTTTTAACTCGCATTTTTGTAGATTTTAACGATACATTTTTTGAGTATATTTTTGCACTGAATGTGTATTACATTTGTCCCTTCTATCAAATATCAAAATTTTATTAAGTTCTACACGAGTTAGTGTAATTTCCTTTAAAGCAATAAATGCTTAATCATGCATGATTTATTTAGACATTGCGTATACGTCATGTGTTACAATTTGAATATTTACGTTAAATAACATTTAATTTACAAATAATTCTTAGAAAAAAAAAAGTGTGAAAAATTAACATTAATTAGACGGGGTATGTAGATTTAAAATAAAAATAATTTATCATTGTTGAAAACTTTTTACAATTAGCAAAAAATTTAAAAAACTACACAAAAATTACAATTTATAGTTATAACAAAACTGAGTTACTAATTTTTAATTCCCGGGGTAAGGTGGATAAATTTATTCTGAACTTTAAGGCCTACATATATTTAAATTGACAAACGGGTTAAAATTGAACTTAATTTAGACTTAGTTTAGTCAATTCGCACCCACCCTTTGTTAAATTTTTTTGTTACCAGTAGAATATTTATAAAACCATAAATTGATAATAAAAATTCACTTAAATATAATACAAAGACTAACAATAAGCTAGAGACTGATAGTAAAGAGTACTTCTTAATTGAAATAACAATAGACACCTTCAATGGTCATTGTAATTTAGTAAAATTTCAAATATAATTTCATAAAAAAGAACGATATCATTGACATTGATTTATCACGTAAATGTCAATGATATTAAGTGAAGTGTGGTAAACATATATACGTTCTAAAAAAAAACAATGAAAATGAAAATTCTTTTCGATGATAAATTTTGGTTTTATGAAACAAACATATTTGTGATTTTCAATTTTGTTCAAGTGCTATTCATGTCATAAAAATGTCATCGATTTAATAATGACTGACAAACACTTGAGTATTTTATTACAAAAATATGCATGTATTTTTTAATCAAAACTTTTAACTTTATACATAAAAAAAATTTAAAGCATTTTGTGACGTTTTTTTTTTTTTATTACTAACTTGTCCGAAAAAATTAAACACGAACAGAAAATGAAACATTGTTTTATAATTTCCCAGCAAAACTTGCTTTAACCAGGTACTTGAAAATTGAATAAGATGACAAAAATTGTATAATAAGTACTTACACTTTGGTCAAATAACACATTATTTTAACATGGGGGTGTCAATAAGGGATAAAATAAATATATACTTGTAATGAGTACTCCATTGTGTAGCATCTTCAGGAAATATAATTTTATTATTTTATCAAGCTCAATAAAAATAAGTTATTAATAATGATAACATAATAATGATAATTATAATTATAATAACACTAATAATAATAACAACAATAATAATAATAATAACAATAATAGTAATAATAATAATAATTTATTTTTTGCGGGTTGGGAGGGGAGATGCATTTTACGCATCCCTGCGTAACTGTAACCTGTGGACTCCTCAAAAGCCTACGAACTAAACCCCCCCCCCCCCCCCTCTACAACAACAATAATAATAATAAAATATTTGAAATACCAACAAAAAAAAAGAAAACTAAAAGAATATTTTATAAGTTCGCAATGAATATGAATTAATTAAAAAATAATTATGTATTTAAATGAACTCAAATTATTTAACAACTTTAAACAAATATCTTACATCCTACAGATAAGCCAAATGGCTTCGTGGGATTAGAAATAATTTAAACTTGTATTAAATGGTTTTAATAAAAATTGAGGAAAAAAAATAATAATAATAACAATAATAATAATAATAATAATAATACTAATATTAATAATAATAACAATAACAATAAAAATAATACTAATATTAATAATAATAATAATAGATGAGCGCCCCGGTAGGCTAGTTGGTAGCGTGCTAGCTTATCAGTGCGGGGGTCGTGGGTTCAATTCCCACCAGAGGCTCTGGTCTGTTTTCGCTACAACGAGCCGAAGGCCTTTGTTGCTAGTGCTCGGTTAGGGTATTAACATATAATTTGTAATTATATGATTAATAAATAAAATAAAAATAAAAAATAATAATAGATAAAAAATATGTACGCCCTTCTTTTTCTTTCCCAGCAAAACTTTGGCAATGAGCGCGATATTCTCATGCGTTACCTTGTAATGATAGCTCGTTACTTTTTTCATTATTTGCAAGCATAATAAGTTACTCATTATTGATTACGTAATATATGATTTATAAATGTAAAGTAATAATTGAAATATTTTTGAAAATCTATTTTTATATACATTACTTTGTGTTTTTTTGTAAGCAAAAGGGTAATGTATGTTTGTTTTGATAACACTAGCGAAACAACGAAGCGCAACAATTCATTTAAGTTTAAAGCAATCAAATACTATATGCGTCGATAGTTCAGTGGGTAGAGTTCTTGGCTGGCAACCAGATTTCCCTGGTTCGATTCCCATCTTGATCCCATAATTTTTAATTACAAATATTTTATTTAAAATATTTGTAATTAAAAATTATGGGATCAAGATGGGAATTATTTAAAATATTTGTAATTAAAAATTATGGGATCAAGATGGGAATCGAACCAGGGAAATCTGGTTGCCAGCCAAGAACTCTACCCACTGAGCTATCGACGCATATAGTATTTGATTGCTTTAAACTTAAATGAATTGTTGCGCTTCGTTTTTTCGCTAGTGTTATCAAAACAAACATACATTACCCTTTTGCTTACAAAAAAACACAAAGTAATGTATCTAAAAATAGATTTTCAAAAATATTTCAATTATTACTTTACATTTATAAACCATATATTACGTAATCAATAATAAATATTCCTCTTTTTTAAAAATATATTTTTAGACACATTACTTTTTCCATTCTCCTAACCATATAAGTAACCCTGTAAAATTCATCGCCTGTAAAATTCATCAATGAAGTAAGGTGTAAAGTAATCCATCGGCCCCTATGGCTATACATTGCTTTACCCATTATTTGGTAATGTGTGGTTTTGCTGGGTAGCTCAGTGGGTAGAGTTCTCGGCTGGCAGCCAGAGTAATAATTGTAATAATTTTTTTTTGATAAAATTTTTTTTTTATGCAAATCTATTTTAATACAATTTATTTTTTCCCATCCTCGTAAACATATAAGTAACCACTTACTTTATCACCTATTAAGTAAAGGGTCCATACATTACTTTGAGGCTCATCGCCTGTAAAATTCATCAATGAAGTAAGGTGTAAAGTAATGCATCGACGCCTATGGCTATGCATTACTTTACACATTATTTGGTAATGTGTGGTCTTGCTGGGTGTTTAAACATAAAGCAATAAATTTACACGAGAATCTCGTACCATCTAATAGTAAATAGTTACGAGTATATAATTCAATACCATAAGATCATTATTTGTATCCTTTTAATCAGTTATTAATTGACACAATGTCAGCAACACATTATTTTATGTAGTAATATATATCAATATTGGTAACTCATTATTTCATAACTTTCAAATAAGTAGTGATATATCACAATATTTGTAAAGTATTACTTTATTTTTCAAATGATATCTTTTATCACTTAATACCCAAAATAGCTCCAATCCTTTACCAAGATTTTGTTGGGTTATTTATCATAATCTAGTTAGTAATTTATAAATTTTGCATGTTTAGTTATTACTCCTAATTAACCGTAGCTGGAGGTATTACGTATTGTTTTAAAATTAATTAAAACAAAATTTTATTTTCTATAATATTTTTCGCATTTATGATTGTAATCATTTAATGTTTTGTCATAAAAATATACTGCACTACTATATTTAGACTGTACAAAAACTAGATAGTTTTTGGCTCTTACTACGAGGGCGAATCAATAAGTACGTGACTTTTAGAACTTCCCTCGTAGTTATATGAAATGCAATACTGCTCCCATCAAGTATCACCCTTTAATAGACTACTGACAAATTTTGAACAAGTTCCATCATTTACTTTGCGTTTAACAGCAAGAAATATGCATTTGTTTGATCAATGATTTCATCGTTGGATCTGAATCTCTTTCCACCGAGCAATTTCTTTAGGTTTGGAAATAGGAAATAGTTACTGGGGGCTAAATCCGGAGAATAAGGCGAATGGGGGGGCAATTTGTAGTCATGGATTTTTGCCATGGAAAATAAGCTGTCACACGATTCAGTTGGTGGTCCGATCGGCCAACATCATATCGTGAATTTTTTCAATAGTTTTGGGTATAGAGACCTCAACTGGGCGTCCAGAACGTTCGGCATCTTCCTTGCTTGTAAGGTCACAACGAATGTAAGTAAGCCACTTTTTAACCATGGTGCAGAGCCCTCATAGTATTTATCAAGCTTTTCCTTGGTTTGATTGACGTTTTTTTCGCAAAAAATAATGTTTAATGAGCACTCGAAATTCACTTTTTTCCATTTAAAAAAAAAGGCACCAGGTTTTATGTTTTGAGCAGCTGTTAAACGCAAAGTAAATGACGGAACTTGCTCGAAATTTGACAGTAGTCTATTAAGAGGTGGTACTTGGGAGCAGTGTTTCGTATAAATATGACGGAAGTTCGAAAAGTCACGGACATATTGATTAGCCCTCGTATTTCTTCCTACACTCAGTGAAAAAGCTTCACAGATTTTCCTCCAAGGTAAAAATTCATAAATATGCATGTTAATGACAAGTTTATTCATAGAGGGTGGAGCAAACAGCATTATCTGATTTTATTTCGCTATAACTTTTGTTTAAAGTAAAAGTGAAACCCCATTTGAACTGATTATGTTTACTCGCGCTTATTAAATTTGTGTTAATTATGTATTTGTGGATAAATGGCCGACGTCAGCGTAGATGCTGTTTTCATTACATTTTGCATAACTGTGCGCAGGATTTTTGGTAAGATCGGCTGTGCAAGCCAAATCACCGAAACGCTTGCATTATGACAAGTGGCCCAGTTCTGTTGGAACCACATGTCCTCCAAATGCAGATCGTCAACTTCCCGTAAAAAAATTAAGTCAGCATGGCTGTATAGCTGTCGCCGCGGCGACAGCTATCAAAACAAACACTTTCCAATAGGGTGAAATACTTATTGTTCCACCTTGTTTTTATGAAATTTTTCTTAAATATGATAAAGAATTTTTAAAAATTATTAAATAAGATTTATGAAATATTTCATCCTATTTATAAAGAAGTTTCTGTATATTTATGAAAAAGTTTCAACAATTTTTTAATATTTAGTGAAGAAACAGAACAAAAACGTGCCGTATTTTTTCATTCAAATTGACAATTGCAATACGTCGAGCGTTGAAGATGTAAGATAGAATGTATTTTATTTTCACAACCATTTTTTGTCTTATTCTGTAATTTTTTTGTTTCTTTAAGCAGAGTTGGCTCATTTTAAAAATATTGATAAACAAAAAAGATATTGCGAATAAATATAGCAAATATATTTTGTGGCTCTCATGTGATCCAAGTGTACCAAGCAACTTTTTATGTTCGGTCCCTAAACTTTTATTTAAATAATTAAATTTTTTTAATTATTTTTATAAGATTTAAAAAACCATTGTATTTTTGGTAAGCTAAAGAGTTACTGAGAATGAACAGATTTCTGCTGCATTCATTGCAGCAGGCTGAAAAATTGTTCACAGAGTGTACTTAGGCCGAGTTTTTAGGATGTAGATTTTCTTTAAACTCAATTTATCGCAGTTTGTAACTTTAATACTGATTTTTAAATTTGTTTTACTTTATTTTATTTCAATGAAGACCACAATTTTATGTAACGAAAAATTGTTCTGACAAAATTATGTTAAGAAACATGGAAATGGCAGACAAAATTCGTTTTCGATTTAACTAAACCAAGTTTAACTCACATCCCAAAAACTCGGCCTTAATATTCAAAATTCCAAACGATAATCAAGTTATTACGCTTTTATAGATGAAAGACATAATAAAGTTTTCTCATTTTTATTTGCAAACTAAGAATTTATTAATAGCTGAACGAAAATGTTCGTTTTTATAAATAATATTTATAATATTTAGCGTATGAGTAACCTTGAATTGTTTATTACTTATTCGTCATAGTATTTTCTTTCCTAATGTTGTATAAAAATTTAGAATTTAAATTATTTCTTTACGGTTATTTCCTGTTTAAATGTGATAAATAAGAATTCTATCAACATAATTTTATTTACATTTTTTTTTTGTTTTGTAAATATAAATTTAAGATTTTTTTGGATTTACCTTGATGTACTCGCAATTAGTCTATTCTTTATTTTTCATTTACTTAATAGTGTCTTCAAAAGAAATTTTATATTACAATGGTTTAATAAAAGTGTTAATTAAATTTGTTTTAATGCAACACCTTAAAACTTGCTAATTAACTATTTTTTGTCGTATAACAATACTTTTTTTATTTATTTTTTAAAGGGTATTAATATTTATTGAATATATTAATACATTTTTAAACAAAACAAAAGTAGATTGATTGTATTTGCATACACTCAGGGAATTATGTAGGCAAAAATTATAGTTATTTAACTGAAAAGGCGATAACAATATTTTCTAACAAAAATTACTTAAAATGTAGTAATTTTTAACGATTTACCATGCCAAATAATTTTTTTAATGGGCAATTTGAAAAAAAAATATCCAGAACTTCATATTTGTTTTTTTTTATTTTTTAAAAAAAGGGTAAAATGTTTTTTTATCGATTCAAAAAGTTTTAGAGTGTTACATGGCTTCGTCTTGAAGAAGATATTCGTTTACACGAATATTGTCTATCTCAAATATTAATTTAAAATTCAAATATTTGTTACACGAGTATCACCACAATCTTAGCTGCTGGTAACAGCTTCATGGGAAGTGTTCAAGCATTTAATGTGTTTAGGCTTTGAAATCACGCGGGTAATTTGTTGCTGTCCTGCAAATCATCCGATTTCAAGTTTTTCGGCGTGATTTTAATTTTTGAAATCACGAGGAAACAGCAGATTTCTTTTGATTAAATTATATTTTTAATAAAAACATTTTCAAGAAAATTTCAATGCTGGGAACTACAATATTGACAGTAATTGCTTTAAAAATGAGTGTGTTAAGAAGCGTTTCCGAGCAATTTATTTTTAAATTTATAACTAAGTGATTCCTAACCGTGGTTTGACCGCTTTAAAATCACGTGATTTTAAAAATATTTACGTGCAAGACACCTTTTCAGTGATTTAAAATCACTTTGGCGATAAGTGATTTTAAAGACAGGCCTGATAATTGTCTAACAAATAAAACAAAATTCTTCCTTTGGGTTATTTTTAATTAAAACATAATTTAAATTCAATAAAAATATGCAAATGTAGGCAATAAAATGCAAAATTTGCATTTAAATCATTAAATATGCACTTAAAAAGCAAATTTGTAAAATATGCATTTATAACAAAATATGCAACAACAAACCGATGCCAATTTTCTTTACATCGGAGAACTTTTTAGTCTAAATCATTTTTGCGCTATTGAGTGAAATTCGCTGCCGTTTTCATGACTATTTACTATTATTAAAAAATATATTTTTTCTATGAGCGTGCTAGCTTATCAGTCATGCGTTCGATTCCCACCAGAGGCTCTGGTCTGTTTTCGCTACAACGAGCCGATGGCCTTTGTTGCCAGTGCTCGGTTAGGGTATTAGGATATAATTTGTAATTATATGATAAATATAATTTAAAAAAAAATTAAAATAAAATATTTTTTCTATGATAAGAATTTGGCTATTCTTATAATTTTCCAAATTCAATTAGTGCTAAATTTTTCAATATTTAACCACGCCTACTTTGCCTATTTTACCCACTTTATATGGCTTTCTTATAAAAGAACTTATTTTAAAAGCTAAGACTTCAATCCTTCTTTTTATTCAAAACCAAAGTGTTTCAGTCATATTCAATATTTTTGTTATTATTTTAAAAATTTGCTCTCGTTTCTTAAAAAAAATATTCTCGCTTCTAAACCGTGCTTCGTATGCGAAAAATTGATTTACAAAATATTTAAAAAATTTTTATATTTTGTTTAGATTTGTTTGAATCCCATAAAAATGCTAATGTAATCAGTAAAAACGAAGTGCAAGGTCAAAAAGGATTTGTTTAACCCTTTAACCACTGGAGTCGAAATACGAGGTATTTTGTTGTGAAATTTTGGTTATAGTATAATTTTGGACTAAAAAGCACGAATGTGAAGTCCATTTGTGAAAAAAAATTAACCTGAAAGCGCCAGGTGGAAAAAATGAAAGACAACCTGAAGACAAAAAGCTCGACTCAAACAAAAATATTTGTTTCACAAATCAAACGCGCAACAAATTATCAAAATACAGCTTGAAGCTACTTTTCAAAAAAATTTCGAGTCGATTGAGCTGTTGGAAAGTATGTTTTTTTTAGTTTTAATTTTGCACCAAAATCATAAATAATTTTCGTGTCTGTTTTGACAAAAATCTTGACAGAAATGGGTGTATCTATCAAACAATTCAACTGAGCGTGTTCAAACCGGCACTGTTTGAAAGGTAAATTCAAACAGACAAAAATGTCGTTGGCGATTATTGCACCAAAATTATTGCTTTGGATATAATTGGACTTTTGTGATGACCTTCTGTAGACGGTCTTAGTGGTTAAAGGGTTAAACACAAACGTGCAAAAACAGGTTAAGTTTATTTTTTGTTTACCGTGTTATTTCGAAATCGTGTAAAAAAAATACCGTGCAAAAACAAAATTAGATGTATATTTCAGTCTAAATTAAATACAAAAATTTATTGCTTTCCGAGAATTTCAAAAAGGAGAAGAATAGTAATTTACTGGTACTCTAAATACAAAAAGAATTTCCCAGCATTGAAAAAAAATATTTCTTATTATTTATATATTTTAATTTTGTTAGAAATTCTAAAGATATTAATTTGATTTGTTATACATACAAAATTTATTTAAATTCAAAAAAAGAAATCGAATTTGAATTTAAAAAATATTTTTATTTGTTCCAAACTTGCTGCAAATTTTCAAAAGCACATATGGGTCATTTGCGAGAAGACCGGCATAACTCAAAAATCGCGATTTTCGAGTTAATGATGCAGAAATGTGAGTGACACTATAATCTAAAACATTTCAAAAAAAAAAACGTTATGCATATCTATTTCTCTCATTAAATGACGACCAAAAGTAATTTGTATATTTCTCAGCAGTTAGGCTAAATTCAGAGTATTCAAAAACCGAAACCGGTCAACCGGTTTCTTTTTTTTTCAAAAACCGATCGGTTTCGAATATTTTGTAAATTCGAAGAAAACCGAAAAACGGTCTTTTTTGTTCGGTTGACCGGTTTTTTTTAATTACATCACCAACTGGCTTACTTGGTCTCTTTTAATTTTCCGAACACTTTTATAATCGTTTGTTGGTTATGCAGATTTGGATGTAAGTCTGATAGATTCCGATGTAGACCTAACTTTGGATATTTCAAATTCAAATAGTTTAATTTCTGATCTAAGTACACAATAAGCAGTATTCAAAATCCTAAAAAAGAGACTGTACAAAATCATTCATCATTATATGATGATTTCATATATCTTGATAAATGCGACAAAAGAACTGAAAAGTTGGAAAATTTATATCATTCTCTTTTGACTATTTGTCCAACATCTACTATTAGTGAAAGAGTATTTTCCACTTCTAGCTTTATCAAAAGCAAACAAAAAATCGTCTTAAAACGAAACATTTAAATTGAATATTATTTCTAAAATATTATTTTAGAAGTGAAAAATAGATTTTCTTTTTACATATTTAAAATGTAATATAAAAAAAATTATTTAATGAAAAACGTTTTAAACGTTCAAATTACTAACGTACCTAATTTTACCAATTTACAAACTTTATGACCTCTATTCATTTGATATGCATATAGTTTTATAATTATTTTAGTTTTCTTCGATCTTCTCTATTCATATAATATTCCTTATTGAGCTTAAGATCCTTTATTTATAAAACATGTAATTATAAATATTTATTTATCCCAATATTTCGTCACATTGGGTGACTTCTTCAGGGGAAATTGTCTTTTTTTTCCCCCCCCCCCCTGAAGAAGTCACCCAATGTGGTGACGAAATATTGGGATAAATAAATATTTATAATTACATTTTTTATAAATAAAGGATCTTAAGCTCAATAAGGAATATTATACATATAGTTTTATAATATTAATTTTAAAGATATTATATTAAAAAATATTAAAACCAATAAATAAAATGTTAAAATGAAATACAATAAAAAATATTATAAAATATTTTTTTTCAAAGAATGTATTTTTTATTTTTATTACTTTATATATTAAATTTCTTTTTTTTTGTTTATAATTAAAACAATTAAAAAATTATATAAGTTTTTTATTCAAATTAAAAAAACAACCGAAAAAACCGGTTGACCTGTTTTTTCTGCAAAAACCGAAACCGGTTTTTTTAAATTCAATTTTTCGAAGAAAACCGAAACCGGTTTTTCCAAAAGGCCGGTTTTTTGATACTCTAGCTAAATTAAAAACTTTTTTAAATTATGCCGGTCTTCTCGCAAATAAGCGATATGTTATTATTCCAAAAGCACTTTAATAATTGTTTTCCAGAGCTCTGAAGTTTTAAAAAAGAAACGGCCAAGCCCAGCACGGTGTTATCATTTTAGGGATGGCAAAGCACTTTGCCGTTCATATTTTTCTGGGTAGTTACGTGAACTTTTAATTTAAGCAATAACAAACAATTTTTAATGTATAGATCGTAAAATGTTGAGCATTGAATACCCGAACGTTTTCGACTTCGATTTTCATCACATGCCTGAATGGGTCTACCTGGTATTGTTATGCCATTGGTATACGCTAATGCCATCAAAAGCAATTACATACATTAGTACTATTTTAAAAAAATTTTTGTGTAAATAAACCACATATTCTGAGAAATATATAAATAAAGTAAAAAAAAAAACCTTAAATCATTAAACCACATTCTACAAATATTAATAAAAAAAAAGTAATAAGATCTCAAAATATACTATTCATTTCTTTTATAAAATTGTTATATGATTCAGAATCCTAATCATTATAAAAAATTTTATAATTGAAATACCTACCAGTGCAGGTAAATTGGATTATTTTCAATACCCGATACTACTCAATTCTTTTAACTAGGGATGTATGATTAACCGATTAATCAAAAAGTATGATGAATCGAAATTCTGATTAATCAATTAATTTGTTAATTTAGAATTATGATTAATCGATTAACTTAAATTTTGATTAATCAGAACCTGAACTAAAAATTAATTAAACATTTTTTAAAATTTTCAATAAAAATTCTTTTAAATTGTTCATGTTTATTGAACACTTAAGTTAAAATTATTTTTAAAATATTTACTATTTTAATATTAGCTGTATATATGTGGGCAAGCTATTAACGTTTCCTATGCATTCCTAGCAAATTTGATATAAGACGTTAAGTGTTAACACTTATGTCCATTTTATATGGGAATGACAAAAGCCAACGTTGATAGCTTGCAGTATAAACAGAGCTACTGTTCATAATTTTTCCTTTTTCCATAAACTTTTCTCTTTTGATTTTTCCTCGTATTTTTGAGGCGGATCATATTCTTTTTGATCTTTTTTTATCTGCCTGAAATACAACTCTGAAAATATTGAGTAATTCCTTTTTCATATCAAAATAAATAAATTCTTGTATATTCAAAATTTAAAATGTTAGTCCTTGAGCGTTTGATAATAAGCCGATTAATAACAAGTACATGCCCCAAATTGAAATCAATTTTTTTTTCCTTTGTGTAACATTAAATAATATTAGTTCTGTTAAACATACATACCGCACAAAACCAGTTATACCGGAATGTTCTTGTGTTGTCAACACTCAATTTCCAGGGTGTATAAGTCAACTTATCAAATTTCTCACTATTCTCCCCTTTAGTCAATTTGGGTAATCGGACAGAAATAATTATCCTGGAGATACTATCCTGGATAATTGGAAGATTCTCACCGTACAAGACGACGAATGGTAATAATTTCTCAGATTGGTCGGAATATATATTTCTCTCGACTATATATGATTCCTCGAAGGATCGCCACAACTCTAACATACTAAACACATATATCAAAGGTCACTTTGCTGACTGTTCTTTACGGCTTAGTGGAAGTACTGGAGGAATCTCCGTAACAAAAGCAGTTCATCATGGACGCGTTCTTGGATGTAGAAGGATGCTTCAATAACATAAGCACTAATGCAATCCCTAAAGCCTTAAGTGTTAAGAGTTTTCTCAGCGACTGAATAATAACCATGTTAAACACCAAGATTTTACTGGGGGGTTGCGAGATGTCAAGGAGTGTTTGAATTGGAAAGCTGTGGTTATCAACTCAGCCTTAAACTAGCTCGACAGCCCAGGGGTACAGCTTGTTGTGAATGATACTGGTATCAGGTTTGTTTTTGAATGTGATATCAATATCAGCGCTTTGTATTCACTCAGAATTTGGACTACAAGCAGTGCTGTAAGTAAATCTGCCCAAAGCCAAACTGGTACTTTTCACTACAAAGACGAAGAATTCAGGCTTCTGCGTTTACAGTGCTGCGTGCTCTCTATCGGACAATGCAGGGTATCTGAGCATCGTCCTTGATGGGAAACAGGGTGAAAAAAGCTATGAAAACCATTGCCTTGAATAATAGTTAGTATTACAAGTCATTTTAATATTGAGGTTTACACTGACGGCTCTAAGATAATATGTGCTATTTACTCAGAGATGTTGGATATTGCGACTATGCTAGTTTTTTTTTATTAATTTCCAATTCATGATGCAAGTTCCTAGGGCGAAAATTGGCATGTGTGGGACACGTAGAATAGATACAGTATATCACTACCTTTCAAAACTTTGAAAAGCATAGGCTGGACGAACAATCTGAGATATAAGGAATTAGGCAGGGTAATCTGATTATATATCGGGTTGGATCTAGCACATTAGACTTCAATACTCTTCGAGTGATGTGGTTTTTCAAAACGAAATTATGAAATCTTATATAGAGGGGTATACGTTGCATCTCTAAAGCAAAAACAAAAAAAAAACACATTTAAAATGAGTGAGCGCAACGCTCTAAACTCAAATACAAAAAATGATATAAATAATACTAATAAAGAAAATGATAAAAGAAAAAGTGACAATGAAATGTACTCAGTTCCTAAACAACTTAAAAGTAATTACTGGTCAATTCTTGCAAGTGACAACAACTGCAACTATGATTTAGTAAAAACATTTGAAAAACATGTTCAAGAGAATGAGAGACCAACAACATCAAAAAACATTGTTAGAAACAAACCTACCCAAACATACAATAGTGTAAAGAAAGCAAATACTGTTTATAAAAGCAATAATAAAAAAAAATCCACCTATAATCATTTATGATGTGGAATCTAAGAAACTTATTGAATTTATTAAAGATGGACTCAATATTAAAGAATTTCAAATTAAAGAATTTAACAACAACAAATTATCATTGTACACGTCATCATCGGACGATTACATTAGAATTAAGGCATACTTGGAAAAAACCAAAACAAAATTCTTTTCGTATACACCTAAAGATGTCAAGACAAAATCTTATTTATTAAAGGGCCTAAGTGTCAATATTGATCCAAAGGAAATAATGGATGAATTAAATAAGTTTCAAAATGAAAACCTAAAATTTTTAAAAGTTAACCCTTTTACTACAAAAAAATCAATGAATAGTAATATGGTACTACCAATCTATTTAGTCCAAATTACTGGCGATAGTAATGTAAGCGAGCTAAAAAAAATTAAGGGTGTTCTCTACCGATGTGTACGTTGGGAGGCCATAAAAAAAACTGAAATTCCACAATGCAGAAATTGCCAAAGGTTTTATCATAGCGCATCTAATTGCTTTTTACCAAGAAGATGCGTTAAATGCGACCAAAACCACGAGATAGGAAAATGTTCTCTTAAACAAGATAACGAAAAAGATAAACTATTTTGTGTTGTATGCAACAAGTATGGGCACCCTGCATCATATAAAGGTTGCGAAAAATATAAAGAGTTACAACAAAAATTACGAGCTAAAAAACAGGCATTATCACAAAAACGAATGTATAATCCAACTGGCTACGTCAATAATAACACAAGTTTTGCCAGCATCGTCAAAAACAACAACCCTCAGAAAGAAGATATCAACATGTCTTTTAACAACGTTCTGGAACAACTAAACCAATCAATGCAAAATTTGGCAAATCAACTGATCGTTTTAAATCAACAATTACAAATACAGACGTCTAGAATAGACACACTCTTTTCAATGCTAGAAAACTAATTCACAACTATGGAAAACTTAACTGTAAATACCCTTAATATTATCCATATAAATGTTAATTCGTTAATTAGGTTAAGCAGGAGATATGATTTAAATAATTTTGTAAATAAATATAACCCTGATTTAGTCCTGCTTAATGAAACAAAACGAAATCCCAATCATAAATTAAATTTTAAAAATTATTGTCTTATACGCAAGGATAGGAAGGACGCCAAACGGGGCGGGGGAACTGCCATTCTTATTAAGAGCGGTGTAAAATATAAAAGCTACACTAACAATGTAATTAACAAATTTGAATATTTGGAAACATGTATTATTAGAATACCCTTACTACCCAATAAGATACTGTACGTGGTATCGGCGTATTTTCCAGCTGGTAAAAACAGCAACAAATTAGGTTCTGAATTATTTCAACTTTTTCAATCTCTAAACTTGGAAAATTCAAACCACTACTATATTTTAGCAGGCGATTTGAATTGTAAACACATAGATTGGGGTAATAGCTTAAACAACCCTCAGAGAAATAAATTGCGGGAATGGCTTTTAAGTAATGAAATTGCGTTCAGATGTAAACTGTATGCTTCTAAAGATCCATCATATCCACGTTGTAGTTCGTTTTTAGACATAGTTCTAGCGGACTCAAGATTAATTATTCACAAATCAAATAATTCCATTAATTGTCTTGAAACGATGGATTATGAAAGCGACCACAATGCAATTAAAATTCAAATTTTAAAAGTAGAAAAAGATCATCCTATTTCACTTGTTAAACAAACGTCAAACGTCAAATATAATTATAGTAGGACTGACTGGAAAAAACTTAAAAATAACTTATTATCCCAACGGAATAATGCAGAACCGATACCAAATGATAAAAACCTTGAAAATTCAGAAATAGATTTTTATCTTCGTAGACTCAATCAATTTATACACAACTCTATTCAGAAGGCAGTTCCAAAATATGAAAGTCACGATATATTTGAAAAATATAATAACGTAATCATTAGAAAGCTTCAGGCTTATAAAAGCAGAATATTGTCTGTTATTAAAAAACACAACAGATTAGCAATAAATGTAATGCCTTTAGAATTAAACTTATTAAAAGTCAAATTAAAACTTATTAGAAAACTCATTAACGACAATTTTGCTATAAAAGTCAACAAATTTTTTAAAGAAAAAATTGAAAAAATTAATCAAAACAACCCTACGGAAATGTTTTCCGAGGTTAAAAAACAGTTCAAAAACGCACAGCCACTCAGCGTTGGTATTATCAGAATATCAACAGAGGACGAAAGTTTAATACGGCATGCTGGTATAAACCCTGATGATTTGAAAACTGATAACGGTGGTAATGAGTATTTAGTAGAGGAAGATGACCAAAAGTTAAATGTTATAGGAAGCTTTTTGGAGTCGGTACACTCTCATAAAGAGATCGATAATAATAACAGCTTACAGGTTCAAGTTGATAGAGGTTTCTCCAGGTTTTTGGAAGAACAAAATAGGTTTGAATACAGCAAATCAACTGTAACCACATTCAATTCTCATCGGAAATCCAATGACTTGTCAGAATCTTCAGTAGGTAATTACTTTATAACCAGGGATTCAATTATATATATATTTAGAAAATTGAGGAAAAAGAAATCCTCTGGTCTGGATAATATCCCTAATATTATTCTACGTTTTATTCCAGAGGAAGTTATTTTGGACTATTGTATCTTATTTAACAATATGCTAAATAACTCGTACTTTCCACATTCTTGGAAAGTTGCTAAAGTTATTGTTATACCAAAGAAGGACAGGGATATAAGCAACCCTAAGAATTTAAGGGCAATTAGTTTACTACCGAATATAAGCAAGGTTTTTGAAATTTGTGTTAATAACATCATAATTAAATTTTGCAGGGAGCAGGGCTTATGTAACGATAGACAGTTCGGTTTTAAACATAAACACTCCACAGTTCACGCAGTACATCTGCTAGTTTCAGATGTGCATTGGAACCTGAACAAAACCTTATGTACTGGGGCTTGCTTAATAGATTTTGAGAAAGCATTCGATAATATCTGGATTCCAGGCTTAATCTTTAAACTGATTCATTATCAGTTTCCTTTTCATCTCATTTCACTAATTTACAACATGTTAAAGAACAAATCGTTTCAAGTTTATGATGGGAAAACATTAAGTACAATGAAATTTTGCATTGTTAACGGCTTGCAACAGGGCACTGTTAATGCGCCAATCCTTTTTAATATTTATATTCATGACCTCTTAAGCCAGGTTGAGAATATCATTGGTTTTGCGGATGATATTATAGTTTATCACTCAGATGATAAAATTGAGAAGATTAATAATAAGCTGCAGAAGTTTTTTTATGCTGTAGAAAAATATTCGACGGATTGGCAGATGAAGATTAATCTGAATAAGTGCGAAACTATTCTTTTTCGTCCTCCCGTGGGAAAATGCAACAACAACATTAGACGTGGTTGGAAATCCTTCGGGATAAAATCCACAGGAAATATAATTATACCTAACAAGAACAGTGTCAAGTATCTTGGTATAAACTTGGATAAATTTCTGTATTTTAATAACCATATTAATCTACAAATCGAGAAGGCCAGAAAAGCCTTTTTTATGCATAAAAAACTTTTTTTTCAAAATATCTGAACCCAGAAGTAAAGTTAATTATGTACAAATCTCTTATAAGACCTATTCTTACCTATGGTTGCCAAATATGGTATAATATTTCCCCTTCTTACATGGAACGAATGAGACTCTTTGAGAGAAAATGTCTGAGAAGTTGTACATCCATGTACAGATCACCATCTAGCAACTTTACAAAGTATATTTCGAACAGAAGACTGTATGAGGTATCAAAGACCAGTAGAATTGATAACTTTATAATACATTTGATAAGAAATCACATTCTAAGAAGTACGGAATGTTATGATAATAACCTAATTTTGGCTCCTTACCATGTTGACGAGGCATATATATCAAATATTATTCAAACGGGTTTTATACCACCAGAAGCTTTTCTGTTCCTTGATAAATATGGCTATATCCAAAATCAAACGGGTATACCTATAATTTATCACATACACAGGAGAGCTAATGTCAAGGCCATATCATGCAATCAACTTACTTCTGAGAATACAAGGTTTGATACCAGTGTTTATTTAGCTGACAAGAACATCAAGTACGATACGAATATCAAAAAATATTGGTGGCTAACCAATTGATCTTTCTTTTTTTCTGTTTTTTACCCTTGGACCATTTCTTTTAAACTTTAAAAGATTTAAGTAAGATTTTTTCAATTTTTTCTTACATTTCAATTAATATATTAGTACAAATTATTTAGAAATGTATATACAAACGAAATATTTATTACCAAAAATTATATTATATGTTTATATATAGTGTGCTTGAGAGCCCGATACTTGGGACTGTGTATTATAAGTTATATTATACCCACTATTTGTTTATTTTTAGTTTATTAAATAATTATTTAATTTTTTAATAAATAAACATTAATAAAAAAAAAAAAAAAAAAAAAGGTATACGTTGCATTGATGTCTGTTTCACATCCTCATGGGTATGCACGGGAATTCAAATTACCCGAGACAATAGTTTACACACAATTTTGACATTGGCTTTAAGTGGCACCTAGCAAAAAGTAATATGCTTGAGACTCACGTAGTAAAAAACGTTCTCTTGGTTTTAAATGGGCAAATTACAAAGGTTCGGCATCTTTTCAAATTGTTTTTTGCGATTCCAATTGATTTTCTTTGCAAATCCAATTAGTTTTGAGCAGATTTTTCAATTGGATTTAAAAAACGGTTTGAAAAACAGGGGAATTTGCTAAAAATTTTGCAAAAATCAGTTTCCGAACCTTTGTATTTTGTATAAAATTTTATTTGGCCGCTGCCGGCGTTGCAATCTCTATACTATTCTTCCTATATGTATTTAGTTATATTTCTTGGAAACATTTTTGTTGACACTTTATTATTATTAGAACCACTTTGCTCCTCGGGTTGTTTTAATTTCTGAAAATTTATAATTTCTGGCCATTTTTTTTCACAGAAAATTATGAAACAATAATTAAACTAGGTAGGCAAGTTTTATTTTAACACAAAATAATTTTTGTTTACTGACATTTAATTAACCTTAGTATCCAAATATAAGGTGTTTTTTACATTTGTATTTTTTTAAAAAACTTTCACTTTGACCTTCAGTCATCAACACAAATTTGTACAAACGTATCAAATATCACATGTATATGACCGAATTATACGCACCACAAATAACTCGGTGATTGCCCGTTTTATTTTAACTTCAATGAGCAAAAACCGAAAGTTCAAAGCTTTGTGGTTAATAAATCGCTTAGTAGATATAATTTTGGATTTTCCCCTATTTAGTTAAAAATAATAAAGAAATCTTATTTTGTAGTAAAAATAAAAAAAACTTCCAGAAATTAGAACCACTGGTTCTAATTGCAGAGCGGAGATACATTAAAATGTCCGGTTCAAATTTCTGTGAGAGTTCTAATTTAAGAGATTCCACTGTAAAAACAAAGTCTTCCGTTAGAGAGAAACTCGAAATTTAAATGAAAAGAAATTTACAAGAAATTTTTTTACAAGCAATTTTTTCCACTTTCTTTTCAGTGCATTACAATTCCAGAACCACCACCAGAACCAAGTGGGCACGCAATTAAATTAGGATGGATTGTTGGTGTAATGATACCGTGTTTGCTCAATATTTGGGGTGTTATGCTATTTTTGCGTCTCAGTTGGGTAGTGGCACAATCGGGTATTATGCAAACACTCATTATTATCGGAATATCTGCTGTAGTTTGTGTAATAACAACACTTTCCCTATCGGCTATAAGTACAAATGGTGAAGTTAAAGGAGGTGGTGTTTACTTTATTATATCGCGTTCATTGGGTCCAGAATTTGGTGCTTCAGTGGGAGTGGTATTTGCTTTTGCTAATGCCGTAGCCGCTTCCATGAATACTATAGGTTTTTGTGAATCTTTAAATGAATTGTTAAGTAAGTTTTACGTTTTTTTTAAGCCTGTATTAACAATCTTAAATATTATTTTTTGTTTTTATCATTCCAGAATCAAATGGCTTAAAAATCATAGACAACGAAATAAATGATACCCGTATTGTTGGTGTGATTACCATTTTGATACTAATTTGTATTTGCTGTGTTGGCATGGAATGGGAAACAAAGGCTCAAAATTTTCTTATAGCCACTATAGTCCTGGCCATATTTAATTTTCTTATTGGTGCGGCCATTGGACCACAAGGTGATGCTGACAGTATAGCAAAAGGTTTTGTAGGGTTTTCGTGGTCAACATTTACCGAAAATTTTGTTTCCGATTATCGTTATTCCGAGAAAGTTAATCAAAATTTCTTCAGTGTTTTTGCCATATTTTTCCCAAGTGTTACGGGTATTCAAGCAGGTGCTAATATTTGTGGTGATTTAAAAAATCCTGGTGGCGCTATACCTAAAGGTACCTTCTGGGCTCTATTGATTTCTATGATATCATATGCGGTGTTTGTATTATTCGCCGGTGGTGCTGCCGTACGCGATGCTTCGGGTAGTGTTATGGATTTGATAAATGGCACAGTTATTAGTTCTCAATTGGCTTGCAAAGCAGATAATGTAAGTATTTGTAAAATGTATAAGCAATTAGTTATTTGTTATCTTTAATATCCTTCCTACAGACTTGTGCTTACGGTTTAGCCAATTCTTATTCCGTTATGCAATTAATGTCTCTTTGGGGTCCTCTTATATATGCTGGTTGCTTTGCTGCCACTTTAAGTACAGCGCTTACAAATCTCTTATCTGTACCACGTTTGGTACAAGCTTTGGGTATTGATCAAATCTATCCTGGCTTGATATTCTTTTCCAAACCCTATGGTAAACATGGTGAACCCTATAGAGGTTATGTTTTGACATTTTTGATCTCAGCTGGCTTTTTACTTATTGGTGAATTGAATGTGATTGCTCCACTTATCTCTACATTCTATTTAGCTTCATATGCTTTAATTAATTTCTGTACTTTCCATGCAGCCTTTGTTAAGCCCCTAGGTTGGAGACCAACATTTAAGGTAAGTTGAGGGTGTGAAAATTTTGTTTATAATAAATTGTAGTATTTTTTTGCAATTGTTTTCTAGTATTATAATGCCTGGCTTAGTTTATTTGGAAGCGTTTTATGTGTGGCTATTATGTTCCTTATAGATTATATATCATCGTTGATAACTTTCGTCATTATATTTATCTTGTATTTGGTGGTTATGTATCGTAAACCGGAAGCTAATTGGGGTTCTTCAACACAAGCCCAACAATATAAGGCTGCTGTGACGGCGGTACACAGATTACAAAATGTTTCAGATCATGTTAAAAATTATACACCCCAAGTTTTGGTATTAACTGGAGATCCAATGACAAGACCGCCTCTAGTAGATTTTAGTTATTTATTAACCAAACAAAATTCATTGCTGTTCGTGGGCAACATTTTACCGGTAAGTTAAACGTTTGTAAAATAATTTCAAACAAACAAATCTAACAGACTTGAACAAATTTTGCTCAAAATAGATAAGTTTGAGTTATAAAAACAGGCAACAAACAATTAAGGAGGGTCAAAAATATTTGGATGCACGTAAAATTAAAGCTTTTTACAATGTTATGGATGGTTTTTCCATTGAAGATGGTGTTAAGGCTTTACTTAAGTCTACAGGCTTTGGTAAGCTTACTCCCAATATAGTGATAATGGGTTATAAATCGAACTGGTGTCATTGTAGTAGAGAAGAAGTGGATAGTTATTTCAATATTTTAAAGTAAGTTTGTCTTTGGAAAAGTATTGAATTTTTTGCGTTATCAAATTTTTATTTTAGTAATGCATTCTCCCTACGTATGGGTGTGGCTATTTTACGTTTACCTGATGGCTTAGACTTTTCAGAATTAAATCCTGAAATTTCTGATCCTGGTGCAAATGGTCTTGGTCATATTAACACAGCCAATGTCAAAGGTTTCACTAATCTCCTAATGCCTCATGGTACCGCAACTTCAGAGCTATTACATGTTGACTCTAACTTAAATTTGGCTGCTATGGATAGCGCTCAATCATCATACACTATACCACAACCTCCACCCATGCCTAATATGAGAAGCACTAAGAAATATAAGTTGAATGCCGATGATAATGTTACCTATTTAACCAAGGGTGGTTCAGTGGTTCCTAAACATATATTAGATGCAGTTACTATATTCTCACGTAAACAATCCAAAAGTACAATTGATGTTTTTTGGTTATATGATGATGGAGGTAAGTTTTTGAGGGAATAGTTATAGGGAAATGGAATTTCATTTATATTGTTTTTTGATTTTAAAGGTTTGACTATGTTGTTGCCTTATATAATTTCCATGCGTTCAAATTGGCAAAATTGTAAATTACGTGTATTTTCTATGAGTCATGGCAAAGATGAGGAAATGGAAGAAAAAAAGTAAGTAAAAATTAGGGGTGTAAAAAATGTCTCAAGAAATATTACAAAAAAACTAGACATTGAATAGAACTAAAACATTAAATAGAAAACTTGAAAAGCAAAGCTCCGAAATAAAAGGTAAATTGTAACAAAATATCGTTTAACTACCGGCCCAAGATAACTTCGCACTGACAGAGCACAACTATCAGTATAATTTTCTTTTTTAAGAAAGCAACATTCAGGAAGCTCCTCCTACTAATTTATGTGTTGCTTTCTTTGGAAAGGGGATAGAGATGAGGTGGTGAAAGACAACACTGTAATTGTGCGATATAATTAAACTTAGAAAAGTTGTTGCTCGCAATCTGATGGCGAGTTGATGAACTTGTTGAAACTTTTTAGTTCATAACCCTGTTATGTTATTTTACTTCGATAAGGTTACGTGCTATGGGAACACCGAAGTTTACTGAATCCTACAATACCAAACATCTGCCATCTGCAATTTCTGCCTGGGTTTTGAAAAATACAGTATCTTAATATTTTACTAAAATTATAAATATATCTTAAAATTAGCAGTTTACTTAGGCATTAGCCCAAATCACAGTATTTAAATATCCGACATCGAAAATTTTTGCTAAGGTTTTTATAAAAAAAAAAAATTATAAAGGTTAATCAGTTTCTATAAAGATTGATATACAAGGTGGCACAAAACATTTCACCCTATCGGAAGATGCTTAAGTTTTACACATGAAGAGGGCTATCAGTTTTGTTTTAATATTTGTGAAGTAAACAGATACAGAATAAACCATACTTCTCAAGAAACCGGAATACACGTGATTTTTTTTTTCAATGGACGATTTTTTGTCCCAATTGATCCAACAGGACGCCGCATTTGTACACACAACTCGCGCGACAATGGACATGTTGAACGAAGCGTTTCAGGCTCCCCTAATGTCTCGTTTTTGTGATTTGCATAGGCCAGCAAAACTGCCCGATAAACCGCTCCCTGCTTTTATTTATGGGATTTAGGGAAGTCACGGGGATATGTAAATAAGCCACAGACTCTGGAAGCTCTCAAAGAGGATATCCGACAAGTGTGCGTGAATGTAACACTCTCTTTAAAATTATAGAAAATGTGGTAAAAAGAAACCAAATGATTATCCACAATAAAAGACTAAAAGGTCGAAGTAAACATTTAAACCAAAGAAAAAATTATGTCGTTTCATGTTAAAGATATAGCAAAACAACATCGGGTGAATGTTTTTGAGCTACCTTGTATATATTGAGTACAAAAATGTATTGCAGTTGCACAGCTTTTAAAAGCCTCATATTTTATATTGATTGCAAAAATTAATTGGGTTTTAGGTTTACAAAAATAAAATTTATAAAAAACGTGTTAAATAAAACTTACCTTTTGGATATATAAATTTTATCTTGATTTTTTTTCACAATTTATTTTCATTCTTTCCTTTTATCAGTATGGCCAGTTTATTGACGAAATTTCGTATTAAATATTCTCAATTGATTATGCTGAAGGGAGTTACAGATCGTCCTAAAGAAACGACATTAACACAACATAAAAAACTAATTGATAGTTATTCATACAATGCAAGATCAGAAAATCCTGGCATTACCAATGAAGAATTACAAGACATGGAAGAAAAGACCAATAGGCAATTGCGTATCCACGAATTGGTGGTGGAACATTCGTCAGAAGCTGCTTTAGTAGTAATGTCTCTGCCTATGCCTAGAAAGGTTAGTTAAGATAACATAAGATATTTAACTTTACCCCAGAGATTTTTACATTTACCTTTTTCATTTTCTTTCTTTGTAGGAAGCCATTTCCGCTCCTTTGTACATGTCTTGGTTGGAAATGTTATCTAATGATGTTAAATGTCCTATGGTTTTCGCCAGAGGCAATCAAACTCCAGTATTAACTCTCTACTCTTAGTATAATTAAAGTCATATTAATAAATGCCAAACAAAATTATTATATAATTTATAATTTAAGAGTATTATTGATTTAAAGTCTATAGTTGTTAAAATTAAATAAGAGCAAATATTTCCTTATATATTTTTTTAAGATTATTTTAAACAATAAAGTATTTATTTTTAATGCAAACTTTCCTTTTTTTGTTTTAGAAAATAAGTTATATTTTACTTTAAAAAATGTATATAAATAAAAGTTTTGTTTCAGTTTAAACAAGTTTTAAGAAGAATTAGTTTCAACACACTAATAATAGGCTCTGCGGGGATTATTCTGAAAGAATATTAAAGAATAAAATGTAGTTTTCATAAAGATTTTTTAAAGTTTCTTTATTAAACAATAGTTACCAAAGGATTAGGTCTAAAACGATAGGCTAACATCATACGTTTCCGGTAAGCATCATATTCATTGTCACATTCTTCTGGAACAGCCGAGTTTTGTACACCCAACCCTTGGTTACCTTCACGTTGAGGACCCCTTTAATAAAAAAAAAACACAAAATATTTCCATCAGCAAGTTAAGCAAAATTTATTGAATTAATACTTATTAACCGGATCCACGATACCAGCACCATCCTGACCTAAACCTTGACCCTCTTTCCAGCCCAATTTTTGTAACATTTGAAAGCCAATATTGTCTTCTTTCAATTTGTACTCTTTGTAATCACTTAAATCTGGTTGGCGATTACATTTTTTGGCTTCATATTGTTCCATGAACTTTTTCAATTCTTCGGGTGGCAAAAAATCACCAATATGATGTTTACCCTCGCTTTGTTTAGTCAAAGCTTGAGCCCATATCTGAGTGGCCTCCATTTCTGCTTGACGTAGTTTATGTTCCCACGTGCCGCCATCTACATCTTCATCCGAATCATATTCGTATTTAAATTTGCCACTCTTTGCTAGACGATCAATTTCTTGGCGTTTGCGTATCATATCTTGATACAAAAGATTAACTTTATAATGTTCTTCGCATTTCTTCCAATCTTCTTCACTGAGATTAATGGAACCGTAGTTTAATTTGGCATAACTTAATAAAGCTGGATCAGTGCGTGTTATCGCAGATAATAAAGGTTTATTTTGATTACCAAAACTACATGGCATACCTAACAATGATTTCAAAAATATGAAATATTTTGTAGGATAATATTAGCATATTAATATAAACTTACTGGAAGATGAAGAACTTTCTGGCATTTCAATTTTACCACCCCATCTAGATTTGCGTAACTTTTTCTTTTCCATTCTTCTCAATTCCTCTTGTTCTTCAGCTTCTCGTTCTTGACGTTCCTCCTCACTCAATTCATTGCGACATTCTATGCGACGTTTTATATTGTCACGATTACGATCCATCATACCCCGACGATATTCATCATCTGAATCATTATCGGCACTTATTACCGATTCTGGATCATATTTATCTTCTTCAATTGAACAATATAAACGCTTTTGTTTGTAGCCCGATGGATTGGCTATCTTCTCTTGTTCCTGTTCTTCCTTTTCTTTTTGTTGTTGCTCCTTAAGTTTCTCCTGACGACGATCAATTATTTGTTGTCGATAGTGATGATATTGTTCAGAGTTTTTATCAGAGAGAAACCTAAATATCAAGTAAACAAGAAAATTTCATAGAAAATAAACGAAACGATAGTAAATAATTTGCAAATTATTGTAACCAAATTTCATTTCGACTGTGTAGAGTAAAAATCTATATTTTTTTAGGATTAAATGTTGAATTATCATCAATATCTTCATCAGTATCGTAACGTCATCATCATCGTCATCTTGTCGTTGTTTGAAGTTGACATCTCAGTATTAGTGGTGGTGATATTAGCAAATGGTAAGTTAACATTTACGCGTAAAATTACAATATTTTTGTTTAAAAATTTGTTACAATTTTTCTTTTTTTTTTTTTAATTTTAACTCAAATTAAAGTTATGTTAAATACTACTAAAACTGTTCTACAAAAAAAGTCTGGGAAATGAATTATACTCATCTCAATTTTTACAACTTTAAAGTGAAAAAATTTTGAGGCGGAAAAACTTTTGAGGGCAAATATTGATGGTAAGCTGGTTTTACCTTATAAAAATTCGAAAATAGAGCATTGCAAGCTCAATGGATTAAAATTTCCAAGCAATTTTATCACCTGAAGTCCGAGTTCGCACACAGCAATTTTTCTTCCAGCAATTTTATTAAATTTTGAACTTGCGAAAGTCTGTTCTTGCAATTTTAGTATCTTTACAATATAAAAAAGTGAGAATTAGAAAATACAAGTCTGTACCCCTTTCCGTTCTTCTCTATAAACTCAAAAATTCTGCAATTAAAATTGTGCGTAAACCGGGATTAAATGCTTAAACACATCAATTGAAGTTGGCGCCAGCAGCATAAGCTGTTTTCTCCATATATTTTATATGACTATAAACTGCTGCGAAGCTTCTGGCATCAAAAATTATTTCTGCTAGGACTGGAAAACGAAATAGAAACGTTTCTTTACATTGCAGTATACTTTGTTCTTCATAATTTAGTTTTCATTGTGTTTTATTATTTTTTGATTTTTATAAAAATGTATTCATTCAGTCAATTTTGAATTTTCAACAAATAAACAATATATAAAATTTTGTATAAAAAAATAGACAAATTTGTATTTTAATTAACCACTACACCTGCCTCTTGGCTTCTCGTATAAAAAAGATCAGATCTGAACTGGTCTAATTGGATCTTATCAAATCTAGGCAGGTCTGAAGAACCATATATAATCAGATCCAACCCTGCTCATATCTGGCCACAAGGATCACCAAATTTTCCAATTCCTTTCTAATATGAACAGTTTTGGCACTAATTCTGATGAGATTTGGCCATAATGAGATCACGTATGCTAAATGATTATTATATATAATCATATCAAATTAGATCGTATCAAATTAAATTTAAGCAAATCATATAAGATCTAACCATTTTGCTCTTCATATAAAAAACATGGGGAAAACTAGTTTTGCTGCTGTCGGACACTATATTTGATATGTTAAGGCACAAACACAACACCCTACTAACACTACTTAATGAATGGATTCAACTTTTTAATTATTTATCTTCTCTTCCTTGGTCATATTTCTTTTTGTTTCTTTTTAAAAAAAATTACACCTTCAAATTATATACTTTTTTTTATTCCAAAAAATACTAATCCAAGTGGTTGAATTTTAATTTAACTGTAAGTGTGTCCGTTTTTTTTTTAAATCTCACTCCTTATTCATTGCTGTGATTATGGAAAATTTCGACTTTATTTTCTGCCATTAACACTCTAATTTTTTAATAGAAAAAAATTTTACAGTGGATTCGCGATTTAAAGCACAAATGATTGTCAGCCTTGTTCGTTGAACCGAAAAGTTCGTTAAATCCAGTACCAAACAAAAAAAATATTTATTCATGTAAAAACAAATTAAAAGGACAATTTATATCATATCTTATTAAGCCCGTATTACACTTGCTAGACTTCGTATTGATTTTGTATTGACAAAAAAATTGATGAATTTTCTTATGGGAAAATAATTAGTGTTAGCAGTTCAACTATAAAGAATAAATTAGTATCTGTCAAATGGATGTCCGTAACACAGCGCACCCATTTGATTTGCATTGCTGTCAATAGTTCCGTTCGTTTACTCAATAATTTGTACAAATTTGTACAAATCCCAGTTGAACCACATAACATTAGTCTGGCACTGGCTGGACTCAACAATTAATATTTAGTTTTAAGATTTGGATAATTATTGTTAGTTCACAGTTTTAAAAGTGAAGATTCAATAAATAATATAAAATAAAATATGGAAAAAAAAAAATTTTTACTGGATGTCGTTCGTTTACACAAATACTCAGTAAACATAAAGAAAAAAAGAGAGAATAAAAAGAGAATAAATTGACAGTTTTATGTTGAGAGTTTTTCTTTTTTCCTTTTACTGTCTGCAAGAATTTACAAGCAGAAAAAACATATGATTGAAAAATATGTGATAAATTTTTGTAAATAACTACGTTATTTTGTGCAAAACAAGGTAAGAAAACCTTCTAAAATGTTTTTCTTAAGTTTTTACAACAAGAATCCTCTTTTTTATATCCACCAGTTATAATACATTTTTGCATTTGGTTTTACAATCAGCTGTTTAACAAACTTGAAAATTATTGCAAATTTTCCGTTCGCGTACTTTTTCAGAAAATTTTCATTTCGAGAGTAAATTTATCTTACTCTCTGTAAGTTTGTTACTGAGTTATTCTTACTGGACTTGACTGTGAAAAGTAAACGAATGAACTTAATATCAGTCCAATACAAAATAAATGTAATGTCATACGGGCTTTACTAAAAATGGATTTAATTAAAAAAGTAATTATTTAAAAAACTTGTTTTTATTGACGTTTGCTTGCAAACATTTTTTATATGTATTCATATTTTTTTATATGTATTTTGTTAAGTGTTCGTTAAATCGAATACTTTATTGGATTTAATTTCGTTATACACAGAACCTAATGTAAAAATTTTGCCTGTTCGTTTAATCGGGAATCCACTGTACTTCAAATTGTTATCAACATTCAACCGTTTTTGTTCACCTAAATTGACCTTCTTTAAGATCAAACAAACTTTTAATATAAAAATATTTTTTGACAAAAAATTTTTAGTCAAAAAAAATTGTATACAATATGAAAAAGTTAATATATAATTATGTATTATTTGATATATTTATATATAAAACGTATTATATATTTATATATAAAATTAAACAAAAATTTTCTTATCTAATGTCATATATAATTATATATAGTCCAATATCAAATTATATAAAATTAGATATACCCATTCTTGGATAAAATTATATGTATATCAGACTTGAAAGAATTATACAATATAAGCTTATATTAATATATGGCCCCATATAAAATCTTATATAGCCTCATATTCATTTTTTTAATTAAAAGAAAAATGTGATTTTTTTGACAACAGCGTATCAAACTAAACTTTTACGAATTGTTTGATATTAAATTAACAGTTCTATTAAGTTTTAACTGATATTTTAAGAAGACAAACCATTTTTTATCAGTTTGACTAATAAACTTATCATTTGAAAACATTTAGGTATCGCGTCTCTTTTTACGTCCATTTGAATTCCAAACTTATCATTTACCTACAATAGTAAACAAATAACCTACAATGTACCGCAAACTGAAATTTAATAAGGTCAAACTTAAGGTTATTTTGTTAATTACTCTTATGAGGTTATTCTGTAATATGTAACTCAGATATATTTAGCACAGGTTGTCTCATAATATCAAAATAACATTTAGGTAAAGTTTTGTATAACCTTTAGGAATATTTAACATAATATAACTCTCCCTATCCTTAACATGGTAAAGTTGCATATCTCGATGTGACAACTTTTTTTATAGCAACGTAATAACCCCATTAAATGGATAGAACTTGAGTATAAAATTGATATTTTTGCAATTCGTTTAAATTACTAAACTTGTTTTTCAAACAGCAAATTTTGTCACAATTTCAATAGCAGATATTTTTTTAAGAACAATTTTAGTGGCAAGCTGTTTTTTTTACAAAAAAATTTTAACTAAAATTTTTACATTTGTTCTTTTATTTTATTTACCACAATGCTGGATGTAATTGATTTTTTAAGCCGCGTAATGTTTCTTCATATGCATCACCATTATCGGCAACCAAATCGATAAGATTTTCTATAGATGTTGGTATTTGTATGCAACTATTGTCGACTGGAGATTTGTCTGAAAAAACTACTGAAAAATTCCTTTAAAATCGTGTTCGAGTTTTTAAAATTTTATTTTTGTTAAAAAAAAAAAATAAAGAGAGAATTTTTGTTTGTTGAAATTAACGGAAAACATGCGTAAACTTAAAAATTTTGTGAATGTAAAAAAAATACATGATAATAATGCATGTTGAATTGTAAAGAGAAGTGATATAATTTAAAACAATGTAAACAAAATGTTGTTTTTTGGGGGAATTTTGTATTAAAACAAATTTTATTATCTCTTGTAAAATACTGACCTTCAGTTTGTTGTTGAAATTCCTCCTCATGTTCTTGGGGTTGTTGAAATAGCTGTTGTTGTTGTGGTGGTTGTTGAAATAATGGTTGGTTTTGCTGTTGAAGTGGTTGCTGTTCAAATTGTTGCGAGTTTTGTTCAGTTTCTGCTATTTGTTCATATTGTTGTTGCTGGAATTGTTGTTGTTGAAATTGTTGTTGTTGCTGCTGTTGTTGAAGTTTCTGCTGTTGTTGTTGTTGTTCTTGTAAAGGAGTTGTTTGCTCTTGTTGTTGTTGTTGTTGTATATTTTGGTGTGGTATTTGTATTGCCTCCAAATTTAATTGTGGTTTCGGTATCGCATTTAAATCAAATTCTTTTGGCTGTGGTATCGCATTCAATTGTATTGGCTCTGGTGCTGGTATCATATACAGTGGTGTTAAATTAGCCAATCCTATTGGTATTTGTGGGGGTGGAGGCGGTGGTGGTGGTGCCACGGCCACTCCTTGCATTGGCATTAACATTGCAGCAGTCGCGGCTGCAACTACTGTTGTTGGCGGCGGCGGAGGTGGCACAAAATGGGGTGCTGCCGTAAAGAATGCTGCAGCTGCTGTATGTGGTGGCATTGTTGGAGCTTGTGTTGAATTTGGATCTTGCATTGTTTGATGCAACATTAAATTTTGTGCTGCCATTAAGGC
Organism: Eustalomyia histrio; assembly: GCA_949748255.1. Lineage (NCBI taxonomy): Eukaryota > Metazoa > Arthropoda > Insecta > Diptera > Anthomyiidae > Eustalomyia > Eustalomyia histrio. Next base: position 203,383,521 of record OX456523.1, on the reverse strand, counting down.
AGAATTAAATGGAAACGGTAAAGATGGTGGTGTTGGTGGTGGAGGTGGTAATGATGATGGTTGATGATGATGATGATGGTGATGTTGTAATTGTATATGCTGTTGTTGTGGTTGATGAGAAACTATCATAACACCACTGTCAGTTCCGGTTGGTAAGTTGGTGGAAGATTGTTCTGTAGTCATTGTTGATGTAGTAGTAATAGAAGTACTTGTAGTTGGTATTTCTTCTTCATTGGATGGAGCTGGGGTTTCAGCACTGCAAAAAAAAAAAAAACAAATATTAAATGAATACAAAAAATGTGGAAATATATATCAAGGTTGGCAACCGATACATTTATAATATCGGTATCCATTTTAAAACACTTTTAATACTGAAAATCTAAAATACTGGCATTCCAAAACATTTTTCCTTAATACCTTTATCGCACGAGTATTGAATCGGTTTTTAAAATGTACAGGTATTCTACGTTTTTAGCAAAATATATAAAATATCTAAAATTAAAAATTATTATAAATTTAATATTTGTTAAAAAAATTTAGAGTGTTTAAAGGACTAAAGTGCAATAAAAACTCAGACTCCTACAATTTTTTTTTTATTTCTTCATATTACATATTAACGAGCTTTAATAATGAAAATTTTCGTAATAACCTTATTGTTGGTGGAATAAATAATAGGTGTGTTCGGCGTACGTTACCGCGGGCACCCGCGGGAACCCAATCTTACCAGAAAGCGTTTCTTGTAACAAAAATTGGGTAAAGGAGAGCGTTCATGAGAGAGTAATTGTGTTTCTCTTTTTACCAGAACTTACCCGTACTTTTTGTTTGGGTAAAATGGTAAATTTGTCAAATCATCAGCTGCTGCTAATAAATTAACTGTTTTGCATTTAAAAAAAAAATTGAAGTTAAATAAAAGTTTAATATAAACAACTTTTCCTTCTTAATTATGAAAAATACATTTGAAAATGAAAATAGATATTTGCCATTTCAAATATATTTATTAATTAAGCTGTTTTTTAATATGAATAAATTTGACGTTTATTTTTGAGTATGAAATGTGGTTTTGTGCGTTCGCAGTATTTTGGGCATTTTTATGGTTTTGTGAGAGAATTTTTTGCTTACACTCATTTTACCAGACTTTACCCAAAATTACCTCGTACAGACCTAATATACCACCAAATAATTTTGGTAATTAATTGTGTAAAATCATTAGTGATGCACTAAATCCAATGTTAGTAACGAAAGAAATAAAGAATTTAAACATAAATAATTGGTTTAATAACTATCTGAAATCTATGAAGGAAACTAAAATACAACTTTATCTAAGGGCTGTATGGTTTGATACTGAAATTTATTGGAATGAATACAAGTTATTCAGGAAATAAAAAATAAATAGTTGCTGGAACCAAAAAACCATGTGGAAGACTATAAAAACCCTCGTTCTCAAAAAAGACATTTCGAAAATTCAAGAAAAAGAATTAAATGGTAAAACTATTTCTACTGAAAAAGAAATAGCAGAAGAATTAAATAACATTTTTTTTAAACAGCGTTCAACAATACAGTGATAGTATATCATTCGTCACATATTAAAACCTTATTGAAGAGGATACACAAAATAGCTTTCAATTTGAAATTATTGATCCTAATATGTTGAAAAATATTATAAAAACTATGAATAACAAAAAAGATTATAATTTTCTTACAGTTAAAATGTTATTGGAGAATTATGATATTATCGGAACAACGTTTTATTGAGTCTGCTTTTCGGACAGCAATTTTTTCTAATTGTCTACAAGAATCTTATATTGTTCCAATTCAAAAAATAAAAAAACACAAAAGATCCCCAGAAAATACGTCCAGTTAATATGCTGACAACAATAAGTAAAATTTTGGAAAAAGTCGTACACTACCAATTAAGTAAATACTTTGAAAATGAAAAATTATTAAATGAAACGCAATCAGGCTTCAGACACAATCATAGTTGTGAATCTCTTTTAAATTTAGTTGTAACGCAATGGAAAACAGAAGTGGAAAATAAAAACTGCGTAGTGGCTGTTCTTTTGGATCTTAAAAGAGCATTTGAGACAATTACCAGGGAAATAATGTTGGAAAAACTTAATAAATATGGGATAAAAAGCATAGAATTAAAAAAACTCAAAAAACAAAATGTGGAGATAAAATATCATCAACTAAGAACAATTATATTGGTGTTCCTCAAGGGGCAGTATTAAGAACATTACTGTTTCTAATATACATAAATGACCTGAAGAAAGTATTAAAAAAGTTTTTATGTATAATCTACATTTATTACATGAAGTAGTTCCGATAACTAAACGTAAGTTAAAAGATTTTAATGATAATTCCTGGTTTAAGTCAAGGAAAATTACTTATATTATCTCTCTACGTGATCTGGCGTATAGGGCGTATATTCAGGAGAGTTCATCGGAGAGTATATTGCAGAATTAGGAATAGAACCAAAACTGTAACTAAAAAATGCGAAAAAAGGGAACATGAACGCCTCTTCGGAGGGCTTTATATAGGGTCCGCCATCTAACTTTTTTTTTTCAACTAGTGCTTATTTCGTGAATGGTAACACTTAGCTCATGTCTGATTTGACAGATAATTAGTATTATCCTTCCGCTGAACGAATATGGTTGTGTATAAACAAGCAAAATTGTCGCATTTGGAGCACAGAAAACCCGCACGCATACATTGAAAAGCCGATGCACCCAAAACGAGTCACTGTTTGGTGCGGATCTTGGTCCAGAGGCATAATTCGGCCATTTTTCTTCGAAAATGAGCAAGGAGTGGCCGTTACAGTCAATGGCGATCGTTATCGGGCCATGTTGAACGAATTTTTGTTCACAAAAATTTAAGAGGAGGATATTGGCAACATTTGGTTTCAACAGGACGGCGCTACGTGCCACACAGCCGAAGCTACACTCGATGTTTTGAGCCCTGTTTTTGAAGATCACATTATCAGCCGCAGAGCTGATGTCGTTTGGCCACCTCGGAGCTGCGATTTGACACCGTTGGACTATTATTTGTGGGGTGCCGTCAAAGATAAGTGTTACGCCGACAAGCCAGAGACAATTGACGCTTTAAAGGACAATATTCGTGAAGCCATTGGTGAAATACAGCTGCACACAATCGATAATGTGCTTAAAAATTGGACCGATCGTGTAGGCTACTGCATGGCCAGCCGAGGCTGCCATTTGAATGAAATTATTTTCCATTATTAACCGGAAGGATTGTACTTTCAAATAAAAAAAGAAATTTGAGAAAATATTCAGTAGTTTTTTTTTATAGCATTTTCAAAATAAAAAATGTTATTTGGCGGACCCTGTACCAAGCAGATGTGGAATGTTTTGCGGACATGTTGATTCCGGCAATAAAGTTTGGGATGTTGACCCTGACATTGTTATTAATTATTTTATTTCGAATCAAACATGTGAACCATCCAAATCTGTTTTTAATGAGCTTATTTTTCCCTTGGAAGACTCATTTCAGTTTCAACCTGTTATAGCGGATGATGTATATTGCGCGCTTAATAGGATACACTCGAATGCTGCTGGTTATGATTGTATACCACCGAAATTTTTTAGGATCATTTATCCCTATATTTGTACTTCTTTTACTCATATTGTAAATACAATTTTTATGACTTCCAAATTTCCTGGTGATTGGAAGATATCACGTGTTGTGCCGATTAAGAAGTATGAGAATTTAAATCTTTTACAAAATTTAGGTCCAATTTCTGTCATACCCATTCTTTCAAAAGTTGTTGAGCACATTATAAAGGATCAGATGATGTGTTATATTAATGCTAACAGATTGCTTCATCCTTACCAGTCTGCTTTTAGACGGAATTATAGTACTACAACTCTTCTTCTTGGGTTAACTGATTCAATAAGACGTAAGCTTAATGAGAAAAAATGTAGTGTATTGCTTTCCTTGGATTTATCAAAGGCATTTGATAAAGTTTTACATTCAAGGCTGATAACTAAATTATGTATTTTTTTTTTTAATTTTTCTAAATCTGCATGTAAACTTATATATCTTGGTAAAAGGTCACAATTCGTTTCTGTAGGAGACAGGAACTCTAGTTTATTGGAGGTTACCAATGGTGTTCCACATGGTTCTGTAATTGGTCCCATTTTATTTATAATGTATTTAAATGATTTTATTAATGTCATTGATAATAACTCTTTTAAAACATTTATATATGCAGATGATGTACAGATTTTATTTTCCAGGGAAAGGCAATTGTTTGATGGTTTGGAAGCGAACATAGAGTTTTAACTTAATAGGATTGCACAGTGGATGGATGCGAATGGGTTGGAAATTAATCCTGGCAAAACAAAGGCAATGTGTTTTGGTTTTGATTCCAGTAATTTGAATGTATCATTAGGAGGTGTTAGGATAAATATCGTCACTGAAATTAAGTGTTTGGGTGTTTTTGTGGATGATCAATTACGTTTTTCAAAGCACATTGATTACGTTTGTGCTCGTGTGAATGCTACCTTAAGGCGATTGTGGTCTCTGGATTTATGTTTGCCTCTACATGTGAGGAAACGTGTTTCTAGTGGTCTTCTTATGTCACAATTACTATTTGCCTTAGAGGTATTTACGGGTACTAATAGTGTTTTACTTAGACGCCTTCATTTTACATTTAATTGTATCATTAGATATGTTTATAGATTAAGAATAAGGGAACACGTCACTCCTTTTGTATTAGATTTTGTTGGTATTTCTTTTAAAAATTTAATAAAATTAAGAATTTTGTTGCTGTTTCACAAGGCGATTAAAACGAATTGTTTCTAGTTATATTGTTGAGAAGTTTAATTTCACAAGATCGAGTAGAAACCCTCAAATAGTTTTTCATCGTACAACTTCATCCATTTATGAAAGATCCTTTAATGTGAGGATAACTATAAATTGGAATTCGCTACCTAGATACCTTAAAAATTTCGTTTTTTCAAAGGCTACGTTTAAATGCAAATTAGTGTAGTATTTGGGTATGTTACACCCCCTCTAATTTATGATAACTGTAAATTTATTTTTTCTTTATTACTACATTATGGACCTTAAATTATAAATTTTATTTTAAATTTTTATTTTATATTTTAGTTATTATTTTAGTTTTAGGCATTTTATATAGATATATTTTTTTATAGTAAATTGATTTTTTTAGTAGTATACAAACCATATTTGGCCCAAAGGGCTTGGTTCTTGAATATTTGAATAAATAAAAAAAAAAAGTATGCATGTTTGCCGCTTACATACATCCGCTTATACAAATAAGCGGAAAAAACACGAAGGAGTGTATTAGATATTTAAATCTTGAAATGAAGGAAGTGCACAAGTATTTACAAATGAATAGTTTAAAGCTCAATATAAATAAAACTTAAGCGATGGTGATTAATTGAGGAGCAAATGAAATTATATATATAGATGGTAAATCTATTGAAAAGATTGAAGAAATAAAATATTTAGGCGTTATTATAGATAAAAAAACTGAAGTTTCACTTACATTTTAACTACATTTGTAAAAAGATAGCCAAAAAAATGCTTTCTTTCGAAGAATACGTAATGCTATATCGACAATAACAGCTATAAAATTATTTAACACAATGGTAAAACCTCACATTGAGTACTGCTCTACTATACTGTTGTTCCTTGGGAGTCAGCAAATGAAGGATAGACTTCAAAAACTTCAAAATAAGGGTATGAGATGTATTTTGCAATGTCATAGACTAACACATATAAGTGAAATGTTACAAAGTTTGCAGTGGATCTCAGTAAATCAAAGACAGGTAATGAATGTGCTTATAATTTATATTTAAGATAAAAAATGGAATGCTACCGAACTACATGAGAAAGCAGTTGACTTATGTGGCAGATGTACAACTATACAATCTGAGGAATGTTAATGATTTTAGGTTAAATCAAAATTTATTGTTTTATAAAAGACTTAAATTATATAATAAAATTCCATTGAAATTAAAAAAATGAAAGTAACTTTTTTATATTTAAATGTAAAATTATAAGTTATGTAAAACAAATTTATTGATCTAAAAAATCCATGAATGTAATATTTATAAAAATTTTTTAATTAATAGCATCATGCTAAATAAAAAAAAATATGGCTTATAAAAGCTTCTCTATAAAAATAGTAAAAAAAATAACACAAAAGCAAGTAAAAAAGGCTGTGCCGAATCTTTGAATAACCTCCACCAATATTCTAAAATATGTCGCTACTATAAAATTGTACTAAAATATACCAAATTGTAAGGAAAATTTAGAGGTATCATAACTTTTTAACCGCTGGACTGATTTTGTTCATTTTCAATACCAAACTGCTCGGGAGGATATCCAATCATATGGGCAAAAATATGCAACGCCGCTTGCGTCTTCGCGTCGTGATCGCCATTTCAACAGACAGACGAACTTGACTTTTTTAAATATGAAGTGGCCCCTTACGATTTATGGGAAATCTCAATATACTGTCATTAGAATTTAATATTTCGTAAACTAGCAAAACGTTTTTGTTCTTAAAAGCTTATTGTATTGCAAGTAAATAAAAATAAATAAATATACGCAAAAGTTATAGGCAAGATTTAAGGAACTTATGTTCCAAAATGTAGTATGTAATAATAAGCAATATGAAGTAAGTAGTGTTGGAAACCCTTATTTTACTTTGATTATTTGTTTAATATTAATATTTTTATAAAATCTAGTTACATTTTGAATGTATAATTTTCACTGTGAATTATTTGTCATACCTATATAATACAATTTTTCGATCTAATATTCATTCATCAAAAAACCTTGCACAATAAAATAATTATATCAAAACTTGGAAAATATTAAAATCATTTCAGTCTTTTAGTAGAAAGACTTAACATAATATATTTTGGAGGCGGTAATAAATATTTATTATATTTCTTATAAATTTGAGATAATTTTTAACTTACACTTTTGCAAACGGTGTTGGTTGCTGTTGTTGTTTTTCTAAAATCTTTTTGAAATTTTCCAAAAATGATCCATCATTGCAAAAATTATTCAAAATTTTAGATGGTGGCTGCTCGACAGAAGGTGCTGAAACTGGAGCACGTTTAACACCACTACCATACATTTTACCAGTTTTACCAGTCAAACTAGATAAAGATGATTTTGTGGCAGTTGCTGAAGCTGCAGTAGCCATATCCGAAGATTCTAATTTTTTATGTTCTTCTTCCTCTTCTTCTTTAGCTTCTTCCTCTTCGATAGGAGATTTTTCCGATGGTGTTGCCATTTCTTCATTAACACCCTTTAGTTTGGCTGCCAATGTTTGAGCAGCAACCACTGCCTTGGCCAGCTCTGCTGTACGTTGTTTTTCCAATATTTCTTGTCGCTTTTTAGCAATAATTTCTTCTTGTTTGCTCATTTGAGCAAAACGATCTATGCGTGCGGAATTACGTTGCGCCATAGTGTATTTTTATTTTTTATAATATTAATTATAGGAGCTGTTTATATATTTTTAGTTATTTAATTAAAAAAAATTTTTTGTCTACAATTGGGCCTCGTTGTTAATATAAAAGTTGATTTTCATACATAAAGTAGTTTTTTATTATTTTTGAAAGTTCATTTTTCCTATTAAGTTTATAGTTTTAACTTTTTATTGTTTAAAATAAGCATTTTATTTGACTTTCATCACTTTATTCTATAATTATAACTTTCTTCCTGTTTTATAATTTTCACTGCAATTTGATGTTGTAAAAATATTGAGTATTCGAATAGTCTATGTGTGCTATTTTTCGAGTACTCAATAACAAGAAGTAAATACTCAATAACTTGGGTTTATATTTTTTTTTAATATAAGCATCATTTTGCGACCAAAATAACTTATGAAAACACAATTCTACTTGAATACAAGACTTTTAGGAAAAAATTATTAATGGTTGTATTGACTACTTATTTTAGAAGATAACTGTGTAGTCCCAGGTACTTAAAAGAATGAATAATTTACAACTCTACTGCAATTTCATGAATACTCTTGGACCATAATGCACAACGTTGTATTTAAAAGTATTATATTTAAGCTGAAGGACTGCCATAACTTTCTGACACCTACACGAAATACAGGTACATATACGGGTTAACATACACAGAAAACATGAAGCTATCAACATTATCTTTTGTCATTGCCTTATAAATTGGACCTAAGTAACTTTAAGCATTTACACTAAATAAAAGCTTGCCACATAAACACAGCTCTTGTAGAACGAAAAAACCCTTGTAAACGATTTCATGTATTAATTTTCTTTCGCGACATAAACAATGTAGTTTTGGCTAGATTCAACTTGAAAAATGTGAATCATAAAAATTATAAATCGTAACTAAAACAAAAATGTGTATAACTACCGAAATACTTTGGTAAAATACAACTCTAAAAGTTTTTTTGGGTTAACTGCATTTACATAACGCTCGAAATCTAGTTCAAACTGGATTTCGATCATATGGTACTGTATACTATAATACAAGAACTAGATTTCGAATCTAATTTAAGCTAGAGTTCGAGCGTAGTGTAATTGCAATTTTAAATTTTCTTAACCTTGACTACAAAGTTGAATAGTTAAAATAAATTACTCCTCATCATCTTAATTTCGGCTTGACCCTCTGACCATTTTCGACAAAAATTGTTTATATTGTAAATACACTTATTCTGATTATGTAACCCGTTTCTCGATATTTTGTTTCATATCTGAGATATTTAGCAACGACTTTGATAGCTCGCCGCATACTAACAGCTATTAAATAGGCATTGTTAAAAAATTTAAAAAAAAATCATTATTATTATGATGCAGTTGTCATATGCAACAAATTATGCCTACTGTCGCAATCATCTTAATTTTGGTTTTACTAAATTTAATATAAACCTTTTCCTTCGTTTTTCTCGATATCGACTTTTTGGAGCATGGGTCAAACCAATAATAATCTGACGATTTTTTTTTTAATATAATTTTTAATTACCATTTTTCACAACAAATAATTTAAAATATTTATTTTTTAACAAGAACAATAAATATTACGGTTTTATATTTTTATATTACGATTTAGAAAAATATGTATAACCCTCGTTTACATAGCATCGAAATCCAGAGATTTTGATATTCATCACTTGGAAAAAGCAAAGATTAAAAGCTTATAGAATTTAATTTAAAATAAATATACACTACCAAATCGATGCTAATTTGTTGATTGTAAAGATATTTTCAGCTAACAAAAAGCCTAGTTATAATAAATACATTCTTTTATAATACTCAGTGGTGAGTATTAAAATCTCGGGATTTAGTTGCTTATTTAAATGGGGTTTAAGACAGAAATTATATATGCAAAGGACAATTCACACGTTAACTACCCATATCCACTATTTCCCAATTTCGGAGACATGATTTGTCAATTTTTTTTTATTCAATTTTCTAGAAATTTCTAGATAGAAAGAGATGGTTAGCGTATAAATCAAGTTTAAAGCCCATTTACAAAATGTCCCGTTAATATTTTATTAACAGCTAAATTAATATTTTATATGCGAAACAACAACAATTGTGTCTGTTTAAGTCTTAGTAGTAATTAATGGGACATTGTGAAAATAAGTCTGTCGCAATAAAGTTTTTACCAATAATTATTAATTAATTCGAAATGACTAGATTTATTGAAAAATTTTCAATTTAAAAAAGCTAAAAATTTTAATTGTTAACTATATCCATAAATAGGAATATATATGTATTTTTAGGCATTTAATTATCCATAAGTAATTTCTAATAAATAAATGTTTAAAATAATGATTATATAAGATTCCATAAGTATTTCTCAATTCGCTTAATATATAAGTACCGCTTAAATGCATAAATATGTTTAATAAATATATTCTAAGAAAATCTTTTTAAGACTTTTTAATTGAACTTAGGTATAATTAAACCTTTTAACATATCAAAACTATTACCATCGGGCTGTACGGTTTCTGTTAAGCCATTTGCCAATTTAACCTTTAAAAACCCACAATCATCGATACCCACAACTTTTGCTTCCTTTTTAGAGCCATCTTTATCACAAATCGAAACGGATTGATTGCTTAAATTAAATAAGATAACAATGACAATCAATTTTACTTTTGCTTTTTTTAATTATTATTACCTGTGCAACCATAATTCGTCATAAAGTTTATAGAAACTTTCAAATTCACCACTTTGCACCAGTTCTATTAAGCGTTCAATTTCGTTAAACATAAATGCTAAAAATTCTTCATATTTAAGTGATGGCAATTTTTTTTGATTTGCTAAATTAAAGTCCCTGATCACATCATTGATACAAGTTGTGGGTTTAGAATTGTTTAAATTGATACCACATCCTATATTTACAATAGCATTAGTACCAAATAGTGTTGTGTTGACAACCACGCCTCCTATTTTATTTATTCCATTAGCATAAATATCATTAGGCCATTTTAAAGCAATATTCAGGACCTGCAAAATAAATTATTTTATTAAATGTGTAAAAATTATTGGATTATTTAATTTCATTAAGCCGAGATAGAGATAATCAATGAACTTGCAAATAGTTTTTACATGAAAATAAATAGATTAAAAATTTTTCCGCATTTTTATCATATATGGATGTGTATATTTACACAGAACAAAAGCCGCCTAATTTTGACAAGCTAAAACTAGGCAGTTTTTATTCAATGTATGCAAATACTGAGATCTTAGTATTTGCCTCTGTGACAATTCCCCTTTTCCAAAATAAAAATCATTTTTAAAATAATGACTCTTTCGTTAATTTTAATTGGTTGTTTTAAGTACTCAGTTTCATTACCATTGGTTTAATGAATCTCAGTAAAAAAAAATTCATTGGTATTTAATTATGATGAATTTTGGAGGCAATAAACTTTTGATCTCAATGATATTTCAATACTAACGAAATTAACAGAAATTCTGAGGATATTTTCGAAATGAAAAGAGAATTTTTTTGTATAAAAAGCCCTCAGAAAAAAAGAACTTTTATTATAGCAAATCATCTTTATAAAAATATCATATTTTAATGTTCTTTGATTCCAGAAATCACCTGAACTCTCGGAATCTGAGATTCAGATTTGTTAGTTAAAAGTTGTATATATTAATTAATTTTGTTTTGTCTATCACATATCCAAATTACATCATAAGAACAGCTTTATAAAGGGAAATGAAAAAAACTCGATCTAGTTAAGATTATAGCACTTAAACAAAGCCAATGAATCAAAAACTTGAGGTAAAGATAATAAAAAAAATTCAATAATTTTATATGGGTAGTATTGCATTAAGTTACTAAACCATTTAAAAGTACGATTTTTTTTATTATCGCATCGTTGCGTGCTGTAGCCTTGATAAGAGAATATTTTGAATTTTAATATTGCTCTGGTTCAAATGCTGAAGTGAGACACAATCGTGAATAAAAATTTGGATATATTTTTAAAAAAGCGTTTTAAATTACAAAACTTTTGAGCATATATATATTGAAAAAGCTAAATTTTTTCATTAAATCTCAAACTTTAAGTGCAGGTTGCGCCTCGTTAATGTCCGTATCAAAAATTCATTTTTGATGTGCACAACATCCTGCAGAGGAGAGTGTACTGAAATACAGACGGCATGGTACAAAAAAATTGTAAGTGTACTGGAGAAGGGAATCAAACTTCAATGTATAGTACCTCATAACTGTGATTGAGCCAGCAATCAGCTTAGCAATACCCATCGCATTTTAAAAATTTGCCAAACATCGGGAAGGCCTATTACCCATATCATATATCTCCCAGTATTGGTGATATGAACTGCCAAATTCTTATGAATTTTCAATTGTCAATCAACATTTATAATAAAATAAAGTTACCAAAATAACTAAATAAAATTACCCTAAAAATACTAAATAACCTAGTGAACAATTTTCACTTTAAAATAACTCTACCAAGTTTCCAATAGGGTATCAAATGATGCCACATTTTCCTAGTGGTTTCAAAAATGTACCTGCGTATTAATTTAATATTAAGTTATTCGCCGTGTTCTAAATATAGAAGAGTTGAAGTCTTGATCATGAAGTTACTTGAAAAAATTGGGCTTTGCACATTTTTGTTCCGTGTTATACATTTTTCAATCTTTTCCCAAATGACATTTTACAATTAAAATACAACCCTGTCCAACTACCAACTACTTCGTTTTATATTTTGCAACAGCCCTTGATAACTCTATTCGTTAAAACACCTAATCGTTACCAGAAATACAAGCCGACTCACTGCTATAACCAAAATCTTGAGGCGGCTTAGTGGGCTTAAGTCGACTGTCTTTTCAAAGCATCAACTCTTGTACTAAACGAGTCATTTAAGGCACACGTGCCGCATGCAAAATTCTTGTGCAACTTCTGGTATTAAAACAAAAAATTGCGGCATATTGGAAAAGAAAAAGCAACTCTGATACTTAAACAAAATGTGTTGCAAAAAGATCTTTATCAAACTGTTAAATTTTGTGATGCATAAATGTCGCTTTATCAATTTTTTACAATATTCTGAATAATTTATGTAATATGGTAGATATTTAAACTCAAAGGTGAACTATAAAATATAATCGTTTATGTTAGAACATGTCACCGCCTGCTGAAACAGCGGCTATTAAAAATTATCCTGGCGGCGATTGCTAATCGACGGCTTGCATCTCTGCTCGTTACTTTGTGCAAATTGGAAAAAAAAAATCATTTTTCTGATGTGGAATTATTTAAATTAATATAAAACTAAGGAAATAAAATATATATTTAAATATCAAAAAGGAAATATAAATAAAATATGTATAAAATACATTTACATTAAATAAAATAAACACAATAAACCGCAGCGAAAGTAGGCACAAAGCAAAAATAAATTTTTTATTTGTCTCGTACCAAAAATAAATTGATTCCACAAATTTTTTACTGAAAAACAAATCAACATATACTAAATATATATATAAAGAAAAATTTTAACGAAATTTAAAGCAATAAAAAGTTAAGAAAAAAAAAAAAAGATAAGCGGAAAATAAAGGTTGTTTTAAAAAAACAAAAAACCCATTGTGAATGTATAAAAATTTGTATAAATAAACCTATAAATATTATTGGAAGAGGAGCTGTTACAATACATATTCCACCCCCTTTAATATATTAACGGCTGCCTAAATGCTGCTGCTGCTATTGAATGTTTGAAGAAAATCAACAACAACTAAAAAGCATTTAAAACGAAAAAGCCAAAAGTCTTTGCTAAAATATATTTTGAGGAATTATTTTGCCAGGAATTTAAAATGGAATTTATAATATAAATAAAGGTATTTTTATAGAAATTATTTCAATAAATTTATTTTAATTTAAGAAATTTTTGAACGGGCTTTTTAAGGCCTTCGAAGAAAATCGATATGACAACTTAACTTTTTTATAGTCTTTAAAGTAATTTTGTTTTATAGGAATGACAAAAATTAATAATAGTAATATGAATAAATCATGGCTACGAATATAATACATAAATAGTCATATTCTTTGTTGCCAAACGAAACGATAGGGTTTACGCTTATGTTTCTTAAATTATTCCGGTAATGGTATTCGTTTATAACAATATTTCGTTAACTATTTTTAGAGTTAGGATATTAGATATATAGGAGTTAACTATTTTTAGAGTTAGGATACTTTTAAGTACTTTGCGGCCAAAAAAGTGTCTACCAAATGTTCATAAACATGGAAAATTGTCTCTTATATTGTTTTTTTTTTTGTAAAATTCTTGAATTTTATGAATAAGCTCCGTTTCCAATGGAGAACTCCTGTCTTTTAGGGGCAAGCAAGTATTGTACAAATTATAATTTGAGAAGAAAATAATCTTCCAATAAAATACACCCTCCCTCTTGATTAGACATGAGCCACATTTTTTTTTTTTTTTTTTTTGATTTCTTTCGAAAATCTAAACAAGCTAAGAAACAGCAAACAAATTGAAAAAAAGAGAAACATTTATTAGGAGTATTTAGAATTATTTGTGCACATTAAAATTAATATCTTCAAACCAAAAATAACTGTTATCATTTGATAATTAATTCGGTCCCTGGTTGTAAATATGTTTTTTTTTATTCTTAATTTCCATTCACATAAATTAACTCATGATGACAAATAAGACGATAAAATTCGAACGTACAAACAAGTATTGTATAATTGGATGGATGTGGACACAATCAAGGGTGGCAACCGAAACGAATATCGGTTACGGTTGTTTTTTTTTTTATAAACAATAGGTATTGATTTTATTTTGTGCCGGTATTTTTAAAGTTACGGTATCAATCCAAGAATGGCAGCTGAAACGATTTCACGGATGACAACCAAAAAGAAGTAACGATTACGGGTTTAGTAACGGAATAATTTTGTTTCATGTCACGTTTAAGTTTTTGAAAAATAACGATTCCGATAATTCAATCGGATTTGAATCTGTATTTAGCGGTTACATTTGCGGTTACACTTATTTATTTTAATTTCATATAGAAGTAACCCAACCGAAAGTCACACAATGTGGTGAAGCACATGCAGTTGATTACATTCAGAGTTATTCATTTTGGAAAAAGAATATAAATAAAATTATTCTTGTAATTGTAAAAACCGTATGATTCCATGTGGATTCGTTTTCCAAAGCACTTCCGATTCTGCTACATTGCTGTGATTCATTTGTTATATTTTAAAATCTATCAGTACCAACTTATTATTCATTGTTTCTTATTTTATGGCGGACAGATTAATAACATTTCTAAGATAAGATTTACGTATTTAACAATCTTTTAAATTTCTTATTTTTTCTCGGTTACTCTTATTTACAGTTCATATTTAACCACCCCCTACTATCATCATGAGCAGTGCTACATCAACACCTACAAAAGCAGTGATGACAGCACCCATCCATCATCATCCGATAATGACACAACAATATTCGGCATCAACGCATTCAACACCCATACGTAGTTCACCACAGCCAAATTCACATTCAGTTTCGACACCATCATTGCCAGCCAATGATTTGGATGTTATACAAGATATGATTGACTGTTCTGCAAATCGTTTAGAAGGTTTACGCACCCAATGTGTAACCTCAACAACGCTGACACAACGAGAAATACGATCGCTGGAAACAAAATTATTGCGTATGTTTTCGGAATTGCTACTAACCAAAGATAGATTAAATGAACGTTTGCCAGCTAGTGGTTTACCACATACCTCTGGAAATGAACTGAGACAATGGTTACGAGTGGTGGGTCTATGTCAGGATTCTTTAAATGTTTGTTTGACTCGTCTTTCAACATTGGAACAAATTTTAGAATTGAATGACAAAGAGTTGAAAGAATTAATACAAAATAATCCCACTTATCGAGAAGAGGAAGTAAGACGTTTAACAAAAGCTATGCATAATTTACGAAAATGTAAAGACCTTTTAACGAGACCGGATGAGAATAATCTGGAACAACAGAAGAGTGGTAGTGATAGGCATAGGTCAACCGAATTAAATCTTTCTACAACAAAAGAATCCAAAGAACAGATGATTGAAAAATTATTTTGGGATTCCTGGGATAGACCCCATCGTGGTAGTGTGGGTAATATAGGTATTACAGCATCACCACGTTCTCATCGTAATATTATGAAACAAGCTAAACAACATCAGCAACAACAGCAAGCCAATAGACAATCTCCTTCAAATGATACACATAACTATAAATCATCATCTGCAACAGCCATGAGTTCTGGAGAGGATAATACTATATCAAGTATGACATTGACTTTAACACCTTCACCACCACACTCGCCATTTACACCAAATTCGACTTCGACTTCTTTTAGCCAGATGGGTAGTTTAAATGGCACACCTCAGAAAGGAAAAATTGCCGGAACACCACCTCCAAGGAAAAAGCATTTTACAGCTTTAAATAATGTGCAACCTTTAACACCGACACATCAGGCGTATGGCAATGGTGGTGGTGGTGGTGGAGGTTTTTCACAACAACAACAAGATCATATACCAATACCGTTATCCAAATCCAAATCAAATGAATCGCAATTTCAAGACACTTCTTTATCATCATTTTCAACTGTCATAAGTTCTCCCACTTCTATGGCTAATAATGCTTATAAAACATATGGAGGTGGTGGTGGTGGTGCTGGTATTACTAGATCCCGTCTTAATACTGATCCTAGTCCTGATAGTTATTCTTCCGCTAGTTCGGATATTTTAATGGAATCCTCCAATAACAGTAGTAATAACAATAGCTTACAAGTACCCTTATCACCCTGTACTCCAATAGTTAATTTGAGCATGAGCCATAATATAGCTCATCGTTTTACTACTTTGGTTAAAATGGCCACTTGTGATCTTTGTCAAAAGCCCATGTTTATAGGGCGCAAATGTAAAGAGTGTAAATATAGATGCCACAAAGTATGTGAACCTGATGTACCAAATTCATGTTGTTTACCACCAGAATTTATTGATGAATTTAAGCAAGCAATAAAAGATCAAGTGGCGGCCGGTTATCATTCGCAGCTTACCCACACGCCTCCTAACCTTAATAATCAATCTCCCCAACAAAGTCACGTTACTTTGGGTAAGGTTCGCAAAGGTCTGACTTCGGGAAGACATCAAAAGCATGGTTCCACTGCTAGTTCTACCATAGGTATGCACGCCGATAGCAGTTCACCGGGTTCGAGTTGTAACAGTTCTAGTCCTTCAAGTCCCGCATTATTTAATTTACAACACCATCATTCATCGGGTGATATGCAGGGTGGTACAACCATTATGAGTTCTTCGGCTGGTGGTTCCAGCACCTCGTCAAATATGTTGTCTACTCCCTCGTCTCACAAAAATGCAAGTCAATTTAATTTTCCCGACGTCACTATCACTTCAAATTGTAATAATCCTTCGGGAGCTCAAACTGAAACTATATTGTTATCTCAAAATGCTAATACTACATCACCAAGTCATGAAGTTATTACGGATTCACAAAAAGCGCATATTAATAGTAATGAAGCTTTAATTTCCTCAAACAATGCAAATACTCCACAAAATTTAAACACTACCAATAATAGCATAAATGTTTCCATTAACTCTAACAATTTAACTTCATCTACATCGTCGACGCTCACCAACAACTCTGCGAACAGCGTGGTAAATGCTGGGCCGGCAACATTTTTCCAACGAAAACTTAGTTCGGCTGGAGTAGATAAACGTGGTAATTTTACTGAGCTTTCCGATACTCATAAATCAAATGATAGCGACAAAACTGTTTCCCTCTCGGACAGTACTTCAGCTTCTACCGACTCAGATCGTACTCCAGTAAGATTGGACTCTACCGAAGATGGCGATTCGGGTAATTGGCCTAGGCAAAATTCATTGTCACTCAAAGAATGGGATATACCCTATGGTGATTTGCAAATGTTAGAAAAAATTGGTCAAGGACGTTTTGGTACTGTTCATCGTGCCCTATGGCATGGGTCGGTGGCTGTAAAATTACTCAAAGAAGATTATCTAGATGATGAGCATATGCTGGAGGCATTTAAAGTAGAAGTGGCCAACTTTAAAAAGACTCGTCATGAAAATTTGGTTCTATTTATGGGTGCTTGCATGAATCCTCCTTATTTGGCTATTGTAACTTCCCTATGTAAGGGTAATACTTTATATACTCATATCCATACAAGGAAAGAAAAATTTGTTATAAACAAAACTACATTGATAGCTCAACAAATTACCCAGGGTATGGGTTATTTACATGCTCGCGGTATTATTCACAAAGATTTAAGGACAAAAAATATTTTCCTTGAAAATGGCAAAGTCATTATAACCGATTTTGGTTTGTTTAGTTCAACAAAACTTCTCTATTGTGATAAAGGTTTGGGGGTTCCCACTGGATGGTTATGCTATTTGGCGCCAGAATTAATGCGTTGTCTAATGCCACACAAGCCATCGGATGAGATTTTACCCTTTTCCGCTGCATCAGATGTTTATTCATTTGGCACCGTTTGGTATGAACTATTATGTGGTGAATTCCCGTTTAAATCGCAGCCCCCAGAATCAATAATATGGCAAGTTGGTAGAGGCATGAAACAAACCTTAGCTAATTTACAAACTTCTCGTGATGTTAAGGATATATTAATGTTGTGTTGGCATTATGCCGCCGAAGATAATAGCAGACCTGACTTTCCCAAATTACTAACACTATTTGAAAGACTACCTAAAAAACGTTTAGCTCGGTCACCCTCACATCCGGTTCAGTTATCAAGATCAGCGGAAGCTATATTTTAAATGCACAACAATATTAATGCTATTTTTCCAATAAATGTAAATAAGAAAAAAAAATTGAGAAATATCAAAGGAGTTTTTTCAAAAAGCATTCCTTTTCACACAAAAATCATATAAATTATAGTAGTTTTTTTAGAAAAAAAAAGTACACTGATTGTAAATATTGAGATGAGAAAGTAATAATCAAAAAAAAAAATACATGCTTTAAGTTACAAAAAAGTTTAAGTTTTAAGTAAAAAGACAAAAAAATCCCTAAAGAGATATTCTATTCAAATTTCAAATAATATATGCTAAAAAAATAATAAAATATATAAAAATAAAAATACATATGACATTACACGAAACCATTAAATTTGTTGTTTCTTTTTTCAAATCAATCTATTTTTGTACTCAATAAATAGGATATTTGAAATATATTTAAAATATAAATAATATTTTAAAAAAAGTTATGTTAATTTTGTGTATTTTGGGTTAGCAACAAATTTTGAATTAACAACCAATTATTAAGGGATATGGATATTTTTTGAATTTATTTAGGAGTAGCTTTCTTACTTAGCCACTCTAAACTAATATTAGAGTTGTACAATATCTAAACTTTTAAATACTCGATACTTCTCAATACTTTTCACATTGTTGTTTTACATTACAAAATAAACGAGTACCAGATATTCAATTATTTATCACTCATGAACATGAAAAAATAATTAATTGTTGTTGTGTTTTGTTCTATTCGTATTTGAAGAGACAAACAATAGTTTGCTTTTTCCACGCTAACAACGTAGCGGGCTTTGCCCGAGCTATAGATCGGGATTGCACGGGCTGACGCCCGGGCATACACGGAGTCCCTAATTTTGACCATGTCCTGACCAAAATTCTTAGATGTACCTCAAATAATGAGTTATCCCATACTCCAGGTAACACATATTTCAAATTTCAGATTTTTTCCTTTTGAACTCTCATTTTTACCATGTACCTGGCTAAAATTCTAAAATGTAGCTGATCAATGAATAAGCCATTACTCCAGTTAACACAAATTTTAAATTTCAGGTTTCTAGCTAAATCGGTTTGGACAGCCCGTTAGTTAAGGGGGAGACTTTTTGCCTTTCCCCGTAGACATTTCCAAAAATCCGACTAGGTGAATGTCAGAGGAGGAACCTATGTACCAAATTTTAACTTCCCAGCTCCAGCGGTTTTGGCAGGACGTCGACGGTGAGAATATTCCTCTTTTGTGCCCCTCCCCGTTGGACTTTCCAAAAATTACGTGTTAACTGCTATTTACCTGCATGCTAAATTTTAACTTGACAGATCTAACGGTTTGGGCACGAGACATTTCACCCTTTCAAACCCCATTTCTACCACGACCCTGGCTAAAATGTAGCTTATCAGTGACTTAGTCCATCCACCATGTAATACATATTTCAAATTTCAGATTTCTAGGAATTTACAAAAATCCCACCTGCTTGGATGTATACACCTAAGGTGGAACCAATATACCAAATTTCAACTTACCAGCTCTTGCGGTTTTGACAGGCCGTCTGCGCTTCCCATTGGATTTTCCAAATCTTAGCTGGTATTTACACTGGATAAGGAGCCTGCATACCAAATTTTACCTTCCTAGGTCTATCGGTTAGCGCAGAAGACTTTTTGCCCTTTAAAACCCCATTTTTGCAACGGCACTGGCCAAAATTCTAAAATGTACCTTTTCAAGGAGTTCGCACATACTTTCAGGAAGTCAGATTTCTAGATAAATGGATTTGGGCAGGCCGTGAAAGGGGAGTTTTCCCTTTGTGTTCCTCCCCGAAGGAATTTCAAAAAACCCCGTCTTAGCGGTGTTCTACGCCGGAGGGAGAACCTTTTGTATATACAAAATTTTAGCTTCCTAACTCCTGCGATGTTGAGTGAATATTTGAGGTGAATACAAAATATTATTCACTTTTAAGCGACTGGTGAAAATATATGAGAAATATATAATGTACCTGTCGTGTGGTGTTTCCAATTCGGTTAATGCATTTACCGATTCCTGGAATAATCGTTTTAAATATGACGATTAACCGGTTAAATTTTTAATATGATTTTTTTTTCTATTTTTTTTTTCTTATGACAAGAAATTAGGTGTGTTCGACGTACGTTACCGCGGGTGCCCGCGGGAACCCAATCTTACCAAAAAGCGTTTCTTGTAACAAAAATTGAAAAATGAGAGCGTTCATGACAGGGTAATTGTGTTTCTTAGTTTACCAGAACTTACCCGTACTTTTTGTTTGGGTAAAATTGTCAAATCATCAGCTGTTGCTAATAAATTAGCTGTTTGGCATTTTTGAAAAAATTAAAGTTAACTAAAAACTTATTATAAAGAACTTTTTCTTCTTAATAATGAAAAATAGATTTGAAAATGTCAGTAGAAATTTGCCATTTCAAATATATTTATTAATTAAACTGTTTTTTAATATAAATAAATTTGACGTTTATTTTTGGGTATGAAATGTGGTTTTGTGCGTTCGCAGTATTTTGGGTATTTTTATGGTTTTGTGAGAGAATTTTTTGCTTACTCTCATTTTACCAGACTTTACCTAAAATTACCTCGTACAGACCTATTAAGTGTGTTTGGAAACTTTTTACTAAAAGATGTTTGTTTACACAAATACTCAGTAAGGAGAGAGCAAAAATAGAGAGTAAAGTGACAGTTCGATGTAAGAGAACTTACTGGTTTTTACTGTTTAAACTTTTGTCAGTAAGAATTCGTAAGAAAAAAAACAGCTGATTGAAAAAATATAATTGAAAAACAAAATATTTGTCCAGACATTAAATATTTTTTATAAAAGTAAAAAAAAATGTGTAAAAATAAGCTTATTTGTGATGAAAGAAGTAAGATTGAAGTCCGGAAGATTCCTTTTTTTTATTCATATTTTTCATATTGACCGCTTGAATTTTTATTTTGTTTGGTATTTACAATCAGCTGTTTTATCTATTTTACTAATTCCTACAGATTTTCCGTTTGCGTACTTTTTTTGGATATTTTTCTTTTTGGGAGTAAATTTTGTCTTACTCTTTGTAATTTTTGTGCTGAGTAATTTTTACAAAACTTTACTGAAAAAGTAGACAAACGGACCTAATCTTATAACAAAAAACAGTAAAGCCCGTATGACACTTGTCATAAATTGATGAAAATGCTTATGAGAAAGTAATGTGCGTGAAGAGTGCACATTACTTTCAAATGGTTGTCGGCAAAGCAGTGCTCCCATTTGATTTACATTACTGCCAATATCGAGCAAGTGTCATACGGGCTGAACTCAAATACAATCAAATTCTTTTAAAATCGTGTAAAAGAGACCTTTAATTATCTAACTTCTTAAGCAAGTCAAATCTAATATTATATAGGCGTAAGGAAATACGCAAATTTTTAATTTTTATTTCAATTTCTTTAAAAATTTTAATTTCTATAAATTATATTTTTATTTTCTTCTTAGGTTGCATTTGTTTTAAATCGATGTCATATAACAGACAACTGATATTTTATTTCTGTAGGAAATCTTACATCTCTAAAGAATGTTGCTCCAGATTAAAAAAAAAAATAATTTACTTTCAAAAATCAGATTTCGAAAAATTTTGAAAAAGTTAAAGAACTGTACAAATACGGAAAAAATCTTTACAATTTACTACACACAGAAAAATACAAAACAAATACAACTAACAAATTCGGTCAGTACAACCAAAATCAATTGTGCTTGTGGTGGAAACCAATATTCAGCTGTACCAAAATTTAGAAAAAAAAAATAAATTATATATTTTTAATTTTATCAGGCTCGAGATCATAATTTTTTTAATGATACTAACGAATAGTCCCAAGAAACATTTTTACGGACTCTCCGATGCGTACGGATTCATGAATCCGGCTTCTACTGTACGTTTACGGTCCGAAAATACGTATCCGTCAAAGCTTGTACGTAAACGGAACATTAACGGACCGTATAATTGAATTTTTGAAAACAATACGTTTTTACTCCGTTTTGGTGTATCCGTTTCTGTACCGTCAAATATGGACCACTGTTTTTCATCAGTTTTTCTTCCGTTGCTTTTGGATTTGCTTAGTAATAAAAAAAAACTAATACTTAAATATCCCTCAGGTAAATATTTATGAAATTGAAAACAAGTTTTACGATGATGTGTGCAAAATTATGTTGATTTGCAAATAAAAATACTTGCCCCATAGTTTAAAATAATTTTGTGAAAAAATTTGCAAACTTGCATTGTTTGCTTCATCATATCGTAAGTACCATAATTTAAACCAAAATTCAATATATGTTTTATTTATTTCACGATTTTTAATACGCCACAATCGCAGTGATTGATGGATGGTAATGTGCTGGAGATAAATATGGTATTTGTTTGGTATTTGTTGGATTTAGTTTATTTGGTTTTGTTATTTTAATTTAAATATATTTGTTAATAAATTAAGTTTAAATAAAAATTTGCTACTAATAATTAAAATAATATGCCTTTACACAAATCAGTTTTTTGTTGAAAAACGGTATGAATACGGATCCGTAAACGATCCGTCACTGATGGACTATTAACGGACAACTCCGTTTATCATCCGATATATCCGGTCCGTCATTAATGGACTTTTAACGGACAACTCCGTTTTTCATCCGATATATCCAGTCCGAAAACGGTCCGTCAATGACGGTTTTTAAACGGATTCGGTTTCTTAAAATCCGTTTTCTGGTCCGTTTACGGGTAAAGAAAACTGTTCGTAAACAGAGTTGGATTCCGTTTGTGACGGACCGAAACCGGTACGTAAACTGTACGTATTGTTTGTTGGGGTAAACACAAATTTTTTATTAAATGGAAAAAATTGTAAGGATCAGCGCTAGAGGGAGTGCACACTTTCGACCCGAGCGACCAGGTTATCTTCAGTCTCCTTCTGAACCACCTAACACAAATAACTCATGGTTTTGAACAGGCATTTATATCAGACACTCTAAGAAAAATGACTATGTAAAATTACATTTTTCAGTTAGTGAATGATTACCCGTACAAATGAGCTTTTTCCATCTATTTATAGAAATACCCTTTGGCAACCATCTTCGATTTTCGAAGCACAAATTGACAGGGGAACGAATTGGGAATCTGGCATACTTTTTTCTTTCACAACATATTTGAGTGTTGTTTATTATATAGATTATAAATTACAAAATTTACATAAAAAATAAATTTTAGAAGTTTTTTCTATCTTAAATACACTTGAAATTAATATAAATAATTCCAAATTAAATGAATCCAGCTTTTTTTTTTCATCCCAAAACCTATATTTTATAACAAAAATCTACATACTGCGTACTTTCGTCTACTTACCACTAGGTGATTTCAATTCGCATAAAAAATAGTGAAAGTGAATCTAGGAACACCAAAATATTTGAATTTGTTATATTGTATGCGGAATGGATTCCAGAACAGTCACGATTGTTCTTGTTTGATTTTAGATAGAACGAAATGGCGGGAAAGCGTGCCTTTGTAATTGTTATAAAATTTCAATGCTTCAGCATTTTGAAATGCGTAGGAATAGAATGGGACAAAAACTAAGGCCGGTTGACAGTAATTAAAAATCGTTTAATGCAAAATAAATGTATTTCTTTCATAAATAGGAACACAAAGAGCTGGTTTTTGCTGAAATATCAAGTAAAGTCTATTGCATTGGTTTCTAAAGTGTTTCTTTAAGACAATTCAAAACATCCTAACATTTTTTAAAGAATCACGCCTTATAATCTTGGCTTTTTTTAGAGGAATCTGACGACTCTTTAAAAAGAAAGTGTCAGAATGTTCAGTGGAAGTAAACCCTTTAAAACGCAGTGTAGATAGTGTTTTACCGAAGTGGGACATTTTGCCGATAAAGCTGGTTTTATTTCCTTTATATGACACTGTCCAGAATAAAAAAGTGCCTTAATAAACAAGAGCTGCCTTCAAAAAAATTCAATAACAAATTATTAAAAATATGGTATGAATAGTTTTTGCAAAATTCACAAACACAGTTCCCCGACTCTTGCACTACCTGGTTTAAGCTTTAGAGCAGTGCTGTTCAAAAATAAATATGTCGTTGTGTTAGTGAGAAAATGAGAATTGCACGGCAAGAAATGTTCAATGGGTTAATAGCAGTGTTAGTATCTGTATGAATTTATTTTTTATTGAAAATATAAAACTGTTATGTTTTGTGTAAAACAGTTTTAAAGAAATATGAATTAAACAAAAAGTAAATTTTTGAAAGGAAAATAATAAATACATTGGCGTGCCTTTTTTTCATTTTATAAAAAACAAAAATTTGTAAATTTTTTCCATTAATATTTACATATTAATAAAATATCTGTAATATGTATGGCTTTATTATGATATTCTATTAAAAAAAATGCTATATTTGGAAGGAAAAAAATACAATACATTCGATCGGAATAAATGAATAAACGATCGGACTCCAATTTTTAAAAACATATTAAAAAAATGCGTTTTTTTTTTAGGTTTATCAAAAATTTTTATTGATCTTGTATTATCATAAAATATTTTTCTTACATTGCTATTAATTTTTCTCAGTGCATTAAAGAAAAATCAGCATACATCCGCCACGCGTGTTCATTCGTCGCTGTTTTAGTGACGACTAAAGGCAAGAGCGTAAGAATACATGTGAGTTGAGCAGGGGACAATTGTCCCATGCAATGAACATCACTGCTTTAGAGTTAAAGACGACATCTATTAAAAAATTTATAAAAATCACGTATATTCCTGACAAGTCTTTATTGATTTTTCTGTGTTTGTGCAAATAAGAATTCAAATAAGCGAATTCTTGAATATTTTTGACTAAACAATTTAATTCTACTGAAGTTCCTAAGTCATCAAAATTTGTTGATAAATCAAATTAGAAACAAAATTCCATGCTTTTAGCTTTTATAAATTCTTCATTGAATTTGAAACTGTATACAATAAAATACAGTTTTCTAATTTAAAGCAATTTTATATTATTATTTTACAACATAAGTAACGTCATAGTGCTTGTTAGGAATATACCTAGTCACGTATTTCATTGCTAAGAAGAAATATATATATTTTAATGGTTTTTTTTGTTAAAACTCTGCTTAGAGGCTCTAGCTTTTATAAAACTTCGGATGAGATCTATTGTCAACTAGAAATGCATGTATACCGAGCTTAAAAGCTCTAATTAAATTTTTTGAACATGAAAATATAATTTTACATTATTTAAAATAAATTTGTTAAAGGAATTGAAACAAAAAAAATTTTCTATCACATTTCCTAAAGTCTATATAACATTTGCTTTCATTCAGTCGATTTGAAAAGAGTTTGATCGTATTTTAGTTGATATTTTTTCTACGATTTTCTTGCCAAAGTTAAGAAGTTTTAAGAAAAATAACAGAAAAATTCATATTATAAATTTAACCGGTTAATCGACCTATTTTAATCGATTATTTGAGTTTAAAATTATTTGTTTCGACATTAACCGAAATAGAGGCGATTAATCGAGGAATGGGTTAATCGATTAATCGAATTGGAGACTTATTACTTTTGAAATTATATTCTGCCTAACTTCGATAATTATAAATTTTATTATCAGGGTTGGTAACCGTTGCATACGGTTATAGGCTTTTTACACTGAAACAATTGTTTACATTGGCAACAGAGAACTGCATTTGCTGATTGCAAAACGTTCATACGCAATCAACACAAGAATAAATTGTGTTTGCGTTCAAACGCTGAATATACTCCAACACACATATTCGTTGATGATTTTAAATCAATCAAACCGTGTGCAAATTGTTTTGTCACTGGTTTATAATCATCGGTCGTTGTTAAACCATTGTTTTATTCTGTTTATTCGAGCCCAAAATAATTATTTTGATGTAGAATAAATCAGAAAAAACAACAAACAACGTGTATGAGTGTAATCATAATTAAAACAAAATAGTTTCTTATCTATAAAAAGGGGGTGGTTTTGTTAAAAAACATATTTCATAAACGTTATATGTATATTAGGGTGGGTCTAAAATACGTTTTTTTTAGAATTTTTATTAGGAATACCAAAAATATTGTTCTTTGTGAATATTTTTTTTTTTTTTAATTTAGGTCGACATCTCAGGCTCGCCCAATCCGGTTAAAGTTAAATATTGCCTAATTTTCCAATCAAAATAGATGAAAAAAAATTTAGACAATATTTAAATTTTTCCGGATTAGGCAAGCCTGAGATATCGACCTAAATTTTTTTTCCAAAAAAAAAATTATTTATATTTCACAAAGAAGAATATTTTTATTACTAATAAAAATTCTAAAAAAGCTGATTTAAGTCCCACCCTGTTAAATGTAACTAATGCTTTAATTTATACACGAAATGCATATATGTATATAAAACAATTTCATATTATTTAACGCCAACGTACGGTTTCAACGGTTGTTTTCATACCATTCATCTTGTTCGTTCGGGTCAACAATAATTATTATAGAATAAATAAAAAAACAAAACTACGTGTGTGTGTATTCACAATTAAAACAAAATAGTTTCTTTTCTATAAAAAGGGGATAATTTTGTGGAAACACATTCATATATGTTATATGTATATTAGGGTGGGTCTCAAATCCGTTTTTTTTAGAATTTTTATTAGTAATACCAAAAATATTGTTCTTTGTGAAATTAATTTTTTTTTAATTTAGGTCGATATCTCAGGCTCTCCCAATCCGGTTAAAGTTAAATATTGCCTAATTTTCCGATCAAAATAGATGAAAAAAAACTTAGACAATATTTGAATTTTTCCGGATTAGGCAAGTCTGAGATATCGACCTAAATTTTTTTTCAAAAAAAATATTTTTATTTCAAAAAAGCGGGTTTAAGTCCCACCCTAATGTAAACAATATCATTTATGAAATGTGTTTCTATTTTGTTTTAATTATGAATACACTCATAGGCGTTGTTTGTTGTTTTTTCTGATTTATTCAACGCTGACTTTTTGTTGAGTGATTACATTTGCATAAAACATAATCGACAGATGATTCACACTGATCCCAATTATGCGTTCAGTAACATGATGCTGATTTTATTCTACAGTGAATTTTGTTAAATTATTAAATGTGAACAAGAATTTTTGTGTATGATTAAATCAAGAAAAAAGTTTATTTTGCAGTTCTCTGATTGGCAACATCTTTCATCTGCCATTTATTTAGCTATCAAAAAAGTAAAAAAAAGGACGCATATTTTTTTTTTAATAAAAAATGGATTTACACTCAGAAAAAAAGTTAGTAGAAAAATTTGTTAACAGTTTTCAATCGCACTCTACTATTTTTGTACTGATTTTTTAGTAAAAAATTATTATTTAGCAAATCTTTTTGCTATTTACATTTTTGCTATTTAAATTTTTGTTGCTAATTTCAGAAATCATTTTACAAATTTTTGAAAACCGATTTGCTAAAATTAGCAAAAAATATTACTAATTTTAAAAAAGTGGATATTGAAGGAAATGTTATTTCTAATTAAAACTTACACCTACAAACTTAAATTTCCTTAAAATGTTAAATATATTAAAAAAGAGATCGGATTGAAGATACCGACTCATGTCTAAAAAGAGAACATCCACTTAAAATAGCACTAAAAAGGTTTTTTAGTTGTAAAAATCCGCCCTAAAAACAATTAAAATTTTACCTTAAAAGTAAAAAAAAATTGACCAAAATATTTTTCAAAACAGAAATTACGTAATTAAAACAAAATGATTAATTCGTTTTTTAAAAAATATAATCAAAATTTTTGATGCTCGATAAGAAAAATAAATTCAAAGCTTTTACTAATATTTAGTAATTTTTTTTGCTGATTTTAGCAAACAGATTTAAAATTCCACTTTACAAAAAGTCTACTAAAATTTAGTACCGGCTACTAATTTCTCTACTAATTTCATTGTACTACACGTCAGCAGACATGTGTTGCTAAGATTAGCAAAAATACCGCTGGGCTCAAGTTAGCAGAATTTCCCGTAATAACACCAAAATTTTCAGTTGCCATTACAGACTTTTTTTGGTGAGTGTAGAAAAAGCATAAATCGTTGGAGTAGTTGTTGCTTTGCAAGAACAAATCAGAATTTTAATGCAGTACATTGAAATATTAAAGGTCATTCTGAAAGAAGATGATGATGAAGAAAAATTTTTGGAAGACATAAGAATGAATAATTTTTTTTGTTTATTTTCTGCAATGTCGGTTTGCTAGTGATGGCACAAAGAAAATCGATTTTTTTGTAAATTTTTAAGTGATGACACTTAAAATAACGAAAGATGTAAGATGGAATAAAATGAGAAAGGATCATCTTTTGTAGATGTAGAAAGATGTAGAATTTTTGATGAAATTGATGAAAGATGTAGCTCAGTGGAAAAAGGCTATTAGTGTTATTGGATAACGGCATTGCAAAACTGTTTCGTTAAGCTATTTTAAGATAATAGGTATTTTACGTTATTTCGGTTAACGGTATTTTAAGTAATTTTGTTAGCGGTATTTTAAGGTTAACGACAGTTGCTTTTTGACGTTTTTGGACAACTTAACGTACAGTCACTGTGTTATTCGTTAATAAGTTAATATTTAATTTTAACTTACAAAGCTTTTTACGGAAAGAAATAGAAAACTTCAAATTATTTCGTTAAAGTGTTTTAAGGTTAATGGTATTTTAAGTTATTTCGTTATTGGTATTTTAAATTTAACGTATGCCATTTAAAATTGGTTTGAATCGGTAACGATATTTAAGGGTTAGTGTTTGTCAAAAATACTTTTAATTTTTTCCCTAAGCCATTTTCTTATAAATATATTTGTTCCGTGTATGACAACATGCCCTTTAACAGCCATATTAAATATTTTTAACCAAAACTGCCATTACAATACAAATTTATCTTTGCACATAATTTTACTTTTAAAAATTATAAATAAACTTACTTGATACAATTCATGAGCTTTTAAGCAATTGACCATAGCTGCTCCCACAATGTGTTGAATTAAAGGCAAACGTTGTCCCAACGGAGTGTCCATCGATATATGTAATTGAATCGAAAACATAGCACAACCCAAAGGACCTAACCACTGAAAAATTTTAAAATATAAATTATCTAATAAATAATGTATTAAATATAAAATTTAGACAAACCTGATTATTACTACGACCCACGCCGCCAATTTGCTGCCGTGGTACCACTGCAATGCCATTAGTTAATTTCAAATCGGTAATAACATGCTGAGAACTAGTAATAATGGGTGCATATATAACCAAACGACCCACATAATTAGTTTTAAGATTCTAGAATTAGAAGAGTGATTCTTAAATAAAACAAAACTTTATTAATGTATAAACAAAATAAAGTTACATCAAAATAGTCCACAGTAGAGAAATCGTCGGGACAGGAATGTATTAGAATGGGTAGTACATTAGAATTTGTTTTTGGCAGCTTATCATCTTTACCACAGAATTTCATAGTTAAGTTGGGTGTAGTAACAATGTTGTCCGCATTAACATGCGACTTAATTTTTTCTAATAATTCAAATTTTGCCTAATAAGTAAAATGCAAATATTTAAAACAGCAATATTTATTAGGTTATTAGAAGAAATAGAGAAATTACCTCATGTCTACCCAAAAAGTAAGCATTTTTAAAAGCACATTTAGGATCCGAACTATTTAATGGTTTATTAGCTTGAACACTTAAACTTAAATGGTTTTTCAATAAATCAGCAAATATTTCATGACGTATAGCATCATTTTCTTTAAGTATGTAAAACTTTGTTTCATCCGATTCAAATTCATTGGGATTTATTTCCAAGTGGACCTTAAAAAACACATATATAGATTAAGTTATAAAGACACATCTTTATTAATATTCATAATTACAATATTTAATACTAATTTCAAATTGGTTAACTTCAATGTTTTTCTAAATTGATTAATAATTGCTAACTTATCTTAAAATATTTATTTATTTTATTTATTAATCATATAATCACTAGCAACAAAGGCCTTCGGCTCGTTGTAGCGAAAACAGACCAGAGCCTCTAATGGGAATTGAACCCACGACCCCCGCACTGATAAGCTAGCACGCTACCAACTAGCCTACCGGGGCGCTCATCTTAAAATAACCAGAGCTTAGTGCTTTAAAATTGTTATTAATGTCAAATTTTTATGGCAACAGTGGACAAGTGCGGACCTTCTTCGATTTTAGACTTTTAACATTTTTTGTTCGTAAAATTTTTCCAAATACATTTTAAAATATTTTTAGATTCAAAATTTATTCTCCACAATATTTTTCTCTTTGTTTACATACTAGTTTTTAATATTGTTACTAGTTTTTTACTCTTAAAATTGTTTTGACGTGAAATTTTTAATTTTTTAATGCAGACCCATTATATCTAAAGTTCTAAAGCAGATAACGCACTGACAAGGAACCTCCGGTTGGCTTCCCCTTGATTGCGATTAAATCCCAAAATGGAGAAAAATTAATACACGAATTTTTAAGCAGGTTGTTAAGAGGTTAAAAAAA
Organism: Eustalomyia histrio; assembly: GCA_949748255.1. NCBI lineage: Eukaryota > Metazoa > Arthropoda > Insecta > Diptera > Anthomyiidae > Eustalomyia > Eustalomyia histrio. The sequence continues at coordinate 203,352,640 of OX456523.1, read as the reverse complement.
CCTACATACAAATTGGATATCTACTGAAAAATTTTTTTGCAGACACATCCACTAGTACGATATCGAAGAATAAACCCTTGATTTATAATCATTTTTCATCCTAATTTAATAAACTCTGGCTAGAAAATAATCTTTTTATCTAAAATCCTATGTGTGTTGGTATGTTTTTCAGCAAATTGTATACATCCTGAGATCTGCTCTGATTTCACTACTGACTCATTTCTCGCTGTGTTTACCAGATTCATAATCCCAAGAAAATAATGTCTGATAATGGAAATAATTTCGTAGGAGCCAGCAATTCTCTTCGGTTTCAATTTCAGAATTTTCTTCAAACCGCTGAAAAGGACGTCTCCTCTAAATACGCTGCCCAAGGTTTCGAATGGTCATTTATCCCACCAAATGCTCCTCACATGGGAGGACTTTGAGAGTCAGCTGTAAAAAGTTTTAAACTACATCTTCGCAAAGTAGTTGGTTCCCAAAAATTTACATCCGAAGAATTCTCCACCCTTCTGGCCAGGATAGAAGCGGTTGTCACTTCGAGACCTCTTTTCCCAATTTCAGATGATTCTAGAGATCCTTCGCGGATCTCCACTTTTAGCTTTCCCTGAGACTGATAATTTGACACTGGTATATCGATGAGAAAATGTCAAGACATTATATCATCAATTCAGCATCAGATGGAAAAACGAATACCTTGTCCAACTCCAAAAAAGGTGTAAATGGAAAAATCCTGAAAAATCTTGAGGAAGGTCAGTTCGTAATAGTAAAGGACGAACTTCTACCACCTCACGAATGGGAAGAATCTAAAAGCTGCACTATAGGATAACTACGTTAGAGTGGCAGATGTAATAACTCAAAATGGGACGATAACTCGGTCAGTGGTAAAACTATGTATTCTCCCAGTTCAATAAAGTTCTCATATTTAATTTTTTTTTAATATTTCTTCTTCACAGCCATGTTCACCCAAATGTTAATCCATATGTCTTTTATTTTTATTTATCTATTTATTTTCGTACGTATAACTTCACAACGATCTCGCTTACATGAATGCCAATTGTGCTACAGGTTTCACTCAATACGATTTTGCAAAGTTTTTCTAAAAATGAGCGTTCCACAACGCCGTCGAACAGTGATGGTAAAAGGCTTTTGCGATAACTGTCTAGCACGGTCACACATTAACGACTTGCTTTCACTGCGGTAAGGATCATCACTCTCTTTTGCATCTCTCAAGAGATCGTGAAGACAGCCCCTTAAAAGCATTAACATATATTAAGTCAGACCACCAGCAACACACCTATAGAAGACGTGATACAACTTCTTTAAGGAAACCAATACATATTTCATCAAAACCCTACCAATAATCATCACGAAGACAAAGTGGAACTCCTTCTAGAAAAGCGACTCATAATTCTTTTGTGAATTACCAAACATTCTAAGAACTAATACATAGCGGCGAGAATTTCTTGCTGTTCGATCCGCAAGAGGACTTGAGAGTCATCACAGAACAAATGAAATTCGACCAGCAGTCCGTGGAGTGATCAGTGCTGCCATTCGTAAACTAAAAGAGCTACAAACTACAGTTTAAAGCAATCAATTTGATCCGGGGAGAATGTCTACAACAGCAAAAAAATTTTGTTTCTTAAACCATTTTTTTGTCTATATGAATTTTTATAAAAATTTAAATAATTTCAATCAAATATTGAAATGAGTTTGAATTAAACTGAATTAAGATTATCTTATAATTTAAATTTAATTAACGCCAAATAAGTTGAAATCTATTACATTTAAAATTTACAATGAATTGCCAACTCTATGAAAGAGTATTATAATTACTGTTCATTTGATATTGTCAAAATATATATCCGAGGCCTAGTGAGAACGAGCAACTAGGACTCGGTCTTCTTTTTTCAACAACCGCGTTGGTCAAACCAATAAAACTTGTATTTTTAAAAAAGCACGTTGTTTCATCATTTATTTAAAACCCAACTGAAACTTCTATAAAGGTTCCGGTTCACCCTAAGATTAAAACTACAGTCCATTCTCTTTATTCATTTTAACAATAAATTTGCATTAAAATTATTGCATTTTTATTTGGTAGTGTTTCCAATTATTCGACCCTGCCGGATAATCGGCTAGGTCATTATTCGAAATATGAAGAAAATTGATTAGTAAGTTATTCGGATCGATTAAACGGAAAAATTGGTGATTAATCGTTTAATGCAAATTAAATGTATTTCTTTTATCAATAAGAACACAAAGAACTGCTTTGAGCTGAAATATTAAGAGTCAGTTTCTAAAGCACTTGCTTAAGATAATTCAAAGCATGCTGGGATTTTTTAAAGAATCGTGCCTTATAATTTTAGTTTTTTTTTCAGAGGAATCTGACGACTCTTTAAAATGAAAATGTCAGAGTGCCATGTTATACAGTTTTCGAATTTAAAGCAATTTTATATTCATGTTTTATAACATAAGTAACGTTATAGTGATTGTTAGGAATATACTTAATTACGTGTTTCATTACTAAAAAGAAAACTATATATTTGAATAGGTTTTTTATTAAAGCTCTGCTTTTCTAAAACTTCGCGTTCTAAATGAGATGTATTGTTGAAAATATATTATTTGAAATTTCTTTGTTAAAGGAATTTAAACAAAAATAAAAATTGTCTATCATATTTCCTAAAACCTATTTAATAATTGCTTTGATTCAGTACCATTTCCTTCCCAAAGTTAAAAAATTAGGAAGTTTAAAGAAAAATAACAGAAAAATTTATATTAAAAATTTAACCAGTTAATCGAACTATTTTAATCGATTATTCGGGTCGAATAATTATTTGAGTTTTAAATTATTTGTTTCGACATTAACCGAAATAGAGGCTATTAATCGAGGAATCGGTTAATCGATTTACCGATTTGGAAAAACTTTTTTGTAGTTATATTTTTTTTTTAAATTTTATTTTAAAGTTTTTGTTTTATCGATAAGATATTTTAAGTCCATATCAAATTGGAACTGATCATATATATGGTGCGCCAGATATATCTAGATCTGATCAGATTTAATTATTAGTTTTTAAATTTGTCCCCAATAAGCTCTGAACATTATTATGAATATTGTCCATCTGATTTAATAAGTAAACAAAAAAAACTTTAGTCCTATATACATTTTTATTAAGGTTTCTTTGAAAACCGTTTAAAAGGCCACGATTTTGTACTACATCTGTTATCAGATATGACCTCGTATGACTAGATTCGTTCATATCTTGCTACAAAAATCACCAAATTTTTTAGATATGTATAGATCTGGCACTAGATTTAATCAGATCTGTATCACATATGCCACATCAAATCTAATATGATGAGATCTGGTGCTATATTTAATAAGATTCAATCATATCTAATTAGATTCAAGCAGATCTGATCAGATATAATTCTTTATACTTAGGTAAATTCTTTAAAAGAAAACGAAAAAAACTCCTAAATATAAGATTAGGCAGTTAAAAAAACCCGTGTCCCTTACATTTTTCTCCCTTTTACCATATCCAAATATCATTTAGAGCCGCGAGTCCGCCTAAGGAAATCTCCCTTGTTAGTGGTTTTTATTTTTTAAGAAAGGCGGTTATACGTTTTTTCCCAATTAGCTCCATTGTTAAATATGATTGATTGAAAAATATGGACGACAAAAGCTGTGTTTATCCGGGAAGCTATCAGCGTTGGCTTCTGTCATTTCCATACAAATTGAACATAAGTAAAGTTAAGCGTCAACAATAAATGTTGGCTTATGTCAAATTTATATGGGAAAGACACAAGCAAACTTTGATAGCTTGCCGCATAAACACAACTATTGTATGAAAGACTTTAAGGCCGAGTTTTCAGGATGAAGATTATCTTTAAACTCAGTTTATCGCCGTTTGTAACTTGAATACTGATTCTGAAATTTGTTTTAATTTATTTTATTGCAATGAAGACCAAAATTTTATGTAACAAAAAGTTGTTCCGACAAATTTATGTTAATAAACATGGAAGTGGCAGACAAATTTTGTTTTCGGTTTAACTAAACAAAGTTTAACTTACATCCCAAAAACTCGGCCTTAGACATATAAACATTTTGTATAAATAGTAAATGATTTTATTTAAAATATTAGTTAATGAATTTTAATAATAATTTTCGAAAAAAGTACTTGAAAATATGATATAGTTATACGATTTAAACTTACTTGTGAAAATACAGCTGTGCCTCCACTACTTTTATTGTTAGCTAGCAATAGACTAGGAGTATTCCAGGTTTCTTCAGTGCCCAAAACTTCAACATCTAGCTGGTGCATATCACCTTTCAAATCCTTTAGTTCAATGGACCTTGGTGGACACACTATAGCTCTAATTGTCGTGTATGTTATGGGTTTATGTGTTTTTTTTTACATATACGAAAAACATTTCGCACACACATACACGCACGCATTTTTCAAAATTTTACACACACATTTATAGAAAAATACAACAGCCAGCGAGCAAGTAACGGTATGTAGTAAAAAAAAGTTGTAAATGAAGGAAGGAAAAAAATATGGCAAATATGTATCGTAAAAACTTACAAAGAAATGATAGAGAAACTAGAAGTAGTAGTGTTTAATAAAAGCTTAATAATATAAAATATGATAATAAATGTTTATAATTAAAGCAAGCATTTAACATAATTGTTGCTCTTAATACAGAGAATTTTATGAAAAAGTTAAAAATGCAAACCATACATGCTGTGCATGGGTGGGAAATAATTTCGTATATGTTTTTGCCAGTAGTTAAAGAAAATTTTAGTTAATTTTGATTAGTAAGAAATTTGGATTTTGTCTTAAAAAACTTAACGTTTAAATTAGTTTTGTGGTGTAAAAATTGTTATATACAAACCAAATTATTATTATTTTTTTCTTAAAAAACTACTATTCCATTTGAATATTTACTAGTTATCTAACTCAAATAAAATAAGTGGACTAAGATTTACTTACGGTTTACGACTATTATAAGTAGTATCGTCACTTTCGGTGGAAAAATTTTTCTTAACTGGTGAGGCTTGATAACAAAATATATGATGCATCATTTTAACTTTTTGCCATTTATCATAAGAAAATTGCACCAATTCATGTTCACGTACCTAGAGAAAAGATTAGGAGATTAGGAATTGAATGCTAAAAAAAATGCATCAGGAAAACAAAAAACACTAATAAAATCTAAAAACTTGTAAATATAAAATTTATTTAAATGCAATTTTTTTGTTTAATTACTGCCTGTGAAATTTTATAAAATATGAAAATTAAGTATAAATTTTTTAATGCAATTTTTTGTTTTATTTATGGCCTGTTTTGCTCAAAAATGTTATTTAAAGAAATTTTATTTTCAAAATTTTTCAGATTTTAATAAGTTCCTGTAAAGCAATAAAATATAGAGTTAAGGCATTTTAAAATGCACGCTCAAAAAAGTTTGACAGTTATTATTGTACATAGCAGCTGTTTGTGTTGTAATCAGTAGTCGCTGTTTCTAAGTGTAGTTACGTTTGTCTTTCTAAAGAAATATACAAAAATTAACAGTTGTTAACACCAGTATTGCCAGAACTTGGTTATAAAAAATGGCAAAATTTGTAAAAAAAATGGCTTAACAATTGCTAAATAAAGCTAAAAAATGGCTGGTCCATTTTATAACAATAAACTCGCAAATTACAAAAATACTAAATTAAGTCAAACCTATGCACCGCTATTAACGGACACCTCCATTTAATGGAAAATGTTTGAACCGCGGCTATTTAAAGCAACATTTTTATAGTAAAATTACCTCCCAAAAGCGTATTAGTCATTTTGGACCTATCAATAGCGAAAAAAATTTAGGAACCAAAATTTTGTAGTGAAGTTTTGAAATTGATTTCAAAGTTTTCAGACAAAAAGTTTTGAAATTGTTTTTAATTGCTTCGGTTGAATCAGGTTTATGCTTTTAAATCATTTTCATCATTAGTGTTTACTATTCATTAAACATTTAATTATGATCTCGAATAATATATAAAGGATAGTGTGTTGTTTTAAGATTTTTCTATCAAAAATAAATTTAGTAATAATTCCATTCCCTTCTATTGGTGGAGAATTCCGTATAACGAACAAATAAAACTGATATTTTTATAGCAATTAAATAAAAATTATGGATTTCGTCTAAATTAAAAACAGCTTTTTTGTAGAACAACCTTTAACGAGTGCAGTTTTTTTTTGCTGTCTTTTTATAACACAAAGTAAACGGTTTAATTTGTTCCACACTTACGTATTATAAACACCTTCAACTTTAGGTGTGTTCGACGTACGTTACCGCGGGTGCCCGCGGGTACCCAATCTTACCAAAAAGCTTTTCTTGTAAAAAAAATTGGGTAAATGAGAGCGCTCATTTTACCACAACTTACGCGTACTTTTTGTTTGGGTAAAATTGTCAAATCATCAGCTGCTGCTAATAAATTAACTGTTTTGCATTTTTGAAAAAAATTAAAGTTTAATAAAAAATTACTATAAAGAACTTTTCCTTCTTAATAATGAAAAATACATTTGAAAATGTAAATAGATAATTGCCATTTCAAATATATTTATTAATTAATTTGTTTTTTAATATGAATTAATTTGACGTTTATTTTTGGGTATGAAATGTGGTTTTGTGCGTTCGCAGTATTTTGGGCATTTTTATAGCTTTGTGAGAGAATTTTTTGCTTACTCTCATTTTACCAGACTTTACCCAAAATTACCTCGTACAGACCTTTTATTTGACAGATTGAACAAATTTCAAAAAATACCCAGCTATGTTAAAAACAAAAAATAAAGCACTGGCAGATCACTGATTGCCAATTAGAGTATTCAAAAAAAAAAATACCCTTTAAAAAAACGGTTTTCGGTTTAACCGAAAAATAGATTTTTTTAAAACCAGTTTCGGTTTTGGTTTTTGACAAAAAACCGTCTAACCGGTATAAAGGTAGTCAATACATTAAAAAGGTAGTCAATACATTAAAACGGCATCAAAAAATTTTTGATCGGCTTTAAAATTTTAAATAAACAATGAAATCTTGAAAGATTTGTATTATGTATTCTTATATCATGTTCATACGGTAATATGAACCACATGGTTCGCTCTCTGAATCACGATTGCGAACCATGGTGTTCAAACGATTGTCCTTGTCTGATTTTGACGTTTATATTTTTATACCTTTCACTACTTCTTTTTTTTTCATTTTTATTTAAATGTTTATATGTAAATATATATTTTTTATCTTTTTTATTTATTTAGTTGCACACATTAATTTTTTGTTTTTTCTTATTTATTTTTGTTTTGACAGCTACTTTAGATAAACTAGCGATAAATTGTTATCAAAATTGGAGATGAAAATAAATTTTTCTTGGTTCGCAGCAAGATTCAAAATGAAAAACAAAAAATAATTTCCCAGCACTGAAAAAAATATTTATTACTTATTTTTTTTTTAATTATAAATTCAGAGCTGGCAAAGAACTTAAAGCCCAACCATAATTGGATTAAGTGACATAAATTATAATTTTAAAAGTTTTTGAATTTTTTGTTTTATACCGATACCTAGCTGAAGGCACTTACGCCAATTGTAGTTGAATCCTTATGTTATTATACCATTGATTGATTGTTTCGCCCAGCCCGGTGTTATCATTTTGGGGTTGGTAAAACACTTATTTCATTATTGGAAAAAACACTTGATTAATTGTTTCGTTAGAGCTTTTCCAAATTTTTAAAAGAGAAAGCCCAGCCCAGTGTTGTTATTTTTGGGTTGGCAAAGCACTATAATGCTGGCATCACCGTTATAAGCACTGGGCCAACGTTTTGGCGCTCGTTTTTTTTTTCTACCTGGGTATTGTAATAATTTCAGGCTGAAAATTATTTTTTGTAATGTGTAAAAATTTTCTAAAAATGGCTAAAGCCTGTCCAAAAATGGCTAAATTGGCAGCACTGATTAACACGGTCATTTAATAATGCATTTCGTAACAGTTTATAAAGCAGTATTTTTGCGTAAACTTTTAATTTATGTTTATTATTTTAAATATAAAAAATTTATTGAGTTTTCTAAAATTATCGTTTAGTTAATATTTTTTATTTTGATATATTCCTAGTTTGGTAATCAAAATTAGAAAATGTTATTGTATCTTCATTGCATAAATTTGAATTAAAATTTAAATTCGCATACGGCTAATTTTGGGACCGCCCACGTAAGTAGAAAGTAATACTTTTTTAGTTACTGATAAACCAAATTTATTTTTTTTATTAAAATATTTGTTGTTGTGACTAATATTCTTCAGTAATTGCGCATAACTGCAGCATAATAAAAGTATAGCGTTCAAAAAAGCATCACTTGGCAGCACTAATTTACGTCAAAGTTTTTTTATACAAACAATTGACAGTGCTGCCGCAAATTTTTGCAACTATGGCATCATAAAAGTTTCTGATGCAATAGTGCGAAATTAGTCTTCTTTTTTGTTTTAATTGGTTTTTAATCATCAAAAAACGTTTTATCTTTCTATTAATTCTTTTTTTATTATAAGTTAACAAAAAGTTGTCATTTTACCATTAATATTTTCAAAAATTTTTGTTAATGTTATTGTGGTGAACATATTTTTATCTATTGAAAAACGTTGAGCAGTAACAAAGCATCAGCAACAGATGGTTACGCATCAGCAACAAAAATTGGCATAACTGCCGCAGTGATGCACAAATTTTCTGCAACGTACCCTTATCCATTTTCATCAGTTATATCTTTGTAGTACAAATTTGTCAGTTATATTTACGACATTTTTAGTTTTTTTTTTCATGCATTTCTCAGTTGTTAAAAATAACTACTAAATACCTTTGTTTAACTGGCATTTTCATAAGATTCTACCGACGAACTTTATTGAAAAAAATAATAGATCACCTTATAGATTTTACACTGAACAACATCTTTTTGAAACGCATGTAAGATGTTGAATATGTGAAACAAGTGTTTACATTGACAACATCTTTCATCTGTTATTTATTCAGATGTCAAATAGATAAAAGAAAAAGACGAATAATTTTTGTTACAAATAAAAAATGGATTTAGAAAAAACATAACTCGTTGGAGTAGTTGTTGCTTTGCAAGAACAAACCCGAATTTTAATGCAGTACATTGAAATTGATGAAAGATGTAAGATGTAGCTCAGTGGAAAATTTTAGTAGTTAATTTTAAAATTGCTGTGTACAATTTTTTAAATGCTATCGCAATTAACAATTTTTTAATTGATATTGCCAGTTATAAATCTGTTTCTGGGTAAATGAAAGCGTACAGGTAACAGAAATCAGTTCTGGAACCTGTTTTTTTTTGAACCGATGGTATAAGAATCTGTTTTAGAATAGATTCAGTAACAACAGGTTCTAAAAACAATTTGGTGCAGTAGAATAGTTGAAATATCACTTACCTCTGCTGTCCGATATGTAGGTAATATAAAGTGCAAGATATCGGAACATAATGATAAAACTTTGCCTCCTCTTAGAAAATAATCCACAAACTGTTCACCAATTGTATTGGGTATAGCACCGCATACTACCAATAAAGCTGTGGTAATTAGCCAATGTTTTTGTTCAACTTGTTGTACAGTTAAAGGATAAATGGTGTAACTATAAAAAGAGAAAAAAATTAGTGAAATAATTTTAAGAAAAATATATTTAATAAAAAAAATTTAAGTCATGTGCAATATTTTTTCTTTTTAAGTATTAAATGCGGCTTTTAAACACTTCACAATATTCAGGTAAACGAGTAAAAAAGTTAAAATCGAGCATCAGTTTGTTGAAACGCCAACTAGTGTTTGGTTCCGAAATTTAAATATGTATCTGCAATTGGGTAAACTATTAAACAATTAGTAAGACATTTTGATATTCCTTGATATCAGATATATTTTTAAGAAAAACGGTAATACGAGGGCGGATCAATAAGTCCGCGACTTTTCGAACTTCCCTCGCAACACTGCTCCCATCAAGTACCACCTGTTAATAGACTACTGTCAAATTTTGAGCAAGTTCCGTCATTTACTTTGCGTTTAACATCTGTTCAAAACATACAACCTTGTGGATTTTTTTAAAAATGGAAATAAGTGAGTTTCAAGTGCTCATCAAACATTATTTTTTGCAAAAAAAAATCGTCAATCAAACCAAGGAAAAGCTTGATAAATACTATGGGGACTCTGTACCATCGATTTCAATGGTAAAAAAAGTGGTTTACTGACTTGCGTTGTGGTCCCACAAGTACAAATGACGCTGAACGTTCTGGAGGGCCAATTGAGGTGAATACACTCGAAAAAATCTACGATATGGTGTTGGCCGATAGAAGAGTAAAAGTGCGTGTGATTGTTGATGCCATAGGTATTTCATATTTATTTATTTTATTTATTTATTTATTTATTTGTTGTAATATTAAAGCCACATTAGGCCAATAAATATATAACAGAGTTTAATAAAATATATCTATAAAATACAATCATATCAGTGTGGTTTCGATTTTAAATGATCAGTTGGGTTTAAAGAAGCTGTCTGCAAGATGGGTGCCGCGTTTGCTCTCAATTGACCATAAACGTAATCGTGTGACAACTTTTGAAAAATATTTTTTTTTTTTTGCGAAAAAAAGTCACGTACTTATGATTCATAAAGAAACTAATTCCAAAGGCGGACCAATATTCTAATGATGTGTAATAATTCTTCGGATATTATTTACCAAGTAGAAGCAGATACTTTTGAATTCGTCAGCTACGATCATATTAGACTGATTTCCACCGAAAAAATAAATAAATCGTGTTTTAAATTTCATACAAATATCTTTATAAGTTTAAAAGATTTCTGGGTAATTTTGAAGCTATAAAGCAGTTTTTGGACAACTTTAAAACATGTTTAGATAATTTTAAAACATTTTTGGATAATTTGAAAATATTTTTGTATGTTTCGAATAGAGTATTTAAAAACCGAAACCGAAAACCGATCAACCGGTTTCTTTTTTTTAAAAAACCGATCGGTTTCGAATATTTTGTAAATTCGAAGAAAACCGAAACCCGGTCTTTTTTATTCGGTTAACCGGTTTTTTTAATTACATCACCAACTGGGTTACTTGGTCTCTTTTCCTTTTTCCGAACACTCATAATAGTTTCTTTGGTTATGAAGATTTAGATGTAAGTCTGATAGATTCCGATGAAGACTTAACTTTGGATGTTCCAAATTCAAATAGTTTAATTTCTGATCTAAATAACACAATAAACAGTATTCAAAATCCTAAAAAAGAGACTTACAAAATCATTCATCATTATATGATGATTTCATATATCTTGATAAATGCGACAAAAGAACTGAAAAGTTGGAAAATTTATATAATTGTCTTTTGACTATTTGTCCAACATCTACTATTAGTGAAAGAGTAGTTTTCTACTTATAGCTTTATCAAAAGCAAACAAAAAATCGTCCTAAAACGAAACATTTAAATTGCATATTATTTCGAAAATATTATTTTAGAATTCAAAAATAGATTTTCGTTTTATATATTTAAAATGTAATATAAAAAAAATATATTTAATGCCAAACGTTTTAAACGTTCAAATTACTAACGTACTTATTTTACACAATTTACAAACTTAATGATCTCTATTCATTTGTTATGAATATAGTTTTATAATATTAATTTTTAAGATATTATATTAAAAAATATTAAAACCAATAAATAAAATCTTGAAATGAAATACAATACAATAAAAAAATATTATAAAATATTTTTTTTTTTCAAAGAATGTATTTTTTTATTTTTATTACTTTATATATTAAATTTCTTTGTTTTTGTTTGAATTTAAAACAACAAATTATATAAGCTTTTTATTCAATTTTATTGTTTTCAAATTATCCAAAAATGTTTTAAAGTTATCTAAACATGTTTCAAAGTTGTCCAAAAACTGCTTTATAGCTTCAAAATTACCCAGAAATCTTTTAAACTTATAAAGATATTTGTATAAAATTTAAAACACTGATTTATTTATTTTTTTGTAGAAAAAACCGGTTGACCGTTTTTTTCTGTAAAAAGCGAAACCGAAACCGGTTTTTTTTTAAATTCGATTTTTCGAAGAAAACCGAAACCGGTTTTTCCACAAGGCCGGTTTTTTGAATACTCTAGTTTCGAAATTACATTTTTGGATAATTTTAAAACATTTTAAAGCAATTTTGAAATATTTTAAAATAAAACTGAAAATGTTTATATCTAATTAGATCTGTCTTATCTCGAATTTGGACCACCTTTGTTGTGCTATCTGGTACCAGATCTAGCTATATCTAGTCCCACATACAATTAGTATGTACCTTTTTAACCGGGTAAATTTTGTCCAATAGGAATTGTCGCTTACATTCTTTTTGCTAAAATTCGTAATGGTACTTCCTAGTTTTTAAAATTTTGGAATATAATGTGACTGATGGAGAACTTTCGATGTTCGTCAAAAATCGAATATCGTGGCTTTTATTTATTTTATCATTATAAAATTTCAATGCAAGCCCTTATGGCTCACAAAGAACTCACTAAAAAAACAATGCAACTACATAACATAAAAAATAACAAACTTGCAATATCTTTACAATGAGTCATCGTACCGTATCTTCTATTTTACAGGAGTATATTTTGTCCTATAGGAATTGTCGTGTTAAAATTTGTAGCGGTATTTCCTGGAGTTATATAATTTTAAGATATGATTCGACTGATCGAAACCTATCAATATTCATCAAAAATCGTTGCTTTTACGCCTTTTTAATGTATAAGGCTTATAAGGACTTATTGGCTTATTGCATTGTACATAAATCAATAAATAAATAAAAATAAAAGAAAATAAAATAAATCTCAGATATTAAAAAAATATTTTAGAACTTACGTATTATCGGCTAAAATTTCCTTCAAGGTATTCATAGCACTTTCTCTAGCTGTAGCAGTTTCAGCATAAACCAAAACATTAAGCGGTTTACATTCGGTCAAACTATCTTTGTGGCGTATCAAACATGGCCGTTTTGCATTATCTTTAACAACAGATGTTGCGGCAGTGGAAGAAGTTGCAGCGGTGGCTAAACTAGGATCAGCAGTACTAGTGTTAAGTACATTTTGTTTTGTCAGTGTTGTGTTGGTGGTGGTAACAATAGTAGGTTTTTCTTGTGACTGTATTGTTGTTAACTTTTCTGATTCCTTTGATAACCAAGTTTTGATTTCGTTTGTTTTGGAAGCCAAATGTTTCGAGTCGGATTTTGTTTCTGTTTGTTCGCTTACTATGGAAGGAGATTTTGATTTAGATCTTTCGGCAACTTTAGCAGCAGCAATTTTTTCAAGTTCACTAGCCTTTTTGGCTGCTTCTGATGTAGATGCGGGAGTTTCAGAAACCTTGGCAGTTTTAAAACGTCCAGTATCTATAGCACCAGCTTTTTTAATTTCCGTAGGTTTAGCTTTAATTTTACTAGGACTTTGATTGGAAGTACCAGGACTACTAACACTGGCTAAAGGTGTGATTTTTGTGGTAGATGTGGTAGGCGATTGTTCTGTTTTGATAAACTTCTCAGTATCCCTTAATACTTTGGCCTTTTCTGGACTGGATTTTAGGCTCAATTCTTTTGTTATATTTTCTAAATTATCTGCTTTTTTCAAATCTACGTTATGTTTTTTAGGTGATTCCGCAGTTTTCTTAGGAGATTCTAAAGATTTTTTGGCATTCTCTGCTGCACGTTTTTCTGGAGGTATTAAATCTGGTTTAATAACACCAGTTTTACCTTCAGTTCGATTTTTATTATAAGCATATTCAGTAGCTTGACTAGCTAAAACACTTAAAGCTCTTAAATCTCCTAAATGCTTTGACCATTCATCGGAATTTAGATTTTCAATACTACGAACAGGTTTGCGTAAATGACTAGATAACATGGCATAGGGTTGGGGTGACCCATCTTTATTAACGGCTACATAAGGGTATAAAGGGAAAGGTGTGTAAATGTTTTAATTATTCTATGGGAGATTAAGCATTTTCTAGCAAACATTTAATTTATAGTTAATTATTAAGTTAAGTGAATTTGAAGTGAATGTAGTAAGTTATACTTACACTCAATCCTCAATAATGGCAGCCGATCATTGATAAGAAAATGATTTTGTAAAAAGGTGTCTATTAATAATTTTGTAAAATGCTCAATATCAGTTTCAATGAGCACCGCTAGGTGGGAATCTATTTTCCATGCAATCAGCTTACCATAGTTTTCAATCTGAAAAAATAATTAAAACAAATATGTTATCGAATTGAGCAAATAGTAATTAACTATAGAAAACATATGACTCAAGTCAAATGGTCAAATGAAAATAATGATTTCATTTTATATATATATATATTTTTTTTTCTTGCACTTATTGTTATTGCTTTATCTAAAATGTTGCCAAGTCTATATTGTTAAAGTTTTGTCAATAATATCCTTGAACTCATACTTACCCTAATAATATCCTCTTGTTGAACTTTATCATACGAAGGTTGTATTTCCGTTTCGACCAGCAAACGTATTAAACCATGCTTACCGAAACTTAAACTACGTAATAAAGAATTTGAAGGTTCATTAAAGGCAAATGGTTGTAGACAAGGAGCATCAGGAAATGAAATCCAGGGTGTAATTTGTATTGTCTGTAAAGGCATAATACAACAACCTCGATAATGGTCATGCAACCAAAGAATTTCGGAAACCTTAGCTACTTGACGATTCGTACACAGTTCAGAAGTGGCTATGGAAGCATCTTAAAATATAAGCAAATAAAAAGGTAAAAAAAAGTTTAAGTGATTTCGAAAAACTTACCAAATCCATCATTTGTAGGTGTTGGCAAAGCATAAAACGCTATTGTGGCTTGGGAAGCCAATTGTTCTGTAATCTTTTGGCATACTTTGCCAATACGCCAAGATTGTAAAAATGTAGCGCTCACGTAATATAATGTTAACATGATAATTCCTTCACTTATGGCAGTATTATTAGATTAAGATTGTAGGAGAAAAAGGGGTCGATTTTTCTTTTGATGAGTATTTACCCTAAAAGGATTTTAATTTTTTTTTGTCAGGAAAAAACGTCTTCACTTTTGGACTTTTAAAAACACTATGCAAGAAAATTATAAAAAAAAGGAATTAATTTCACTCAATTTGGTTGGATAACTTACCAACCGTTTTATTAAATACAAGTATTACGTTTTTACCACTATACAACCATACGCAACTGCAGTTTTCTAGCTTTTTCAAAAATGTTCAGTTTTTCCTACATGCAGGCTTTTTTTTTATTATGTTTTCATATTTTCTTTTGAATTTTATATTCATAACAAATAACTTTTAACACCAAACAAGAGGTTCTTTGACACTTGCTTTAACATATTCTTTATTTTGGGTACATGGCAGCTCTGGGTTTCCAAATTAAAAGGGCACAGTCCAATTAATAGTAGCATTTTAGTGCTTAAAAACACGTTCAATTAAAGATACTGCCAACAACAAAATTACAGTTTTCCCCTATACATTTTATGACGAACTGCTTCAAGAATATAAATAAAAATTAAATGCTGATGACACGGAAAATTAAATATAAACGTTTTTATTCATTGGCAGTAACACAATTGTCTGAATAGTGACTAGGTAGAATTTTGCTCCTCATATAAAATATATGGGCCCAATATACCATTTAGCAATCAAACTGCAATTTTCTCAAGTATGCTTATGAACAACATACAACAACAACGCAATATGACGATTGAAATAGAAATATTTTTCAATATATTCTAGTCTTGTTGTCTTTGTTCTACGCTTATAATGCATACAACAAGTGCCATTACTTTTTCTTTAAATTTGTCAAACGTGTTTTGCGTGTACATTCAGTTGTAAATTTTATATAGTGAAATTTAATTATTTTTATTTATGGTTAACATTAATTATTATTATTTATATATAAAATTAATTATTATTTTTTATATTTAAAATGAATTATTATTTATTTTTAAAATTAAAATAACAAAAAATTAAAGAAAATAATTTTGATTTCTCTTTTTCAACTATTAATAATATTATTTTTGTAAGCTTATTCTACAATTGCAAGAATAAGCTTATAGTAATCTTACACACATAATATTTTCACGAGGGTTCCGTTTTGATTTTTCTACAATTATTACGATAGCCTTTTTCAATATATTTTCAAGTCCTTTTTAAGCTTAAGGCTTGTGTTTGTAAGCTTATAATAATATTTTTCTCAAGTCATTTGGTATGTTGGGGGGAAACACAAAATTTGCTGCTTGCAGTCACTTCGTTTAATGTGTTTGTGTACTTGCATAGTGGCTTTGGTCATGCACATGTATTAGGCTCCATTAGCCATACGTAGACGTAATGAGCCCTACTGTAAGGAAACTTAGGACAAATATATAGGTATTCCCAGCATCATAGGAGCAAAGAGAATTGTAAAGGGAATCATACATTTCCAATATCATTTTCAATATAATGTCACAGAATTTTTAGTCTATAGGTTAGAAGAGGCAGCCGCTATATCTCGTTAGCTTGCTATTGGTTTAACCAACTGACCTTATTTAAAAAAATTGAGTTAGAAAAGGATTATATATATATATATAAATATATATATATAAATATATATATATATATATATATATATATATATATATATATTCGCATGTACATCAAATTTTGCATACAAAAATAAATGAAAAAAAAAATGCTGTTTTGCTGCATTTGTGGCATATGCAATAAATTTGCATACAAAAATACTAAAAATATATTTCATAATTGTTTTGTTAAATTACCACAACGCATGTAAATCAAAACAAAAAGAGAGAAATACTTTTAGGTGCACATAAATGTATAGATATACAGCAAACTCAAGTTAAAAAAAATGATAAGCTTAATAAATTAAGGCTTATTCTATATAAATGAGTGAAAATTAATAGTTTTGTTCTCAACACATGACACTATCGATGAAGAACACATGACACTAAACAGTGAACACAAATATAAATAAATTGGTGTTGCTTTGCATTTTTCGGGTTGTGGCATTAGTTTTATGTTTCGTGAATAAAACATAATAACAAAAGCACTAAGTTGACAATACTAATTCTAATAAGAATTTTAGCTATTAAAGAGATGTAGTAATAGGAATAAAATTCCCATCGTTACTCACGAAGGAAACGGAAGAAAGTCCTTTTACTGCCATTTGTCATAAAAAATTATACTCGTAAATTTTTATAAAATAGAACTTTCAAAAAATAAATATTTCTAAGTAATAGGCGTCTTCTCTACATCTTTAAAAGGCACTCGTCTAATTGTGTGTACTTAAAGTGGGTCAGTATATTATAAATTTTATTTTTGAGAAAAAAAACAATGCTAGACATTCACTAATACGGCCTTTCGCTTCTCTTACAGTTTTCTTCAATTCTTTTTTTTGGTGGTGAAGTTAATTGAAAAAGTATTTTGTGAATGAAGATTTTTACCATTTTGTGGTATTTTCTTAAAATGTTTTATCAACTTTTATGTTGTTCCTTTAGTTTTATTTCGTTTCTATTCAATGTATTTTGGTTTATATGTAACTTGGCATCAACCGGTATACCCTGGTTTACGGTACTGCTCGTGCTCATATGTGTGGCTTCGAAATTTGTTAAACTAAAGAGTCCAAACGAAAAACAGCTGCTTAGGCTATTGGCTACCGGTAGACAGGGTCTATATCCAGAAGATTTATCATTTTGGCCTATAGCACATCGTGGTGCTGGTTATGATGCTCCTGAAAATTCTAAGGTGGCCTTAAAAAAGGTAAGTGGCAATAGAAAAAAGTAGAGTAGGTTAAAAAAACTTCTAAACCATGACGTTATTTTTCGAAAGGGGGGTAGACGAGTATTTGTGTATGTGTACGTTTAGTAAACGGCAGGCAGGCAGGCAGCCAGATAAATAATGAAATGTGTGTGTGCAATGAGAATTGGGTGGTTGTAAATAATAATAACGTTAACTGTTGTTACTCTTAAACAAGTCGCATAGTGGTGGTTAAACAGATGTTTACTTAAAATTTTTTGTGTTGACAGAAGTTAGCGAAATGAAATAATTATTATTTTGCACTCATCAGAAAGCACTATGGGCTGGAAATCATTTACTCAAATGGGTTTATACGTAGACGTAATGTACCCTAACGGACGGAAGCTGTGTAGTTAAAGATAAACGAAAACGTATCGGCCTTTTGGCACCAACGTTTTTGGCCATACGCTTTAAGAAAGGTAGCTGCGATACACAAGTGTACAAGTTCCTTTTTTTTAACTTAATGCCAAATAATAAGCTATCAAAGAAAAAATAAATCATATTGTTAGTCTTTATGTGTTTTATTTGAAATAAAAGTTATCAACCTCTTAACATACAGGTTTTAGAATATTGATCCAATAAATTTTTAAAAAATTCTGCAATAAACAATATGATGTTCTTTTTTTTTTCCTAATATCAAAATTATTTAGAAATACTTTAAACAAACAATTTTATATATGTACTTATCATTTCTAAGAATAATGTCTTTAATAGTAAGCTAGTAACATGTTTCTAATAACAAAATTATTTACTGCCTCTCTGCCCACTACTCAACACACCCTTATATTTACTTACATATGAATAAATGTTTAATTTAGTCATTGTTTATCCTTTCAGTGTATCACTCGTGGCTATCGTAATGTATTAGTTGATGCCGGTTTAACTTCATGTGGTAAAATTGTAATTGTCAATCGTTTGACTTTAGAAAAAGCTGGTCTATCTGGTAGTATAGCTGTTCACACATTGGAAGCTTTGAAGAAAATTAATATTGCCGAATTACATCCCATGGGGTAAGTGAAATTATTTAAAAATTTGTTAACAAATTATCCAATATTTTTTGACAAATATATATTCCCAGTAAACATTTTGATGCCGAATACGTGCTAACTCTTAAAGAACTATTGGATTTCTTAGATGATCAGCGACTCACCGTATTCCTATTCATATCCGATAATAGCTCACAAATGTTGGAGTGTTTAAAGACAGTAATTAAAGAGAATCCTTTATTTATACAACGTTTTATTTTAATAAGCAAGTCACCAATTTCTATTTATCAGGTAAGTGGGTGGGCAGATTTGGAATGTTTTTGTACCCTACACCATATTATGGTGAGGGTATATATCAGTTTGTCATTCATGTCGAAATATAGGTTTAAGACCCCGTAAAGTATATATATATTCGTGATCTAGCAATGTCCATCTGTCTGTGCGTCTGTTGTAATGGCGATCACGGAGCGAAGACGCAAGCGGGAGGGCTCGTTTTTACCTAAATTAATCCTCCGGAGCAATTTGGTATTAAAAATTATCAAAATCGTTCCAGCGGTTAAAGTTATGAGTGAAAATGTAAAGGTACCTCTAAATTTTCCATACAAATGGGGTGTATTTCAATACAATTTCATAGTAGCGACTGCCATGTGAAATAGTTTTTCTTATTTTTTAACCAGTCCATTAGAATGGAACGATATTGTATATTCAACTCAAATATTTTTACCTCAAATAATTTTTTTGCAACCACAAAATGTGCTTACATTCAAAAAAAGTTTTTCACCTCAAAAAATGTTTTTCACTTCCATAATTTCTTTTCTAAAGTTTTTTTTACATTATTTGTATCAAGAACAATAAGATTTCGGCACAGGCAAATTTAAGCCCGTTTTACTTCCCAGCAAAAACATGGTATCAACTACTTACCAGTCTATTTACGCGCTTAATTACTTTTGTTTGCGATGCCCAAAAAGTAATGGGTACTCATTATTTTTTGGCTGTTCGTAAGCGAGAGTAATGACCACTCATTACTTTTGGGGTCATTGCGAACAAAAGTAATTAAGCGAGTAAAAAGGCTGCTAAGTAGTTGAAACTCTGTTTTTGCTGGGTTGTTATAAAAATTAGTTGCTTTTAAACAAATTTGAAATGATTAAAAACAAAATCATTTAACAAATTTATGCAGAAACTCTTCTTGCAAAACTAATTTTTCCAGTTTTAAGTTTGATTTCCCATTTTTTTTTTTTTGCAGTTTTTAAAAAAGTTTTTCTTTAAAAATGTTAATCTACAAAAATACATCTTTCATTTGAGAATAATTAACAGATGTTCAGAATATTTGACTGTAACTACAAACATGTTGAATATTTTCGTTTTTTAGTTTTATTTTTTATCCAGGAAATCAATTTTGAATTTTGTTCATAAACTAGACATGGTGTCTAGTTACAAACAAATTTGGCCTCAAAATTTCAATTTTGTTGAGTACACTAGAAAAGATCTGACAAAAAGACATAAACATTAAAAACTATATTCACATGTCCTTGCTTAATACAGTTTTTAACTTTTTGTATTTCCTTTTTTTAACTTATACAAGGTAAATTGTATTTGACTCAAAAATCTATCACAAAAGGTAAACCCTAAATCTATCACAAGAGGCCTCCCGATAATTTGTATATATAATACTTAGCGGTGAGCTTTGGTTTTATTGGAAATAGTACAGCCTAAAATATCATTTAATTTCTACCTATTTAAAATTAAATAGTAAAAAAAATAAATCTTTATTAAAAAGTTGTAACAGGTGAATTGAGAAATCCCCTGCCTGACACATAGATGGCGCTACTAGACTTAAATCGATATGATTTTTAGTTACCCCTAACCTTCAAAAGACACGTGTGTAAATTTGACAGATGTCAGATCATTAGTTTGTGAATTATAGCATTTTGAGTGAAGCAACTTTTGTTATTGTGAAAAAAAATGGATAAAAAGGAATTTCGCGTATTGATACAATATTGCTTTTTGAAGGAAAAAAATACAGTTGAAGCAAAAACTTGGCTTGATGACGAGTTTTCGGACACTGCCTCAGGAAAATCAACCATCAAGGAGTGGTATGCTAAGTTTAGACGTGGTGAAATGAGCACCGAAGACGTTGAACGCAGTAAACGCCCAAAAGAGGTTGTAACGGACGACAACATCAAAAAAATCCACAAAATGATTTCGAATGACCGTAAATTGAAATTGAATGAAATAGCAAGTACTCTAAAGATATAAACTGAACGTGTACATCATGTCATTCACGAATATTTGGGTATGAGAAAGCTCTGTGCAAAGTGGGTGCCGCGCGAGCTCACTTTTGACCAAAAACAACGACGAGTTGATGATTCGGTGCAGTGTTTGGAGATGTTCAAGTGTAATAAACCCGAGTTTTTGCGTCGATATGTGATAATAAATGATACATGGCTCCATCATTTCACTCCGAAGTCTAATCGACTTCGGAAAAAGAAAGTGCTGTTTCACCAAGACGATGCACTGTGTCACAAGTCAGTGAAAACGATGGCGAAAATCCATGAATTGGGCTTCAAATTGCTTCTGCATCCACCGTATTCTCCAGATCTGGCCCCCAGAGACTATTTCCTATTCTTAGATCTCAAAAGAATGTTCGCTGGGAAGAAATTTTTGTCGAATGAAGAGGTGATCGCCGAAACTGAGGCCTATTTTGAAGCAAAGGACAAATCGTGCTACAAAAATGGTATCGAAAAGTTGGAGGGTCGCTATAATCAGTGTATCACCCTTGAAGGAAACTATGTTGAATAAAAAAAAACGAATTTTGCCAAAAAAAATTTGTTTTAGTATGGTAGGCCGGGGACTTTTCAATTGACCTTATATATGTTGGATATCAAGAACATACACAAGTTCAGAATCAAATTTTGTCAGATATTTTCAGATGTACTAAACGGAATTTCAAGATTATTTAAAAAACGTGAAACATCAAAATATCAAATTTGATAAGCAAATCAGAAATCGATAAGAATAAAACAAAAAATTTTTATTTTTGACATCCTTGCACATTTTGTAAAATTCCCTTGAACATCCGGAACGTCATTGAACATCACGATTTTTTTTAATAATAAATATGGATTTTTTTTAATTTAAATAACCAAGCCCTTAATACCATATATTATAATTAATATTAAGCAAACAATTATAAAAAGGACGTCATCAACCAAAAACATGAAAACGGTACATAGAAAATTTGTTTCTTGGCGGATTTGGAATCAGCACACCAAAGTACATTTTATTTATTTAACAGTTAATACAAAAATGTGTATTGTAGAAGTAGGTTAACAATTAATTCAAGAATTATATCCTATAAAATATATTTAAATCGAATTATACTGTCCTGCATGCATTTTTTTAGCTGAATTTGAATAAGAAATTGTCTAGAAAGTCAGGTTTTTAAGTAATTTTAGGTTAAAATTTAAACAACAGCAATTTTGACAAACTTTATTATCTTATCATGGAGCTGAGCATGAAGCTTGAACGTGAGGGTTTTCCGTATTTTGAAAATTCTCTTAAATTTGTGACGTAATAGCATTCAAACGATCAGTATTATTGAACTGATTATGGGAAAGATATACAGGTTGGTTGAAAAGTTCCTGCGCTCGAAATGAAAGAATACTGTTTTTGTTACGAAATATATTTTTTTATTCAATATAATCTCCTAGAAGCTCAATACACTTGTTCCAATAATCTTCCAATAATTTTATCCCATCCTTATAATGGTTTTCCGGAAGCTCTGCAAAATAACCGTCTACGGCTGCTATGGCCTCTTCATTCGACGAAAAATGCTTTCCACGAAGGAAATGTTTGAGATTTCTGAAGAGATAGTAGTCACTGGGAGCCAAATCTGGTGAATACGGCGGAGGTTCAAGCAATTCGTACTTTAATTCTTTAAATTTAGCCATCGTCAAAACACTTTTGTGAGCAGGTGCATTGTCTTGATGAAAAATGATTTTTTTTCTTCTTTGAACCAGGTCTTTTCTCACGAATTTTTTCATCCAGCTGATCCAAAAGGCTGCAATAATATTCAGAGTTGATTGTTTTACCTTTCTGAAGATAATCAATCAACAAAATTCCTTTTGTATCTCAAAAAAACTGATGCCATAACCTTCTTTGCTGATCGTTGTGACTTCACCTGCTTTGGAGCTTAACAACCAGCTTCAGTCCACTGTAAACGTTCTTGTTTCAATTTAGGATCATGGTGGTAGATCCAAGTCTCATCCATAATTATAAAACGACACAAGAAGTCGGTTTTATTCGGCTTAAAAGGCTCCCAATTACGCTGAGAAATTTGTTTTCCATCCAGTTTTTGTTGAATTGTTAATGTGTGCGGCACTAACTTTCCAAACAGTTTTTTCATACGTAATTCTTCATGTAAAATATGGAGTACTCGTTCGTCTGAGATGCCTATGGCATTAGCAATTTCACGCTTAGTCAAACTTGGATCTTCACTAACCATATTATGTACCTGCTCAATGATTTCTGCTGTGGTTGCAGTTTTTGGTCGTCTTTCGCGTGGATCGTCTTTAAGGCTGGTACGACCACGTTTAAATTCACCAGCCCAAAATTCAACGGTGCGTTTTGAAGGTTAGGACTCCTTATACACTTCTAACAATTGTTCATAAATTTCCTTTGCTTTTAAACTTCAAAACAAAGAATCTAATGACTGCACGATATTCAATTTTTTCCATATTAAAAAAAATCAATGACACGTCAACTTCAAATGGCTTGTAAACAAAGAAAGAATTGACAGAATGACTTGCAACTTTCCATGTGTTCTCAGGACAGTTATACCAACTTGAGAAAAAAAAGTTTGGAGCTAGCAGTGTCATCTCTTGGTGAGCGCAGGAACTTTTCAACCAACCTGTATGTAATTAAAAAAGGTTCCAACAAAAATTTAATCACTATGGCTCGGAAGTTCATGTAAATAGATTGTTGTTGTCTTTAGCTAAAGTACAACTCTAACTAAATATTTGCGAATCAACACACTTGCAAGAAAATGGCATCGATTTGTTATGTTATAAATCATATTTTGTTAAAAATGCATATTTTTTATATTTTACTAAAAACTAGGTTTTACACAATTTACAAATTTTATAAAAAGAATAAATATTAAATCAAATAAGCTCACTCCCTTCTTGTGACCCACATCCTTTTTTTGCTTAGATTTTAACAGTGGAACTACAAAAACTACATTTAAACGTTTGCGACATACTACGTTACATTTTTGGACTTAAGGCTTTTGTTTCTGTCTCTAATTATTATTCACTGTACTTTTCGTGACTTTAAAAATGTAAAGATTTTATCAATGTTACATCGTATGATTAGAGCGCAGGCACCCAAATCCATTACATGTCATTTTCATTTTTCTCGGTCTACATTTTATCCAGAAATAATACTCCCGAAAATGAATTACTCTCCATTTTTAAACGCAAAAAAATTTTTCACCTCAAAAAATGTTGTTCACCTCCATAATTTTAATTCAAAAATTTCATTCATTATTTGCATCAAAAACAGTAGAGAAAATTTTTTTAGAAAATTGGTGAAGGGTATTTAAAGATTCGGCTTATCCGAATTTAAGCCTTTTTTATAAAATCTTTTAATACAATATTTTTTTTCGTTACAGCTTCGCAAATTATATCCCGAACTAATATGTGGTCTTTGGACTGAAAAATCTTTGGCTTTACCTTTACTCAAAGCCTCAACACTGATTACCTCAATATATGGTGCTTTCTTTCGTAACATTATCTCACCTGTTATAGGCATAAGTGTGGTTTTTGTATCTAAAGAGGAATTTAATTTGTAAGTAAAATAAATTATTAAAAAACTGAGAAATTTTACTAAAACTTAACAAAAAATTACAGACATATTGCTGAATTGTGGCGTAATGTAGGCGTAAGACCGATTGTTTATAATGTTAATTCACCGAACGAAAAACGTTACTTCCAAAAAACTATGAAGACACAATATTTAACCGATTCTTTGAGATCTGAACCTCATTTATTAATGAAAGCTTAAGGAAGTTTTTATTATATGTACTAAATATACTATATCGAGGACTTTTATTTAAAAAGGGCTATCTACAAACACAAATTATGTATCATACGGCTCATTCCTTATTTGGGCTTAATAGAGGGTTTAAACTGATGCTATACTAAACAAAGAAAAAAATAACAACGCATTTAAACCAAGTTTAGTTTTATATACAACAACAAACTCATCAATTCTACGATTATCACAATTTAATTGATATTATATTTTTCTTTTATTTTACTCAATTTTATATTATTACGAATCATCCTCAAGTCGTTATTGTATACAAATATTCTACATTTTTTTTTAAGTATTTCCCAACCAAACAAAGAGCTTAATGTAAGCAGAAAATTCTTTTACTAATATTTTTAATTATTTTTTATATGTTATTAAATGGAAGCTATTTTATTATTATTTTTTATTGCCATTTTATTGTAATTTTTATATTTATTTAATTTTTTGTTATATTTGTTGTGATTTATTTATTTTTTATTTTAAATGTTGTAAACGTCAAATTTTAAACTGTCTGTCTTGCACAAATTATTATTTTTAATTTATTTCTTACACATTTTTGTAAATTTCTATAATCCTATTTTTATAAGTGTAGTATATAAGCGCGGGTCTTTTTTATTTTTGTACAACCCAAACAACAAACCATTTAAGGTGACTATATAAATTTTATTTTTTTCTACAAATTAAGATAAAATTTTTAAAAACTGTAATCTTAAAATATACCAAAAAAGCATACGAATAAATATCATAAATAATAAATAATTTTGGTAGAGTTTTATTTTCTGTTTTCAAATGCTTGTCAACTTTATTTTAGTAAGTGGTAATAAAGCGGTGATTCTTTTAAAACTCGATTCAATTGAATCAATTAAAAGATTTTAATTAAATTGAATAATCAATTATGATTTTAAATCCGATTTAATGAATTGATTTATAAAATATTAAATTAACTCGGTGATTTACAAAAATAATTATTTTTTTCGCGAATTAGTTTAATAAAGATTTATCTTTTTCAAGATCAAGCAAGGACTGTTTTTTTATTTATGTATTAAATATGGAAACACTTCGTATTTCGGGAGCGTGAACGAAAATTTAAATTACTCACTTGATCGAGCGTTAGAAGAAAAAGGTCTTCGTGCGTGATAGTAATTTTTGATTCGTGCTCGTGCGTGAGCGCGAGCCAAAAATAGTTCACATGCCCATCTTTAAGTAATACTATTTTATAAAAAAAATTTCTTTTAAAAATATAATAAAAAAAAGTATAATTTAACAGAAAATTATATAATTAAAAAAAATTAATAAAAAACAGAAATAACTATTTAACTTAATTTATTATTAACATTGGTTTTTTAATCGAATAAAATAAATTTGTGGAAATTTTGCTGTTTTCCAATTTTGAATTTTTGAAAAAGTAAAATTTTTGACGTGAATACCCTTATTATTTATTTTGTCAAGTTTTTTTTTCCGGGCACCCCTCAACAAAAAAAAAATATGACCCGCTCGAGAATTAAAAAAGAAAAATTTGTTCTCCCCATGTGACTCACTGGTAAGTGTGATGGCTCAAATTAAGGGACATTTTCTCACGATTCCAAATATTGATTTTGTTTCAAGATCCGGAAATAGAATTCGCGTTAGGTCCATTTAAGTAAATTTTTGGTGGTAAAAAGGAAAAAGTAGTCACTCATATTTCTTAAAAATATGAAAACAAAATTTTAAAATATGCGATTATTAAAATAGCTTAAATTTATAAACACACTCAAAAAAAATTGTCAGTTACTACATGCCGGTATTTTTGTAGTAATCAGTAGTTGTTCTTTAGAAGAATACAAAACAACTAATACCTGTTATTTAAAAAACCAACTTACGACTTATTATTACATTTTATTGGTAGATTCTACTGAAAATTACGGTTTAAGAAAGGAACATTCAGTAAAAAAGGCGACGAAGACAATTCTATTACGACGAAAAACTGCTCGAAGACATGTCAACAATTTACTTCCCTAATTGAATCCATTTAATTATTTGTCAAATTGCTGACACAGTTTTGCCTGAATAAGGAAGACCTAGTTGCAAAAATTTGATTTTTTTTGACAGATAAATGAAAATAAAAATTCGGAATACATTTCCAAAAACAACAAAAAATAGAACCAAATTTTTGGTTTACTTTCTTTTCGTCCAAACGTCAGAAAAGGCGATGGTCGCTGAATTTATTCGTGACGACATTTGTTATCGTCAGTCGACCCAGTTGTGATTAAGGTAAGACAGAGAAGAGAGGTGAAAGATTTCAAAGCATTTTTTCCTTAAAGACAAATGCTGAATTTCTTAAAGTTTTAGTGAATTCAAAGTCAGGATAATCCATTCAAAGGAGAAATGTAAAGCCAGTTTTTGGTGGTATACCTTGCAACAAAATGATAACATTAAAAAGTATAACTTTTTCAATTTTTTTTACATTTATTTTTTATATTTTTGTATGTATATATATATTTATTTCTTGTAAGATGTTACATAAAAATTATAAGCTAAAATTATAAAGTATATATTAATTCAAAGAAACGAATTATTTTTCTCATGAAAATATAATAGAAAGCATTTTTAAAAGTAATCTTTCTTTCGATTTTTATAAATTAAAAAAAATAAGATAAATTTTAGTTTTCATTAAAAAGTAAATATGTAATTAAAAATTAGAATACAAAAAAAAAACAATTAAACAACAATTTAACGTAGAAAACAAACGCATTTTTTGGGGATGGCGCTTAGTTTAGTTTTTGTGATACACAAGAAAAGATTTTTTAAAATCAACAAAAAAAAAATAACCCCAAAATGAATATCTTACTCCAAATCTTTATAATTAAATTAAGTTAAAAAAATAATAAATTACAGACTAA
Source organism: Eustalomyia histrio (assembly GCA_949748255.1). Lineage (NCBI taxonomy): Eukaryota > Metazoa > Arthropoda > Insecta > Diptera > Anthomyiidae > Eustalomyia > Eustalomyia histrio. The sequence continues at coordinate 203,324,806 of OX456523.1, read as the reverse complement.
TGAAAGAAAACGATATATATTATTAAAAATTCTTATGAGTATAGATCTTGATGTTAATAGAATTAAAATTACTTGCGACGAGTACGCGCACTGCGTTTAACCGGCGCCGATGATTCTTCAGCTGATTGTTCTGATGTCGCATTGTGTTCTTTTTCTTCTGCTGATGTCTCTTGTTGTGTAGATGATTCAGCATTGAAGTGAACATTTTTACGACCACGTCCTGCTCCCCTAGTGGTTTTTGGATCAACAACAGTTTCAGTTTCATTTGATTCAATTTTAGCTCTTCGTCCCCTTTTAGCTGGCACTGCTGGTGAATCTGTTGTGGTAGATGGAGCAACATTACGTGCTCCTCTTTTGGCAGCAGGTTTTCTAATAATATCACTCTCATTTTCTTCTTCAGTGTTTAAATCTTCTGCACCTTCCACAGTTGACGCTGAAGTTAATCTATGTTCGCGTTTTTGTGTAGAACTGCTTTTGTTTTTAGGTCCTTTGACAGATTTTGTTTTGTTTTGTTCTTCTTCCTGTTCGGAACTATGATCATCTTCAGTAGCGGCTGCAGCTTTTGCTGCGGGAAATTTCTTTGTTTTAGGCCTTTTGGGGGGATCAATAGCTGCTGCAGCTAAAGCATCTTCTTCAATTCTTGCTTTAGCTGCTGCAGCTGCATTACGTTTACCTGTTGTACGGGTGGGTGTTGGACCTTCCACTTCTGGAGAAGTTTCTTGTTTTTCAGCTTTAAGAACGAAAGGTGATTTTCTACCTAGTGGTTCGTCTTCATCATGAAGATTATCTTCAGCAGAAGTTTTAGCTTTCCGTCCACCTCTTCGTCCTTTTGCTGAGGTTGTAGCAGGCGGTGTTGTATGTTCAGTTTCTTCTGTAACAGTTTCCTTGTGGTCTTCACTATGAACTGCAGCTTTTCCTCTGCCCCGTTTAATGGCTTGTGGGGTTCCTACCGCGTCTACATCAGTTTCTATAGTTGATGCTTTACGACCACGTCTTCCAGGCAGTCGCTGTGGAGTAGGTGTATCAGTAAGAGCTGTTGCTACCGCCAAAAGACCACGTTTTTTTGGTGTCTCTGCTTTAGCCCTCTCTTCTTCCAGAAATTGTTGCACTCTAGCAGTTGGTTTTCGTGTACGACCTCTAGCAGTAGTTGCAACCGGTGTAGATGATGATGGTGATGAATGATCTGCTACTAATGCAGATGTGACTGTAGCAGTAGGTTTGGATTTTGCAACTTCTAAAGACTTACGTGGTGAATCAGTTTTCTTTTTTGTTGGCTTTTCAGTATCGGAAGTTTCATCATAATTATGATATGCCGTCGCTGCTTTACGTGATGGTCTCTTACTAGGTGAATCATCAGAAATCTCAGTAACAATTTGGGCATTTTTGTCGGCATCAATAGCAGATGCCTTACGACCTCGTCGAGAAGCTGCTGCGCGTTGGGGTGTATGAGGTGCAATTTCATCTTTGAGTTTTTTTACTTTCGTTTCCAGGCTCTTTATTACAATTTCATCGCTGTGTGGATCATCTTCAATATCAGTATGTGACACTTTACGTTTTCGACCTCTAGGCTGTGATGTTGTAGTAGGGTGTTCAGATTCTACTGGGTGCTCGTCTATCTTCCTACGAACTCGTCTCTTTTCAGGAGCAGCTGTTACCACAGATTTCTCTTCGTGCTGTTCGCTATCATCAGCAGTAACATGTGTTTCAGTTTGAAGCTCTTCTTTCTTTTTTCGTGTTCTTCCTTTTTTAGTTTTCGCATAAGGAGCTGTATCTTCAAATTTCTCTTCATGATCGCTATCATCAGCGGTTACATGTGTCGTAAGATCATGGTTATCTTTCTTTGTACGAACTCGTCCTTTTTTGGAACCTTCATAGGTGGTAGATGTTTTTTCAGATATCTCGTCGTCATGTTTACTATCTTCGGCAGTTACAAGTGTGTCTTGATCGTGATGTTCTTCTTGAACGGAGTTTTGCTTTCTTCGCCCAACAGTTGTCTGGTCTGAGGGTTCACTAGTTTCTTCCTGTAAAACTTCTGGCTCGTTGTCTTCTTGTTCTTGGTTTTTACGGCCTACACGTCTCTTGCTAACAGAACCACTTTCTTCATGATCGTTTGTAAAATGTTTGGCAGCAGCTCTTCTCTTTGTAGCAGGTTTAGTTTTTTCATGATGGTGATCTTCAGCAATAACATGTTTACGACCTCTCCTACTTCTTACTTCTTTGTCTTTTTCTTCGGTGCTAGTATGATCATCTAGTTCAAGATTAACTGCAGTAATATGTACTTCAGACAATTTATTACTTTCTGATTCTTTTTCAACCTCTTCAATAAGTTGAGTATCTTTAATATCTTGGGGTTTTCCACGTGCTCTTCGAGATTTTGTTGGTAGTTGCACTTGATGTTCAACATGATCTTTTGTTGTTGCACCTCCTCTACGTCTTGATGATTTCTGAAGTTTTTCGGGCGATTCTCCCTCCATTGTAGACACCTTAATCTTATCATCCGATTCGGGTTTATGTTCAATTTCTTCATCTTCATCTTCGATCTCATCTTTATGTTCTTCTTCTTTTGGATGTGATGTTGAAGTTTCTACTAACTCATCGACAGAAGATAGTAATTCTGTAGATTTTTCTTTTCCAACATTTACCCCTTTCAGTTCTGATTCTTCAACTGCAACTTCTTCTATCTCAGGCATTTGATTCGGATGTCTGGCACAACGTTCATTAGTATTTGAAGTGATGTGAGCTTCCGTAATAGGTGTTTTGCGATTACGACTTCTACTGCGGCTGGTTGTTACCTCTGTATCGCTAGATTCAGAAAGTGCAACTTTACGGCGGTCACCACCTTTTGATGTATATGCCGAAGAGGAGTTATCATCTTGTTGTTGATCACAACTAGCAATATCAACAATTTCAGTATCTTTTTGTTCTTTTTCTATTGTAGTTACTATTGAAATTATATCAGTTGTGGTTTCATTTGTTTGCTCGACTTCATCTAGTTTGCTTGATGCAGTCTCTGCGGCTTTACGGCGTCCTACACGTCTTGTTGTATGTGCTGAATTTGAAATGTCTTCTTTTGGTTTATCACTGCTTTCATCCACTTCTTGTTTAACTATTTCTTCGTTTTCTGTAGATGTTTCTGCAGAGAGTTCTTGTGTTGTAGTTGCTTTGCTTTCGATTTTTTTTAATTCAGATATTTTACTTTCCTCAACATCAGAATTTTCGGTTTCCCTAACATCATCAATTATTGCAATAGTTTCCGTTAAATCAACTTTCACACTTGGAAGATTTTCGATTTGATTTTCTTGTTCTATAATTAAATTCTCCACTGTCGTTATTTGAGCTTTACGACGACCTCTGCGCGTAGAATTTTCTTCATGCACAGAACCTTGGCAAGATTTTGATACAGTAGGCGGCTTACGGCGACCCCGTTTAGCTGGAATATCTTTGATGTCTTCATGTGTTACAGCAGCTTTAGTGGAAGATTCCATGGGTTCTTGAGTTGCATTAGGCTTATCTTCAGTTGGTTCAACTTGTTTTTCTTTATCATCTTTGGAGGTTGTTGGAAGCTCTTCCCTTTTTAGTATATCACGTGTCTTTTGTATTTGATGTAAATCTATTCGTGAATGGGAATCGCTATCGCTATCAACAGTGCTATTTTCAACTTCAGCTTCTTTTGTAACTTTCTCTTTAATTAAAGGATCAGGAATTTCAATAATTTCCCGTGATTCTGATTCTAATAACTTGGTCGACTCTTCTTCCTTAGATAAAGTTTGCGGTGTATTACTTGTTTCAACTACTTCTTCAATTCCTGTAGATGGTGCATTTAAAATGGTTAGCAGTTCATTTTCTGGTTTCTCTTCAACAAGTGGTTCTTCAACTGGCGTCTTTTGTACTTTACGACGAACTCTTCGTATAGTTTTGGTATCATCATCATGAGTAGAACCTTGACTAGATTCTGATGCGGTAGGTTTACGACGACTCCGTTTGGCGCCGAGTACTTTCGTTTGTTCGAGATTCTCAGTTGACCCTTCAGTTTCTTTTTCAACTTTTGCTGTTTCAGTAAGATTTCCCGTTACTTTCGTATTTTGTGGTACAATTTCATGGCTCTCGCTAGATTCAGAAGACTTAATTTTATCGTTGGTATGTTCTAAACTAGTTTCTTCAGGTTTTTTAATTTCTTCATTTTGATCTGCAGTTTCAACGTTTTCAGAAATTTTTTCAACGGGTATCTTTTGTACTTTACGACGTCCTCTACGTGTGGAGGAACCATATTCTGCAACAGAACCTCGACTAGAATCCGATACAGGTTCTTTAGCGACAGGTTCTTTAGCTTCTGCAATCTCAGCTTGAATTTCTGATTCCTTCTCAATATACTCATCATCTTTTTCAATAAAATCTTGTTTTTCCCTTTCTACATTTTCGGCTATAGTATCTTTCTGAGTTGATACAGCAGAAAGTTCTTTGTTGCCTTCTTCAGAGGAGGCAGTTTGAGGAGCTTCATTATACAGTTTTTGTTCTAGAGTATCTTCAGGTTTACCGGTTGCCATAACTTGTTCTTCGTTGTCTGTATTTTCTTCTGCAACTGGTTCTACAACTGGAGGTTTTTGTACTTTACGCCGACCTCTACGGGTAGCGTAATTGTTGTCATCGTTAATAGAATCTTGACTGGATTCTGAGGCAGTGCGTTCACGACGACTAGGTTTTACTGTTTCTTTTTTCACATCCTCAATTATTACAGTGTGTATATCGTATTTTTCTTCTAAAGATTGAACATCAGTCCTTTCCTTGTTTGAAGAGTCCTGAATTTCCGTATATTCATTTGCTTTAACATCTTCATGCGATTCCGGAGGTATTACTGTTGACACTGTACCTTGTTCTTCATTTTCCAAAATTTTTTCAAGAACTTCTTTTTCAATCGGTGTCGTTCGAATATTATCCCTACGACCTTTTCTGACAGAAGTGGCTTTACTGTCATCTTCATGAACAGAACCTTGGCTTGATTCAGAAACTGTGGGTTTTCGACGACCACGTTTGATAGCAGGTTTTTGAATATCTTCTGCACTTTGCACAATTGCTTCTAAAGATTCTTCTTCTGTATTTTTTCGGCCACGTTTTGTGGCTGGCAACTCTATGTCAGCATTAGAACATTCACTTGATTGGGAGCCCTTACGTCCACGACCTCGTTTAGTAGTAGATTTTTGAAGTTCAACAGATTGTGAAGGTGTTTCAGTTTGGTTTTTGTGTTCTGAATCAATTATTTTAACCTCAAAACCATAAGTTTTTATGACGTCAATGTTATAATTTGATGTATTCGGTTCTTTAATTGATTCAGGAAGAGCTCCTGCAGTTTCATCTTTTGATGGAATTTCTTGAGAAGTTGCAGTATTCACATCTTCAAGTGGTTTTTCAGATTTGTTAATATCAGTTGATTTCTCATTTTGAGTACCAATTAAAGGATCCTCCATGATTGATTTAAATTCTTCTAGTTGTACAGATTTTTCTGTAGGTAAAGTTGGTTTATCTTCACTAGATTCCGTTTTAAGCTTTTCAACTAGTTTGGATTTATTTTCTGCTGTTGTTGTTGGTTCTATTTTATCAACAAAATTTTCATTTTTCATTTCTGTCATAGAATATTCTTGTTCTCTAGTAGGTTCATTAATGGAGTCTTCCAACTGAGAATTAGGTTCCTCGGCTTTTATTTCATCAGATATTACTTGGTTAACATCATTTCCAGATTTATCAATAGCATTGATATCCTCAGAAGGTCCTTTAAAATCTGAATCTGGGATATTTTGTTCAAGTTCTGGTTGTACTTCTGCCTCATGGTTTACATCCTGTAATTCTGCAATCAATTCAGTTCGTTCGTTAGCCTCTGAAACATGTGGTAAAACATTTTCTGCAATTGTTTCTGACAATTTTTCATCGATTTCTGCAATGTGATCAGCTTCAATTATATCTGTTGGAATTATTTCAGTAGTTGATTTTACATTAGCATTAGCATCTTGTATTATATTATCATCTTTTGGCGTATCTTCAATAAAAGTTGCACTTAATTCCTTATCACTCGATAAATCTTCTGTTTCAGGTTTTTCTTTAGTAACATCTAATGCTTTTCCTAGAACTTGGCAAGTTACACTTAATTCCTGATTTTTTGGTGAATCTTTTTGTTCAACTTCAGTTTCGGAGTTTTCTTGGTTCTCTGTGGATTGTTCAATGTTATTGTCTTTTTCATTTTTATTTGCTTGACAAATAGATTCTTTAGTTACAGGTGCTTTAGTCTGAATTGTTTCATTGACTGTTTCTTTTTTATATTTTTCCGTTTTTTTATCACTTTTCTTGTAACCACCTTGAATAACTTCTTCTTTACCGTTTGCTTTTTTATCTTCAACAAAGCTTAATTCAATTTCGGAATCGTTGCTGGATTTTTCTTTAGTAGTTACTTCAACCATGGCAGATTCGTTTTCAACATCTTTTTCGTCATTTGTTATTTCATCAACAAAAGTGTCAGTAGCGGAAGAATCCATAAATATATATTTATCAAACTCTTTCTTAGATTTAGATTTCATACATTGGGTATATTCTATTTTAGATTCTTCTTCATCCTTAACAGATTTATCTACTACATCAGAGGTCTCAGTAACAGAAGCGTCCATGAAAATATCTTCAGATTCATTTTCTTTAAATAGCTCTACATTTTCTTTTGAAATGCTTTTCTTTTCTGCCAGTTTTGATGAAGTAGCAACAACTTCAGATTCTTGATATTTTTCTGAATCAGGAGATTTTTCAGATGAGATTTGATCTTGCTTAACTGTAGCAATGTCTTTCTTTTCTGACTCATCTGATGAAGTAGTAACAACTTCTGATTCTGGATCTTTTTGGGATTCTGAAGCTTCAGTTGGAATATCATCAGTTTTCTCAGCTGCTGTTCTTTCAGTATTACTGACAGTTTCTGAAATTGAAGTTGAACCTTCGGATGTGAGTTCGACTGTTAAACTTTTTCGTTTATCGGTTTCTTCAAACGTATTTTCTTGTTCAAGGTATTTTTCTTTAGGAACGTTTTTCTTTTCAGACACATTTGATGAAATAGCAAAAACTTCGGATCCTGGATGTTTTTCAGTCTTTTTTTGGATTTCTGAAGCTTCAGTTGTTGTGTCATCAGTTTCCTTCAGAGTTTTTGAAGTGGATGTTTTTATTTCAGATGCTTTTATTTCAGTATAAATTACACTCTCTGCAATTGAAGTTGAGATTTGATCTTCAGTTTCTAAATGAACTGCAGATTCTTGATAGTTTTCTTCTGAAATTGAGGTTTTATCTTGATTTTCTGAATCAACTTCATATTTTTCTTCTTCAGTTATTTCGTCATCCTTAACAGATTTATCTACTACATCAGATGTTTCAGTGACAGAAGTGTCCATGAAAATATCTTCAGATTCATTTTCTTCAAATAGCTTTACATTTTCTTTTGAAATGCTCTTCTTTTCTGCCAGTTTTGATGAAGTAGCAACAACTTCAGATTCTTGATATTTCTCTGAATCGGGAGATTTTTCAGTTGAGATTTGATCTTGCTTAACTGCAGAAATGTCTTTCTTTTCTGACTCATCTGATGAAGTAGCAACAACTTCTGATTCTGGATCTTTTTCAGTCTTTTTTTGGGAATCTGAGGCTTTAGTTGGAATATCATCAGTTTTCTTCAAACTTTCTGAAGGGGATGCTCTTACTTCAGCTGCTATTGCTTTAGTATTACTGACAGTTTCCGAAATTGAAGTTGAACCTTCTGATGTGAGTTCGACTGTTGAGCTTTTTCGTTGATCGGTCTGTTTGAATGTATTTTCTTTTTTAAGGTATTTTTCTTTAGGAACGTCTTTCTTTTCTGACCCATTTGATGAAAAAGCAACAATTTCGGATTCTGGATGTTTTTCAGTCTCTTTTTGGACTTCTGAAGCTTCAGTTGTTGTGTCATCAGTTTTCTTCAGAGTTTTTGAAGTGGATGTTTTTATTTCCGATTCGTTTATTTCAGTATAATTAACACTCTTTGCAATTGAAGTTGAGATTTGATCTTCAGTTTCTAAATGAACTGCAGATTCTTGATAGTTTTCTTCTAAAATTGAGGTTTTATCTTGATTTTCTGAATCAACTTCATATTTTTCTTCTTCAGTTACTCCATCATCTTTAGCAGATTTATCTACTACATCAGATGTTTCAGTAACAGAAGTGTCCATGAAAATATCTTCAGATTCATTTTCTTCAAATAGCTTTACATTTTCTTTTGAAATGCTTCTCTTTTCTGCCAGTTTTGATGAAGTAGCAACAACTTCAGATTCTTGATATTTTTCTGAATCGGGAGATTTTTGAGTTGAGATTTGATTTTGCTTAACTGCAGAAATGTCTTTCTTTTTTGACTCATCTGATGAAGTAGCAACAACTTCTGATTCTGGATCTTTTTCAGTCTTTTTTTGGGAATCTGAAGCTTCAGTTGGAATATCATCAGTTTTCTTCAAACTTTCTGAAGGGGATGCTCTTATTTCAGCTGCTATTGCTTTAGTATTACTGACAGTTTCCGAAATTGAAGTTGAACCTTCTGATGTAAGTTCGACTGTTGAGCTTTTTTGTTTATCGGTTTCTTCGAATGTATTTTCTTTTTTAAGGTATTTTTCTTTAGGAACGTCTTTCTTTTCTGACCCATTTGATGAAAAAGCAACAATTTCAGATTCTGGATGTTTTTCAGTCTCTTTTTGGATTTCTGAAGCTTCAGTTGTTGTGTCATCAGTTTTCTTCAGAGTTTTTGAAATGGATGTTTTTATTTCGGATTCGTTTATTTCAGTATAATTAACACTCTCTGCAATTGAAGTTGAGATTTGATCTTCAGTTTCTAAATGAACTGCAGATTCTTGATAGTTTTCTTCTAAAATTGAGGTTTTATCTTGATTTTCAGAATCAACTTCATATTTTTCTTCTTCAGTTACTCCATCATCCTTAGCAGATTTATCTACTACATCAGAGGTTTCAGTAACAGAAGTGTCCATGAAAATATCTTCAGATTCATTTTCTTCAAATAGCTTTACATTTTCTTTTGAAATGCTTTTCTTTTCTGCCAGTTTTGATGAAGTAGCAACAACTTCAGATTCTTGATATTTTTCTAAATCGGGAGATTTTTCAGTTGAGATTTGATCTTGCTTAACTGCAGAAATGTCTTTCTTTTCTGACTCATCTGATGTTGTAGCAACAACTTCTGATTCTGGATCTTTCTCAGTCACTTTTTGGGATCCTGAAGCTTCAGTTGGAATATCATCAGTTTTCTTCGAAGTTTGTGAAGGGGATGCTCTTATTTCAGCTGCTGTTCCTTCAGTATTACTGACAGTTTCCGATATTGAGGTTGAACCTTCTGATATGAGTTCGACTGTTGAGCTTTTTTGTTGAACGGTTTCTTCAAATGTATTTTCTTTTTCAAGGTATTTTTCTGCAGGAACGTCTTTCTTTTCTGACCCATTTGATGAAAAAGCAATAACTTTGGATTCTGTATGTTTTTCAGTCTCTTTTTGGATTTCTGAAGCTTCAGTTGTTGTGTCATCAGTTTTCTTCAGAGTGTTTGAAGTGGGTGTTTTTATTTCAGTATAATTAACACTCTCTGCAATTGAAGTTGAGATTTGATCTTCAGTTCCTAAATGAACTGCAGATTCTTGATAGTTTTCTTCTGAAATTGAGGTTTCATCTTGATTTTCTAAATCAACTTTATATTTTTGTTCGTTTTCTTCGAATGGCTTTGCTTTTTCGAGATATTTCTCGTCAGAAGTAGCAGTAACTTCAGATTCTGGATCTTTTTCAGTCTTTGTTTGGGTTTCTGTGGCTTCAGCTGTAGTCCCATTAGCTTTATTTAGAGTTTCTGAAGTGGATGTTTTGATTTCAGCTTCTGTTATTTCAGTATAATTGACACTTTCTGAAATTGATGATGAGATTTGATCGCCAGTTTCTTTTTCGACATCTTTTTTTTTTAAAGTAGCAACAATATTAGATTCTGGATCTTGCTGAGTCTCTTTTTGGGTTTCTAAAGCTTCAGTTGTAGTGTCATCAGTTTTCTTCGAAGTTTCTGAAGTAGATGTCTTTATTTCAGATGCTATAATATCAGTATTACTGTCAGATTTCGTAATTAAAGTTGAATCTTCTAATGCGGATTCGATTGACAAGCTTTTTTCTGTTTTAGATTCATTAATTTCTATAAAGGAGTTTTCAATGACAAAATCTCCTTCATTTATAGAATTTTCCTCTGTAGATTTTTTATTAACATCTGGAATTTCAGTTATATAATCTTCAATGGCTGAATTTTCAATATCCTTAGAGTGTAACGCTGGTGCTTCTTCTATTATGCTATCAGTTTTTTCTTCATTTTGAGCATTTCTATCCAAATCATCTTCAACCATGGATTTGCATTCTTCTTTAGATTCTTCATTTATCACTTCTTCCATATCAGAAGCGTCTAAGTCAATGACATCAAACTCTTCAGGTATTTCAGCCCGTTGTGATTCTAAAGGATCTCTTGCCGAAAATAATTCTTTACTTTGCTCTTCTTCAAGCATAGATTTTTCTTCAACCTTAGGACCTGGGCTAGATGATTCTGATTCTAATTTCATTTGCTTAAATTCTAATGGATATTTGCTTGTTGTTACATCATTTTGTAAATCTGTATCCTTAAACTCTTGAGAGAGATTTAAATCATCACTATCGCTTACTAATAATGGTTCTGACAAATCGTTTGCATCTTCCTCATTATCTAAAGTATCATTAGCTAAACTTTTTTCTTCTTCTTTAGTTTCTTTAGGATTATTAATTGTAACATCCGCTTCTGACTCATTATCACTAACCACCAAATGTTCTTCAAACATTGATGGTTCTTCCATTAACAGGGGTTCTTCAAGCAAAGATAGTTCATCTTGCACTGATTCCACAGTTTGTTCTAATAAATCAATGCCGCTTATTTCTGCATCGATGGGAGAAGTTGGGCGTATTTCTTTCGGTTTTAATTTAGTTGTAGCACTTGCTAAAGGATCCTTTGTTGAGGTCTTCTTAATAGTGCTTAAAGTAAACATAACTTCTGAAGCTGTAGTAACGTTCGATACATTTTGTTTGCTTAAATAAACCTTGGCACATGTCTCGGGTATAATACATTCATTTTCAGCAAGATTTTTATCTTGATCCACTATAGAATCTTCTAAGCATGAAACTTCATCCTCTTCCGGAACTTCCTGTGTACTTTCATTGGCATTTCCTTTGTCAACCACCTCTTTATCATCACCTTCTAATATTGTAGGTGGTTCGGCTTGATCAAGAGTTTCAATCCATTCTTCTACATCGGTTTTAGGTAAATCAGATAAAACGTCAGCTGCTGAGAAAGGCGACTGGGCTTGTGGTGTGTGCAAAGCTAAAGATTTTCGTTGAAAGACTTTACGTATCGGTGTTTGAATTTGCGATTCTTGACCAACAAGTTTGTCAAAGGCCTCTTCGGCTGATTTATTAAGCGACTCTTGCAATGTTTCCATTTTATTGAAATTTTCTACCGTCTCATCATGTTCCTCTTCCACACCGCCATAATAAGAGGCAGTAATACGTTCTACAAAACGTGAAGCTACGGGCGTTTTAAATAGTTCTTCTAAATTAGCTGATCCTCTTTCATGTGTAGAATTCAAATCATATTCTGTTGAAACTTCAATAGAATCGATATTTTTTTCTATAATTGCGCTTGAGGGTAAAGAAGAAATCATAATATTCTTTGCTGTTGGTGTTTTAAGGAATTTATCCAAATTATCGTTTTCCAACTGCGATGAGTCATGGTGTTTCTGCTCAACAGGAGAATGCATGAGTTCTTTTATACCTTCCATTAGCGGAGTCGAACACATTTTGGGTGTTTGCATTAGTTCACGCATACCCTTAAAACGAGGTGTGCTACAACTTTTTGGTGTTTTTAGTAACTCTTTAACGCCTTTTAACTTAGCATCTTTTGTGGAAGTTGTGGCAATTTCTTGAGTAATAATTGCGGTGGTTTGTGGTGTTTTTACCAAATCAGCTACTCCAGCCAGTTTTTCAATTTCCTCCTCTTCAGTATCTGGAGTTGATTTGGGTGTTTGTACTAAATGGCGTATACCAACAAATTTAGGAGTATTAACATCAGCTTTTGGAGTTTTTAATAATTCACGGATTCCTGTCATTACGGGAGTCTTAGGTGAATCTGCTATAATTTTAACAGATTTTTTTGATTTAGGTGTTGAAACTTCAGCATCTGGCGCAGAGGTTTTAGGCTCTACTAAATCTTGAGGGGTTTTAACCAATTCAGCTATAACAGCTAATTTTTTAGTTTCTTCTTCTTTATTTTCTGTTTCTGATTTCGGAGTTCGTATTAAATTGCGTTTACCTGTAAGTCGTGGAGTAATTACTTCGGCTTTTGGTGTTTTTAATAATTCACGCATTCCTGTCATTGCAGGAGTTTTAGGTGAATCAGCCATAATCTTAACTGTTTTCTTTGCTTTAGGGGTTGAAATATCTGCAACTACTGTGGAGGTTGTAGGCCTGTCATCAATCTCTTCTAAATCTTCTGAAATTGTAGCTTGAGGTGTTTTAACCAATTCCGCAACTACAGCCAGTTTTTCTATTTCTTCTTCGTCATTCTCATCTGTTAATTTAGGACTTCGGACTAAATTTCGTATACCAACAAATTTAGGACTATTTATTTCACCTTTTGGAGTTTTTAATAATTCACGCACTCCAATCATAATGGGAGTTTTAGGTGAATCAGCCACAATCTTAACAGATTTCTTTACTTTGGCTGTTGAAATATCAGCAGCATTAGTTGTGATGGTTTTGGTGTCTTCTACCTCATCTTCTGAAATTTGCAATCTGATTCCTTCATCCATTTCTATTTCGTCAGTTTCTTTAGTTTCCCAATCTTCTGCTGTTTCGGTTAGTCCAAAATTTATATAGGCTGTTGCGGGCTCTTCTAACTCCTCTTCTAATGTTTGTGAAGTTATTTCTTCATCCACTTCTTTTTCTTCTAATTTCACCGGTTTATTTATTGTTAAAGCTTGGGAAGTTTCAGAAACTTTTTGATCACCAATATTTATAGAGTTTCTTTCTTGCAAAGTTTGTAGTGCGGTTTCTTCCTCCAGTTGCTTTCTCTTTGGTTTCTTGGTTTCCAAAGTTTCGGGAGTTTCTGTAGCTTCTTCTGCATCAACAGTTGTAGTGGTTGTTGCGGTTTCTTCTTCCTCGATTTCCGTTTCCTCGGTTTTCTTGGTATTTGACACTTTGGGGTTTTGTGCCATTTCCCTTTCGTTACTTTCTGAAACATCAGTTTCTGCGGACACTTCATTTTTGTCTGAAGCCAAAGTCTCTTCAGGTACAACTTCCTTTACAGCTAGCTTTCTTTCATCTATTTCTTCTGCCTCTTCTATAATGGCACCCATATCTTCAGATATTTCTTCGGGAATTACCATGCGTTGTTCTAGCTGTTTGCGTGGAGTTTTAGCTCTAGGTGTTTGAGCCTCATGCAATATTTTTGAATGTTCATCATCTACATCAACTGATGACCTAAGGCTAGTAATACGTTTAGGTGTTAATGGTGCTTCACTAATAGCAGATATGGAAGTACGTCTGGTATTTTTTTTCGATGGTGTATGGGTATTGGTGGACTCCAGCGTCATCGAAGCTCGTCTCGTACTACGTCTAGGTGTAAGTGTTGCTTCAGCTGCTTGAATTGTAGATGTTTCTGCTGAAACAGATGTTCGGCGAGAAGTACGTCTAGGTGTAAGGAGGGTACTATCAGCCGTTGAAGAAGTTTCTGCAGAGTGTGATGCTCGACGAGTTCCACGCCTTGGTGTGTTTATATTTTCAGCTATAGTTGATGTTTCTGCTGAGAGAGATGATCGACGAGTGAGACGTCTTGGTGTACCAGCTGATACCATATCAATTTTCTTTTTAGTGGAGCTTACTGATGGGATGTCATCGTTATTTTTAGTAGTTTCAGATGTGGTATCAGTAACATTAGAAGCAATACTTTCATGTGATTGTGTTGTACTTTTAACAATATTTTTTTGAGGTTGATTTTGAACATTTCTTTGAGATTTTGATTTTGTTTTTTGCTCATCAACATCTTGGATTGTAGATTTTTCATCAATTTCCCCTTTTTTTTGAATATTTGTAGATTCTTTTAAATTATCTTGCAGCTCTTCTATTGTATCGGTTGTAGATTTATAATTTTCATCGGTTGTGAATTTATCATCCAGATTTTTTTGTTGTTCTTCCACTATTATATTAGTTTCAATTTCATTTGATATAGAAATATCTTCATTTGTTTCCGATACAGCTTTATTACTTTCAATGCCATTGATTGTGGATTTATTAAAAACTTCCTCCTTTTGTTCTTTATTGGCATTAATCGCATCATCTGAAATTGATTCAATTTGAGGTACCACAGATTGATGTAAAACATTTTTATCTACTTCAGCTTTGACTTTTTTATCAGAAATTCCCTCTTCTTCTTCTTCATTAATTTCAATGGCCACAGATTGTTGTGAAACATCCTCACAATCTTTATTTTCAATTTCATCGTTGGTGGTTTTATCAGAAATTTCACCTCTTTCCTCCTGGTTATCCTGTAACTCTTCCACATTTTCATTATTCAAAGAGGCAATTTCTTCACTTTCAAATTCTTCAGTTAATGGAGTTTCACTTTCTTGTTCTTTTATTTCATCTAAATGTTTTTGTTTAATTTCATCCGATTTATTAAGGACATCTTCGATTTCTTCTAGCAACTTGTTAGTATTTTCATCATCATTAGTTTTGGTTTCATTTAAATTTCCTAAAGTATTTGTCTCACAATTGTTCAAACTAAGTTGTTCTATATTTTCAGAATCCTTTTTTTCTTGTACATCTATGTGCATTTCGATCTTTTTGGCCGATTCTTCACTTTTCTTAGGAAGAATTTCTTCCACAACTTGTAGGTCTTTAGGTTCATCATTTTTATTTGTAGTTTCCAGTTTTTCACAATTATCTGTTTGTGCTTGTTGTTCTTCTGAGGTTTCATTATTTTTTAATTGTTCAGCAATTTCTTGGCAACTATTTGAGATTTTTGCTTCTACTTTGCTTAATTTGATTTCTTCTTTGCCGCCTGTACTTAGGTCAGTTTCGTTCAAAGATTCTGTTGATACTTGAAGTTCAAAATGTTCAATAATTTCAGAATTTTTAGGAACTTCTTGATCACTTTCATTTTGTTTAATTTCTTTGACGATTCTGTCTGTTTCTTCTAAAACAGAACCTTCTAATGTGATATCTTCATATACTGGTTGTTTAGTTAGGTTTGGCTCCTCTTCTTTGGCTTCTGTTTCTAACAAAGAACCTTCTAATGTAATATCTTCATAAATTGGTCTGTATTCATCCGATTTTAGTTCTTCAATAGTTTTATTTTCTTCCATAGTTTCAGCTTTAGGGTAATTATTTAATTTGCTTTCAATTTTGGAATTATCAAATACTTTCACTTCTTCAACAATTGATTCTTTGACAATACTTTCATTAGCATTAAATTCAGTTTTTGCATTACCCATATCATCTAACTTATCTTCTTCAGTCAATACTATTTCTTCTGATTTGGCATTATCATCAGTGTTATCCGCCGTTTCATTTTGTTTTGAAGTATCTAAAATTTCCACTAAAGATTCTTCTCCAAACCCACTCTCTAAAACATCAGTTTTTTTATAAGAAGTTTGGTCAGTACTTTCTTTAACTTGTTCCGAAATTTCTGTTTCATTATCATTAATTATCTCAGCAAAACTCTCTTCTGTAACTAAAGTATCATTTTTGTTATCAACTGCCAGTGGATGAACTACATTATCTTTAATTGTTTGAATATCTTTTTCAATTGTTCCTTTGTCATTACTTTTACTGTCAGTACTATTCTTTTTTATAGATTCGTTGTTAATTTCAGATTCTTTGCCAATAATGTCTGTATGGTCTTTAGTCTTTTCGCATTTATTATTTTGTTCAATCATTATTTTGAAATTTTGCGTTTCTGTTATTTCTTCTACATCTAACGGAATTTCCAATGGTTTTACTGCATCTTCTTCCTCATTCTTTGATTTTTCTATATTTTTTAAATTTTTTTCGGGTGAAAATGTTGTATTTATTGTTGTTGATGCATTATTAGTTTCATCTGATTTCTTATCTGATTTATCTGGTGAGAATGTGACATCTTTCGGTTTGTCCTTTATCTCAACATTTTCTTCCTTTTTCTTTTCGGGTGAAAATGTTGTATTTATTGTTGTTGATGCATTATCAGTTTCGTCTGATTTCTTATCTGACTTATTTGGTGAGAATGTGGCATCTTTCGGTTTGTCCTTTTTCTCAACATTTTCTTCCTCATCCAAATCGATTACAAAAGTACTATTTAGATCATCTAGTTCTTCACCTTCTGTAGACTGTTTATCGACAAACAATAGTGCTTTTCGTTGCTCAGTGGTTTTACATTCTAACTTTGAATATTTGAGAATACTAGGAGGACATGTTAGTGGCGTCTTTGCAGCTGCTACCATATTTCGAGCTCGAGCCGATGTAGGTGTTACACATACAGATTTTCGTGCCCGTGTAACGAGACGTTTACTCATAACTTGTTGAGGAGATTTCTCTTTTACCGACGTAAATTTGCAAGATGAGGCTGGTAGTGCAAGGGATCTACGAGGTTTAGATATGTGAGAAGACAATTGTTTACCTGCCACATGTTTACGTACTTTATGTAGAGATGAATTACTAGAACTACCAACAGGTGTTGAAGTTGGTAAGGATTTATCTGCAGAAATGGGATTAAGGGAAGAACGTCTTGTAGCCAACGAAGTATAACTAGATGGTGACGATGTACTAGTTGAAGGAGAGTTATCAAAACGATTTCTGGCTGAAAAACTTTTACGTGTTGGTGTACTCATACTCCGTTTTCTTGTCAATTGTAAATCACTCTTATCTGCAGTTAAAGCTTTTGGAGTAACTGGTGATCCTAATGAGGCTAATTGACTTCGCAAAGGTATACGATTAATGGGTTCTCGATGTGGTGTTATACCTCTTTGAGGTGTAGTACCGTGTTTTTTGGCACTTGTTAAAAGAGCTCTTTTCATTAGTGATTGCGGCGTTCGCCTTGGAGTACAGGCTCCAATTGCTATTTGTGGTTTGATTGGTGTCGTTAGGCCATCAGCAGTACTAGGAGTGATACCCAGATTTGATCCATCACTTGTTACTTCGACGACACTTGAAGTATCAGTGGAACTAACACTAATAACAGAACTGGGTGTTTCCAGAGAACATTTGTTAGAATCATTACCGACTGGTGTTGAGGGCAAGACCGACAATCCCAATTGTTCTTCTAAAGGTAATTTAATCGAAGATTTATCCGCTGTGTGTGCTAAATTTTTCTTGGTTGATGCTTTTAAGGCTGATTTTAAATATGGGCTTGCTGCTACTAATTTATTCGGTGTGGTTAAATCAATTAAATGCATTGATGAATTTTTATGTATTTTTGGGGAGGCAATTCCCTCACTTGTACCTTTTTTGGATGTGGAAGGTGTATAAAAATTTATTAACTCCTTTTCATCATCATCGTGTATATCAGTTTTAGGTGTACTATAAACACTTTTCGGTGTTGTTGGCGGTTTAGTGACCAGCACTTTTGGTTTTATAATGGCGGCAAATGACCTTTCAGTTTTAACCCCCGTTTCACGTGGTGAAAATGAAGTTATTACAACGTCCGATTGATAACACAACGATAGTTGTTTATTTTTTTTCTCTGTACTATTATTTTCTTTATCTTTAGTAAAATTTATTAAATTCATTTTGGGTGTTTCCAATAAAGCCGTATCATTATCTTTCTTTTCTTCTTGTGGCTCTGGTGTAACACTACGATTTCTGGCACTGTTTGAATTATCTTCATGTTTTAAATCCTTCTGATCATCTATTTCAATTGGATTTTCATTTGGTTCTATAACTTTTTTTTCATCTTTAATTTTGTTTTGATTTTTTTCCTTATCTTCTGTAACATTTTCATCATTTGAATCTGTAGATATATTTCCATCTTCATCCGATTGTATACAATATGCAAAACTTTTAATGGAATTGGAAAATATTGACATTTTTCATAAAAAAAAATTTTATTATTTTAAACAAAAAGTAATTGCAACATGGACATTAAAATAAAAAAAACAAATATTTTAAAAATAATTTGATTTTAGAAAGCCTGAATTTTAAATATTTTCGAAAATTGATGTTTATTGACAAGTTTACTAATGACATTTAATTTTATATACAACCAGAGATGGGACAAAATTACGTAACAAATTGTAATCAATAGAGCTTCTCAAATCGCATTATTTAGAGAAATGGTACAACGAAAAAATTACGTAGTGGCGTAGTTATTAAAATCCATAGTAAATTTACAATTTTTATGAAACAACTATCATTATCAAAAACAACTATGAATATAGTGAAAAATCTCTGTTTTCACCCTGAAATATAAATTTTAAAATAATTTTAAAGTTTGCAGAACAGTAAAAAGAAAATTGCAATTATAGAAATTGCAATAAATGAAATAAATAAATATTAAAATCATATTATATATGTCATGAAAAAATTTTTAAAAAGATTCCTTATTGAAATAAAAGTAGTGGTGATTGAAATATATATCTATAGTTCATTGTAAAATTAGGCGTAGTTGAAACTAACTACGATACATTCAAATCCATTTTTATTTCCACTCGTTGAAAGTAGAATTAAAATACACATAGTTACCTTGCACCACTTCATATTAACTATGTCATAGTGAGGATTATTTGACCTATGACATAGTTGCACAAATAGTAATCATCAACTATGTAGATTTTTTGGGTGTAGAAAAATATTGCTTTCATTTTAAAACATAGTACCCATCAAAATAAAATGGATGTTATTCTTTACGAATATCTTTTTCAGAACATCCAAAGAAGTTAATAGTGCAAATTTTTCGATTTGTAACAAGTCATTTTAAAAAACTTCCAAAATGTTAATATTAGCCCCTACTTATAAAGTCATAAGAATAAAATTTGTTGTAACAATTCCATTGAAGAGCATATAAATTTCTTAATTTTAATATTTTTTTATAACAATTTATAATTATAGTAAATAAAAACAATTATTTAGTTAGTCCATAAATGGTTAATTCCTGCAGTCATTTAGTGCCTTATTGAAAACATATTTTGCATACCAGTGATATCCACTTTGTCCTGGTCAGAATAATAATTCTTGGCGTGTTCAAAATCACATTTTTAACTTTAGTAGTCCCTATATTTAACAACTTCCGTAAACTAATGAAAAGTCCATCTGATCAGCGATTTTTCATAGCATCGAAACAAACTACTTCCTCCCAATGACACGCAAGTGTTAAAATCATTAATGATTCAACGAAATTTTCACAACTTCGGCTGTTATTTTGCTGGGAAGTTATTTCGATGTCATGCGAAAAAATAGTTTTACTCCATATAAAAGATATTATTTTCCGCTATAATGAATTTTCCGTGAACATTCTGTAGGATTCATTTTCACGCAAATTTAATATACAAGACTACTTTCATTCTGTTGTTGTGATTTTGTCTTCTCTAAAAAATATCCATTTTTATAATTTAAATTACGATTTAAGGACCTTAAAGTTCAAGTGAAATTTAACCTATGCTTAAAATTTTCTTTGACTTTTTGTTTGATGTTGTATATAGGCTTTTATATAAAACAAAAAAATAAAAAGGCTTTTTTATATTATATTTAACAAATGTATTAAACATATCATTACCATTACATAGAAAGATGGAAAATTTTTTCATTCCCATTATATGTAAATAATGGAAATAGGTAATGGTAATTACAAATTATTTATTAGTCCCAACTCTGTTGACAATATAACTTTATTAATAATCGAATAATTTTACAAATGAAATAAATTGTGAGTACTTACTTGTGAACTGTAAATCTTTTGGGTAACTCGCGATGTAGCTGAAATAAAATAAATAATGGAATTAATTTTCTTGATATTAAAATCGCCGCGTTTCTTCTTAGACCACGTAAGCGACATTTTTTTTACAAAACAAGGCTTTACGACCCTCTGAAGGGTGTAGAAACATTTTTGGAAAAAATTTGTTAGTTACAACTAACTGCAGCCAAATTTGTCACTTATGTGTTTTTGGCGCAAACAGCAATTTGCTAATTTTGTCGTTTTTGTAAAAATTAAAAAAAAGCAAATTTTCGGGTTTAAATTTATATTCTTGTATTTTTTTTAAAGTAAATGTAAAATAAGCAACGAAAAAAGTTAAAAAAGGAACGAAAGCTGTTATATACAAAATGTAAACAAAGAAACTTATTCTTTACTTCACTCTAAAGCTCACTTATAAAATTAAAAATTTGTAAAAGTTTTTACTGGAAGGTGTTTGTTTATACAAATGCTCAGTAAGGGGAGAGTAAAATGACAGTTTGATGCAAGAGAACTTACTGGTTAAGGCAAACACAAACTTGTGTCATTTTATTCTCAAATTATGTAAAAAAGGAGCTGAGCTGAGTTAATAAAGTAAATTCGCATTGTAACTGGTATTTACTGGATAAATTTGTACCAGTAAGAATTTGTAAGAAAAAAATTGCTGTTAAAAAATATAATTGAAGAACAAAAAATTTGTCCACATTAAATATTTTTTTATAAAAGTAAAAAAAAAATTGTAAATATTAGCTTATTTACGATGCAGGAATTTTCCTGGAGAACACATCACATCTAATTTCCGTCTTTTATTCATATTTTCCATATTGACGGCTTGAATTTTTATTTTGTTTGGTATTTACAATCAGCTATTTTAACTACTTTTTGGTAAATAAGTAAATTTTTTTTGTTACTAAGTAATTTTAACTATACTTTACTTTAAAAGTAACAAACGGACCAATTGTGACGTAGAAAAAATGTAACAAATAAATTATATAAATTAATAAAATAAAAAAATAAATCAGGTACACCAAATTCTATGGCGTTAATTATCCAAAAATATCATTTATGTTTTATGCATCGCACCTTGAAAATTTTCGTTTTGCTATGTAGATTTCCAGTTGTAATTAAAACTGAATCAGTCCATGAATTGTGACCGAAAAGTTTCTTTATTAAATGCACTATAAGAAAATTGAAGAGAGACTTTTTAAGATGTTTTTGTTTTTTTTAACAAAAAAAAAATAACTAAAATTAGGCAAATTTCATATTTTTTTCATACATTTTTGTGTTTGTATGGGAGCTACTTTAATAAGCAGAGGTAGAGCTTTGAATCCTCAAAAAGAAATGTTGGTTATGCAAAAATAATTGGGGTTGGTCTTAAAAATTAACCCTATTCGGACACGCGATAACCCCTTAGGGTCCGAAATGAATTTCGACTCAGAACGGCTTTTTGTAGGAGAGTCATGTTTTGATATCGAGATAGAGCTTTGGCATTTAGAAAAAAAGTTGCATTTTATTAAAATAATGAGTGCTCGAGAAACATTTGCGCTGTATAGAATATATAGTTTTTGAGAAACTCGACGGAATGTGTCGTTTTTACCGAAGTTACTGACTTTGAGAGCCAGAAAACCAGAAACTTTTCAGATTTTTTTATCTCAAATACGTCCACATTTAAATACAATTAATTAACAATCGAGATATTAATAGTAAACCTCTAAACAATAATAACAAAATAATTTTAAAAAAAGTTACAAATAAAAACTTCATAAAATCTAATTTTTGATTAATCCACAAATGCTTTCGATACTCGTAACATTTCATTCAATTCGTAATGAATTGATATCAAAAATTATTAATTCATTTACTGCTCTGAAATTTACAAAAATGTTTTAGAGTACTTTTTGAGTTGACAAAGTAGAATACGCAAAAAAAAAAATTATAGATTTCGTAAGAATGAAAGTAGATAAGTAATAATAAGTGGCCTGTTTAAATAACACTAAAATTGAATACATTAATTTTTTAAAATCAATTGGTAATCGTTTTATTGCTGGAGGAGACTTCAACTCCAAAAACACTTTCTGGGGCTCGAGAATAACTCTTACAAAGGGCCGACACTTACTTGAAGCAATAAGAGAAACAAATAGCAAATTTTTAAGCACTGGAGAGCCTACTTACTGCCCAATTAACTTAAACAAAAACCCTGATTTAATTGACTTCTTTATCACGAAAAATATAAAACATGAACATTTAAAGAAAGAATCGTGCTTCGAACTATCCTCCGATCACTCACCCATAATACTCAAATTCGAAAGTAATGTTCTTCTTGCGAGCCATAACAAATTTTCTTACAACAAGAAAACAGACTGGGAGTGCTTTAGAGAAATAGTTGAAAATAAACTTGATATACAGATATCACTTAAAAAAGATGAAATGGACAGTTCAATAGCATATTTTAATGACACACTTTTCTATGCTGCAATTGATTCTACACCCATAATAACCCACAAATCAAACAAATATAGTATATCACCATTCATCAAAGAAAAGATTAAGGCAAAGCGAAAACAAAGAAAAAAAATGGCAATCAACAAGATCACCCTTTGATAAAACAATCATTAACAAACTAACCAAGGAATTAAAGGATCTTTTGAAAAAGTACAAACAGGATAAACTGAAAAGTTATCTTGAAAACCTTGATTCAACCAAGACAACAAACTACTCACTATGGAAAGCCACAAGAAAAATTAACAATGCTATTATTCATTAACGTGGGCCAGACATCATAACGAAAAGGCTCAAGTATTAGCTAATAATTTTTATAGAACTTTCTCTAATGAAATGGACAAACAAAATATTACTCTGCCAAATATCATTTCATCCACAAACTGCCACATCAAAAACGTTTCTCTACATGAAGTTAAAACTACTATTAAAACAATAATTGATGCTAAAAAATCCCCTGGCTATGACAGACTAACGGGCAAACTATTAAAAGAACTACCAATGAAGGGACTTATCTACATAAGAAATATCTTTAACGTTATAATAGCAATGAAATATTTTCCTAAAGTATGGAAAGTTGCAGAAATAATCGCTATTGCAAAGCCCAACAAGGACGCCACAAGGGCTACTTCATACAGGTCAATAATTCTATAACCACTTTTATCTAAATTATTCGAAAAACTTATTTTTGATCGACTAGAACCAATACTTATAGAAAGAAATCTTATACCAGCGCATCAGTTTGGTTTTTACCCATGCACTCTACGATCCAACAAATACATAGAGTAACTAACAAAATCTCATCTGAAATTGATATGAAAAATTTATGCGTGGCCACATATCTTGATGTAGCGAAAGCGTTTGACAGTGTGTGGCATGTTGGCCTGCTTTAAAAATTGGAAAAAAATCTACCAATGGACTTTTTTCTTATTCTACAAAGTTATTTAACTGACAGGCACCTTTATGTTAAATATAAAGATGAATGCTCGAGCATAATTAAAATGGAAGCGGGAGTTCCTTGGCCCTATCCTATACCTTCTGTACACAGTAGACATTCCTACTCCAAAAAGAAACACAGATATGATTGCAACATTTGCAGACGACACTATCCCTTTGTCATCAAAAAAAGATATAACATTGGCCATATCAAACCTTCAACAATTGCTGGACAATACTCTAAACTGGTTTAAAACCTGGGGTATTTTAGTAAATAGTGAAAAAACAGTACAAGTGACTTAAACTAATAGGAAGATAAGTGATCATCAAGCAATTACGATAAACAACACTCCGATTCAAAATGATAATAAAGCTAAATATCTTGGCATGATAATCGACTCCAAATTAATCTGGAAAGATCATATTATCCGTAAAAAAACGAAGTAAAGTACAAATTTGGACAACTTTACTGGCTCTTAGGAAAGAATTCAACTATATCCTTACAAAACAAATTGCTTATATACAAAACAATAATAGCTCCTATTTGGAAATATGGCGCAGAGCTCTGGAATACTGCAAGCAACTCTAATATAAAAATCATCCAACAAGTTCAATCAAAAATACTGAGAACTATTATAAGCGCCAAATGGTACATATCCAATGAAAATATACATCGTGATCTTAACGTCAGCTCAGTCCAAGAAGTCAAAAGGAATTTCAGCTTAAAACAAGAATACTTAAGCGATGCACTCCATCGGAGCTATACGTCCGATTCTTATAATTGATAATTTGGCGAAATATATTTTATATAAATTAATATAAATGTTTACTTTACACTAAATATAAGTTATCTTAAGTGTTGATTTAAGTTAATTAATACCCAAACCTCAAAACTAATTACTAATTGTCTAATAAAGACAGGTGTAAATAAAATGGGAAGTTAAAAAAAAATATTGGTGGCTATTCTATTTTTATCTTTCGGTTGAGTATTAATCAATTTATGATGAAATAACTGGCATCGTCTAATAAAAAGTAAAAAAACAACGGTTAAAAACTAAAGAATAATCAAAATGTTTATTTTCCATTTTTTGTTTGGGAACCTTAACACACCAGAAAATCGGAATATCAAATTTGCAAAAAAAAAAAAATATTTTTGTTGCATAATGTTATTAGTTTGGTCGAGTGACCTGTTGCTGTTTTGATTAAAGTTTATTGTATTGTATTGTTTTATTTGAAAAGTTTCTTGTGTTTGATCAAAAAGTCAATATTGTTGTGTTTAACGATTCTTTTTTATTTGTAAAAGATAAATCTATTTTGTAAAATCAATATTTCATAAAAATTAGTAAGGTGGTCGTATGTCAAAAAATTTCATAAAATATTAATTGATTTTTACATATTAAATACGTTTTGTCGTGCAGCATATGTCAAAACCAAAATGAGTTATACTTGACGAAACAAACTCCCTGTTTACTTTGATTTTAAATCACATCTGATTTCATTTATATGAATTACAATATATATTTCTAATTCATTTGAATTAATTCAAAATCAATTCAATTCAAATTTGAACTGAAATTAATTGCAATTCATTTTCAAATTTGAATTGATTAAAATTTCATTCAATCCGTAATGAATTGATATCAAAAATGAATGATTCATTTACAGCTCTGCTGAATTATTTGCAAGACTTATGGCTTATATGCACAATAGCTTGTGGTCATTTATTGTCTAACTCATGGCATCAGTTCATACTTGTAGACATCGGTCAATCTTTATAAAAATTGAGTATGCTCGCACGACGGCTGCACACACTCCGAAATCCATCCATCAGAAAATAACGTATCAGAATAAAATTTTGCGTAGGGCTAAGGAAGTCAACTGCTGTACATATATTATATGTTCTAGCAAATGAACTTCCATCTGGTGAATGTAGCAGTTATCTTACAGCGAGAGAGCTGATGACACTTTATATCACCTGGTTTCAAAGTTAAATCCAGCTGCAGTGTAATCTGCTACAAATTTAAGGAAACTTTTGATCGACTAAATGTACAATGTTCCTTCTCTTAACACGGAAGTTTTGTGTCACGCATCAATATACTCTTTGATAAGAAAATTAATGTAGCAGTTGAACTCATTAGGACCCTGGATGCGTTCATAATCCTTGCCGTAGATGCGATTATTAAAGCTGTAAATGAAGCTACACAAGTGGAGTGATCAGATATTTTTACTGAAAGCATGATGGCCTGTAAGGCTTTTATTGCCAAGAATACGGACAATTACTGTGTTGTATATTTTCACAACAAATTAGCGGAATCTAGATTAGAAATGTGCCAAATAAGTGAAGCTAAAAGGTAGTAAACGTTACTTTGTATCAATATCTTTTTTGAAAAACTTTTTTTGTAAAGATGAATTATATGTTTTGACTAATTGGAACAATCTTAAAACAGTTATCATAAGTATGTATGTTTATCTCCGGCATCATCACTAAATCAGCAATTTCATATATAAAATCAACAATTCGTTTATTTATGTTGGATGATAGTTTACCGGTTGAACGGATTGGGGGTTTATATGAGGACCAAGTCCAAACTTAGTCAGATTTTCTTGGAATTTATAGGGATTTTGTACAAAGGTGTATTTCATCCACAAAAAAATAACAACAATGATTAAAGACATTAAGAGTTTTAATACAACTTAAACCCAAATCAGGATCTTCCTATGGTAATTAAATCAAATCATTGACCGCTTTTAAACATTTTCAATCAGCTAATTTCATCTAATTGTCGTTAGAAAAGCGACATTTATTTTGATTGCAAAGTTTCATGTACACATGGACAAACATTGCTAAATAGACTCCAATGGTTATTTTGAGTCGAACCATTCATTTAAACAGTTACAAGGATCAGCGCACAACAAGCCGGCTTAAGTGTGTTCTATTTTTTTTTATCTCTAAAGCTTTTGAAGAGAATTTTCACTTTCGATTAAGACAAAAAATAAACTAACTTCAGCACAAACTTATTACATCGTTTTCAAGTAGTGATGTGTTGTGGGATATAAAAAAAATGTTTCCCCATTTCCCAAAATCAGGTGGTAGTAAATTTCCAAAAAAAAAAAAATTTTAACAATAACATCATATAATTTCAGTGTCATTGTATGATTCTGCAAGATTATGACAAATCCATACACAATTGAAAACGCCCGCATTTTTTATTATAATTTTGGAAAAAAAACATTTCTCGATGTGTACGCCATAATTTAATTTATATAATTAACATTAATTACCTTAAAATCTGGGCATGAATTAGGTGGCTGCTCTGGTATTCCAACTAATTTATCTGGCGTTGTTGATGCGGCATCACTAGGCAAGACTTCAAATTCATTTGATGAACCTTTAGAAAATTGCCATAAATATTCTTTATCCAATATAGACAATTTTGAATTATTTAATAAAATGCGTTTAATTTCGACAGGACTACCATTAATCAAAATGGGTTTATCAGGCGAAAAATTTCGTATGGTTACCTAAAACAAATATACATAAAACAGAAAAAGAGAAAAATACAACATAAATGAAAATTCGATTAAGATAATGGCAGCTGCAGCAGTCATATTAACAGCAAAACTTACCCTGCCGAATGGATCACAAACAATTTCGCAATGAACACCCTTGGCCCGTTCATCGGCCATAATATAATCACAATTCACATAATAGCCCATGGTAAATCTACGGCCTCTGGCCACCACAACCTCACCATGATTGCCGGCTGCATCAAGGCATATGAATTTTGCACCTTCCAATGACATTTTCGTCGTTGTCGGCAAGTGGTTTTAATGAAAAATTTCACCCAACCACTTACGAGAGGCATAAATAATTCCTGTTTTTTTTTTTAATATCAATATATTTTAATTTTTTTCTTTTCCCAGTTTATTGAACAGGGTTTTTTGCAATTTCCTGTTTTTTCACTTGCTCTCCGGTCATTTGTTTGTATGTATTTTGTGCCGCATTAGCAAAAATTGTAATTTACACAGCAGAAAAAAGGAAGCCGTCAATGAAAAAAAAAATCACTGGTATAGAAAGTTTTGTTTGAGCAAACAAAAAAACAAGTATATGATTTGATTTATCTATTCGTATGTCAATATTTATAAATAGTAGAATCTTCTTTTAATTATATTCACTTATTTTTTATAGAAAATTTGTATTTTTTCTCTATTGGAATTTAACTTTTGCATTTCTTTTCAACTGGACACAAAATTCAAGCGAAAGGGACGCGCTCTCGCCAATATCAAACTCTTCTGTGTAATTCGTGTTGTTGTTGAGGTATTATACGATTTGCTTTGTTTTGTTCGTTTGAAATTTTTAAATAAACAGAGTTGTATTTCATGAATCAAAGAATAAATTATATGTCGAATTAATAAAGGAAAATTAATGAAGATAGATGGTTGCTTAAAACATTGTTTAATTATAAGAAATTTTTTAACCTTATTGTTAGAACTCGTAGAAAAAATATGTTCTTTTACATATAAATTTTCTCAAAATGCAACTCTTTAGAATTTCTTATGCTTGTTCTTCGTAACATTCATTAAGAACTGTTAGCCTTATCATAATTCCAATAAGAAGTGTTACCAAGTTAATAATTTTGATTAGATTTTATTTAAGAACGCTGCACCGAAAAAAATCCTCAGTTGTTTATACGGTGCTTTTATGCACCGTATTCTTGTTTTCCCGCAAGCGGGGTAGCATCCATATTCGGTTTTAGAGCAAAAAAATCACCGTATAAATAGATATAACTTTGGAGGCAACTTTAAAAAGGAAATCGATAAAACAGCTTGCATTAAATTGCATCGTATAAATTGGCTCTTATTAACAGCTATGTCTAGGTAAAGTTTACAAATATTACTGTTGATTTCGACACAACTATTTAAAATTTTAAAGAAATGTCATATAAAAAATCAAAACATTTATTAAAAAAATAAAGGTACATAATTCTAAAAATAAAAAATAAGAGGAAAACTGAAATCATGTCAAATTTGTTATAAGTTAACAGGGACTTTTTCTGAAAGAGGTAGGCAAATACTGAATCTGTAATTAATATATGAAGATATTCGCGTAGAGGTTTGCACTTGATGCTAAAAAGTTCAATGCAATTTGGACTTTCTCAGCCTTGAGTATTTATGACAACGCAAACTTTGCAGTATAATAAGGCATATATTTTTCCTAAATTATGTAAAATTAAAGATCACTTTCAAAAAAATATATATTTAATGAAATGTTTTTGGATAATTTATATTGGTGCTGCAACAAGAATTTATATACTGTTAAGTAAAGTGCAGTGTGAAGCCATAAAAATAATCACCATATAAATAGACATAACTTTGGAAGTAACTTTAAGAGGGATTTGATTAAAAAAAGTATGCAATAAATGAACACGAGATTTTAGTTTGGCAAAAATTTGCAGAAAAAACACTGTGGTACACTTGCAATGTTTATGCGGCAAAGTGTTAACTGAAACATTCACTAAAAACTGATAGCAACATGTAAGAGATTGAGTATAACGTCAATAAAGTCTCGTTTTACACACACCAATTTTTCTTGCAGCATTTCTCTTTTGAATTTGCGTTCGAGTTTACACTCTCTAATTGTAATTTTAATATATTTTACATATAAAAAGTACGAATTAGAAAACACAAGAGAATTCCGAGTATAGTATACTCGGTACTTATGCATATACACTTAACACTCAATACTTTTACAACACTATTCGTGGTTATTAATAAACACCTGGTTGTTTCACAGTGTTGTCAGCTTAGAGTTTTTACCCCAGATTTGGGATTTTTTCCGTTTTTCAGATTTCGGATTCCGTTCACGTTAAGAGCGTAGAATTACTGACGTTATTCTCAACCTCCTTTACAACACAGGAAATATAAAGAGTTTAAACGCGCTACAAGTTTCAGATGAAATATCCAAAGTTGATTTATATAGTTGAAGGTTGCTTTATCTGTTTAAATATTTTTATGCTGAGATATCAGTTACTGGCAACAAATTGCAAATTTAAAAATGCAATAAAATTTTATTTTAGTTTCTAATAACTAATTAAAAATCGTTAGAAAAAACGGAATTAAAACTGCAAACATTTGTAATTGATCAATAAAAAATTTGGATGCTCTTAAAACACGAGATTACATCATAAATAATTCCCTCGCTTTGATCTCAGGTATTCCCTAAAATATTTGCAAATTTTTCACCGAACAGAACTTGTATTTCTCACATCCAATTGTGTTTTAAATGTTACAATTAGTTCATAAATATTTTATTTTTTTTTAATTTTAAGGAATTCGCTTTCTAGAAACCTTAAAAATTTCGTTTTTTCAAAGGCTACGTTTAAATACAAATTAGTGCAGTATTTCGGTATGTTACACCCTATTTAATTTATGATAACTCTAATTTTATCTTTTCTTAATTGCTACATTATGGACCTTAAATTTTATTTTATATTTTAGTTTTAGGCATTTTATATAGATATATTTTTTATATTTTTTTTATAGTAAATTGTTTTTTTTAGTAGTATACAAACCATATTTGGCCCAGAGGGCTTGGTTCTTAAATATTTGAATAAAATAAATAAATAAACTATAATTACAAAATGTTAGATAATATATGTACGGATTAAAACGTTTTTATTTCTTACTGAATCAAAAGTAAAACCTGATGTATGCTGGACCCAAAAAACACGTATTTTCGTATTTTTAAAGTTTTCAACTTTCAAATTCCATACAAATTTTAAATCGAAAACTTGAATATAACGAAAATACATATTTTGGTGCTCAGGATGAATGAGATATTAGTGATAATTATTTTATTTTTGATTTTCATTTGAACTATTTTCGTTACCTGTTTTTTTTTTTTTGTATTTTTGACTACATACAATTTTATAGTTTAAATGGGTCAACATCTAAAAATAAACTTTAAAAAACCAATTTTTTCACTTTTGTGAGAAAAAAATTTAAGGGAATTTTTTTTATAGGCCTAATTTTGATAGGAATTTTTTAAGAGTTTGGGGGAATCTAATAATTACCTGGCAGCACTGTTCAGCAACATTCACCGGAAATTTTTGGATAAACAATACATTTTTCTTTTATAAAAGCTAAAATATGGATGTGGATTCTGCTCAATTAACCTGGGAACTGGAAAATAACGTAAAAACCATACCCTCATGTGATGAAATTTTTCGTTATGATGGCGAACAGCAAAGGCAGATTTTGGATGCAAAACCCTGGGAAAAGGATCCCCATTATTTTAAGGATATTAAAATATCTGCTCTATCATTGTTGAAAATGGTAATGCATGCCCGTTCCGGGGGAACTTTGGAAATCATGGGTTTGCTATTAGGCAAAGTTGAAGATAACACAATGGTAAGTTTTTTTCTCTCAAACTTTATGTTATTAAAATTTGTATTTAATCTGTTGTACCTAAGATTGTTATGGATGCCTTTGCCTTGCCAGTAGAAGGAACAGAAACTCGTGTTAATGCACAATCCCAAGCTTATGAATACATGTCGGCCTATATCGATTCGGCCAAGGAAGTGGGACGCTTAGAAAATGCCATAGGCTGGTATCATAGCCATCCCGGCTATGGGTGTTGGTTATCGGGCATAGATGTCTCTACACAAATGTTAAATCAGAACTATCAGGAACCTTTTGTTGCTATTGTTGTAGATCCTGTACGCACTGTCTCCGCAGGCAAAGTATGTTTAGGTGCTTTTCGCACTTATCCCAAGGGATACAAGGCACCCAATGAAGAGCCCTCCGAATATCAAACTATTCCCTTGAATAAAATTGAAGATTTTGGTGTACATTGTAAACAATATTATCCATTAGAAGTCAGTTATTTTAAATCGGCTTTGGATCGAAAACTTTTAGATTCTTTATGGAATAAATATTGGGTTAATACTTTGGGAAGCTCCGGTTTATTGACCAATACCGAATACACCACTGGTCAGATATTTGATTTATCGGAAAAACTGGAACAAAGTGAATCGAGTTTGGGCAGAGGAACATTTTTAATATCGGGTAAGTTAAATATTTCTTTATTGTTTCAATTGGATTTATAGCATCGGCAAAAAAAATAAGTTAGTCTTTCAAGTTTTGTTGCGCAACCAAGATATAACCACAATCCAAAAATCACAATATTCTGTGAAGATTAAAGGCATCCTTGTGAGTCCTTACTGCAAAGTAAGGACTTATGTAAATGCCAAGGCTTCAATCTTATCAGCTTTAATGATTTTACGAAATTTAAACTTCGACACTTGCGTTGCACTTTAAAAAAATTTGTTTTCTTAATTTCCAATGATAAAATAGCCATTTAAAATAACCGAACACTTGCAATGAAGACCAGGGAATCGAACTCGCGACCCCCGCACTGATTAGCTAGCACGCTACCAACTAGCCTACCGGGGCGCTAAAATGGTTTTTAGTAGATGTTTATTTTAAATTATTGCTATTTTTAAAGTTGACGTAGATATATTTGCACTAATCTATATCAAAGGATAGGTCAAATTTCAAAGGCTTAAACAAATCATTTATCTTTTTGCAGGAGGTGAAGTCACTGAAAAGCGCACTGAAGATAAATTAACCAAGGCTACCAGAGATTGCAGTCGTGCTTCAATTGAATTAATTCATGGTCTTATGGCTCAAATTGCCAAAGATAAATTGTTCAACAAAGTTGGTTTGAATAAAAAATAAATTTTAATATAATTAATCTTTAAGAAATGAACTTAAAAAATTCTAATACACTTTATAATAAAAAAAATATATAATGTGCAATTTTATTCAGTGGGAAATCTAATTACGTGTTTAATATTTTCGAGAAAGAAATGCTATTTTTATTAGTAAAGCGAAAAGGAGTTTAATTTTAGTTTAGCAATATTTATTAACAAATATAGACTTATGCGGTTTTTTAAACTATATAGTCCCATAATTTTAAAACACGAATATTTTCTTTATGTTATAAATATAATGAAAACTAAAAATCCTTTTTAATTATGTTACCAATATTCGTTAAATTTCAATTCTAAATTCAAAATCTGAATTAATAAATAAAATCTTTGAAGCTCAGGCTTATTATAGTACTTTTACTGAGTAAATTTCTGTCGCAATATTAGAGATGCAAATTTGAGCTCTTCCCTATGCAATTGATACCGTGTCGATGAACATTTAGCGTTGGGTTTCGTATTGAGTTTTTTGAGTAAACTATTAAGTAACCCAAAAATTTTTGGTTTAGTTTATAATCTTTTTGACATTTTCTTTTTTCTCTAATTAAAGTTGACTCTTCAGTATAAAGCCCACAGTAGATGTGTACATTATTTTCATAAATTTGTTAATGCTTTCCTAAACATCATTACTAGGATATTCAATTAATCGATTAATCGCTCAAAAATCATTCGGGTTTTTTCTTAATCAAATAAAATTTTAAAATTAATCGATTAATCAAAAAGTATTTATATACAATTTTTTTTAATAATTTTATTTGAAAAAAGGGTTAAAAATAAGTTCAGAAACAATTTAAAAAATTCAAATGCATAAAAATTTATTAAATGATATCGTGTTTGTAAATATTCATAGTTTTTCTGTCCTTTCTATCACATATTTACATTTTATACAAATCGGAATGAATCTCACCGCAGGTTTTTTGTCTATATTTTACGTACTATAGTACACCCAGAAAAAAAGTTAGTAGAAAAATTTGTAAACAGTTTTCAATCCCACTTTACTATTTTTGTAATGATTTTAAGTAAAAAAAAATTATTATTTAGCAAATCTTTTTGCTATTTAGATTTTACAAATTACAGAACTTTTACAGAATATTTACAAATTTTTGTGAATAATTTCAGAAATCATTTTACAAATTTTTGAAAACAGATTTGCTAAAATTAGCAATAAAAAATTACTAATTTTAAAAAAGTGGATATTGAAGGAAATGTTAATTCTTGTTAAAACTTACACCTACAAAATTAAATTGACTTCAAATGTTACAAAGATTAAAAAAAGGAATCGGAAGTAAATATACCGACTCATGTCTGGAAATAGGACAACCACTTAAAATAGCCATAAAAAGTTTTTTTTAGTTCTAAAAATCAGCCCTAAAAATAATTAAAATTTGACCTTAAAAGTAAAAAAAATACTAAAATATTTTTCAAAACAGAAATTACCAAATTAAAACAAAATGATAAAAAATTTTTAAGCTTTTGATTTTTTTTTTAATTTTGTCTAAAATATTTTTTGGAAAAAATTTTTTTCTGATTTTAGCAAACAGATTTAAAAATGTTTACAAAAAGTTTACTAAAATTTAGTAGCGGCGGCTAATTTTTTTTACAAATTTCATTGATCTACACGTCAGCAGACATGTGTTGCTAAGATTAGCATAAAATAGCGCTGTGATAAAATTAGCAAAATTTCCCGTAATAACAGCAAAATTTTCAGTTGCCATTACAGACTTTTTTTGGTGAGTGTATAAAATCAAGCCTGGATTAGTCAGACGTACGTATACATCTATAATAATACTTTCAGATCGGGTGCTTATCTTTAATCGTTAGCTTTAAATAATTCTATACAGATTTGCCAATCATTATTATTTTATTTGTTTATTTGAAATAAGCTAGCAGAGGGTCAATTCTCGTTCTGTGAAAATGTGAAGTGAAAAAAAAACTTTTCATTTTCGTTTTCATAAGCACTTTTCACTCGAACTTTTCACAAATACATAAATTGCGATTCTCGTATGTATTATGAAAAAAATGTTTCATTCGCACTGTACCCATGAAAATTTTGTAACTGTGTTATCCAACATTTAAAGCAAATGTCAAAACAGAGAAAAACGTAAACAAAAGTGAAAATTTATTTTAAATAATTATATAAAAATATATGGATTAATTGTATTATTGGATATTACTCAAAGAATTCCGGATGAACAAAGGTAAGACAATGATGTTACAAGCATTTCATTGCAGTAAATAATTTAATAATTTATAGGAATTTTTTGAGAGTGCTGAGACGCATACTTCGTGCTGACCACAATCCATTCGAGATGACAAGCGACAAGCACTTCATGGATTTATGTCGGCTTACTTTAAGTGAACTAATATTACTTAAAGAAAAAAAAAAATTCATAAAGAATATAAATAAACTATAAATAAATATGCCATACTTTTGCCATTTTTCACTGTCCTTTTGGCTCCCACTAAACTGTTAAGGCTCGCCGCTAATTCGTTAAACTTTTCGTCTCTAAATTTGGCACCATCAGCAGTAACAAATATGTAAATATGGGATTAATAAAAGTGTGATTATGGTAATTAGACTACTTACTTATCGTTTGCAATGTCCACATGCTTTTCTTAATAATTAATTAAATACTCCCTTTGGCTTTCGCTGGCACGTTTTCCTCTTACAATCTTCTCCATGTTTATTTCACTTATAAATAGTCTGTGTAAACAATTTTTTCATATGAAAATATTTTGACAGTTGTTTGCACTGTTACACAAAACAAGAATCGCCAGTGCTGTGCAATCGTGAAAAAATCTTGTTTCGTTCCACTTTTTTTTTCATATGAAAACGTTTTGATATTTCTTTACATTTTTTCACAGAACGCGAATCAAAAGTACTATGAAAACGTGAAAAAACTTTTCATTTCACCGTTTCACAGAACGAGAATTGACCCTCAGGTCTCAATGAGTTAAAAACTCTGCCATTAATTTTGTTAAAATTTTTTCTAAGATATTTTAAAAAGTTATTTTGTTCCCATTAAATATTAAGTATGACATTTAGAACAATCTTTTAAACAAATTATTTCGAAATTTCTTTGGTTTACTTTTTGAACTGCATTTTAAAAAACTTCGATTTTTTGAGGCTTTCGCAATAGTCTTTTCTAGAGGATATTATGAATGCTTTTGTTTTATATCAACCTTTACAAATTTTTTAAAAAACATTTTTTCTATATTTTTTTTTACCAATTTTGATTAATCGATTAGTCGTGTAAAATTATTTGAAATTCGGGCATGTTATATGATATTATTTAAACAGTTATTTATATGAAAAAATTGTTCGATTAATCGAATCACAATTAACTGAATAAAAACCCTAACCATTACCTACTAAATAAACTATCACATAAAATTCTAGTTTACTAATTCAATCCAAATAGTTTACCCATTAAATAATTAAGTGTTCAAGTGGTCATCATTCACATTATTTTATATGTTAATGCCTGCAATGCCAGCCAATACAACCCCACCACAAAAATTTAATATTATAAACACTGTGTATCTACTCTTTTCGATTAAGCAGTTGTCAAATTTATCACTTTCTATATCACCCTTATCTATTTTCTAAACTGTAATGAACATCAGAAACAGCACGCAAAATTAACAAGTTACACCCCCAGGGTAAAACCCTTAAGTGTTGTTTTTGTAAATTCCAGCATAATACGGAATTTACATAGTGAAGCGTTTGTAACACTTAGAAAATTTAATATTTGTTTGCAGATTTTTATTAGCTTTTAAAGTTATAAATTTTAGATTTGTTTTGAAAAAAAAAACTTGTTGCAAAAACTAGTTTTGTACAAAAATAAAATAGGTTTTGCTTAGTTGAAATGTAGTATAAAATAAAAAAAAAAATTGTAGGAATTTTGTGTAGACGAAGTCGATACTTAACAATTGATTGCTATAAAAAATCATGGCCTTAAAAGTTATAATTTTTTTAATTTTAACCTTTTGAAATTTTATTCTATCATATAATTTAGTTTAAGACGTTTACCCCTTTTTAAAATCAATAAAAACAACAGTAGGTTTGTGTTTCTAATAAAACTAGTAAAAAAGAAAAAACTTTAAAAATTAAAAAGTAATAAAAAGTTAACTTAACGAAAAAATTGTCAAAATTTAACAGAAACAACACTAAATTAAATAGAAAGAGCATTGAAATCAAACTAAGTTTGTTTTCTTTTTAATTTATATATGTTTCTACTTATTTTCAAAAAGCGAAAAAAGATTTAAAAAATATTGACATTTAATTAAAATATGAAAAAGTTTATGTTAACTAGAAATATATTTATTTTAATAAGATGCATACTTAATTTAAAAATGTTCGTAAAATATTACGTTGTTAATTTAAATATGATTTATGATTTGATTTAACTATGATTTTTTCTCTGTGTGCCGCTAGTAAAAATTATCATGTAAATAAGTACAACTATTATTTCAATAAGATGTTGAGGATTACAATACACTGCCAACGCTAATAGATGTTCAATAAAAATATGATATTTGTCTTAGTAGAAGAATTTTGAAGAATTAATTCGTCTTTGAACAAACAATTTTAATGAAAAAATGTTTTAAAATCTAATAGAAACATTAATTAATTAGTTTTTAAACAAAATTGAAAAAAAAAATTAATTCACTGGTGAATGCATTTAACTTAATAAATTGAAATGTTAAAAATTTAACTAATTTCTTATTGAATTAATTCATCATTCATTCAGTGGTGAATTCATTCAGTAGGGACTTGATAGAAAAAACAAAAGCAAATGAATTAATTCTTTTAAAAAGAGTTCGAAATGCCTTAAAATTTTTAAAATTATGTTCATTTTTTAATATACTATCCTTAAACTTCACACTTAGTCCAACAATTTCCTAACAATTATATACCTTGATATAAATAATTTTCCTGAAGATCTGCAAAATCGTTTACAGCTGCAATTGCATTTCATTCGAAATAAAACGCTTGGCACCAAGTATTTTTTTTTTTTTTTTTGATTTGGGAACACAGTATATGTCACATAGAGCTAAATCAGGAGAATAAGGTAGGTGGTTAGGCAAATCGTACTTCAATTCGTTGAATTTTGCCATTGTTAAAAAACTATTCTGCGCTGGTGTTGTAAACCAGGTGGGGTTTCTTGAATTTTCACATTCAATTGATCAAAAAAAAAAATACAAAAATATTTTGAATTTATTGTTTTACCTTTTTGAGGATGGTCGATCAAAAAAATACCAGAACACTGTTGTCATAACCTTACCAGCCGATTAAATTGTTGAGTGCATTCTTTGGCACACTTCCACCACCTTCAGTAAATTTTTTTGATAGTTCTTTTGTCCCTGGTGTGTAATGAAACGACACTGAACACCATATGATTATGAACTTCTTATCCCGATAAACCTTTCTTATATAAATAATTAATGACACCATGAATTTCTAATTATTATGAAAAAATTCTCTGAACTTTTTTTGACCAGCTGTTAAGTCCATGACTTTTCGAACTTCCCTCGTAGTTATATGAAATGCAACACTGCTCTTATCAAGTACCACCTGCTAATAGACTACTGTCAGAGAAGATTCCGTCATTTACTTTACGTTTAACAGCTGTTCAAAACATACAACCTCGTGGATTTTTTTAAAAATAAAAAAAATTGAATTTCTAGTGCTCATTAAACAATATTTTTTGCGAAAAAATTGTCAATCAAACCAAGGAAAAGCTTGATAAATACTATGGGGACTCTGCACCATCGATTTCAATGGTAAAAAAAGTGGTTTACTGACTTTCGTTGTGGCCTTACAATCATGGAAGATGCCGAACGTTCTGGACGCCTAGTTAAGGTCTCTACACCAAAAACAATTGAAAAAATTCACGATATGGTGTTGGCCGATCGGAGATTGAATGTGCGATAGATTGTGGAAGACATATGCATTTTACATGGGTCAGTGGTTTCAATTTTAAACGATCACTTGGGTATGAGAAAGCTTTCCGCCAGATGGCTGCCGCTTTTGCTCACAATCGACCACCAACGGAATCGTGGGACAGCTTAGTTTTCATGGCAAAAATCCATGAAGTAGACTACGAATTGCCCCCTCATTCGCCTTATTCTCCGGATTTAGCCCCCAGTGACTATTTCCAAATCTAAAGAAATGGCTGGGTGGAAAGAGATTTAGCTCCTACGATAAAATTATTAATCAAACAAATGCCTATTTTATGGACCTAGAAAAATCCTACTTTTTGGAAGGGATACAAAAATTGGAGAAACGTTGGACGAAGTGTATTGAGCTAATAGGAGATTATGTTGAAAAATATTTTTTTTTTGTTGCAAAAAAAGTTTGTTTCATTCGAAAAGTCACGGACTTATTGACCCACCATTATACTATACGAATGAGTTTTAAGATTAAAATAAAATTTAACATGTAATCATATGATAAGATGGAAATTTTCGATACACTTTTTGCTGTAAAAACCGCCATCTTTTGGTCTGGCTAAGAACATTACGAACGGCGCTCGTGTATTGAAAATTCAGAGTTTATAAATAGAATTTAGAAACTTATTCTTCAAAGCTTAGACTCGTAGAAAAACTATATCTTAAGAGTGTTTTATTTTTGTGCATTATTGTATTCTACGTGCTTTCGTTTAACACTTTTTTACCCCTTTAGTCAATTATGTATATTCAACCTTGTGGTTGATGGGGTACAAATGTGAAGTTAATAAAAAAAAGGAATAATAGCGATAAGATAATGCGATTATTACTCGTAGTACATATTCACATTAAAAGTGATCGAATATTTACTTTAGTAATAATTATATAATTTTTCCACATATACTCTTGAAATTAAAAAAATTTAACCGGAAATTGTAAAGGATTCCAACTCAACCTTAAATTAAAATTTAAGATATTTGCATTGTTTCCTCTGTAAGAGTATTTCCTACTGAAAATTTTACATCCAAAAAATTTGCAATGTATTCTTCATAAGAGTATTTCCCATTGAAGAATTTATGTAATTCTAAGAAATATAAAATTGTTTTGCCTAAAACTTAACGTTCAGTGATCTTACAATTGTTATAGTTTATTTTTTTAGTTTTGTTCGATCTTCTTGATTTGGTGTAGAGTATTCAAAAAACCGGCCTTTTGAAAAAACCGGTTTCGTTTTCTTCGAAAAATCGAATTTTAAAAAAACCGATTTCGGTTTCGGTTTTTGCGGTTTTTTTTTAATTTGAATAAAAAGCTTATATAATTTGTTAATTGTTTTTATTACAAACAAAAAAGAAATTTAATATATAAAGTAATAAAAATAAAAAAATACATTACATTTAAATATATAAAAAGAAAATCTCTTTTTCACTTCTAAAATAATATTTTAGAAATAATATGCAATTTAAATGTTTCGTTTTAAGGCGATTTTTTGTTTGCTTTTGATAAAGCTAGAAGGGGAAAATACTCTTTCACTAATAGTAGATGTCGGACAAATAGTCAAAAGACAATTATATAAATTTTCCAACTTTTCAGTTCTTTTATCGCATTTATCAAGATATATGAAATCATCATATGTGACATTCTCCCCATAAAAACTTACAAAACGAGCTTGAGAAAATCGATAAAAATGAGAAAAACATAAAAATTTTACTTTTTTTGATTTTTTGGTTTTAAATTGTTTTTAAATTGTCACTCTAAAATCAAGACGTCACCAAAGTCGGCATCCAATCATAACTTAGCATACCAAATCGCATCTCCCAACTGAAGGTGTGTTGACAGTGATAATGCGTTACACTCACCAAAAAAAGTCTGTAATGGCAACTGAAAATTTTGCTGTTATTACGGGAAATTCTGCTAATTTGAGCCCAGCGGTATTTTTTGCTAATCTTAGCAACACATGTCTGCTGACGTGTAGTACAATAAAATTAGTAGAAAAATTAGTAGCCGCTACTAAATTTTAGTAGACTTTTTGTAAAGTGGAATTTAAAATCCGTTTGCTAAAATCAGCAAAAAAATTACTAAATACTATTAATAGTTTTAGATTTATTTTTTTATCGAGCATTAAAAATTTTAATTATATGTTTTAAAAGATGTTTTATACAAAATGAAAAAAAAAATCAATGGCTTAAAAATTCTTAAAACATAAACGAATTTATCATTTTGTTTTAATTTGGTAATTTCTGTTTTGAAAAATATTTTAGTCAATTTTTTTTTTTACTTTTAAGGTGAAATTTAAATTGTTGTTAGGGCTGATTTTTAGAAATAAATAACTTTTTAGTTCTATTTAAAGTGGATGTCCTATTTTTAGACATGAGTCGGTATCTTCACTTCCGATTCCTTTTTTAATCCTATGTAACATTTTAGGGCAATTTTAGTTTGTATGTAAAAGTTTAAATTATTAGAAATAACATTTCCATCAATATCGACTTTTTTAAAAATTAGTAATTTTTATTGCTAATTTTAGCAAATCGGTTTTCAAAAATTTGTAAAATGATTTCTGAAGTTAGCAACGAAAATTTGTAGATATTCTGTAAAAACTCTGTAATTTGTAAAATGTAAATAGCAAAAAGATTTGCTAAATAATAATTTTTTTACTAAAAATCAGTACAAAAATAGTAAATAGGGATTGAAAACCGTTTACAAATTTTTCTACTAACTTTTTTTTCTGAGTGTATGAAACTTTAAATGCGTTTTTCTCGGAGAAGGTCACATATAATGATGAATGATTTTGTACAGGCTCTTTTTTAGGATTCTGAATACTGTTTATTGTGTTATTTAGATCAGAAATTAAACTATTTGAATTTGGAATATCCAAAGTTAAGTCTTCATCGGAATCTATCAGACTTACATCTAAATCTTCATAACAAGTGATTATAAAAGTGTTCGGAAAAAATAAAAGATACCAAGTAACCCAGTTGGTGTTAACCAGACAAAAAAAGACCGGTTTTCGGTTTTATTCGAACTTACAAAATATTCGAAACCGATCGGTTTTTAAAAAAAAGAAACCGGTTGACTCTAATTTGGTGACGAAATATTGGAATAAATAAATATTTTTAATTAATTTTCATAAATAAAAAGAGATCTTAAGCTCAATTTAAAATATGTAAAATGTTTTTGGAATTAACAATGGTTAGTGTTTAACTTTGGTTATCCATCCTTAATACATATTACAATTAAAAGTAAAAACGGGAGATCTGCCTGGCCAAGCCAAATCACCGAAACTTGAGATTACATGCGCTGGCAAGGCATCCGCGCGTGCAGTATAACAAGTGACCCCGTCATGTTGGAATCAACTGTTATCCAAATCCATATCGCCAAATTACACTAAGAAAAAATCATCGTAATAGACGGCAAGTCGACTCCTACGAAAAAATGGATGAAGCCCTTTTGAATGTAGATTTTCCCACCCTCAGAACCGAGAATTTTGCTTATTGACGTGGCGCGCTGAGATAGAAATGAGCCTCGTCGCTCATGAACAGTTTTGATGGAAAGTCATCCTCTTCATCGCTGAGTTTGAAAATCCCACGGCTTAGAAACATTTAATTCATAAAAAAAATATTTCATTAAGTCAAATGTTTGAGGATTTTGGCTAAAAAGTATTTTATTTTCAAAGACTGGTAGTGCTTTAAGATCGCGTTTTCAGAAATTAAGAAAATTATCCAAACTTCCACAAGAAGATCATAAATTTGGCTTAAAATGTAATTTTTTATAACATTGCTAAAATTAGACAAATGAATTATTTTTGAAGCATACATATTTACTTTTAGTACATAAAATTAAACTTGAAAACTTTTTCTAGTAATCGTTAGTCGTTTCTTATTCATCCAAACCTAAGTACTTTTAACATTGATGTAATTTCTTTACTTTCACATAACGTGCAAACATAACTACATATTTTAAACTTAATCAATTGTTATTTAACACAATATCGTTTCTAAGTTAAGCAAACAAGTAAATAGCAAAATACAACAAAACTCAAAGGACATCATCTCTAACATCACGCACATAAATATTACTTGACTTTTGGCAGGTTTATACGTATTGTTTTGTTAACCAAGCAGGAGGAAAGACTATAAAAGGGCAATACCAACGCATTTCAAATATCATTTGTTAACGGGAAAGTATACATCACAGAGCAAGAGTACAACGGGAAATTGTAACAATACAAAAATATACATAAATATCTAAACTTGCGCATAAAACAAAAACAACTACGATATACTTTGTACAGGTAAACCTCAATTTACGTAATTTTGCAGTCTCAATATAACGCAATTAAAGTGTTTGTTATTTAAAGTGATTTAAAAGTGTTCAAAATTCAAAAAATTTTAAAAGTGAAGAAAAGCACACCATTTTATTAAATTACACTTGTTTTTTTTTATCGGAAAATTACCATTACCTGGAATAAAGCTATGAATATTTTAATCAACAGAATCCTCA
This sequence comes from Eustalomyia histrio, assembly GCA_949748255.1. Taxonomy (NCBI): domain Eukaryota; kingdom Metazoa; phylum Arthropoda; class Insecta; order Diptera; family Anthomyiidae; genus Eustalomyia; species Eustalomyia histrio. Next base: position 203,282,155 of record OX456523.1, on the reverse strand, counting down.
CAATTTGATAAAAAAAATTTAAAATCTTTATCAAGTTTACTAATTTTTTTTATCGCTAAGTTTAAAATGTTTAACTGATTATATCAAACAACAAAAATGTTTAGAAAAAGGGGCCCTAATTGTTCTTTCCGGAAATTTATCTCAACAAATTATATAACATTAAAAAGCATAAAAAATGTTTTGATGTCTAAAATCGGACTGTAGCTTTGAAATCTTTCCATCATGTCAGTAGTAAGGATAAGCGGGTTTTAGGGCAGTTAGTCGGTGAGGGCTGACCCCGAAAAGTTTACTGGTGCAGGCGGTTAAGTGACTATGGTGCGTCAAAAAAAGTGGCATGGTGCATCTAATAAGTGACTGGTGCATCTGTCTCGGGATCATTAACCCAGCATTATGTTACCGCATGTAAAAATTTTTTGAAAATCGCGGTTAAAAGTGCTATTTGTGACTTATGATATCATATAAAGCCTAACATAATCACATTTTTTACTAACTTGATTTAACTTAATGGCGAATAAATACAATACTATAAAGGTGAATACAAATTAAAAAAAAAATGCTGCAAAAAAAATATTATAAAAAAAATAAAATTATATCATCAAATTTTAAGCCAGATTTACAATACTGGGGTACTGCACTACGTGGAGTGGATTTTGTCCTTTCTCAAACGCACTTTAATATTTTTTGTATCATACCATGTCTATTTTAGACACACAGTGCAGCGCGAATTACTTCAGCATTGTGAAGGGGGTTTAATCTAAAAAATATTTTGCTGTAAAAAGAAATTATTTAATTGGTTAATAAAATATTTAATGTGATGTGACAAATTTAATGTGATTTTGTGTAGGTTTAACATTTCGAAAAAAAAAATAATTTAATAACAAACAATTTATGTTAAAAAATGAAGTTGTTAAAAAATAAATCAATTACTATTTTTGTTGATTTTAACCGAAAACTATAATATTTATTACTACATACAAAATATTAAAAACTATAGATTCAAATACGAAATTGATAAAAATTAATTAAGGGCATCATTCGCAATTACATTTTTCTTTTTACACTCAGAAAAAAAAGTTGGTAGAAAAATTTGTAAGCGGGTTTCAATCCGACTTTACTATTTTTAGTAAAAAAATTATTATTTAACAAATCTTTTTGCTATTTACATTTTACAAATTACAGAGTTTTTACAGAATATTTACAAACTTTTGTTGCTAATTTCAGAATTGATTCTACAAATTTTTTAAGCAAATCGGTTAAATTAGCAAAAAAATTTACTCATTTTAAAAACTTAAATTGCCTTAAAATGTTACATAGATTTAAAAAGGGATCGGAAGTGAATATACCGAATCATGGCTGAAAATAGGACATCCACTTAAAATAGCACTAAAAAGTTTTTTAGTTCTAAAAATAAAAACAATTAAAGTTTTACCTTAAAAGTAAAAAAAAAAATAACTAAAATATTTTTCAAAACAGAAATTACCAAATAAAAACAAAATGATTAATTCGTTTATGTTTTAACAATTTTTAAGACTTTTAAGCCTTTGATTTTGTTTTTAATTTTGTATAAAATATTTTTTGAAAAAATAAATGTATGATCTATGGAATATTTCTGCTCCAAATTTGCCTATAAAACCTTTAAAACAAGGAACATAAATAAAAAAAAATGGTTTACATGCAGCGAAAATTTAAAACATTGTTTTTGTAAACGCCTCTGCAGTATTGAAATGCTAATGCAAACATTTTGAAATTCCAATATCGCAAACTTTAAACACTGGGAGGGATTTTTTCTACTTATTTTTTCTGTATCATACATAAATTTTCTTTCGGTATACCAACAATTTTTAAATAATTTATCTTTTTTTTTTGTATAATTTTATATGGTTTTGCATAATTTTTGACCATCAGCCATGTAATTTTCAGTTATATTGGTAGCAACACTGAATACCAAATATATTTTCTCATTTGAATTCAAATACGCAAATCAAGGGTAACCTGTATATTTGAAATAGTATGGGTGCAGTGAAAGTATAAAGTTGTAGTATGAGACCAACTGTGAAACACATCTAAAGTACAAATAGAAGTGACAATTTTTTTTTTTAAGACACACTAATGCCAAGAAGGACCAGTGGAATTTGTCTTAAACACACTCAACAAACATCAAAAGCATAGATTTTTTTTATAATTATTTTAGTCGCATACAAGAAGCTGTGTACTATAGTATAGTAAACATATATTTTGTTTGGTTAGTATTGTTTGTAGTAGATATGGAGCTAAGCAAACAACAAATAAAATATAAGTGTATATAAATTTAAAGAGCAACGAATGTAGAAAAATATAAAAATAAATCATGTTAAAGTGTTGTAATGTTTAAAATATATGTACGTATGTTTTTTTTTTTAAATAACTACATAATTTATAAAAATAACTGAATGTTAATGACAGTTTTGAGATATTGAAAAAAAAAACATAAAACGATAAGATAAAACTTTTATTTAGAAAAAAAAAACTTTTGTAAGATTTATTAAATCATTAAATTAATCAAATTAATCCTATTTTAATATGAAGTGTATTGTACGAGTATAAAAACCGCAAACACCTGTAGCTATATTTCTATAAAACTCAAATATATTCTCTATATGTGTGCATTAGACAAGACAAATAGAATACATGCCTAAATTGAATTTAAAATACAACCACCAACCAAGCATATACATAGATACTTATGTATGTAATGGGTGATTTTTTAAGAGCTTTCGAATTTTATTTAAAAAAAAACACATAAAATTTCAAGAATGTATAAAATCTTTATTTGAGTCAATAGAACGGTCTATATAATTTAATGTTTAATAGAGTATTCAAAAAACCGGCCTTTTGGAAAAACCGGTTTCGATTTTCTTCGAAAAATCGAATTTTAAAAAAACCGGTTTCGGTTTTTGCAGAAAAAACCGGTCAACCGGTTTTTTTTTAAACTTGAATAAAAAGCTTATATAATTTGTTAATTGTTTTAATCACAAACAAAAAAAAAAATAGAAATTTAATATATAAAGTAATAAAAATAAAAAAATACATTCTTTGAAAAAAAAATATTTTATAATATTTTTTTATTTGTATTTCATTTCAACATTTTATTTATTGGTTTTAATATTTTTTAATATAATATCTTAAAAATTAATTAATACGTTAGTAATTTTAACGTTTAAAATGTTTGACATTAAATAAGTTTTTTTAATATTACATTTTAAATATGTAAAAAGAAAATCTATTTTTCAGTTCTAAAATAATATTTTAGAAATAATATGCAATTTAAATGTTTCGTTTTAAGACGATTTTTTTGTTTGCTTTTGATAAAGCTAGAAGTGGAAAATACTCTTTCACTAATAGTAGATGTTGGACAAATAGTCAAAAGATAATTATATAAATTTTCCAACTTTTCACTTCTTTTGTCGCATTTATCAAGATATATGAAATCATCATATATGAATGATTTTTAGGATTTTGAATACTGTTTATTGTGTTATTTAGATCAGAAATTAAACTATTTGAATTTGGAATATCCAAAGTTAAGTCTTCATCGGAATCTATCAGACTTACATCTAAATCTTCATAACCAAACGATTATGTGAGTGTTCGGAAAAAATAAAAGAGACCAAGTTGGTGATGTAATTAAAAAAACCGGTTAACCGAACAAAAAATACCGGTTTCCGGTTTTCTTCGAATTTACAAAATATTCGAAACCGATCGGGTTTTAAAAATAAAGAAACCGGCTGACCGGTTTTCGGTTTCGGTTTTTGAATACTCTAATGTTTAAAGATGATTTCAGGTGAATGTTTACCGCGACTGCGCCTCAAAATGTTACTACGCTAGGTCCAATTTTGGCATACTCTCTCCAACATATCGGTCGGAATCTCACGAATAAATTCTTCAATATTGGCTTCCAGTACGTCAATCGTTGCGGGCTTGTGCCTCTAGACATAAGCCTTAACATAGCCATACAAAAAATAATCTAAAAAAAGTTTGTAATCATCGCAGGGTAGCGTTCGCCATTCACAGTATCGTTCCTGCCTTCGTCGTAGTTGATAAGGTACGGTTCAATGATGCCATCGGCCCATTATCCACACCAAATAGTGCATTTTTCGGGATGCATTGTCAGTTCTTGCAATGCTTCTGGCTGCTCTTCACACCAAATTTGTTTGTTCACGTACCCACTCAACCAGAAACGAGCTTCGTCGCTGAACACAAATTTTCCGATAAAAAAGTGAATATTCATCTAATTTGCCAGCACCCATTCGTTTGTAAGTCGATTCATGGTTAAATTATAGACCAAACTGAACATGTTTGACAGTATCATTTTACACGAAAACAGCTGAGCTGCCAAAAACAGTGTTGCCAAAAAGAAAGTTACTAAAAAATCACCCATTATAAGGGAAGGTGTACTAAGTGATATTCAAAGTTTTTGCTAAATTAAGTAACAAAAAATTTATAAAATTCTCTTTATCTCCAAATAAATCAGGGTGTTCTTTTATTCGAAAAAGTTGGAAAAACCAAAAATTAGATGGTCTAAAAATAGATTATCCAAAATAAAATTTAAAAAATGTTTATATGTAAGTTTTTGATTCCACTAAGCTAATGAGGCATCTCATGTAGAAATTGCCGATGGTACAAATAACAAAGCGTTCGAAAGCACAACAGCTTCGAAGATTGAACTCTGTTTTAAATGAATTTCACAAAAATCGAGTTCGATTCATTTTTAACTACAATAAATACCCTTTTAAACATTCGCAGAGAACTCATTAATTTCACACTTCTAAGAAATTCAATTTATCTAATTCGATCCTATCAATAAATTTGGGAATTCAATCAATAATTCGATTTTTTCAATTAATTCAGCAATTTGGGAATGCTATTCAATTTTTTTTATTCGATTTAAAAAAATTTGAAAAATATTATTACAGTAAATTTTACAAAAATTTAATAAAAATATTATAAATAATTTCAAGATTTGTAAAAACTCCCTCTTTAACAATATCCTCATCAGTCCCAAAAATTACCGAAGAGATTTGAATTGCTTATAACCTTTTTATTATATTTAAATTCAGTATTTTGTAAAGAAGACTTGGGAAATTTGAAATGGAACAGTACACAATTGAACGACGTTCCCAAATCGTTGAACTTTATTTCTCAAATCATCAATCCATTGTTTTGACTCGCCGTGTATATCGTCGTTATTTTAATGTGCGGGTTGTTTTTTTTTTTTAAATGACCACGGTGTCGCCGTTTCCATCACTGGTGTTCGATATCGGACACTGTTGGAAAATTTTTTAAGGCCGGCCGTGGAAAACTATCCCTAAGTATGGTTTCAACAGGATGAGCCATAGTGCACACTGCGAGGGACACAATGGTTCTTTTACCCGACATCTTATGTAAACGAATTACTTCGCGTACAAGCGATTTTAATTGGCGGTTAAATCCAGTGAACGCGAATTTACTGGATTTAACCGCTCCAGAGTGTTTCCTTTGGGGTTACTTGAAAGGAAACATCTATACTAATAAGCCTACAACCATTCAGCAATTAAAAAACAATAAACGCGACAAAATCAGCAACATAACACCTAAAGTTTTGCGAAAGGTTATGGAAAATGTTTTGGAAAAAGCACGAAGCAAAAAATGACCACTTCTTGCGAGATATAATTTTTCATAATAAAATTAAAAATATTCTCCATTAACATACTTTATTTAAAAAAAATTATAATTGTCTTAAATAAAAAGTTATAATTCGGTAATTTTGGGCTACTCTGTACAAAAAACATGTCCACTTAGCTGAATAAATGGCAATAGGATGAACAATTATTTTTTAAAACACGTCTTCAGACGTTTGAAAAATGTCCAGTAGGCTGCACATTGGACCCCCCATGGGGAACAAGAAAAATCTCGAGATAAACGCATTCTAAATTTTTTTAATTTTATAGATTTTTTTAATTTTGTCAATTGTTTTTTTTTTTTGAGTTTGCGACTTTTTTAAATTGTGACAGTTTTTTCGATTTTTTTGTTTTTTTTTTTTAATTTGAGCGATATTTCTTTAAATTTTAGCAGTTTTTTTTTTAATTTCGGGGAATTTTTTGTCGCTTAGCTTTTATTTCGGTTTTGGTGATTTTATTTAATTTTTTATTTTTTTTTTTTATTTTTGGTTTTCTTGTATTTGTAAAAAATAGATTGAAGAAAATCAAATATCATTCTCAATCCAATGAAACAAAATCGAATCGAACAATTACTCGATTGAATTGCCAAATGTGTAAATCAATTAAAACAAATCGAGTGATGGAAAAAGAATGAAGTCTTTTAAAACTAAATTAAGACAAACTTATATGACATTCCCTTTCTTAAAATTTGTAGTTTGAGAATTCAACGATTCTATAGTTAAACAGAATTGGAAATCAAATGATGTATTGAATTCTTAAGAAGCTAAAAAATTACAACTCTTCATAAAAAAAACACTGGCAAAAAATCGCAAGCATCAAAAAAAATAAAGTAATCAATCGATGGGTATTAAGACGAGATTACATTAAAGGATTAAGTAAAATGATCCATAAAAAAACAGGTGTGCTTAATATTTTTTTAGAAGTTATATGTTTTTATGTATTTTAGAAAATTTGTAAAAAATAGTTCTCTCATAAGGTTTGCACACACACACAGCTATCTCGTTTGATTAAGTCTCAATTCACACACAGCAATTTGTATTGCAGCAATTGTCTTAAATTCTCTTTTAAACTTACATTCGTGTCCACACTGCGAAAGTCGCCTTTTGGCATCTTTTACATATAAAACATATAATACCCTCCACCGATATCCTAAAAAATGTTCTCTACTATTTTTGATACAAATAACATAAAAAAACTTTTGAAGTAATATTATGGGGGTGAAAAAAAATATTTGAAGTAAGAAAATTTTTTGGATATGAAAACATTTTTTGAGTTGAATACAAAATATTATTTACTTCTAGCCACTGGTGGAAAAATATGAGAAAATATATAATGACTACTATGAAATTGTGCTAAAATACACCAATTTGTATGGAGAATTTAGAGGTATCTTCATATTTTCACTCATAACTTTTTAAACGCTGAATGGATTTTGCTAATTTTCAATAGCAAACTGCTCGGCATTATGTACATTAATCTAGGTAAAAAGGAGCACCCCCACTTGCGTCTTCGTGTTGTGATCACCATTTTAACAGACAGACGGATATCGCTAAATCGACTTAAAATTACACAAAGATCACGAATATATACATTATGGGGTCTTATACATATTTGGTGGAGGGTATAAAAAGTTCGAATAAAAAAACACAAGAGAATTGCAAGTACAAGCAAGTCCTTATCCCTTTTCGTTGTTCTTCCCTCCCTCTTTTATAAACTCAGTATTGCTGCAATAAAAATTTGCTGTGTGTGTGTGCCGGGACTAAGCTTTCTCATATTTAGGGCAGAATATAGGAAAAATAAGAAAACAAATTTAAGCGGAATCTTTAGCTTTCAATGTTGGCGATGTTGAGGTATATTGAAAAAAAAAAAAGTATGCACGAAATTAGTATCAAAATTTGCGACGTTGTAAAAAATTTGTTTAATTAATTTGGAATATATACATAGGTTTTTAAGTTACTTTTGTTAAAAAATTTAAGGCAAACGTAAGTTTGTCAAACACAACTTTTAAGGCCCATTTTGACAAACACAATTCAAAACTGTATGTTTTTTATCAAAATACACTTATCTATATCTAAATTTTAATGGTAATGAATTTAAGATCCCCTAGAAACAAACTGTTTCAACAGCTTGCCAGCCTATTTACTTGCTAAATTACTTTTGTTCGCGGTGCCCTAAAAGTGTAGTCATTATCCTCTCACTTACAAAGAACACAAGGCAATGGGTGGTCATTACCCTCTCGCTGACAAACAGCCAAAAAATATCGAGTACCCATTATTTTTCGGACATCGCTAACAAACGTAATTAAGCTGGTAAATAGGCTGGTAAGTAGTTGATACCATGTTTTTGCTGGGCAAGAAAGCAATTTGTCGGTAGATCCTAAATGCACACATACAAAAAATTCCTCCAACAACAAATTTTGTTACATAACAAAGTCATGGTCAATTAATTCTGTTATTGATTCAATAAAAAAAATTATCATGATGACTATTACGTGTAAAAGTTTTAATATTAATATTTTTAATTGAATCCATTACAGAATTATTTAATTGATTATGGCTTTTTTTTCAATTGGGATAATTTAAGATTTTTTTTGTATGTATGTACATTTTTTATCACTACTACGTATATATGTACCTAAAGGCAATCAAGCTATAAATCAAATTTACGCACACTGTATTTGCTGCGACTCATATCTTTTAAAAGCCTTGTAAAAAGGATAGTAAATTAAACGTTACATTACTACACATCCGCACAGATGGCGTCTAACATATGCAGTGAAACTTTTTAGTTAATATGTTTTATACGTATTTTATTAATTGTTTAAGTGCTAGTTTAATAGTTGGCACTAATGCCCGTAGTTTCAAGCAATAGATATTTATGATAAGAATGATATTTTACTAAAATTTTACTTAATTAAAGAATTTATTTAAAGTAAAAATTCTGATGGATTCTCCCGATATTATTGAAATTCGGATATGTGATAAGAGGAATGAAAAGTAAAAGACTCGTATTTTTTAGCTGAGATCATAAATGACACATTTTTTAATTAATTTCTTATTTTTTTTTTAATTCAATTTATGTGCCATCTAGGAAATATTTTTAAACATTGTAAGGACTACAGTACGAGGGCAGATCAATAAGTCCGTGACTTTTTGAACTTCCCTCGTAGTTATATGAAATGCAACACTGCTCCCATCAAGTACCACCTGTTAATAGACTACTGTCAAATTTTGAGCAAGTTCCGTCATTTACTTTGCGTTTAACAGCAGGATTTTTCGAGGTCCATAAAATAAGCATTTGTTTGATCAATTATTTCATCGTTAGAGCTAAATCTCTTTCCACCAACCCATTTCTTTAGGTTTGGAAATAGTCACTGGGGGCTAAATCTGGAGAATAAGGTGAATGAGGGGGCAATTCTTAGTCTACTTCATGGATTTTTGCCATGGAAACTAAGCTGTCACACGATTCCGTTGGTGGTCGATTGTGAGCAAACGCAAACAGCCATCTTGCGGAAACTTTCTCATACCCAAGTGATCGTTCAAAATTAAAACCACTGAGCCATGTGGTATGCCTATGTCTTCCACAGTCTATTGCACATTTAATCTCCAATCGACCAACACCATATCGTGAATTTATTCAATTGTTTTGGGTGTAGAGATCTCAACTGGGCGTCCAGAACGTTCGGCATCAGTAAACCACTTTTTACCATTGAAATCGATCGTGCAGAGTTCCCATAGTATTTATCAAGCTTTTCCTTGGTTTGATTGACGTTTTTTTCGCAAAAAATAATGTTTAATAAGCACTCGAAATTCACTTTTTTCATTTTCAAAAAAAAACCAAGCAGCACTATAACTCTAGTACTGAAAAATGATGACTATATAATTTTCATTTCATTCAAAATTATTTCTACCAAAAAACATAACATATTAAATTGTCCACTGTACAACATTTAAATCGTTACATTTCTTTTGCAGATTCACAAATACCAACATAAACTAACCACTACAATAACACCATGTATGGCATGTTATATGAGAGTGTAGCCTTCTATGTACAAGAGGAATATGGAGTCGATGTATGGAAACAAGTATGTCAAATTGTTGACTGTAAGAACAACACATTCAAAACGCATCAAATCTATCCCGATAAATTAATGCCTGATTTTGCTGCTGCTCTATCAGCTGTAACCGGAGAAACCTTTGATTTTTTTATGCACTTCTTTGGACGTTGTTTTGTACGATTCTTTACTAATTTCGGTTATGATAAAATGATTAGATCTACCGGAAGATATTATTGCGATTTCTTACAATCCATCGACAATATACACTTACAAATGCGTTTTACATATCCCAAAATGAAATCACCTTCAATGCAATTGGCTCATATGGACGATGAAGGAGCTATTATAATATATCGTAGCAGTCGAACGGGATTGTCCAAATATTTAATTGGACAAATGACTGAGGTAGCAAAGGAATTTTTCAATCTAGATGTTAAGGCATATGTTATAGAATCGCAAAACGATATTTCCGGCGGTACTACGGGTCCAATTAAATTATCCGATGTTCCCCTGACGGTCATAGTAAAATATCGTTTGGACTTTGATAATCGTGAATATATGCAAAAACGTGTTAATGTTGTTGGCCATTCGTCGCAAATTAACTTACCCGCCGTTAATATGAAAGTGTTTCTCGACTTGTTCCCATTTACTTTGGTACTTGATCGTGATATGTGCATAACACATGCCGGGGAGAAAGTTGTTGAAACTTGGATTTTACATAACCCGGGTAAAAATCCAAAAAGTTTTATTGGTTCTCATATTATGGATGTATTTATGTGTCGTCGTCCCCGAGACACCAAAATCGAATGGGATGTTATCACACAAATGCGTACTGTACTTTTTGAATTTGAATTATTACGTACGGGTCGCAATAAGGCAGCATATAAAGCAGCTATGAATATGGATTTTGGAAACCTTGATGAAATGTCTTTTTCTGAAGCCCAAAATATAGTGGAAGGCAGCTATCAAGATAAGGAGAAAGGCAAAGATAATGATGATGAAGAAGAAGAAGGAGAAATCGATGTAGCTACGGGGGAGAGAAAATTGTCTCAGGGCAATAAATCGATATTATTAAAAGGACAAATGTTTTATCTCAAAGATTTAAATTCTTTAATATTTCTCTGCAGTCCTTTAATTGAAAATCTCGATGAATTACATAGTATTGGATTATATTTGAATGATTTAAATCCGCATGGCCTTAGTCGCGAATTAGTTATGGCTGGTTGGCAGCACTGTTCTAAATTGGAACTTATGTTTGAAAAGGAAGAACAAAGATCAGATGAATTAGAAAAATCTCTAGATTTAGCGGATTCGTGGAAAAGACAAGGTGATGAATTGTTATACTCTATGATACCTAGACCAATAGCAGAACGTATGCGTAATGGTGAAGAAGCTACTTGTCAGACTTTTGAAGAAGTGTCTGTGATATTTGTTGAAGTTATGAATTTATATGATGGTGATGCTAGTAACATACAAGATGCTATGGCCGCTGTTACAAAATTAAATAAAGTATTTTCTGCATTTGATGAAGAAATCATTTCACCATTTGTATACAAAGTAGAAACAGTTGGTATGGTTTATATGGCTGTATCGGGAGCACCTGATGTTAATCCTCTGCATGCAGAACATGCTTGCGATTTAGCTTTACGTTTAATTAAAAAAGTCAAATCTTTAAAAATTCCTGGCGTATCAATAAGAATTGGTATTAATTCAGGTCCGGTCGTAGCTGGTGTAGTGGGCTTAAAAGTTCCACGTTATTGTCTCTTTGGTGATACAGTTAATACAGCATCACGCATGGAGAGTACAAGTGATCCCTATAAAATACAGCTTTCAAATTATACAGCAAACAAAGTACGTGAAATTGGTTATAAAGTTGAATCACGCGGTTATGTAAAGGTCAAAGGTAAAGGTGAAATGGAAACATTTTGGTTACTTGCAGCACCAAAAGAATAATACGAGTATAACAACATTTTATTCTACGAACATAGAGTTGATATTATTAAAGTGTTTAATACCCAGTTAATAGTAAAATATAAAAATATGCTTAAAAATATTATAAATATAAATGTATGTATATGCATTTTTATAAAAATATTCATTAATAAATCGATGCAATTTTCTTGTAAATTTATTTAATTTTGTTCTGTAACTTTCAACAACAAACATGCACAATGTACATTGTGTATATCTTATACATGTACTTCCTACCCCTAGTTATAAGAAATGTTAAAATGAAATAAAATTGTATGGTATCAATAAAAATCATATACTCGTTTATGACAGTTTATAAGTTTTTTTTATGTGTTTTATCTTAGAAGTACAAAAAATTAGGACGAAGTATTATAGTGCTAAACATAAAGTAATGTAAGATTTGCTACTTGTGTGGTATTTACAAAAGTTAAAGCCATAGTAACCCGAATCAATAAAAAAAATGAAATTCCTAACTATTTAAATTTAGCACTAGTTTAAAAATTAAGTTAAGTGCAATTTCAAATTACCCCCGCTTACATTACGAACAAAAAACTAGATTTCGACTTGACATTATGTAAATAAAATAAAAAATATCCTTAATAGGAATATTTTTCTAAAAATCTATTAATTCACTATTTTTGAACCAATTTATTGAAAGGTACAACATGGAAACTTACCATGGTGCAAAAATGCTAAAAGTGAGAATCAGAGCTTTCTTGTATCGTATGCAAATCATGATTTTGAATAACTTCAATATTAAAAAACCGTGCCTGATAAAAGTTTTGCATAGTTTTCTTTAATTAATCCTTATTTTATGAAGCAAATGAGTTATCTTTCATCTAGAAGCAATTGTAAGGTCCATAAACGGTTTGGCATATTTTTATGTTGATGCGTTAATTCCATAAATATTTCCAATTGAGTTTTTAGATATACAACTAGTAAGGATTTAAATGAAACAGGAAAAATTGGAACTGGTTAGCCAAATCAATAGATATTAGGTGTGTTCGACGTACGTTACCGCGGGAACCCAATCTTACCAGAAAGCGTTTCTTGTAACAAAAATTGGGTAAATGGGAGCGTTCATGAGAGAGTAATTGTGTTTCTCATTTTACCAGAACTTACCCGTACTTTTTGTTTGGGTAAAATGGTGAAATTGTCAAATCATCAGCTGTTGCTTATAAATAAGCTGTTTTGCATTTTTGAAAAAATTAAAGTTAAATTAAAATTTACTATAAAGAACTTTTCTTTCTTAATAATGAAAAATACATTTAAAAATGTAAATAGATATTTGCCATTTCAAATATATTTATTAATTAAGCTGTTTTTTAATATGAATAAATTTGACGTTTATTTTTGGGTATGAAATGTGGTTTTGTGCGTTCGCAGTATTTTGGGCATTTTTATGGTTTTGTGAGAGAATTTTTTGCTTACTCTCATTTTACCAGACTTTACCCAAAATTACCTCGTACAGCAGGGAAGGAAAATATGTTTTCTGTTATTGTACCAACCAGACAAACGAATTGTACTTTTTCGATCCTTACGGTACCAAAATTTTTTCCGCTTTTTTTTTAACAATTTTATCGTATTAAGTCAGATTTGCTTAGACACTTAAAAGACTTAAACAAATTTAAATTTACGGGGTGAAGCAAAATTTATCGTTAATTCTATGTAGTCGTATAATTACCAAAAAACTTTGAGGGCAATTTAACTTTTTCAGGATTTGTTATTAAAAAATTTGAAGTCATTTAATTGCTTTTTAATAATAATAGACTTTTTTCTTATTATTTTTTTTTGTTTTGAGAGGTAATTTAAAATCAGCTGTTTAATGTTGCCACTTCCGAATATTTTAGTACAATGTGTATGCAAACATTTGGTACATTTGAGGTGACAAGCTGACTTTATTTTTTACTATAGTATCTGAATAAATAAAAACAGTTTTTAATTTAAAGTTGCTTTTAAAAAAGTCGACTTTATGTTATGTTGTTTTATCAAGTTATAAATTGAAAATTTAAAAAAAATTTCAAATGTACCAAAAAAGTACAATTGTACCATGTTTTCCATCCCTGTCGGACAGACCTATTAAGGGCTAACTATATTATACTTTTGCTAACTTAAGCTACTGTCAAAAATCAACGAAAAGTCTGTCAAATGCTTAATCAACTTATTGAAGACTTTTTGGTGGCTACAATGTACTTTTTAAACTTAAATACTTACTACACTTAGTTGCAAATATTTGTACTTTTGCAAAAACTGTTTTCTTCTTATATTTACAAAATATATGTTTCTTTTCGAAAAATATTATTTAATGTGTTCAATTTATAAATATTTTACAATTAACGAATAAATCTATATTTATTTTAAATAATTTAATGAAACAAATGAAAACATAAATAAAAAAGTACTAAAAAATGCAACAGTGCTTGCATCTTAATCGAAAAACAAATACAAAACCCACCCCTTTTGTTATACATGCACGTTTGTTTTTTAACATTTTCAATTAAATTGTCTATAAAAATATTTTCCGCGTACATTGCAGCTTGTTTTTTTTTCATAAACAGTTTTTTTAAAAACACATGATTCCTTAAGTAAAGTGCGGTCAGTTTCGCTGTTTGCTTAAGCAAATGACACTTGACGAAACTTAACGAAAAGTTTGTTAAGTACAATATAGTCATACACATTTGATTACATGTATTCGCATATTTGCTTAAGCTAGCAAAAGTATAATATAGTTAGCTCTTTACTTACTAAAGGCCAATTTTTCAAAATAAGATGTTTTCTCTCTCTCTCTCTCTCTCTTTTTATGTGAGAACGAATTGATTGCAGTTTATTTTTTTAATTTTTTGCAACTATTGCATTATGCTGTTTGGGAAATATCATTATTAAGGTGGTGCTTCCAGATTAGATTTTGCTTTAGACGAACGGAAATACAATAACAAAATACATGCAATACAAAATACATGCAGTCACTCATTCGTCTAGCGGAGCACGTCTTGTGGAACCCCGTATAAATCTAGCCATTGAATGCAGATTTTTTGAAAAAGTTCACAATTTGAATCACCAGCGAAAACTTAAAAAAGACCAATTGTGCTAAAACTTATGTCCAATCAAAAATTGCTTTTTTGTCCGATTTCTGATAAAAAAAATTTTTTTTTTTTTTACAATTGAAAATATTTACTTTCTTGATGGAAATGTTGGTTACTTTTAGCTACAATGGTACGTTCCTTTTGAAACAAATAATTGTGCCAAACCTCTGTTTATGGTTGTCTTTGCGGTTCATTCCAATGTTGTTTGCAAAAAGATTTTCTTCTCCAGAAACAAGAAAAGAACCTGGGTGCTGCATTTAACTTTCAATTAATAACGCAATTTTATTGGATTAACAAATTGTACTGTCAAGTTTCTTTTATTTAAAATTTGTTATTACTACATTTATTTCACAAGGTGATGCCAGATGAAAAAATTGTCATTATATTCATACATAATATTGCTGAATGCTGTGAATACGAAATGCCATTTTCAAAAGTTTGACAATTCATATCCAACGTTCGTTTAATAATCAAGTTATGAACTAATTTTTCACCAAAATCCAGTTTAAAAGAGATTTCAGGTGTTTTACATTTTTAATTCAAATTTGCAACAAAAATATTCATTTCTATTTACTAAAAATGAACATATTGTACGTGCAAAGAATATGTTTGACCCTTTCGGGACGGAATTTTATTTTAAAACCCGAGATATTTTGGTGTAAGTTTTTCCATATTTTAAGAGATATGGTTGAAAATCTTATGCCTTACATTCTCAGATCTTGTCCTTTTATTCTGGGAAAATAATCCCAATAAGCATATTTCATTGGACATTAGATTAAAATAAGCATTTTTGGTGGAACATAAAATTTCAAGTAGTGTTCTTAATGGTCAAGTTATCTACCAAATTTACTTAAATTTCATCGAAGTTGTTAAATACATTATCAGTGTATCAGTAGTAATACTGCATTTCCATATATGTACGTGTTTTGAGCGAAATTATATGTTTTGGTCAAAATACGTGTTTTGATACATATTTTCCCAAAAAAAAAGAAACATCTCAAACAACGTGTTCAATTTTAAAACATATCGAAAATAGTCTACTCAATACTGAATTGTGTCTATACAACTCTGTGCTATCCATTCATGGAGAATGATAAATTCGAACAAAATTGCATTTGCATTTGACAAGTTCGAAAAAATTTTTAGCGTCATTCAAGGTGGTAGTAATATGTATAAAAAAAAAATTAAATATATATAAAAAAGAAAATTTAATAAGTCGAACAAAAAAATGGCTACAAAAAGTTAATTTTTTTTATTTTATTTGCTATGAATATAAAACGTCAAATTAATTCCGAAAATTCGAACACAACACACATTTTTGCTAGTGAAAACAGTTTGAAATGTTTTCCTCAAAACATGTTGCTTTGGTCAAAAGACCGAATAATCCTAATCAATTATTTTACTCAATTGAACTAGTTTGTTCGGCAGGAACGGCACAACTCTATTGGCAGCACAACACTTTTTAAACTTTTATTTTCCCATCCTCTTTATTCATTTAATTATTGGGTCTTTGTTTTAACATTAAATTTGTAAATAATTTTTTAACAAATTGAAAAAAAAAAAACACATTTTTTGAGATTGTCAAATAAAATAAATCAGTTTCAGTAAATCATTTGCTAAAAATAATTGCGTTAATATGGAAATAAACATAACTTGGAATATATGTCGAGTGTGTCTTGAAGAGGAGCAGAAGAACGCCAAAAATTCTAATGAAGGACCAATGAGGAAAATATTCAGTCGGGATAATAAATTGGCAAAACAAATTTTTGAGTGCTCGGGAATAACAGTAAGTGGTGAAATATATTACATGAGCGAGTGTAGTCCTAAAACTGGAGCATACAAAGAATACAAATTTAATTACGAAACCATGTTCCAATGGCAAATTGTATACTTTTAAGGCCATTCAAAATTATGAAGTACTCCACTCTGCAGAATGGATTAATTTTTTTTGTATCATGTCACTCAGCAGTGTGAACTTTTATCCCAGTTCACTGTCAGTAAACAATTCTAATTGTATTATATTAATATGATCTCACTGGACTTTTAGTTAGAATGAAATGATGTTGAAACAGATGTATCATATCCAGAAAATAGAGTGTACAATTATTATTTATAATAAATAGTTCCCGTTCTACGAATCGTTTAACATCGTTTAAATATATTTTAAGCTAAACTAGCATACGTTTTTGTCCTTAAAGGATTATTGTATTGCAAATAAATAAATTTAAGGTCCATTCACATTTATAGAATATTCCACTTTGCATAGTGCAGTTTGTTTAGTTCCCATTCGCATTTACACATTTTTTATAACATGGCATCTCTTCTTTAGTACATTCTACTCTGCAGCGTGGATAAAATTAATAAATGTTCCTTTTTGCTTAAGGCATAGTTTTTAGGATGTCAGTTAATGTAGCTCGAAATTATGTATTTTGATAATATCGTACTTTGTATACACTTTGAAACACAAACTAAATTTCGAAACTTAGTCTTAATTAAAAACTGGGCCTGAATGAAAAAAACTAAATTTATTTCAAGGGCTGAGAAATGTATGAAAATTAGTGAAGCCAAGTTTGGATCAGGGCAAAGTAGAAATTCCCAATTTGCCAAATCGCGGCAATGCAAAATTACTGTTTTAATTTATTCAAAAAGCAAAGCCAGCCCTTTGGGCCATATGTAGTAGTTTAACAAAAACAATATTATCCATCTTAAAATTATAGAAAAAATTAGTTCAAATTCTAGCGTAGCTGATTTTTAGTTGATGAGCAGCTTTTTAAATTTTTAAACCATTTAATTTTTATATATTTGAATTCCTAATGTCAAAATTTGTAATATTTCCTTAATTTACTGATTTATTTTCTTTCTCTTATGATTTATAGATGAAACCAAATGATAGTTTACCAGATAAAATTTGTCAAAAATGTATTTCTGTTTTAAAATACGCCCTTAATTTTCGTAAAACTTGTAGAAATTCTGATACGTATTTACAATCTGTGTTACAACGTACAAAACTTGCAAGTAGCCTATTTAAACCCGAGACATGTATAGATTTTGAAGATGAAATAATACCTGATAATCCAATGGATATTGTTGAAGAAGATAGGGAGCCGAAAGAAGAACCGCACGAAGAACAAGCAGATGAAGAATTAAATAATAAAGAAATGATAAAACGCAAACGACGTGGAAGTCGAAATGTTTCAAAAACTTTTAAAACAATAAATTCAATAGATGATTCTTCGTCATCAATTTTAATGGAACCAAAAGAAAACTATACAAATATTGAACCGAGTAAAAATGTAGAAGATATGGTAGCACAAGTAAATGAAGAGCAAGATGATACAGATCATGATGGTGATAGAGGTAAAGTCGAAGTGGAAGAAGAAACAATTGAAAATTCTGACGAAATAATGGAACAAATATTTAGTAACACAACAGAAGAGAATTCCCACCTTATTCGGCCTGAAGAAGATGATGTGGATGAAGCAACTGAAAATTACCAGGAACATTCTATTAAGGATTTAAAACATAAACCCTCAGGTTTACAAGTATTTTATGAAAATTCTAATTATACAAAATTATCCGATGAAAATCAACATAATAAAACTGTAGTTGAAGATTCTGAACATACGACTGATGATGATTATGATTTAATTGAAACTCATGAAACTGATTTGCAGAATTTAAAACAAGATAATAATGATGAAATGTATTATCAGTTTAAAGCTGTTAAAAATGAAAATCGACATAATATACCTAATGATGAAGAAGATAATATACATGTAAATGAAGATGATCACAATGATGCGACTGAGGAATATGATAATAAGGAGGAAAATCACGAAATCGTGGATAATGTTGATTTTATACCAATCGACGAAGAAGAACATGAAATGATGTTACACCTAGAACAAGATATGGAGGATAATCAATCACTGGTTACTTCCACAGTAATTACTAATGGCGATGAAGGCGATAATTTTGTTGATAATTATAATGAACAAAATTCAAATGAATCACAAGGCTTACACAGTGAATATGTAATAGATGAATATTTAGTTGAAAATTCCAATAGCGATAATTCTTCACGAAATTCTTATATAACAACAAGAACAAAAAAACAACAAAAGAATTCAAATAAAAAACGTAATCCAGTTATATTGGCAGGACGACGAAGTAAAAATAAAGTTGATCCAATTATCAGCGGTTCCAAAAAAATATTTATATGTTCCATTTGTGGTAATCATTTTAATAACCGCCAGGTATTAAATGCTCATTTAAAAGTTCATCGTCAGGAAAAAAATCATGAATGCGAGTAAGTTCTAAAATGTATTTTTTTAATATACAATAAACATTGCATTTCATTTGTTATTTAGAATATGTTTTAAACGTTTTATAACAGCCTGTAATCTACAGGCTCATATGCGTATTCACACTGGGGAGAAACCGTATGAGTGTCAATATTGTGGCAGACGTTTTAATGATCGTAGTTCAAATTTAAGACATGAGAGGTAAGTGAACATAATTCCAGCTAACTTTAGTGATTTTTTATTTATTTTTTGCCCGAGTTTTTTGCATATAAAAATTACTCGAACACTTTTATTCCAGATGAACAAGATTTTTTTTCTTTTTGCAAAATCTCCTTGTAATACAAATTTTCCATTAAACTCTGATTTTTCTTAACTATTCATTGGACTTTTAACTGTCACTCTAAGGATGTTGGACATTTTTCTTGGTTCTAACATTCATTAATATAACAGTTCCTAATGAATAACGCCATTTTTTCAAGTTTATAAAGCAGATACCTTAATAAACACTAATTGGATTTAATCTTTCAATTCTGGTACTTAATACAAGTTTTTAAACTATGCAATTTTATACATATTGTACAAGATAAATTGTAGTTGTTGTAAAAGTATTGAGTACTTAATACAGGGTGGGTCATTTTAAATGTCTAGTTTTATAGAAAAGGTTGAACTTTGTCATTTAAGAATGGAACACAATATCATTCATATGACTACCACGACTGACTTCGATCAATCCAATTTTTTAGTACATTTTTGATGTTTCGGCTCGAGTCTCTTTAATGGCAACTTCGATTTCTTGTTTAAACATTTATCCTTAATGGCTCCCCATAGAAAATAATCCAAAGGGCTCAAATCAAAGCTGCATGGCGGCCAATTGACATCACAATTTTGGCTGATTATTGGATTTTCACGTTGGCTGTGTGACATGTGGCCCCGTCTTCTTGAATTTTTGGAAACAAAAATTCGTTAAGCATGGCACGGTAACGGTCACCGTTGACGGCGGCTCCTTGCACATTTGAGAAGAAAAATGTTTGAGAAGAAAAATGTTCCATTGATGTCGCCAGCCCAAATTCCGCATCAAACAGTGACTCGTTATGGATGTATTGGCTTCTCAATAGTAACGCGTGGGTTCTCTGAACCCCATATGCATATGCGCCAATTTTGCTTATTGACATAGCCACCGAGATGAAAATGTGCTTCATCTGAAAACAATTTTTCATTTCCTGCCAAACAATCGTCCCACTGGGCGAAGCGAAAACGCATCGGATGGTCATTAGGCTTCAGTTCTTGGACCAATTGAACTTTGTAAGCCTTTATACCGAGGTCTTTATGCAAAATTCTTCTCAAAGGAGTGCGAGAAATGATCAGTTCCTGAGAACGATGACGAGTTGATGTTGATGGATGTTCTTGAATATTCTCAGCCACAGCAACAATGTTTTCGATTGAACTCCCTGGGCGAGAACGTGCATGGGTTGGTTTATCCAATAACGATCCAATTTCATTAACTCTCTTCCTAAATTAACGCTTAAACTGAACGTAGGGCAGATCTCTTCTCGAAAATTTTCCATGTAAATTTCTTACAGTTTGCAAGTAAGTTTTTAATATTTCCCAATTTTGTTCGAGCGTATAGCGACCCATTTTGCAAATGTCAAACATAAACCTGAAAATAAAAATGTATGTTATTCTACTTTTCAAAGTCAAAGTAATCGGTAGTTAAAAATATATGTACTTAAAAATACCTTCTCCGTACTTCCAGAACTGTAATTTTCTGAACATAATCGTAATTTTTTCCTTATTCAAAAGTGTCAACATTTTACAACTTTATTACAGGAAACCAACCTTATTAGAATTAGTTGTTTAGGGAAAAAATTTAAAATTTTTTTATTAAGAATTTCTTTAGAGAAATCACAGAAAAATTTTCCATAGGGCGATTTATTAAAAGTTCTTAAAATATGAGACCATTTTTTATAACGGGCAAATTTTATAAAAAAAAAATCTCAGAATCTGAGTTTATTTTCAATTGAATATTTTTTTTTTAATTTAAAATTAATTTTGATATATGAAAATCTGAAACTATTTTACATAGAAAAAAGAATCACAAAATTTTAAGTAATTGAAAATATTTGTTTAAATTCAAATTCGATTTCTAACAATTTTTTGTTTGAAATTTTTGTAAATTGAAAATAAAAATTGAAGTTGCAAAAAAAATAAAAAAAAAGTTTGTTGTATTTACAAATTCCATTGTTGGTGCCTTTTTAAAAAATATTTTTATTGTATTTACAAAAATATTCTAGTCGACTTAAATATTATGCTTATTATACTTGCAGAATACATACCAATGAAAAGCCCTTTCATTGTGAACAATGTGGTAAATCATTTGCTCTGTCTACAACTCTACAAGCTCATTTAAAAGTGCACACGGGAGAGAGATCATACAGGTATTATCATCATATTTTCCATAATATTTATTAAAACGTATTCATATTTTTTTTTTAATTTAGATGCGAAACTTGTTCCAAATCTTTTAAACTACCACATCAATTAAAAGCACATCAAAAAACTACACTACATAAAGCAGTAGAACAATTAGTTAAGCTAGAAAACTAAATATTTAACAAAAAAAATTATTAATTTAAGAAATACGTAAGATTTTAATATATATATATACTTTATTTTGCTGGTTTTTACATACATCCAAAAAAACTGAATGATTTAAAATTGTATGAAATTTTAACACATTTCTTTTTGTAAATTTTTAGATACCGCTACCCTCGTAAATTATTTTATAACCAGAAGCCTCAAAAGCCGCTTCCTTTTGTTTATGAGATATTGTTAGCATATGAGCTTTCAATTGATGAGCCAAAGTAAATTGTTTATTACATATAGAACAGCTAAAGGAAATGGGAAAAAATTAAAATAAGTTATTTTTTCATTTAAACATGTTAAGAATATTTTGTCTACTTACATGTAATCCTTTTCGCCCGAATGCAATTTCATATGATTTTTAAGTATAGCGGAATAGGTGAAACTCTTATTACAAGTAGTACATTGGTAGGGGCGTGAATTTGTATGAACTCTGTTGAGAAATAAAGAAAGATAAACTAAGACCTTTTTCGATTTATTTTTTGTTCATATAAAAATTACCTCTCATGTCTATGCCTAGAGCTACGATCCATAAAATGACGATCGCAATGTTTACATTTAAAGGGTTTTTCACCAGTATGACGATACATATGATTTCTTAAATCACTCATAATACGATATGATTTTTCACAAATTCTAAAAAAATAAGAAAAAGATATTTTTTTATTTATTTTTATTATGCAATTGTCGCCATAAGACGACACTTATCCAAAAATTCAGATCGGTAGTTGATATAACATCGCAGCAAAAAGATTATACAAAAGTAGTTGTTGGGCTACAGATAAACAAAATTGAACAAAATTAAAATTTTCAGCCGTTAGATGGCGCATTAAGATAATAAAAACATAATTTCTCGTTGAAAAATTCACAAGATTTCTTAATTTAGTAGAATAAGGGTAAGTTTATTGTCAGCACTCATTGTTATGTAGTACAATTTTTAATTCAAATTTGACTTAAAGCCTAGTATTTTATTCGTACTTTTGCAAAAAAGCTGTCAAACTATTTAAAAAATTCTTTTCCTTTGAGAGAAATTGTTGCGAAATTGTAAATTTTTTTTGCATCCATTTAATTAATAGATAAAATGCAACGCAACATAAATGTGAATAAATTCTTTAAAGAAAATCAAACCTTTAAAGATTTACTAAATTTGGACACTTTTTCAAAATAATACTTAAAAACAGTAGTAAACAGGAATGGAAAATTGTAGTATTGAAATGCTAGAGAAACTAAACTAAAATATAACCTTTACTAATAATATGACGGTACATTTTAATAAAGCTTAAAGCATTGGCAATTTTTAAGGAGTAGCAGAATTTCTTTCCATTGCGATAATGATTTTAAAACTATAAGAGCTTAAAAATTTGTACAAAAATATTACCAAAATCCTAATTTATAAAAATCGGCGAACTATTTCAGAAGAAATAGTGTTTTATAAAAAAATTAGATTGTAATGTAAAACAAAAAAATATAAAATATTCTAACACAAGGAGTAAAAACTTAAGAAATATTATATTTTTTTTTTAAATTGCTGAAAAAGCACTATATCGGTTATAGGGGTTTTTAGCCTTCTTTTGCTAGTGAAAAACTACTGAAGAATTTCACTAACATGATTTGCACATATACCAAAAGCTCAGTTTTTTGCATTATGTGCAAAACGCCATCAAGAGTTCTCTTACTAAATTTAACAAATAAACAAGGCGTACTAAAATAGTACACTTTTCTAAAAATGTATCAAAAATTTAATTGTTTCGAATAATTTACAAGCATAACTTAGTATTTTCAAAAGGAGTAAAATAAAGGCATAAGTGAAAAAGCACACAAAACAGCGGAAATTATTTTGTTTGTAATTTTCAAACTTTATGGCATATTAAATTGCATGTAAAGACAATAGGTAATAATCAACTTACTCGCATTGATATGGTTTAACATCCGAATGCATACGCATATGATGCTGAAACAGTGGCTTCTTGCTGTAAACGTTACCGCAAATGTTACACATAAATGTTGAAGGTTTTGGTAATTTTGTTTCTCTTTCTTTTTTAACATCTTTCGATCCCGGTTTGGCAATTGTCTTTACTTTATATCTTGACATAGCTTTTGCCTTCAATTGCCTAATAGCAATATTCTTGGTGGCACAATGTTCTATAAAATCTTCTAAATCTTGATCATCATCAGCATTTAAATAGGCTAAGGCCTCGTCGTAGTCATCTGGAGTCAGGGCCTGTAAAAGATCACCATGATCGGAATAAAAGTCTGCCATACTTTCGATTTTAGCATTTTCTGTATCTGTGTCATAATCGCCGCCATTGTTGTCATTGTTATCAGGAGCACCATCATCAATATTGTCATCAGCATAATCATCATTAGAATGCGATTCTATTAATTCATCATTGGGTTGTATTTCAAAATCTATTAATTCTTGAAATTCATTATTATCTTTTTCTTGAGTTGATTGTTTAATTCTGGAGCGTATCGTTTGTATGTTTTCCATTTCTTGATGTATATCAATAGCATCTGGATATTGTGTGTTCAGAAAAACTTGAGAATTGGAACACATTTGACGAAAATTAAACCACATGTGTATCATGTTAAAACATTTACCACAGATACGGGTAGGTAATTTTTGTTTATTATAAAGCTAAAAATATGTAATAAATTATTTGAATTTTGCGTTAAGTACATGTTTGCTTGTATCCTTACCCTAACGCCACAGCAATATTCAACTTTTTCGTATAACTTCAAGTTACTGAATTCATCTTTTTGATCTGCTTCGGTTTTAAATGCCACAAAATCATCATTTTTAAATAATTCATACATTTTATCAATATCCGTTTCTACTAAACACAAGCGACACTTTACCATAGAATTTGACGACATTTTTGTTTAATTTTATGCATAAATTTGTATAAAAATTTAATTCTTTTTATAGTTTTACAGTAATTTATGTTTCTTGGCTTATTTGTGCCTTCTGTTGTTGTTGTATACCACTGTTGCCAATTTGTCTATTTTCTCATCAGATCTAGCGATTTTATTTTGGTGTTAATAAATTAATTTTTTTGGTAGAACTACAAGCTAGGTCAAGTGTTTTCGAGGGAGGAAACAAGTGATTTGCAAAGTTAAAATTAGAACCAAACAATACTTCTTTTGATTAGTAACAAATTTGTATTGGGTTTAAATATATTTTTATTTTGCTTTTAATTATTATTTTGTGATACGTTTTCGTTATTTTTTGTCAGGGGCTGACCAGCGTTGCTGCTTTTTCATGCAAAAATTCTACAACGTATACAAAACGCAGTGTTCGTTTGAATGCTTATCTTTAGATTTTTACGATATGGTCACTGAAATCACGATTTTAGTCGGATGATCAAGAATTGATGCAGAGTAAACGAGGCATAATAGTTTCTTAAAAGCTGTGTTTTATGCGAGAGGCTGTTAAAGTTGGCTTCCGTCATTTCCATAAAAAATTGGCATAAGTAACGTTGGCTTAAGCCACATTTATACGGGAATAACAAGCCAACTTTGACAGCTAACCGCATAAACTCAGTAAATCTAGTGATTTTTTTGGTCTGATCTACACATTTTTTTAAAATAGTTGACATCAGTGCTATTTAAATAAAAACGCCAAATAATTGGAGATGCCAGATTTCTTATAAAAAAAGATTTGGCAGCAATTTTTAACAACAGTGAAAAAAGAAACTACACTTACAAGATAAATTAAAACAGTAACGAATTGCAAGGTGTTACAACCGATACTCTTTCTAAACGTATTTTATATGTAAACTAACATACTTTAGGTTGCGTTTACATTAGGGCCAAATTTTACTTAAAAACAATGCCCAGATTTTATAAGACATCTTTTTAAAGTTATTTACCAAAATGTTGACAATAAGATTGATACCGTCTTTTACCAAAACAGTAACAACTGTTTAAAATTTTTATGAAATATAAAAGATATTTAACTTTGACAATGGACGTTAATCGTCTAGGCACTGGATTTCGATCATATGATACTGTATACTACTATTCACGGACATTATTTCAAAATCTAATTATGAAATTGGATATATTTGTATGGGAAATCTGGTTTCAATTCCAGTTATGAATGAGATTTTCGTTAAAATTCGGTTTGAACGAGATTTCGGCATATGTAAATTCTGTTAGCTTGTCATTCCTATATAAATTTGGCATAAGCCAACGTTTAGTGTTAACGGTTAATACAGCTACTGCTAATATACTTTAAACATTTTGTGCAAAATTCGTCACCGCTTTAAGTTTTTAGAAGAATACTGTGGTGGTTGATTTAAGGCAATATTTTCAAATAGTTTTTTATAATTTCTCATTTACATATAAAATACCTTTGATTGTGTTAACTTATATTTTTATGATAAGTACAATTTTTTACACAATAAATTTTGTTTATTTAATAAGATAATGAAAATACTTAAGTAAAAAAATATATAAGTATAATATTCAGTATAAAATAAATGTTTTAAAACTACAATTCAAACAAAAAACTAAAGAAGTCTCTTAATCGTACTAATCTTTACGTTTCTTAACTTTGCCATTTTTAACCCCATGTAAAGGACTTTTTTCTTTAGTAGCAAGTGACTTCCTTTGAGATTTCTTTTTGGGTTTCTTAACCTTTTCGTAGGCGTCAAAATCTACAACATCATCATCATCGACATCACCATATTTTTGCATTAATTTATCCATTAAAGAATTAAAACCATGTTCACGAGAACTTTGTCTAGCCATAATGGCTTGTTCAAGACTACCACCAGCCGACATCGAGGCTGTTCCAGCAGCATCCGCTCGTTTTTTATTTTTGGCATCTATTTTAGCTTTAATTTCTTCAGCTTCTTTAGATTCACGGGCATATTTCTTATGACGCTTCTTACGTTTGTTATCTGGTTCCTCAGTAAAGATTTTATATTCTGGCACCTCACCTGCAGCTATCATTTCTTTGACAATCTCTTGCATTCTAGGTTCATCTTCGACTTTCATGAATGGCACCGTATTTATCATCTGATTGATGCAACCTTTTCCCGCTAAATAGGCCTTCTTAATATCGTTTTTTTCTAATTCGGATCCCACATATGATTTTTCATAATTATTAATATCTTCTTCTGTTAAGGGCTTGAATAGTTTTCTCCATAATTCCAACCAATTGTTTAACTTGCCTTCTAAATTGTCATCATCATCATCAATGATGCCCTGTTCATCATATAATGCCCTCTTGTCTTTATCGGCTAATATTTGATATAACTTTGAGAGTAGTTTAAACTTTTCAGTAGCCGTTTCCTTTTGAGACTCTGGTACACGATCTGGATGTACTAGCAGTGACAATTTGTAGTAAGCCTTTTTGATATCTTTTTCGGCTACCGACTTCTCCACCTCAAACAATTTATAGACATCTCGTGTATCAAAATATTTTTCACATAATTCCAAGGTAGACATTTTTAATTAAAAATTTTTACCAAATTTCTTAAAAAATATGTATGCAGTATTTCACGAATGTAGATGTAAACAAAGTGTGCAAAAAATTATGAAAATGCTTCGTGCTAACGCGCCAAGTAAAACAGATGATTTAATAGCAGAGTCTGAAGTCGACCGTCAAAGTTAATTGCGTCTGATATCAGCTTACAATGTGAGCCGGTAAAATAACAGCCTTTAGTATTTTCGTGGTGCTGCCAATTTAAATAGTTTTCCTATTTTAATCAACATTACAAAATAGTTTATGTACTTAAAATCGTCTATTATTAGCTGTGTTTATGCGGGAAGCTTTCTACGTTGACTTCTATCATTCCCATACAAATTTGACATAAAAAGCCGTTACAAATCTGTC
Source organism: Eustalomyia histrio (assembly GCA_949748255.1). Taxonomy (NCBI): domain Eukaryota; kingdom Metazoa; phylum Arthropoda; class Insecta; order Diptera; family Anthomyiidae; genus Eustalomyia; species Eustalomyia histrio. The sequence continues at coordinate 203,254,556 of OX456523.1, read as the reverse complement.
AAAGTTAGCTTATGATATTCCCATAAAAATTTGACATAACCAACGTTAAGTGAACTCTTGACGTTGCTTATGTCAAACATGTATGGGAATGACAGAAGCCAACGTCGATAGCTTCCCGCATAAACACAGCTAGTATACATATTTTCATTTGTCGTATTCGAAATATACTCTATTGGAGGATTCCTTTTTGAATGCAAAAATTAAATCCAACGGCTCTCGGAAATAAAAAATCATACATATATATATGAAGTGTCCCAAAGGAACCCAACTTAACTATACTTTCCTAATGTTAAATTTTGTGAGATTTCATAATACGTATACGAACAAAACTGTTGAGAAATTATTCAAATTCAGCTTAAGTTAGTGAATATTTATAAGAACATCCGTTCCGGTCTGTAAATTCAAAATAATGCTGAATTTTAACTTAATTATTTTTTTATTATTGAATGAAATTCCTTGCAAATTTACATTACATTTTTAACACCACATCATTCAACCATCAACCACGATTGTCTTCCAAAAAGCTGAACTGGGATTGGTATAAATAATATGTATGTAAACATTTTGTTGAAAGTGTTCTTTTAATTATTTTCAAGTTTGTTTAGCTATTGTAATTAAATTTTATGATAAAAACATTCTATTCATAATTAACATAAAAATTTAATTATTTATATTGTAATAAAGCATTTTCTCTTAAAAATAGTTCAAGTATAAAATTGAAAATTATTTGGTGTAAGACCTTAAATTGTTGCCCCCAATCGAAGCATTCGTATTTTTCATGGCAAAATTGTACCAGATATTTTCTTTATTGTATAGTTTTTTTTTGTCTTTTTAAAAATTTATTTTTGCACTCTCAAGTGAATATTAAAACATTGATATTTTTAATTATTAATTACTCGTGAATTTTTTTTTTTTTTTAATTATTTTTTAAAAAATGGCAATAAAAACAATAAACACAGTGATCTTGGTTTTATATTTTATTACATATTTTTAAAATTAATTTGATTTTTAAGAAAATAACATTATTTTTTATTAAAATACGGATATATTAATTTTCACAGGGAATTAGGAAATTTAGTAAATTTAACTTGAGTAAGACGAGTTTGCAACTGCCAAGAGAATGCAGTCTATAAAATGCAGGTAATTTTTTTGCGTTTTTACTAAAAAGGACGAAATTATCATCACTGCAATGTATCCTCGGTAGCGTCTTTATCGTCATCTGAAGTACTACTATCAAATTGTGTACAGGAACGTAATTTGTTGAATTGTTCATAAAAATTTGTAGTATAGGCAACTGCTTGGGGTGGTACATTAAACAGAGGATGTGTGGGTAAAAGCTCATTAACTGGATCTCCCAACACCATTGGATTTAAAGCGGATTCAGAATGTTGTGCAATAGCAATACCGCTTAAAGTATAGCAAGTATGATATAGATCTTGAGGTCTGAAAACAAAAAAATTATCGCATTTGGCTTTAGAGTAAAACAGAAAAACTTACTTTCCCGGTTTGTCTATTAGACCACCATTTGGTTTTTGACAACATAGTAGTATATACTCTTGCAAAGCTCCTACATCGAATAAAGCGGTAGCAATGGGTTTACCATCATTTTGCATTATGGCTTGAGCAATGGTTGTGGTGGCCCCTACCCAAAATGAGTAGCAACCGTCTACCAATTTATTGGTGCGTCCTTGAAAACCTCCTTCATAGGCCATTTGACGTTGTAAAGTCCATTTCTATAAAACAAACTTAAGAAATTCCTCAATATTTCGATGCTTTTAAAAAACTCTTACCAATAGTTGTTCTTGATCACATTTATGACCTTCATTAAGTAATGCCAAAGCAGCTATGCCGCAGAAGGTATAACCACCATGAGCCTCTAGATCAGGGGCTCCACCAATACCACCCTCATATGTCTGGCAGCTAGCAATCCAATCTCCAGTTTTATCAAATAATTTGCCTAATGTAGATTCTGGCATATTAGTTAATTTGGCTACTGATACCGCGCAGTAAGCACCACGAACATCACATTCACCATCTACATGAAGTCTAAATGAACCATCTGGTTCTTTTACCGAAAATAGAAAACGTTCCAAAGAATCTCTATCTATGGCTCTAAATGCGCTCGGTGTGCCAATAATGGCCAAACTATTTACTGCAGCATACGTAGGAGCCAAATGAGGATATTGACCAGGACCACCAGCAAAACCTCCCTCCGTATGACGGCATCTAACAAAAATAAAACGAGATTTTCTTTAGACTTTTCCTTTTTGGTTCTTTTTCTTTTTCTTACTTTAATAAAAAATTTACGACTTGTTCTAAAGTTTCTGGAGAATAGGTAAAATTCAATACATGAGCCGCTTGTAAAATCCAATATATACACCAGGGTCTGCTGCTATCCAAACATTCATAGTTGCCCGGCAAACGATGTAACATATTCTCCAAAAATCTCTGATGTTGCTCCCTGTGGAAACGTGTTATACGATTATCCAACAATGCCGTTTGTTGATAGCGATCAAAGCATTTTTCTATAGAATTTTCCGTTTTTTTCTAAAATATAGAGGATAATAAAATGATTTAGCAGTCTTTTAAAAGCTTTATATTAATTTTTCTCATAGACACACACACCTGTTCTCTTGAGGTTACTGTTGACACCTTTTCATCGTCGAATTTGTAGTTTTTGATTAAATTAAAATCACGAAAATCCAACATTTCTGCCATTTCTTTAAGGTTTAAATTAAGATTTGTAAAAAGTTTTGCAGATAAAAAAAATCAACAAGAAGATTGCCAAAAACAACTGTTTTGTTGAAATGCTGAAATTCATATCGCTCATTTGCGAGAAGACCGGCATAACTCAAAAAAAGCTATTCCGATATAAATGCATTTAAAGTTTTCAATTACTTATACGAAACGTAATGGATCAGATGATTCAATCTAAATGAATGTGTACGTCAGGTTTGGCATACGTAACGTGATGAATCAGCTGACGCATCTCCATTTTGTTGTCTCTTTTTAACTCAATAAAATTTATTTATTAGCCTTTATGGCTAAAAGAGTACAAAAATATAATTAAAAATTCTTTAACAGTATGTATTACATTGAATCAGCTGATTCATCACGTTACGTATGGCTTAATAATCCTTAATTCTAGCTTAAACAAGCTTCAACTGTTGAGAAAAGTACGGAACATTTCATTAAAGGCTGGATCAGCTAGACGTAAACTATCTACTACGTCACGATTCCTATAAGAAATTTTAGCTGAGCTCAAAAATTTAGTTTTTTGAGTTATGCTATTCTTCTCGCAAATGGGCGAGCGATATGATGAATGGAAGCAGATACCAGCGCCGAGCAAATTAATAATTGACGGGGTATATTGAGGAAACTGCGGCGGTGGTTGAATGACGGCTACGAACCGAAAACAATCGACAACCAACATTTCATCGGTTCATACAAAAAACCACCAGCCACCTTACAAAAATTATTGTTGATTTTATACTCGTCCAAAAGCCGAATTATGAGCCAATAAGCCGCCGTTGCAATTTTCCAACATTCGCCGCCATTGATTAATATTTTCGGCGCAGGTATTTGTTAAAAGCTGTCAAATTACTAAAATGCCAACCCTGTGCTATTCGTGTAAGTAATTTCGTAAGAATTTTCCCCGGGTATTGCCTAGTTTTTTGAACTAAATTAATGTATTGTTTTCTTTGAAAACGGATAGTGAAGAGATGAAATATGGTGAAATATGAAAGGGATAAATATGGCAGCGGCAGCTAATTTAAAAAAATTCAAGTAATCGATACTAAATCAATGATTTGATATTGAATCAAATAAGATATTAAGTCTGATTTATATTCATTCGATTGAATTATTTGATTTATGATTTAATTCGCGAAGTATAAATTAAATGAACCGTGTTTGATTGGCGTGATTTGTTAATATTAAATCGGTTTGATTTTAATAAAAAACAGATTAATAAAAATAAATTGATTATATATTGAGTAAAAATAATCAATTCATAAAAATAATTTTGTGAATTGATGTTAGACGTTGAATCAGATTTAAGAATTATATCGACGAATTATGTTTTTAAAAGTCTGATCGAGAGTTATTTCGGTTCAAAATTCGTCCATGAAATTGTGTACATCTTTATAAATAATAAGATTGGGTCAATAATAAAGCCGCCTTCACAATTATGGAGTGACTCTTAGAAAATTTAATTCATTGACTCAATTTTAGAATTCTGAATTGAAATTTAATGAATTTAATCCGAAATGACCAATAATTTATTTTGATTTGGTCCCATTCGATTTGTTTTAAAAAGATTTAAATCAATTGTAACAGTTCTTTTTATTAAATTAAATGATTTAAATCGAACGGAAAAAAGAATTCGTTCAATTTAAATTTATCAACTGGTCATTCAAACGTTCTGTGATTTAAAAAAAAAATATATTTCCGTTCTGTGGTTTAAAAAATATATTTCCATTTAGTGATTTTATAAAAATATTAACCGTTCACTGCTTTGACTATTACCAGATTATAATTAACATAGTTTTGTTGTTGTAAATTATTGTAATATTTAAATCTTTTTTGTCTTTTTTTTGTCAAATGAGAAAGGAATAAAAGTATTATTTAAAAATCATAAAACCTTGAATTAAATTGTAATGTAAAAAATTGTAATAAAATTAACATATACATGTTCTTTTGACGCTCACAGTACATCAATAAGGAAAAAGTTCAAATTTTTCAAAATAATTGCATAATCTTTTGGAAAAATCTTTACTCGTACGATCAATCGGAGCATTTTTGAATTCAGATTGGTACCCAGCAGGCCAAAATACAATAATAGTGAAATAAAACAACATTTAACTTTCACTTTAAATTAAACTTGAGATTATCGATCCGATAAATTGAATCAGCTTGAATAAGCGATCCGTTAAAGTAATACAGATATAAAAATCTTTAAATTTATGTTGTTTTGAAAAATTTAGTTCCAGGTCAAATCTGATAATCCTCTAATCAAACAAAAGCACATTTCTTTAGAAATAACGTAAAGACTTTTAAAAAACTTAATTATTTCTTGATATAAATATGTAATTGCAAAATTTGTTTTATTTTAATTTCAGCTTTTTATATATTTGTACTATATTTTTGATAATTTTAAATATCCAAGTTCATGGTCTATTGACGATAATTAAAATTATAACAAGAATGCCAAAACAAAAAGACATTGGACTTATATTTGGTAAAAATAATAAAATTAATGTGAAAAAATATTAGTCTATAAACCCTTTTAGATGTTACTTTGAAAAATATTAACACCGAAAAGAAAGAACTATTAGACTTTCATATTAGAGCCGATGGTTATTGTTGCGTTAATATATCATCACACGCCATGGTGGGAAAGGTTAATTACGCTAAAATTTATTTGAGCAAATTTTATTTAAATTTATTTTTTACATAAATTTATTTGTATTTTAAAGATGGGTCGTATTGTGGGTGGTGACTTTGGTTTTATACAGGCTGGAGCTATTGAAAAGGTGTCCTTAATATGGCCTACGGTGGTGAGTTTTGAAAAAATTAAAAAAAATAGCCATTCTTCATATATTGCTTTTACCAGTCTTTATATAATCGTGTTGGTGTTTGCCATATTATAATAACCTCAACAAATCTGCAAAATGAACAAGTTAATCTTAAACAAACCATTAAATTTGATACCAGATTTGAAATGTTAGATCCTGATGGCCGTACATTAAGAAAACGTAAGCTGAAATTTTAATTTTTTCAAAATTTTAATTTTTAAGTCCACCAATTCACACTTTTGGCGTATAAATTACCGGAAAATTACCGAAAATCATTAAGTTGGTTGTTGGCAATTAATGTAATTGGGTATCAAATGAAAGGTTATTTCAAAGATCTATCTCTGAATTTACAAAACATGCATTACCATCTTTAATTTTTTATGTCGACACTGGGGGTGTTTCCCATTTTTCGATATTCGTACTTTTTCGTATTCTATGCGAAGGAATTTGGTAACTCTGCGTCCAGAACACGGGCAATATGGATATTAAAACCTTTTTTTTTACGAGAACATTAAAGCAAGATACAAAATATTTGAATTTTGTACATTTCAGACATGCTCTCATGCAAAAATATTTCCGTTTTTAACCCCTATATTTCATCAACTAATATAACATTGGGCCGATCACAAAAAAAAATTATTAATAAAAAATTGGTGTAAATCGCACCACAATCACTCCTTTTTAGTATCATTTTCTGATTTTCTGTTGAGGCACATTTAGAAAAGGAAAATACCTCTAGAAATTTGTGTTCTGAAGGATTTGTCTAATTTTATTCTATTTTAAATTTATAAAAATTCAAGACAGTTTATTAATTTAAATTTTTTTTAAAATATTCAAATAATTCTTTTATTCATAGATAAAAATTTTCTTGATTGCAAAAATTGGGATAAAGATTATTTCGAAAATTGTACTCCTGTAGATTGTGAAGAACGTTATTTTGGTTTACGCAATTATTACAATGAAACTTCAAAAAATTGTGAAGAGGTTCCTAGATGTATTCACAAACATCAGGTATAGTGTTTACTTTATATTTTTTAAGAATTTTTTGATGAAAATTGGAATTTCTTTTAGCGTTATAATTTTTATACAAATGAATGTATTGATACACGAAATTTTTTTACCAAAGAAGATTTAAGATTAGTAGAAGAAGGAAAATTTCATGATAAGATATTGGAACTAAAACCACAAAAGAAGGAATATTTAAAGGTGAGTGCAAAAAATTTTAAAAACATTAAACGAGATATTTTATATAAAAAAATTTCATTGAATTCGAACTTTGGAGGAATATCGCTAATAACAGGGGTAGGCAAATTTGATACACTGACCATTTTTAAAAAATTAAATTAAGAAGGGATCATTCATATATATCGTAAATACATTCATTGCCGTTTCTCGATATCTTGTTTCATATATGAAGCCCTTCATCTTTCATCACATTTCCCAAGAAAGCTATATATTAATAGGAAGGATTTCCTGAATGTTGCTTCTCTTAAACAAAATGTATATAAAATATATCTGAGATATTTCGTGTCCATTTTGCTCTATATCCCCAATTTTAACATTTAATAAGTGTTGCTGCATACACAGTTTGGCATATACAGCAAATTTTTCATATAATCAAACTTCGTTATTGTTTTGCTGCATTTGTAGAGTATTCAAAAAACCGGCCTTTTGAAAAAACCGGTTTCGGTTTTCTTCGAAAAATCGAATTTTAAAAAAACCGGTTTCGGTTTCGGGTTTTGCAGAAAAAACCGGTCAACCGGTTTTTTCGGTTTTTTTTAATTTGAATAAAAAGCTTATATAATTTGTTAAAAAACAGAAATTTAATAAAGCTACAAGTGGAAAATACTCTTTCACTAATAGTAGATGTTGGACAAATAATCAAAAGACAATTATATAAATTGTCCAACTTTTCAGTTCTTTTGTCGCATTTATGTGAAATCATCATATGTGACCTTCTCCGAGAAAAGAGACCTAGTGTGTCAAAAAACGGGTTTGGACTTAAGAGTGGATTCTGGTACCTAAAAGGGTGTAGAATAAGATGAAATGAGTTAGATTTCTGAAAAAAAAATTTTTACCCCATAAAAACGTACAAAACGAACTTGGGAAAATCGATAAAAATGGAAAAAACATTAAAATTTTCCTTTTTTTTGATTTTTTGGTTTTAAATTGTTTTAAAATTGTTACTCCAAAAGCGAAAAAAAAATACGTCACCAAAGTCGGCACCCAATCATAACTAACCATACCAAATCGCATTTCATAACTGAAGGTGTGTTCACAGTGATAATGCGTTATGAAACTTTAAATTCGTTTTTCCCAAAACTTCACTTTCACACACTAGGTCCCCATCATATAATGATGAATGATTTGGTACAGTCTCTTTTTGAGGATTTTGAATGCTCTTTATTGTGTTATTTAGATCAGAAATTAAACTATTTGAATTTGAAATATCCACAGTTAAGTCTCCATCGGAATCTATCAGACTTACATCTAAATCTTCATAACCAAACAAACGATTATAAAAGTGTTCGGAAAAAATAAAAGAGACCAAGTAACCCAGTTGGTGATGTAATTAAAAAAACCGGTTAACCGAACAAAAAAGACCGGTTTTCGGTTTTCTTCGAATTTACAAAATATTCGAAACCGGTTGACCGGTTTTCGGGTTTTGAATACTCTATGCATTTGGCATATTCCACAAACATTGCATTAATAATTTACAAAATAGACCTCATTATTGTTTTGTTGTATTACCGTAACAACGCATTTAAAGCAAAGACAGTCAAAACAAAAACAAAAATTTTGTATGCAGCACAAAATAATATTTATTTTATTTGCAAAAGATTTATAACTTATGAAATGACTTATTGCAGATTAATATATTCAGATTTATTTATTTATTTAAGATACATGATGCAATTAATGGTGAACCTAAAATTGGTTATTTATTATGTACATTTAAAACAAAATTTATCTAAACCTTTTTTTTATCGTTTTACTCGATAACGTATAGGTCAAACCAATAATTAAATTTGGGAACATTGATTTAAAAATATTTTTTGATTTTTTTCTTATTAAAGTGTCTCGTTTATTTTCTAAAGGCCGATTTCAATCAATAGCTATGCAGTTCTCTCTTTAAATTAAAGCTTGTATCGGCAAACGGGAAAGGGTAAATTTTTAAGGAAAACTAAAGATGAATTGATAAGTTTAAGGTTTAAATTATAATAAAGATGACTAAAGCTACCAGTAAATATATTAAAATATATAAATTTATTAATAAAAGGTGCAAAAAAGTTTTAAGGTTTTTATATTTTTTCACAGTAACTGAGAGAATTACATTCTCTTTATTTTCTTTACTCTATGATTTAATTAAAATTTTTGTAGTGAGAAAAGCACAACATGCATACATCCACTCAATAGTTTTTTTTTTAACATACGGTTATATAGTATTAATATAGTATATGCATTTATACTACTAAATACAACACAGTTATGAAAAAGCTTTTATTTTTAATTATAAATTATACTTATCTCGTACATCTGGCAACGCAAAAAGAGCTTAAAATACATTTTTAACCCGCTCCAAATAACAAGGCGCCGTGGCTTAGTTGGTTAAAGCGCCTGTCTAGTAAACAGGAGATCGTGAGTTCGAATCTCGCCGGGGCCTTTACAGTGATGTTTTTTTAATACTTATTATTATTTTTTTTTAAATTATTTCAAGAATATTCATAATTTTTTTGCAAATGAACATTCGGATAATGATGCTTCACACGATTATGCGAATTTTTTTGGTAATGATTATTTTAAACGTTTCGCTTCAAACCCCTTTAAAAACAAGGAAGAAGAAAAGTGGTTAAATCCGGTCCCGAATGGCTAGAAGGTCTGGGCGATGGCCTGTTTTCAATTGTAGAACATTATTTAAGTGTTAAAATTTATTAATGTTGTATATGAACGCTAAAGATTGGCGTTATTATTATTTTACAGGTTTTCGCCAACATTACAATTTATATTTTAATATGCTTCTGTATATTTCTAATTGTGACATGGTTATCACGTCGTACTACAAGTCAATCTACCGTACGACGTGTTGTAACTACACCTACATCAAATTCATCTGATAGTAATGTTACGATTTATTCTGCATCAAGTTTAATGTCTCAACGATAATTTCTTTTGTTGGGCTTAATTTATATTTTTTGTTAATTTTTTTGAATTATGTTTTTTTTTGGTTTATAATAAAATTATGTTTTCTTAAATTATTTTTTCTAAAATCCTCAAACTAGATTTTATAGTATGGAAGTGATTTTTAATTAGTTTCGACGGCGGTTATAATTTGCGTACAAATTATTACCGTTTTTCATTACTTTTTCCGAGTGTATTTTATATAAAGAACTTACGAGTGTGATGATGCTTTTAGTTGACAACTCCCCCTACTTTAGCAACTTTGGTTTATACTGGGAGATTAATGTCCTGTTTGCACCAAAGAGAGTAGACCAACGAGGGAAACCAATGTGGCTTTAAGGAAAAATGTGTTACTACTCGATATTTTTTTCCAAGTGTATTTATATGTAAACTAACGAGTGGGTTGAAACTTAGTTGGCAACACATTCCAATTTAGTGACTTGGGTCCTTCTTGTTAGTCTGCTCTCTTTCTCCGTATCACAGTTGCCGGAGTATTAAGCGATGGGAAAAGTAATCGACAAAATCAAAATCGATAAAGGTAATTTAATGGTTACGGTAGTTATTTTTTCGGAGTTCACACTCAGAGAAAAAATAATTATGAAGAAGTGACTTATATATTTATGAAGATTTAAGGTTAACGGTTTTTCAGTTATATCGGTAATGGTATTTTAAAGTTAACAGTCTTATTTATAAAAAACTTTATAAATATGATGGAAAACTATACAGCTTTTCATTCAACATAACATAAAATTGATAAAGCTTTTTTATAAAAATGCAAACTGATATGTTCCTTTATATTTATGAAACCTTTCTTAAATAGGATAAATAATTTTTTTAAAAAATGTTAAATAACACATGAAATACTTCTTCATATTGAAGAAGTTTTTTTTTATATTTTAGTAAAATCTTTTAAGTTTGAAAAGCATTCAGTAACAATTAAAACTTTTGGAATAAAGCTATTGAATGTAGTTTTGGTGGAATGGTTTAAAGAAATGGTATATAAATATTTTTCAAAGCTGAATTAATTCTTTCAAAGCTCTGCTTCCTTGTTAGCTTTAATATCTGGACTGGGTGTGCTTATAATTTGCTTAAATTACTAAGATTTCTTTTAGTTGTAGTCAATCTAAATATTAAATAAAAAAAATGGTGGGGAGTGAAAAAGTTGCTACCACAAAAAAAAATATATTATTAATTTTTACAAATCCAAAACCATGACAGTCTAATTTTTTCTCCAAAAAATTTGCATAATAAATTACCACGAAAAAAAGTAACTTGCATCCAAATGCAAGCTTTTCCACCAAAATAAATTTGCATAGGAAATAAATTTCCAAATTCAAGTACTAAGAAAACATGCACCGGAAAAATAGCAACCTAACAAACTTAAAAAGTAAAATACATCATATGAAATCAGTATAATATTCAAAAATATAAATTATGCATTTCAAGTTTTTATGCAGAAAAGTAATGAGTATACCAAACCTTAAAATTCATATGAATTTTATTTATCCAAATTCTAAAAAGTACGATAAAATCTACAACTTTTCTAGTAGAAAGGACGAAAGAATAAATGAAAAATTACAAGTACATAATAAATTGCATATAAAATTGAATAAGAAACAGGTCAAATTATATAATAAAAGTAAATGGTTAAGTAAGAAACGGATTAAAGCCTGAATTAGACAAACGAAAATGTATCTCTATAGCAGATTTAATGAGTTGCGTTGTTTTTTTTTTTGTTTCATTCTTAAGGCGGTCATACACTTCATTTTTTATTTTGCACGGCTAAAAATCCCAGATCAAATACGTTTGACTATGAGTGCAGAGTTTTTTCACTGTATAGTTTACATTGTTCTTTTAACTGTTTAACATGACAAGTATCATTTAAAAAGCACATCCCTAATTTGCTCACATTTCTAGTTGTTAAAAAATTAAAAAAATATAAAATAAATACAAAATTTTTGAATTTTTTAGAATTTTTTTGTATTAAAAAAAAATGTAAAACTTAAAACACTTTTAATTAAGTCAAAATATCACGAAAATATGGTGAAGTCACTTCTCTTTAAGATTAATTTATGAAAATGGAACTCTTTAAGAATTAAAAAAAAATAATATATATTTCCATTACCATAACAAATCTCTAAAAATAAAAATGGACTGTTTTTTTGATCTTAACAAAAAATTAAGATTTTTCTACAAAAAATTGACATTTTGTTTATTTGTTAACAAAAAATCCCTAAAATGCTGAAAATTGGTAATTCCAGCGGCAACCCAAGCGTGGAGCATCCCATCATTTGCTGTGTTTGTGCGGCAAGGTACTAACTGAAACATTCACGCATGTAAAAGAGATTCATAATAACTTCACGTTAAGTTAAAGTGAACAAATGTCAAATTTATATGGGATTTCGAACATAATTTTTCTCATAAACACAGTTGTTGTGGATCTAGCTTAATACTATGCCTAAAATTCGTTTACACCGGATTTTTGCTAAAATCTAGTTCATAACTGAATTTTAAACCAGGTTTCAAATACAAGAAATCCACTAGATTTTCGGAAAATCTGGTTTCATAATTTCATTATGTATGTATTAAAAATATTGTTAAAATCATCTTGTGCAAAAAAATGTAAACAAATAATAAATTTTAATTATTTAAAAAAGCTTTACAATATGAGATGTTAATCCAAGAAAATGACGTTCTTATTTAAAAGTTAAATGCAGCACCCAGTTTCTTATGTTTGATTTTAGAATAGTGCCGGGAAGACCTATCATGAACTGAAAAATCTTGCTTTATTCCATATTCAAAACACTTTGAAAAGCTATATTAACATTGTTTCTTTTCTCATTGTAAACATTTTACACTCGGTCATTAAATTAATGGTTTTTTTGGAAACATTTTCAATTTAAAGTTATTTTTTTATTATGTTTACATAATGTTGTCAAGTCGAAATCCAGTTTAGCTCTCAAATTGCATAGTGTAAACGGGGATAATTTTAAACTAGATTTAACTCGATTTTAAGTGAGATTTTGGCATAAATTCAGTATAAGCTTAAATAAAGGAAAATCATGGAAAAACAATATTTATTCTCTATCGATTACAACAACAAAACGTCAAAAATTCCAACAAGAAGTAAACAAACCTGACCCTAGAATGTTAAATAAAAAACCCAATATTATACTAATGAACTTAGCTGGTATTGTTATGCCATAAAAAATTAAATATGTTTGTCGTTAATGATTTTTATTCAACATTACAAATTTTTTTTCTTTAGTTCTTTATAAGAATCTTTAACTAGCTTATTTAAAAAATTGTATTAAAAAGTATATTTGGTTAATATGGATGTAATCTTAAATATTTTTCCAGGAAATTGTATTGTATTTAGCCTCATTTGACACTTTAGCTGCTAAATTGCACTTTAACCGACACATTTTTTGTTATTTCCTACATTTTTTGTCTTTATCTTTATTCAAGTCTATTATTAAAATTTATATTTACAATGATTTGAGATTTTACTTAAAAGTATTTCATATAAAATTTGAATTTAACAGGAATTTATGTAATCATTGTAGTTTTTCAATTTATAATTCTGTTTTGACATCTTTCGATTTCTTTCAGTCTGGCATCCCTGATTTTGTTTTTATTTATGTTGACATTTTATTTTAGTTAAAAGCTTTTTTAATGCATCTACCATTTAAAAATGAAGTTATTCCAGTGTTTAGTGAAAATGTTTTATTGTAAATTATATTTTGTGTTATATTAAAAAAAAGCAAATATAATAAAATGTAAAAAAGTCATTTTAGTATTTAGTGAAAAGTGTTTGTTGTGTTTAATATTTTGCTTTAATAAAAAAATTAAATATAAAACATTTCATCAACATCGCGTGCAATTGCAACGTTTTAAACAACAATAAGCAGCCATTTAAAGGTAAATATTATAAACAAAGTTTAGATATTCTTTTTTCCATTTTCATACTATTACAAGGCGTGTGCGTTTTTTTTTTCTAAAAAAAAAATCAAATGTAATAGAAAAAATAACAACAATAAACTATATACAACAAAAAATTGACTTACACCTTTGCTTGAAATTTACAAAAAAGGGACATTTTATAATTTTCAGCAAAGGGTATTTTATTTTTACATGGTCGCAGCTCTATAATTAAGCCATAAATTGTAATTTTTTTGTGATTTACTGCGCAAAGTTGTATTTAAAACCAACAGCCATTACAAATATGTTTGTCCAGAAAAAATCTAGGTTTTTATATTTAACCTGCCAACTGCATAAGACGTATGTTATGTACGTTTTTTGAAACTTTATTTGTTAAGTGTTTTCTTTACATTATGATTTTTAATTTTGACGTCACGAGGGAAGGCTTTTTTTTAACTTTACTACGCATTTGACTGGTTAACAAATACTAAAAAGCAGAGACGCTAAGGAAAAGTTAGATTAATTTTACAAGGTGGCACAAAAGTAATCCTCCTATCAGAAAATGCTATAAATTTTGCGATTGGCCCCTAATGTCAGTTCTGTTTTGACATTTGTGTAGTAAACACATGCGAAATACACGTTAATAAACAATGTTACGCTACACTGCTCCAGAACGCGGAATATTGGTGACTATTTATTTGAGCAATAATGAAGATGATTTTTCATCAAAAATAATCATGAGTGATGAGGCCCATTTCCATCTTAGCGGGTACGTAAATAAGCAAAATTTACGCTTCTGGGGCACTGAAAATCCGCGTGTAACCCACGAAGAGCCATTACACCCGCTCAAAGTCACTGTATGGTGTGCTGTTTTCGCTGGAGGAGTCATCGGACCTTTTTTCTTCGAAGACGTCGCGGGCCAAACGGTTTTTTTTTTTTTTTTTTTTTTTTTTTTTTTTATTAATGTTTATTTATTCAAAAATTAAATAATTATTTAATAAACTAAAAATAAACAAATAGTGGGTATAATATAACTTATAATACACAGTCCCAAGTATCGGGCTCTCAAGTACACTATATATAAACATATAATATAATTTTTGGTAATAAATATTTCGTTTGTATATACATTTCTAAATAATTTGTACTAATATATTAATTGAAATGTAAGAAAAAATTGAAAAAAATCTTACTTAAATCTTTTAAAGTTTAAAAGAAATGGTCCAAGGGTAAAAAACAGAAAAAAAGAAAGATCAATTGGTTAGCCACCAATATTTTTTGATATTCGTATCGTACTTGATGTTCTTGTCAGCTAAATAAACACTGGTATCAAACCTTGTATTCTCAGAAGTAAGTTGATTGCATGATATGGCCTTGACATTAGCTCTCCTGTGTATGTGATAAATTATAGGTATACCCGTTTGATTTTGGATATAGCCATATTTATCAAGGAACAGAAAAGCTTCTGGTGGTATAAAACCCGTTTGAATAATATTTGATATATATGCCTCGTCAACATGGTAAGGAGCCAAAATTAGATTATTATCATAACATTCCGTACTTCTTAGAATGTGATTTCTTATCAAATGTATTATAAAGTTATCAATTCTACTGGTCTTTGATACCTCATACAGTCTTCTGTTCGAAATATACTTTGTAAAGTTGCTAGATGGTGATCTGTACCTGGATGTACAACTTCTCAGACATTTTCTCTCAAAGAGTCTCATTCGTTCCATGTAAGAAGGGGAAATATTATACCATATTTGGCAACCATAGGTAAGAATAGGTCTTATAAGAGATTTGTACATAATTAACTTTACTTCTGGGCTCAGATATTTTGAAAAGAAAAGTTTTTTATGCATAAAAAAGGCTTTTCTGGCCTTCTCGATTTGTAGATTAATATGGTTATTAAAATACAAAAATTTATCCAAGTTTATACCAAGATACTTGACACTGTTCTTGTTCGGTATAATTATATTTCCTGTGGATTTTATCCCGAAGGATTTCCAACCACGTCTAATGTTGTTGTTGCATTTTCCCACGGGAGGACGAAAAAGAATAGTTTCGCACTTATTCAGATTAATCTTCATCTGCCAATCCGTCGAATATTTTTCTACAGCATAAAAAAACTTCTGCAGCTTATTATTAATCTTCTCAATTTTATCATCTGAGTGATAAACTATAATATCATCCGCAAAACCAATGATATTCTCAACCTGGCTTAAGAGGTCATGAATATAAATATTAAAAAGGATTGGCGCATTAACAGTGCCCTGTTGCAAGCCGTTAACAATGCAAAATTTCATTGTACTTAATGTTTTCCCATCATAAACTTGAAACGTTTTGTTCTTTAACATGTTGTAAATTAGTGAAATGAGATGAAAAGGAAACTGATAATGAATCAGTTTAAAGATTAAGCCTGGAATCCAGATATTATCGAATGCTTTCTCAAAATCTATTAAGCAAGCCCCAGTACATAAGGTTTTGTTCAGGTTCCAATGCACATCTGAAACTAGCAGATGTACTGCGTGAACTGTGGAGTGTTTATGTTTAAAACCGAACTGTCTATCGTTACATAAGCCCTGCTCCCTGCAAAATTTAATTATGATGTTATTAACACAAATTTCAAAAACCTTGCTTATATTCGGTAGTAAACTAATTGCCCTTAAATTCTTAGGGTTTCTTATATCCCTGTCCTTCTTTGGTATAACAATAACTTTAGCAACTTTCCAAGAATGTGGAAAATACGAGTTATTTAGCATATTGTTAAATAAGATACAATAGTCCAAAATAACTTCCTCTGGAATAAAACGTAGAATGATATTAGGGATATTATCCAGACCAGAGGATTTCTTTTTCCTCAATTTTCTAAATATATATATAATTGAATCCCTGGTTATAAAGTAATTACCTACTGAAGATTCTGACAAGTCATTGGATTTCCGATGAGAATTGAATGTGGTTACAGTTGATTTGCTGTATTCAAACCTATTTTGTTCTTCCAAAAACCTGGAGAAACCTCTATCAACTTGAACCTGTAAGCTGTTATTATTATCGATCTCTTTATGAGAGTGTACCGACTCCAAAAAGCTTCCTATAACATTTAACTTTTGGTCATCTTCCTCTACTAAATACTCGTTACCACCGTTATCAGTTTTCAAATCATCAGGGTTTATACCAGCATGCCGTATTAAACTTTCGTCCTCTGTTGATATTCTGATAATACCAACGCTGAGTGGCTGTGCGTTTTTGAACTGTTTTTTAACCTCGGAAAACATTTCCGTAGGGTTATTTTGATTAATTTTTTCAATTTTTTCTTTAAAAAATTTGTTGACTTCTATAGCAAAATTGTCGTTAATGAGTTTTCTAATAAGTTTTAATTTGACTTTTAATAAGTTTAATTCTAAAGGCATTACATTTATTTCTAATCTGTTGTGTTTTTTAATAACAGTCAATATTCTGCTTTTATCAGCCTGAAGCTTTCTAATGATTACGTTATTATATTTTTCAAATATATCGTGACTTTCATATTTTGGAACTGCCTTCTGAATAGAGTTGTGTATAAATTGATTGAGTCTACGAAGATAAAAATCTATTTCTGAATTTTCAAGGTTTTTATCATTTGGTATCGGTTCTGCATTATTCCGTTGGGATAATAAGTTATTTTTAAGTTTTTTCCAGTCAGTCCTACTATAATTATATTTGACGTTTGACGTTTGTTTAACAAGTGAAATAGGATGATCTTTTTCTACTTTTAAAATTTGAATTTTAATTGCATTGTGGTCGCTTTCATAATCCATCGTTTCAAGACAATTAATGGAATTATTTGATTTGTGAATAATTAATCTTGAGTCCGCTAGAACTATGTCTAAAAACGAACTACAACGTGGATATGATGGATCTTTAGAAGCATACAGTTTACATCTGAACGCAATTTCATTACTTAAAAGCCATTCCCGCAATTTATTTCCCTGAGGGTTGTTTAAGCTATTACCCCAATCTACGTGTTTACAATTCAAATCGCCTGCTAAAATATAGTAGTGGTTTGAATTTTCCAAGTTTAGAGATTGAAAAAGTTGAAGTAATTCAGAACCTAATTTGTTGCTGTCTTTACCAGCTGGAAAATACGCCGATACCACGTACAGTATCTTATTGGGTAGTAAGGGTATTCTAATAATACATGTTTCCAAATATTCAAATTTGTTA
Organism: Eustalomyia histrio; assembly: GCA_949748255.1. Lineage (NCBI taxonomy): Eukaryota > Metazoa > Arthropoda > Insecta > Diptera > Anthomyiidae > Eustalomyia > Eustalomyia histrio. The sequence continues at coordinate 203,236,674 of OX456523.1, read as the reverse complement.
ATTACATTGTTAGTGTAGCTTTTATATTTTACACCGCTCTTAATAAGAATGGCAGTTCCCCCGCCCCGTTTGGCGTCCTTCCTATCCTTGCGTATAAGACAATAATTTTTAAAATTTAATTTATGATTGGGATTTAGTTTTGTTTCATTGAGCAGGACTAAATCAGGGTTATATTTATTTACAAAATTATTTAAATCATATCTCCTGCTTAACCTAATTAACGAATTAACATTTATATGGATAATATTAAGGGTATTTACAGTTAAGTTTTCCATAGTTGTGAATTAGTTTTCTAGCATTGAAAAGAGTGTGTCTATTCTAGACGTCTGTATTTGTAATTGTTGATTTAAAACGATCAGTTGATTTGCCAAATTTTGCATTGATTGGTTTAGTTGTTCCAGAACGTTGTTAAAAGACATGTTGATATCTTCTTTCTTAGGGTTGTTGTTTTTGACGATGTTGGCAAAACTTGTGTTATTATTGACGTAGCCAGTTGGATTATACATTCGTTTTTGTGATAATGCCTGTTTTTTAGCTCGTAATTTTTGTTGTAACTCTTTATATTTTTCGCAACCTTTATATGATGCAGGGTGCCCATACTTGTTGCATACAACACAAAATAGTTTATCTTTTTCGTTATCTTGTTTAAGAGAACATTTTCCTATCTCATGGTTTTGGTCGCATTTAACGCATCTTCTTGGTAAAAAGCAATTAGATGCGCTATGATAAAACCTTTGGCAATTTCTGCATTGTGGAATTTCAGTTTTTTTTATGGCCTCCCAACGTACACATCGGTAGAGAACACCCTTAATTTTTTTTAGCTCGCTTACATTACTATCGCCAGTAATTTGGACTAAATAGATTGGTAGTACCATATTACTATTCATTGATTTTTTTGTAGTAAAAGGGTTAACTTTTAAAAATTTTAGGTTTTCATTTTGAAACTTGTTTAATTCATCCATTATTTCCTTTGGATCAATATTGGCACTTAGGCCCTTTAATAAATAAGATTTTGTCTTGACATCTTTAGGTGTATACGAAAAGAATTTTGTTTTGGTTTTTTCCAAGTATGCCTTAATTCTAATGTAATCGTCCGATGATGACGTGTACAATGATAATTTGTTGTTGTTAAATTCTTTAATTTGAAATTCTTTAATATTGAGTCCATCTTTAATAAATTCAATAAGTTTCTTAGATTCCACATCATAAATGATTATAGGTGGATTTTTTTTATTATTGCTTTTATAAACAGTATTTGCTTTATTTACACTATTGTTTGTTTGGGTAGGTTTGTTTCTAACAATGTTTTTTGATGTTGTTGGTCTCTCATTCTCTTGAACATGTTTTTCAAATGTTTTTACTAAATCATAGTTGCAGTTGTTGTCACTTGCAAGAATTGACCAGTAATTACTTTTAAGTTGTTTAGGAACTGAGTACATTTCATTGTCACTTTTTCTTTTATCATTTTCTTTATTAGTATTATTTATATCATTTTTTGTATTTGAGTATAGAGCGTTGCGCTCACTCATTTTAACTGTGTTTTTTTTTTGTTTTTGCTTTAGAGTCTCTGTCTCTTTGGTTTGTTAAAAATAACAAAAATTTAAATACAACAATAACGCACTTTTAAATAATGCGTTTTGTAAAAAAGAAATACACATAAATAACTTTTATGAAGAACAATCTCCGCTGCACGTCTGTCTATCATGACAGTCACGACTAAACTCCGCGGGCCAAACGGTTACTGTGAATGGTGAGCGCTACAGAGCAATGATCAACGAGTTCTTTTTGCCGCAACTTGATGAATTGGGATTGGAAAACATGTGGTTCCAACAGGACGGTGCAACGCCACACACTGCACGTGCCACAACCGATATGCTGAAGGATGCATTTCCCGGGCGCCTAATCTCCCGTTTTGGCGATTTGCACTGGCCAGCAAGATCGCCTGATTCGACCGCTCCAGACTTCTTTTTGTGGGGCTTTTTGAAGTCGCGGGTTTATGTCAACAAGCCTCAGACTGTTGCAGCTCTTAAAGACAATATCCGTCAAGAATGTGAGGACCTATCGCCGGAAGTTTTGGCCAAAGTGATGGAAAATGCCATAAAAAGGGCTTAAATGACAATCAACTGTGGCGGCGGCCATTTACATGACATCATATTCTCGACTTGATGTAAAAAAAATTAAAAGACCAAATAAAAATAATCCACAAGAAGAATCAAAGTTTTTAATTTTTTTTTTAAATTACAGCCAAAAAACATCGGAAGGTTATTTTTGCGCCACCCTGTATAGGCGGCTTATAATCTGTTGCTATTTATATCTTTAAAGAAACTTTCAGTAGTCTGAAAGATCTGGGATTAAACTTCTACGTTAAGTAATTGTCTTCTTAGGGCAAAACTTCGATTACAATGAAATTAAAGACGCAAAAAGTGTTGTCTTCCTTTTGTACTTTCCAATACTCATTTTGCATAGCCGTTTACTAAATATTTATTTACTTCTAATCCTGAATCTTAAGTCAAAAAAGTTCCATCGAATTGCCTCACCAAGTTTTTTTTATACAAATTGACAATTAAAACACGTCGAGCATTGCAGTTGTGGCTCTTATATTATCATGTGTACCAACGAATGCACAACCTAATATAAACCAACTTTCTAAATTTTTATTGAAATAATAAATATTTTTGTTTTTTTATAATATTTAAATGTAAAAACCAAAGAATAGTACGTTAGTAAATGTGCTCTTTACACTAAAATAAACATGAAAGTTCTTGAAGTCACCGTCGTACGTGTGTATTTTGGGACATTTTCTTTTATCAATCGTCAATCGTTATTCGGCACGTTGTTAATCTGGGCCGACATCTAAACCCGAATGTAAAATCAAAAAAGTGTTTCGGAGTTGTGGGCCTTCTTTAACCCATGCATTAGGAAATACTTTACGGATTAATAGAACTTTAAAACATTTTTTAATTTTTATGGATTTCACTTCCACATAAAATTACTTTTTATTTGAAAATAATAATGTGGGGTAATTTTTAAGGAAGATCTAAGGGTCTTTTAAGAATCCTAAAAATTGTTTTTTTTTTGGAATTGGCTAAAAATATTAAACATATTATAACTATATTCATACTAGACACTTGAATAAATGAAAGTTGGGGTAAAACGTCGATTAGATCTAGGAATATTTGAAAAATAAGTCAAGATTTTGAACCAAACGTTTTTGAAATAAAGAAAATAAAGTGCTGTTATTAAACTTACTACAATTGTATTTCAGAAATAGTTAATTGTATTTTAGAAATAAAAAAAATAGTACACCCTACATTGTAAAAACATATACTACGTTATATTACACATTTGTTTCATTCCTCAAATATTTTTTACTGTACCCAAACGCTAACATTGTCACGCTGAATATATGAGTTTCGATTCACTCTGTAAAACGAATTAGGTATTCCAATCGAGAGTGATGTTTTAAAAATCTGAGATATTGGAATTTTATATTTGGCTTCCCTAAAATGTACGTAGTGTTTTAAAAATATTTTTAATCATATAAACCTATGATTTTTTGATAAAATACAAAGCATTTGAAAATTATTAAATACAAGACAATAACCAAACTAAATATAACAACTCCAAAACCTAGGGTATACTGTTTTTTTATTTCTGAAATACAATTGACTATTTCTGAAATACAATTGACAATTTCTCAAATACAATCGACTATTCTGAAATACAATTGACTATTTTTGAAATACAATTGAAAAAGGTGTAGTGTTTTATTACTATTGCCTCACTTTCATTAAAATTAATTACAAAGTTTAAAGCATTTGCATAAAGAATTTAATACAATTAATTAATGTTACAATTAATTAATGTTAGGTGAAGTCTCTCTGATTTTCAACAATATCAAAAATGGCGTCATTCCTTGGCCTCCAAACAAGAAATTTGAGATTAAAAATTATTGTAACTATCCACTTTCTGCAAAAACCACTGACGCAATAATATTTTGTTGTTATTCCTGATTCGGCTTTTATCCGGAAATAATATGGGTCATTCCATAGCTTTAATAAATTCAGTTTGGAAGCTTAAGTCTCGTTTTAAGAATAAATGTGATGTCTGGTTAAAAAAACACTCTTTATTAACATCTTTTCTTAAAAACATTCCTAAATTTTTCGTCCAAACCTTGAGCAAATTCCGAAGATAGCATTTGTGTATCAGGTAGCACTAGTCATTGATTTAAAAGCTCTAAAAATCAAATAATTGTAGTTTGAAAGGTTAAGATGATATTAATTATTAGGAAAAATATACATCTTTAATCTAGTCATACTGCTATAAAAGTCTTGGAAATCGATACTATGAGATCGAAATGTTGAGAATTTATAAGATAAATCCTAAGGGAAAAGGGCAAAGTTTAAAAAATAGGAATTGACTGATGAATGTGCGGGGAAAGAGCAGAGTTTTAAAACCAGAAATTGGCTGATGAATGTGCGGTATAAATACAAGTTTTGTTTTCTTTGACAGAGTTGTTCAGGGCAAAGATGCCATCCTTAAAAATCGGTACGATTATTCAATTTGGGGCATAGAATTGTTAAACATCTTGATTGTCTGGGAGATATTAATTTACGACATTTTTGGATGGTTTAGTTTTTATACGATAAATGTTAAATATCATTGGGGACATCACTGATAAAGCACAGATGTATTATTCCTGAGTTATCACAATTTATTTGGTTTTTACAAGCTTATGGGAATAATCGACCGTATCCAAAAAATAATGCGAGGACAACGACCTGGACCTAGATTATGAGAGGCCAACCATCTGTGGCGGCACTTTTTTTTTTTGTTGAATTGCATCTAAGGAAGGACAGCTTCCTCTATTCAGGAAGGAGCTTCAATGACGTTCACAGATCCTTTAAGGATATCCACATGTCCTTCAAGGAAATTCTCAAGATCTGAAAGGATATTCGTGGAACATTGCAGAACATTCAAGGATATTCCCAAGAACTTCAAGTATATTCGCAGGATCTCACAAATTATTTGCAGGATACTCGCGGAATCTTAAAGAATGTGACCAATGAACGACGCACGGATATACGCTCTTGTCAGGATAGGTCCTTAAGAGGTAGAAAGAGATATTAGTGGAAAATAACCTTGTGGTCACGTTCGACATACCAAACATAGCCTCGTTTTCTACCCCCTAAACATTGGAAATGGGGGATGACGTCATGCTTGGATTTGTATTCCCTATTACATATCCGAATTTTATCCAAATCTGCTTGTAAGCATTGGCGAAATTCCCTTGAACTGGGGCAGTTCGAAATGCTTTTAGCTTAACAATGAAAAACAAAAGTTAGATTTTTAAAATTATTTTTATTTTTCACTATAATCTCCTGACGTCCAACGTTTTTCTGTTTATCCCTGGATTTAAATTATTTTCCCAAAGTTCTGCAGCAAAATAATTGTTTATAGCTGCAACTGCAACACCTAGAAGTCACAGGGAGTTAAATCAGGAGAATAATTTGTGGGGTCAAGCAATTCGTACTTCAATTCGTTTATTGTTCCATTTTCATAACACTCTTGTGTGCGTTGTCTTAATGAAAAAATATTTTTTTTCTGTTTTTCAAACCAGGTAATTTTTTTTTGAATTTTCACATTCATTTGATTTTGAATTTATTGAAAATTGTCGATCAATCAAACCGTTGCCTTAACCTTAACAGCCGATTGAATTGATTTTTGCCTTCTTTAGTGCACTTCCACCAGCTTCAGTCAATTGCTTTGATTGTTCTTTTATCTCTAATGTGTGTAGTGATGAATCTATGTTTCATCAACAGTCTTGATCCAAACATGCTTGAGAAATTTTCATTCGAATGCTTTTTTGATGAACTGCTAACAAATGCATCAAGCATTACAGATGAAAGATTTTTCATCTGTAATGCTTGATGCAAAATTACCTATTTCACGCACTTTCATGAACTTTAGCTATGATTTCTGCTTTTGTTACAGTTTTTGCACATCCACTTCGTGGTTCAAATTCAATGCGTGTACGACCACTTTCAAGTTGAGCTACTCAATTTTTTACTGTTGCATATGAAGCAACACTTTTCCTAACACATTCACCATATCATTGTGAATTTATTGTTTCGATAAACCTTTCTTATGTAAATAGTTAATGACGCCACGAATTTCTAGTTAGATTTTAGTTTGGGCATTTTGGTGAAACCATAACTTTTTTACAGAAATAGACTTTACATTTTTTGCGACCCTTCTTTTTATCTGTACAATAGGATTTTCGAAAGCAGGGTAAAAAATTAGGCTTTCCTCTTCCCTTATGATCGTTAAAAATCTATGAATATTTTTAAAATTTTGATTTCTTTAATTTTCCGTAACGTGAATATGTATTACGCTCCTGTTTCTCCATCTTAATGCAACAAAAACATAAGTGAGTTCTTTAATAAATGCTTCTTCGTATTTTAACATAAAAATGTTGCTTGTAAGTTCTAGCAATTTTCTATGCAAATGTTGTTGCTATTAACCTAAAATTTATGTACTTTTGTACATTTTTTTTTATTTTAACCAATCATAAGAATACCAACCATATAACAATATTGCATGTTGTAAATTGGCATCTTTGTAAATTTAACAAAAAAAAGAAAAACTTGCAAAACATATACTTAAATATTGCACCTTGCCCTAAGATGTGTGTTATAAAATTTTTCCTATAGCTTTTGAACACTAATTTTATGAGTTTTCTATTTAAATTGACATTTACTAATGGTGTATGCAAAAAACAAACTTGTACCACAAAAAAAAAAAAAAAAAAAAATAAAAATAATAATAAAAAAATAGTGTATGAAACACTCAAAAATTATTAACATATTTAATTAACGAAAAAAAAATTGAAATTGAAATTTTCTAAGGGTAAATATATTTTTAGGTCAGTGCGCGTGTCGCTCATTATTCAATGAGACCCCCTAAATTTAACTCGCTTGTTTTTGTGTTCATCTTCTGATGAGTTCTTTACAATGACCAGCAATTAGCATAATCGTTGTTGTTTGTTAAAATTGCAAAGCCAAGTTAAGAAAAACAAAGAAAAAAGAAGTAAAATAAATTGTTGTATACCATATTAAACCTTCCTACATCTTAAATTTCAAACATGTTGTCCAAAGTGTATATAGGGTAAACATCTTTTGTTGGCTTGAGAAGTGATGACCCTTTTTCGTTTTTTTTTTCTTTTCCTTTAACTCGATAACCCCTGTGCCAAATTTAATTATTATGCATATAATATCATTGATAAATATCTTAAACTTAAGCTTGCTTCACAATTGCTTATTTTTAAAAACATGATATTTATAAATTATGAAAGCTAATATTTTATAAATGAATTATTATTTTCTTCAAAAACTATGTAAGCGAGAAATTCTCATGAAATATATAAGACTATATATGCTTCGGTTGAGAGAGACATTTTTTTTCCAACGTCAGGTTAAAAAGAATGGAAGATTTCAATTCGTTACATTCAATATCTGAAGGAACAAATATGAGTAACAATATAAATAGTACAGGGATTTATCGAATCCGTGTCAACTTTATTTCTTGCTGTTTAATGATAAATATATTTCCAATATTTTTTATTAAATTACAACGAACCTCTCAGCCCTCGTGTACTAGCCAAGATATTGGATACCACTCGAAGTGAAACCGGGAGACCTTGAAAGACGATTTTGCATCTCCGAAATGCTGGTTAAACGTCATAATAAGAAGTAATTTTTTTATCGAATCATTACTGGCGATGAAAAATGGATTCATTAAGACAAGCCGAAGTGCAACAAATCGTATGTGAAGCCCTGTCAGCCAGCCAGTCAAATCGACGCAAAAGCCAAATATCAGAAGGGTCCCATATATTTTGAACTGCTGAAATCGGGCAAGACGATCACAGGGGATCTGCATCGAACGCAATTGATTCGTTTGAAGCTAGCATTGGCCGAAAAACGTCCGGAATATGCGACCATACATGAAGTCGTAATACTCCCTCATTATCCACCCAATAATTCCAAAGAAGATAAACCACATTCCTTAGACTAGTATATAGTCAGGCTTTTTCCAGAAAGGAATGGACTAAAAGTATGCAACCGCGAATTTTAACTACTAATTGACCACCCAAAACCCTTGATAAATTTCGGAAAACCATTTTGGTTCCGGTTGTCTTCCAGAAAGCAAAAGAGCAGAACAAATAAAATTTTAAAATTTTATATTGGGATGTAACCTGGCAGCTCAGAGATGGGTTATGGTGTTAATTTGGTTTTCTCGAGCACGATAAATAAACTTACAAAGCAGGTTAAGTTTTTTTTTAGAAAGGAATTTGACATATAATTGTGAATATTTATGGTATTATGTTGTATTGGCTCTGATGGTCTTTTCTGCAAATATAATAAACAATGCTTCTAGAGAATAACTGGTACTTTGGGTTAGGTCACCTTTTATAAATTTATAGGACACAAACAATTTATTTCACAGATGATCTGTGATATATTCTTCAGCGAACATGAAAAATAATTGTTTTGAAGACTATAAGACCAATGCGGGTTAGGTTACCTTCTGGAAAGGAATAACCATGAGGTGGCTCTAGTGTTTTTTCCTCAGACGCTTCTACAGTATTACTCTAATGAAGAGCTTTGGCAACCCAGTACCAAAGTTTGTAATATGAGCTCTAATGTTCTTTCCTCAAAATATGATAACTCTTTCATAGTCTTAATAATAATGCGGATTAAGTTGTTGGTGCTCTATCGGTATTTAGGCAAGGCAGATTTAACATTGAATAATAATTAGCAAAGGTAAAATCTTCACATGACGAAGGAAAGGTAACGCTAAATAAATGTAGAACTGCTAAACTAATGTGGAGCAATTGTCTTCCTAGTAGTATTGGAAAGGAAACATGTTTAGAGACTATCTCAGTGTTAACTATCCCAAGGTTTGCTCATGAGCTTGATGTTCCAATTTCAAATACCATCATTTAGAGTGTATATTTATACATGCATAAATATCACTAATAACCTTCGAGAAACCATTTTATCCTCCACTGCTACAAAACTACTTGAGATATATAGTTTAATAAAACCCAAATCAGAATTTCTTTTAAGTAAAAAGCTTTGAGTTTTTTTTAATTTAAATCAAATATTTGCAAAGTCTTTTTTATATAATTATATTAAATTAAAAAAACCAATTAAAATGTTTTCATTCTTAAAACTTCTCTTCTTAAATTATTTTTAATTCATTCACTAAAAATCTTCTTGATACTTCTTTCTTTTTTTCTGCTGAATAAAATAAAAAACTTAAATAATGAAATCTTTTCGCACAATCTCAAATTGCTCATTAACATTTTGTGTTTGCCCTATCACTTGTGAAAATCACTGAAAAACGAAAACAGAATGAACTTTAGTTAATTCAATGCCTTGGTATCACAAATGAAATGGTACATGGATACGATCAGAGCTTCTTAAGAGTTCAATCCTTAATTCGATGTACAATTATAATTGACTATGGAATGATTGAATCTTGAAACTACAATTTTATGAATCGAAGGAATCCATAATTAATCCCATTTGATTAATTCATTAATCATTAATTCATTAATTATTAATTCATTAATTTTTGCATCATTTAAATTGCGTAATCATTGCAAATAGATTTGATGTTTTACTTCCTAAATTTACAGCCTTGGAATTCGATCAAGCAATTTGGGAATGACATCTGATTCTCTTTATTTGATTTAAATATTTTTCAGTAAAATCGTAAATTTTGCACGAAAATGGTTAAAAGAGAGAAAAAAATTTCCAATCCAATATCAGAAATAAAAAATCCAAAATAGCGGATGCAAAATGGCGACCGTGAATTTTAAAAAAATTATGTTTTATATTTGAAAGACACATTTGTGTATGACTTTGGGTCACTGATTACGAAATTTCAAACACTAAATGGCAGATCTAATATGGCGGTGAATGGCCATATTGAATCTAATATTTTGTATTTTAAATTTTTGGTTTCAGATTGGTGATCTGTGACGCAGTCATTTATAATTGTATCTTTTAAATCCAAAATGTTAACATTTCAATTCTAAATCTCAGATTCATTATTTTCTAAGTTTTAATATCGATTGAATTTTTAAAATTGTAAAAAATCGAAAGAATTCGAAGTTTTGGGAAAATCAAATGGGATACATTTTTTTTTACTATGGACCAACACTCATGGGATGGCCCCTACTAATTCCAAGGAATGAATTTCCTCTGACTGTTCAAAAATGAATTCGTTCGATTTTTAGGGAACTCATTCAATATATAATTAAATTTTCAAAGCTCTGGATACGTTACATACTTGTAGTATTTAGTGCATACATAGTAGCATTCAGTGGCTGTTTTATTTTAAGCTACTGCTCTTTTCTGTTTGTTTTCAAAAGAATAAGGGCACTCACGATGGTGGTTTGCATACAAAGCAAAAAAGCTCTGTTTGCATCGTCATAAATACTAAAGGCTGAGAAAATTTAAATAACAGGTTTAGTTTCTTTGAATCATGTGTAAATCACGATCGTGAATTCCCTCAATGTGTATTTTATGGAAGGTTATGGTTTTTTTTACTTAACAAGTGCATTTTTAAAACTTTTTAAATACTAAATCCTTGCATATGATCTTTAATTATATTAATCTGTAATATGGCAACACTGTTTTATGGATGTTATCAGTTTATAGTGAGTGTCACTGTCACTAAATCGTTTTTCATTTCTTTCTCTCTCCCATAAACAAACACAACTAATGTTGTTGAAGTTTTTAACAAAAATTTTGTTTTTATATAAACTATCTTAATATTCCAAACAAAATACACTTAAAAAGTTAAAAATATGAATATTTATAAAGTATATTTTTCATTTAAACACTTGAATAATAAAACAAGGTAATTATTTTATCAATACAAAAATATCAAATATTAACATGTTTAGGGTGGACAACAACGGTCACTTATCGCTAAAATCCTACAACAAAATAAGTGACAACATGTCCCCTTTTTGTGACACAAGAATGTCAAAGAAAAATAAAAGTAACGTTAAAACAAAATGACATAGCGTAATTTTAGTTTGAGTGATGGAAATAAACGAAGTTTTTTTTAGGAAAATAACAAAAAAAATAAATATTAGTTAAATAATTAATTTTTGCTGTTTGTTTAAAAAAAAATTTTAATGAAACTTTTAATGCATTTGTCTTGTTTATTATTAAGTATGAATATGTAGTTGCTATTTTTATGTGTCTGGCACCTTATTAAAATTTAATATTTATGTTTTTATATTCAAAACTGAAACTTTTTTTATTTTGCTTTTTGAATTCTTTATAATTGTGGTGACCCTTTTTGTTGCTGTTGTATATTTAGTTTGGTTGGTTCAACCATTTTTATGATAAGTTTTATTATTGCAATTTGCAATTAAATTCGCAGTAAAATGCAGTTAAAGTGTTCGTTTGGCCATGGTAATTAATCATGTTCCATTTTTTGTAATTTGCCTTCTTTTTAAATTTTACTTATAAATAGTAATTTATGCCTATGAATAAATATTTAGTGGCTACCCCCTAGTTGGCGCACCACTTCCACTGCACATACTTATGTACGTGGTATGTTGGCAACAACATTCAAACTAAGGCGTTTTATTATAAAAGACAGGTGACATTTAAAATATAAAAAATATGGCAAGTTTTTTTTTTAATGCTCGTCTGGCAGTGTAATTAAATGAAAATTATATGAGCATTTAATAATGATGATATTATTAAAAAAAATGACATTAAGAAAATAAATAATATTGCATATAATATTTACAAAAAAAATAAAACAAAAGAAGTGTATTTAATCATAAAGTGGGTGTGCAATTACACGAAAGAAAAAAAAAAAACAATATTGAATTAAAAAGTGACAATCAATTTTTGTTTTCAATAAAAAAAAAAAATCTCAACAAAACACTAGCATCAACAACAACTATAGAATTAAACTGACAATCAGTTGTTGTTTTCAATAAAATTCACTTTAATTAAATGGCGTGAAAGCCGAATATTTTTTACCATAAGCTATCCGCTAAGTTACAAGATTTGTATTGGTGTGTGTTTTGGAGAAACATTTTCTTTTAAGAATTCCGTATGATGAAAGAGATGCGTATTTATTTTAAAACAAATCCAGTTATATACACGTGATTTTTTTTTTGTTGAAGGTGCATAGGGCAGTCTAAAGAATATCTTTAGAGTAGGGAAATGAAAGAAATAAAAAAAATACAATATAAAAAATTGTTAATTAGTTGAAATATAATATCGATTCTTTGCTTGAAATGAATCATAATGAGTGGGAAATAAGCAAAAGTGTTGCATCTTAAGATTAAGCGAGGACAGAAATATCTAGGTCTTCGCAAAGAATGTGTCTAAGACTTAAATTTAGAGAATGTAAAGGTCTTGGAATCGGACAGATCTCTGAGATGAAATTAATATATGAGTATGGGTACTTTCGTAAATGCAGTAGTTGCGCATCACTGCAGCATAATAAAAGTAAAACGTTCAAAAAAGCAGCACTGATTTGCGTCAAACGTTTTTTTATGCAAACAATTGACAGTGCTGCCGCAAATTTTTGCAACTATGGCATCATTAAAGTTTCTGATGCAATATTGCGAAATCAGTCTTCATTTTCATTTTAATTGATTTTTAATAATCAAACGTCGTTTCATTTTTCTATTAATTCTTTTTTTTTTATTATAAGTTAACAAAAAGATTTCATTTTACCATCAAGATTTTCAATAATATTTGTTAATTTTATTATGGTGAACATATTTTTATCTTTTGCAAAACGTTCTAAAAAGTAAATTGTGCAGTTGTTGAGCAGTAGCAAAGCATCTGCAACAGATGATCACGCATCAGCAACATAAATTGGCATAACTGCCGCAGTGATGCGCAAGTTTTCTGCATTTATGAACGTACCCTATACCATACCCATGTCATTATTCTGTATAGACAATATTCGCCTCAATTTTTTATTTTTACCCTGGCCCTGATATCAGCATATAGTTATAGTTGCAGTTATATAAAAGGGAGAAGAAAAGATGGTATATTGTTTGTAGACATTTGACTTAATTTATCTATATTTTAGCTGATAGGGAAGATTTCATCAGGAAGGTTATTCCACATACGGGTTGTGCGACTGACAAACGAACTCCACCTGTAATTTGTTGTGGTATCCACTGGAGAATATACGGAAAGTCTAGTGTTTGTTGCAAACTCTTTAAATGTGCTTGATAAGCGAGTAGTTCGAAAAGAAACCAGGGGTCGAATTACTATTTTTTTAATCCTTAAAATAAAGCATTTAAACGGAATTTTCCTAATCAGGGATGTAGTAGTCCGGTCCCAGATTGAAAATAAAAGCTAAAGTTGGTGTTTTTATTATTAGTATTATTGTAGTTTATTAATTAAAAAAAAAACATTTTTCAAAAGAATTCATTCGATCACGAATGCTGTAATTCTACCCCAGAGCCTATCGGATGACTTCACTTATCTCACCAGAACCCCCATATTTTGACTATGCTTCAAAATAGGCTTTCATGATCGATTCATAATACCGGTATCACAGACTAAGCAGACACGATACAAGTGACAGAAGTCGATAAAGCATTTAAAATCGTATTTTGAATTCTTAGTCCCGAAATATCGAGAGTCTCCGATCCCGAAATATTTATACCACCCATAAATAAAACAAATACTGTTGACTTCACGGTCTTATGGTTCAACAAAAAATTTGATTTTGTGTGCATTAAACTCGACCCTGTCCACATGACCCCACTAGGAAACTGCTAAGAAGTTCCTGACTGCAATCAAAGGAAAATAAATTACAAATGTTGCTGCCGTCAGGAGAGAACCCAGTTTTACTCCTGAACTTTGCTGAAACTCTTGATTAAATCCTATATATAAAAACACGGTATAGTGTGATCGTTAAGAAAACTATAGATAAATTGAGAGTAGTTATTATCCAAACCACAAGCAATAAGGTTTGATATACGTCAATGGTACCACATACGATCGAACGTCTTAGAAATATATAAAGCAACTTTTAGGTTAGGTTATTGAGGACGACTCTACTTCTCAAAAAATCGTGATGTGGTCTATTATCATACCTGTTATGCTTTTTCCTCCTCTTTACCGATCCACCAAACACAAGGCACTAATTAAGCTTCCCATTTCGACGCCACAATATAGGCCAAAAGGGTCCATGGATTCAATCCCTTAATTTCTATCAGATCCTGATAGAAATAAAAGACAAACCTTTTAAATTTTATAAAAGAGTAAAAGCTATCCTTTGAAGCTCCCTGCACTAACTGCAAATATCAGCGATCCGAACTGCGTATATCTTTTACTCGTCTTAAGCTTACCAAATGCTAATCTAGATTTTAATGATCTGTAATGAGCTCTGATACTAGTTCCTAGGAGTCTTCTATCCATTTTTAGGAGAATCTTGTTGTAATTTATTGTTCACATCCATTGGGAGACTGGCTCAAGAATTTTCAAGCTCATCCACCTTTACGTTTCCTAAAATATCTTTGTGCCGAGGTTCCCAACACAGTTTAATGCTATGCTGCTCTCTGACAGCGGATAACCACCGTAGAACTGATATTATAGGCCAATAAAGGAACTGATATCGCAACTAAGTATGGACATTATTAAAAATTGTTTAGCAGCTTTAGATATTGCATAAGCTTCGGCTTAAAAAATGCAGCCATATTTAATTGCTGACAATGAAAATAATCTTCAGGCTTTCACCAAGCCTATGAATGGACTGAAATCAATGGCTCGATAGGAACGCTAATAGATCTCCTGTAAAACAAGTTCTACGAAGATCCCCACGAAGTGAAAGAGATGTTTATTCGTCAAGCTCTGCATCGCCTACCCTTTTTGAGATAAGCTGCATATGGGAAACCTTCCATCATGAGGGAAAGAATCCCACACCTTACGAAGAGCGCACAGTACAAAGAGATTAACCAATGAAAGAGCTTTGACCGAAGGACACTGTTTATATACAGTTATATACAACCTGGTCTTGTTGATTTATTTGCGTTGGGATCGGAAGAATATCTTTGGCTTTTTGTAAATTTTGTACTAAAATTCGGTTCCTACAACTGAATACTAGTTCCCGGTTAATACAACTGAATTTTTGTTGCGTTAACCCAAAATTCAGTTAACAGTGTGTAGTATAGGATACTCTTTTGTGTTTCAGAAGTGATTGATTGTTCACTGGCAAGAATGAATTTCTTGCAAATAATAAAGGGTGATTTAACCATGATGCACGATGTTAAATGTAAATAAAACAAAAAGTTTTCAGAGAATTATGTTAATATTTTTTTTTTTATGATAGAAGGATCTATGACAATTATGTATGAAACAAAATATCGCCCAAATGCTCGCCACGGCTTCGGTGGCATACCTCCATCCAATGGTTCATATTTTCAATGACTCTGAGACATAATTAAAGTTCAATGTCGTTATGTGCCGAATTGTTCTTGGCCTATTGGCGTACACTTTTTCTTTTAAATATCCCCTAAGAAAGAAGTCCAACGGTGTCAAATCACATCCTCGTGGCAGCCAATTAACATCGTCACGACGTGAGATAAGACGGCCATTGAATTTCACGCGCAAAAGAGCCATTGTTTCGTTGGCTGGGTGGAAAGTGACACCATCCTGTTGGAACCACATATCGTCCAGTTCCATATCCTTAATTTCAATTGTTGAATTGTTGGGCACGACGACGAGTCGAGGTTGACGGCTCTTCTTCCACAGGTGTTTTCACATTTTCTACAGACCCAGTTTGCTGAAATTTGCGCATAATTCTCCCGATTGTGGACACATTTGGTCGATTATGCTGACCAAAAAATCACGAAGTGCATGAAATGCATTTTGATTTGAACTCCCATTTTCGTAAAAGGCTTTAACAATCTTAACGCGCTATTCAATTGTGTACCTCTCCATGGTTGAATTTGTCAAACACTGAAACAAAGAAATGTCAAATTAAGTTGGACAAAAAACTTGACGTTAAGGTATGAGTCACAATTAACATCGTGCATTATGGTTGGACCACCCTTTATATATTTGCCCCCTATAAGAGTTGAAATAGATCATTATCCTTTAAACATTTAAAGATATCACATCTTCTAAGGGATGCAATATTCAACTTTTGCAAGAAATTAAAACTATGGGATATGAAATAGTCCGTCAGATTGTTAAATATTTTGAAATTCACTAGGCTTTTGATGGCCGTTCCGGTGTCTTGCATTCATTTGGGGGACTGTAACATAAGTCCATGTTGCCAACCTTATCATCTGTTTGAATATAAAAAGTAGGGTACAAAAAGCATTTTCAATTCAAGGAACTAAAGAATTATTTAAACAAAATCGAAATGACAAACGAAATTCCCACGTTTTCGTTAATTTACAAGTGCTCAAGCAATGTACGTATGTAATATACTCCACGTAAGAGACTTGCAACTTTTTTTTAAAGACCAGTAGCTACTAACTACACTTGAAATTTTAATAAAAATCTTTTAAAAAACTACAACAACAAAAAAAAAAAAGAATCATCCATGGTAGAAACGACGTGTTTTGCACAGGTAAGGTTTTCGCTAAAAAACACAAACTACAACTAAAGAAAGATCGTTTATCGTTAACATTTTGTGGGATGAATATATGAGACTACAACAAGCGAATGTATTTTAATTTGAAATGACACTATACATATTCAAAAGCCCATATGGGCATTTTAGCATCTATTTATATTTATTTAATTTTTTTTGTTTTGTTTTTTGGTTGTTGCTGCCACTACATACGTAGTAAAAAACACTGATCCATTGATCAAGACAAAACCATACGAGGTGTTAATGGTAAAAAGCCCAGTATGTATACAGGGAACATACCGATGCAAGGCAACAATAAGTTAAACAAGGTGTTGGAATTGTGTCTAAAAACGACATTGTCTTCTTTTTCTCATTCTTGCAACACTTTGGTTGTAGTTTTTGGAATGGTGTTACAAGCAGCAGCATCATCACCAGACAGTTTGTCTGTAAAAACCTTTTGAGATAATCATTATGGTTGTTGGGGTAACCTTAACACCACCATTCCAAAAAAAAAAAAGAACAAACAAAACTCCCTAACCCTAAAAATTCAAAAGTATATTACGTTTTAACATAATGTATTCATATGGAAAATACATGCTAAAGAGAGAAAACTTCCTTTAAAGTCAAGAAGCCAATTAAATTAAGAAATCTGATGATTTGGCTAAGATGCTTCTTTTTTTTTTTGTAAGAGTTAGAGTTTATAAATTTTTGTTTTACTACAAACAAGTGCTAACTAAGGATTTTCTTTTCGTTATTTTCATTAACTAACTTTATTGTATTTTCGTGGTCGTGAGCCACAAGCCACAAATCTTTTATATATTTATATATACATGAAAGCTCCACTAACGGATAGCTCCCGCAGACAGACAGTTCCCATAGACGGACAAATATCTTGGTCCCTTCTTGGAACTTAATAAGAAAAAAACTATCCTGTAGGCGGACATATTCTGTAACCGAACATCATTAGCGCGACGGTCGGTGTCCGCCTGCGGGAGCTTTCACTGTATATATTTTTTATTTTTAAAAGTTTTCCTTAATTTATTTTATTTATTTAACATTTGTGACATTCCAAGTTTTCTTGCGTTTAAACTTTTGTAAATGTTTATCATAAATCATTTTGTTTGTTGAAACTTACGGAAGACAGTTTCCTGCGACTTTAAGTTAAAATTTAGATGTAGAAGTTTGCAACGGATGTTGGGTTGCAATCAAATTAATTGTTGAAAAAGGCCTTTCACTAAACTTTGAAAAATGTGCAAAACTGTTTAGATAAGACCTTTCATTCCATTTATTCCTTCCCTAAGAAGGACCAGAATTGTCTTCTGATTCTTGAATAATACCATCCATAACCTAATGCTTTAAAATAGCCAGAGTTGTATCAACACATTTTCTTAATCCTCGAAGGTAGATTTTAGTTTCATAAGATTGTCGGAAATATATTTTCATGTACTGTTCCTATATTTTGTCAGAAACATCAAAGTAGATGTTAACATTTGCTTGATAGTACCTGGAACAGGCTAAGTTCAAAGTTATTATAAAGGGTGGTTAAATTTTAAGGGCCGATGTTGAATGTGAACCATACCTAAACGTCAAGTTTTTTTCTGCATTTCATTTGACATTCCTCAATTTTAGACTAACTCAATTTGAACCATGTGAAGATACACAATTGAGCAACGCGTTAAAGTTATTTAGGCTTATTATGAAAATGGGCGTTCAAATCAAAATGCATATCGTGCACTTCGTGATTTTTTCGGTCAATTTAATCGTCCAAATGTGCGTACAATTGGAAAAATCGTGCAAAAATTTGAGCAAACCGGATCTGTAGGAGATGTGAAAACACCAGTGCATGCTCGTACAGCTCTTACTGCAGAAAATATTGCTGCTGTTCGCGATAGTGTGGCTGAAGAGCAATCCACCTAAACTAGCCGTCGTGCCTAACAATTGCACCTCTCACGCTCGTCGTTGATGAACATTATGCATAAAGACTTGCATTTACACGCTTACAAGGTGCAATTGACTCAAGAACTAAAGCCTTTTGACCATTCCAAACGTCGTCAATGGCCAGAATAGTGGCAAGAAATGGCAACAGTGGATGATCAATTTTCAAAGAAAATCATCTTCAGTGATGAGGCACATTTTCACCTCAGTGGATTCGTCAATAAGCAGAATGGCCGCATTTGGGCGAATGATAATCCAAGAGTGATTCTCGAAAAACCAATGCACCCACAAAGAGTGACTGTTTGGTGCAGTTTATAGGCTGGCGTCATCATCGGGCCGTATTTTTTCCAAAATCAGGCCGGTCAGGCAGTTACTTTGAATGGTGTTCGCTATCGTGAGATGATAACGAACTTATTGTGGCCAGGAATTGAGGATATGACCCTGGACGATATGTGGTTTAAACAGGACGGTGCCATTTACCATTACAGCTAACGAAACAATCGCTCTTTTGCGCGACAAATTCAATGGCCGTGTTATCTCACGTGGTGGCGATATCAATTGTCCGCCAAGATCATGTGACTTGACACCGTTGGACTTCTTTCCTTGGGGTTATTTGAAAGATAAGCCAGCAAAAATTCTAGATCTAAAGGATGAGATAATTCGGCACATTAACGGCATGGAACTTCAATAGAACTTCAGCGTCATCGAGAATATGGAACATCTGATGGAGGTGTACCGCCGAGGTCGCGGCGGCCATTTGACCGATATTTTGTTTCATACATAATTGAACCATACCATATTATCATAATAAAAAAAAACAAATGACAATAATTTCCTAAATAATTTGTGTTTTATTTAAAATAAACATCGGCCCTTAAAATTTAACCACCCTTTACTTCAATTCTTTCGTATACGCTCTGCGTGGCATTCACGCACAGATTTCGGAGTCATAAATTCAGTATTCAATAATATATTATTTTTAGGATCTCGCTGTGGCCACATTTACTTTCTCTTTATTATAGATTTAAGTCTAAATTAATATGTTTTAAGGAATTCCATCCAATGTGAAGTCTATTACATTCCTTATCTTTTAGAGCATTCAAGTTAACATATTTCCAAGGAGTTCGATCTTCTTTTGCACGACGCTATTTAGCTTAGGCGTACCATTATGTTTTATTCTTTCCCTTATTTTTGTGAAACCAAGTCAAGACTTCTAACCATCTCCTTCTAGTTCCAGTAGTTGGGCAGAACGTTAAGGGGAAGACTGTTCCCCCATTGTCTCCTCACTGTAAACATTTTTGCATCCTCCATAATAGTGGATCTCTACACCGCAATAACAGCCTATTAATTTCACTTTGCAGGCTTTTTAGCCGCATTTTTCCATGTTTATATTCATACACTCACAATATATTTTCCGTTTATTTAAAAAGAGTTTGTTTTTAAATGAAGAATCAATTGAAAATCATATAAATATATTTTTTAACTATATGAATCAGTTATTCAAAAAAAAAAAAAAACAAACTATAAAAATATGAACTTCCAGTAGAAGTTGATATTTTCAGTTAAATATAAAATTTTATGTTTTATGTTTCTAAAAATATAAATTCAATTAATTCCTTTTTATTTTTGTTGTCATAGTAGTTTCTTTAAATACAAAATTATTTCAACAAAATTTACAAGAAAATTTTTCACATATACATACAAACATAGAAAAGAAAAATATGAACGTATGTGTGTGTGTTGTGTTTAGTAATTAGATACAAATGAAAAAAAAATAAATTTGAAAAACAAACCACAAAAATCGTTTTTTTCTAGCGTTTTGTCAGTTAAAAATTCATGGTTATTTTAAACGTCTTTGGGTTGTTTTTACTACTTTGACGGTTATTAAAGATTGTTTAAAAATAAATACTAAAATAGGCTGAATATAATGAAAAATCAGTAGTCCTCTTTTTGTTTGTATTTTCGATTAATTTAATATGTATTTTAGATTGTCTTTAACGAAATAATATTGCAAGTGCAACTCCAAAAAGTTTCTATGATTTTGATTTTGCCCCACCACGTAAAATTTACAAAATTGCAAGTTCTTAAGTGGCAAATTTTCCCTTGTTTACCCAAATTTTCTGACGAATATTATCAGTGAATTAGATCAAATTTCTAGGCAAAGAGGTTTGGACGGACCTACAAGAGAGGAAACACTTCCCCTTTGTGCCTTTACGCAAAGGAATTTCCAATAATCCCGTCTTAGCGGATGTCTAAGCCGAAGTTCCTGTCGTTTTTGTTGCTACCTCCAAGCCGCTGTGGGCTGAGCAAAGTTTAATCAGTCAGTAAACGTTACTATTTTATTTACATATGTATATGTATATTAGATTCATAATGATTGAGTCCCAATATACCATATAGCAATCAAACTGCAATACAACTTGAGAATAAGCTTATATTAATAGTGTGTTTTAAGCTTTTCTTAATTTCGCTTATTATAATATTTATAAAATGTGAATTCACAAGCAGTATTTAACAATGCTAGAGAAAAGATTATTATACATAACTTTTTCTCAAGTATGCTTATGAGCAACATACAACAACAACGCAATATGATTTTAATATAAATATTTTTCAATACATTCTAGTCTTGTTGTCTTTGTTCTACGCTTATAATGCATACAACAAGTGCCATTACTTTTTCTTTAAATTTGTCAAACGTGTTTTGCATGTACATTTAGTTGTAAATTTTATATAGTTAACGTGCAATTGCATATTAAATTTAATTATTTTTATTTATGGTCAAAATTAATTATTATTATTTATATTTATATTTATATTTAAAATTAATAATTATTTTTATATTTTAAATTAGTTATTATTATTTATTTTTAAAATTAAAATAAAAAATAAATTAAATTAAAGAAAATAATTATGATTTCTCTTTTTTAACTATTAATAATATATTATTTTTGTAAGCTTATTCTACAATTGCAAGAATAAGCTTATAGTAATCATACACACATAATATTTTCACGAGGGTTCCGTTATGATTTTTCTACAATTGTAACTAAAGCCTTTTTCAATATATTCTTAAGTCTTTTTCAAGCTTAAGGCTTGTGTTTGTAAGCTTATAATAATATTTTTCTCAAGTCATTTGGTATGTTGGGGTACTTCATGAGTGAAGTGTACAAAAGCGAAGTGTAAGAAGGGAACAAAATCAACTCTGAAGAGCAGACTACTCTATCATTGTGAGTTCAGATGTAACACCAATTCCGTTTACAGAAATATTTTAAATGTTATTTATGTAAAGTTTTGCCAAAAGCGGACAAAATTCTGCTTTCACCAATAATACGTTAAGAAAAACCACACTGACCATCGGGCACTCAACATACATTTAATAATTTGTGTATTTAAATATTTTTTGTATCTAAAAGTATTTCTTAACCGTCAAGGATAACATTTTCCTTAATAAAACTATTAAAAACTTTACAGGAGATAAGACAGTACAATGTTTGCTAATACGTTTTAATAAATTCTCAATAGAGACATCATAAATTATAGGTTTTAATAACCGAATAACAAATTAAAACTCATTCACATAAACAAAGTGTAATTATTTAAAGAACCTGTTTCTCATTAATGATATCAATGAGTGATAAAAGTGTGCCAGGCCAGCCAAGGTAGTAACATATAATATGAGCGTTATCCTGCCACTTATAACAGCACAATGGCTACAGCAATGCAAATACAACTTTCCCTCCTCTACCACTGATGCCAAAAGAATATTTTCGCATATTATAAGGCTTGTTTAAGCGATTTGCTTAACGGGTAAAAGATACATATACAAAAGTCAACATACTAGGAACATCTTGGAACACCACACCTGCTTGTCATGCTTCAATTATTTCATTTCATTTCTTAGTTTAACTGTCACGTTTGGACTTGAACTGGTTTCTTAAAATTTCAATTCCAGAACTGAACAATTTTTATTTTTTTTTTATTTCAATTTTAATAAGTTTACTGCAAGTGTATCCTTGCGACAGTAGTCCTTTAAATTGGGTTTTATGTTGTATTGCATTCGTTATAATGCGGAAAATCTTGTCGTTGTAAAAAAAAATGATATTTGTTCTTCTCTTTTCATTTATTGTTTTAACAGGGGGTCAACATTTTTGCACTTCTTCATCTAAATAGTACCATTGTCGGTTTCTTGTGTTTTGTGTTAATGATATGAAATGGTATTTGACAACATATTATAATGCAAGCTGCAGTAACTGACTGGCTGACTGGTGATGATGAAACAAACCCCCAGTTATCCCTTTTTTTTTATTATCATATTTTCCTTTTTATTCTTTGTGTTAATAATAAAGAAAAAAATATTGTGAAAAGCTGCTGCATTACAATAAAAAATAAAAAAAAAAAAATATCCTTGTTTGCTTATCGTTGTAGTTTAATAACATCACGTGCCAACTTTTGTATATTGGAATTTTGTTTTATATTTTTCAATATTTATACTATAAATGCGCGAAATAATAAAAATTATGTTCGTGTAATTACACCTTAACGAAAATTACTTTTAATATTATGAAGGATATACAAATTACAATTAAATAATGACAATAAGGATATTCTGACTTTTTTGTAAGCTGTGTAGATAATGTAAAGAGTGCATATAAGAAATGTTTGCCATATCGTGAATACCCTTAATATATATTTTAGTTAGTTGTAGTAAAGTTGTATACGAGGGCAGATCAATAAGTCCGTGACTTTTCGAACTTCCCTCGTAGTTATATAAAATGCAACACTGCTCCCATCAAGTACCACCTGTTAATTTTACTTTAACATTTACTTTGCGTTTAACAGCTGTTCAAGACATACAACTTCGTGGCTTTTTTTTCAATGGAAAACAGTGAATTTCGAGTGATCATTAAACATTATTTTTTGCGAAAAAAACCGTCAATTAAACCAAGGAAAAGCTTGATAAATACTATGGAGACTTTGCACCATCGATTTCAATGGTAAAAAAGTGGTTTACTGACTTTCGTTGTGGTCGCACAAGTAGAAATGACGTTGAACGTTCTGGACGGCCAATTGAGGTCAATGCACCCGAAAATGTCGGGAAAATTCACGATATGGTGTTGGCCGATCAATGAGTAAAAGTGCGTGAGATTGTTGATGTGATTGGCATTTCATATGGCAGTGTGGTTTAGATCAGTGTGGTTTTGATCAGTTGGATTTAAGAAAGCTGTCTCCAAGATGGGTGCCGCGTTTGCTCTCAATTGACCATAAACGTAATCGTGTGACGTGTGAAGTCTCAAGAGCAAAATTCCATGAATTGGGCTACGAATTGGTACCTCACCCGCCATATTCTCCGCATTTAGCCCCCATTGACTATATCCTGTTTCCAAATCTAATGAAATGGCTCGGTGGAAAGTGATTTAGCTCCAACGATTAAATTATTGATCAAACAAATGCCTATTTTATGGACGTCGAAAAATCGCAATTTTTGAAATGGATACAAAAAGGAGATTATGTTGAAAAATATTTTTTTTTTTGCAAAAAAAAAACTTTTTCATTCAAAAAGTCACGGTATTATTGATCCGCCCTCGAACATATTTAAAGTCATATTTCTTTTAATTAAAATTGAAATTTAAAAGTTTTCTTTATAACTGATGCAGTCATATTTATAAGCTGTATTTGTTTTTTCTGGAAGAGGAACATTGCGTTGGTTTTTAAAACCTCCACCATATATGGTGTGGGTATATTTCAGTTTGTCATTCCGTTTGTAAAATGTCGAAATATAGGTCTAAGACCCCATAAATTATATATATTCGTGATTCTTATGCAATTTTAAGTCAATTTAGCGATGTCTGTCTGTCTTTTGAAATGGCGATCACGACGCGAAGACGCAAGCGGGGGTGCCTCCCGAGTAGTTTGGTATTGAAAATGAACAAAATCGTTCCAGCGGTCAAAAAGTTATGAGTGAAAACGTGAAGATACCTCAAAATTTTCCATAAAAATTGGTATATTTTAGTACAATTTAGTAGAAGCGACTGGTACATAATATATTTTCCTATATTTTTTTACCAGTCGCTGAGAAGTGAATAATATTTTGTATTCACCTCAAATATTTTTCAGCTCAAAAAATTTATTTCACCTCAAAAAATTTTTTACACCAAAAAATTTATTTTGTATCCAAAAAAGTTTTTCGCCCCAAATATTTTTTTCACCTCTATAATTTTACTTTAAAAGTTTTTTACATTATTTGATGTTCATCTAAGAGATAATTTCCCATTTCAATATTAAAATAACAAAATCCAAAGCTTTTAAGCCATCTCTGGGATTATCACAGCACAAACAGCCTAGATAATTTGTTTGCTTGGATCAAATCGTAGAAATCAAAAATATTGTGTCATATTGATCTTCCGGGACATAGGGCGTTATTTATTTCAAAAATTTTGGCCTATTTTTCAAATATTTGTGGTTCTATTAAAAATATTTGCAAATCTGATTCCTAGATTTATAAATTGAAGTGTTTGGTATTAATAGAGCTCTAGAACGTCCACATTTTCAAATTAAAGTGGTATAAGGACATTTCAAGAAATGTAATTTTCGAGGTCCGTAACGAGTCCCTAAAATATTTTTGAACTTTTCCCGGCATAATTATACCCAAATTAAAGTTAATTTTATGTGGAATTCAAATCCATTAAAAATCAAACAAATTTTAAGGTACTTCTTCACAATATTGACCCATGAATTACCTTTTTTCCGGGTCATCAGATAGACCAAAAATTCGGGGCTGTCTATTAAATCTAATTAAAATTCTTATAAAACCATACACATGAAAAAATATTGTATATGTATGTAGTAATTTTATCACACTATTCACAAATATTTTTTTATATTATTTACCAATCTTTAAAGCATTTACAAGATAATGTATTTACACAAATATACACACGTAATAAATATATAAAAATAGTTTATATGACAAAACAAAAAAAAAAAAAAAAGAAAACAATGACATCTAGACTTTTTTTTAGCTCTTTGCCTATATTTCTTAATGAAGTGTTGTTTTTAAAAATATCTTGAGAATTAGTAGCATTAAAGGTCTGTTAAAATCAAGGCACCCACAAAGAACTTTGGACAAACGGCTAACAAGGGCGCCGTGGCTTAGTTGGTTAAAGCGCCTGTCTAGTAAACAGGAGATCGTGAGTTCGAATCTCGCCGGGGCCTGACAGATGGAAAACAATTTTTTTTATAATTTCTTTTTAATTATTTTAAAAAAATTTATAATATTTTTAACTATTTTGTGGTGTAATTTTTTATCAACATCAGTTTTGAAATTACAATTACTTAAACGTTATTCATTCATGTTATTAGATGCAATTAAAGTGTCAATTGTAATCAGTTGTAAGACGTTTACATTTAATGCTGATCAATCATTTAGTTTTTTTAGATTTTTTTTTAATGAAAACTGGTATACAAGTATTCTAATATGTAGATAATAAAATGTTGAAGGCAAATTATTTGTAATGGTAGCTGTTGTTTTTCTGTTCCAATTTGCCAAACAGCAGCAGCAGTTAATGTCGATCAAATTGTCAGCTAGAGATCGATGAAATACAATTTAAATTAAAATATTTACACTAAAACACGCCATCAGAAGATTAGCAAACTATTTTGAAAAGCTGGTTAAAAATGTTAAAATATTAATAGTGGGCAAAATATACAATTAAATATAAACACTTGAAAAGTGTGTTCTTTCCACAAAGGCCCCGGCGAGATTCGAACTCACGATCTCCTGTTTACTAGACAGGCGCTTTAACCAACTAAGCCACGGCGCCATACGAACTTGCCCTGCTGTATTAGAGGGTAAAAAGCAGTGATGCTAATTTTCTTTCTCAATAAAAAAAAAATAACCTCGCTTAGTGATATTTGTATGGCGCCGTGGCTTAGTTGGTTAAAGCGCCTGTCTAGTAAACAGGAGATCGTGAGTTCGAATCTCGCCGGGGCCTTTGTGGAAAAGCACTCAAAGTGTTATTTTTATGTATATATATTTTTTTATAAAACTTCATAAAAACAATTTCGAGCTAAAAAAAATCGGCAATAGGCGTTGCTCAAAAAAATAAATCCTTATCGCTTGAAAAGCGTTCGTTGAACAAAGTCTAAAGCAGAAAAAGTAATAAATTATATTTTCTATCGATATTAAGTAATTCCTTTAAAAAAATATTAGGCCAAAGCTTACTTAATGTTTTACAACCACTTTTGGCTGTCTTGGCCATTCAAGGGTTAATTTCCCAGGGTAAAAATTATGATCTTGCTATGGTTAAATTTTCCTTGGGATAAATACTTGGTATTAATGACCCTGCGGAAACAATGGGGTCAGTTAGGAATCGGGACCTGTCCCGTGATAGGTAAAAACTGTACAGGTTCCGAAAATACATATCACGAGATGAAAAGAGGACCGGTTTCTAAAGTACTTTTACGTGAGCGGTTTAAAAGCCATGACATGTTCTTTTGCGTTGCTTCTGTGACATCTTCTTTGGGGTTAGTTAGATCAGTCCTGTGACATGTGACACAGGTCAATTGACTCTATGTTAAAGGGACCAATCCTTTTCATATCAAAAAACTGGTATTGTGACAGGTTCATTGTGATAGGGACATGTTCTGAGATAGGTCCTTTTCCCGCAGGGTATCGTTGTTACCCATAATTAAGGTAAAGTTAACTGCTCAAGAAAAGTTAACGGGCCTTAAGGATTTAAACTATTTTCTTTTGTTCGTAATTAAAAATTTAATTTTTTTATTGCTTTTGTTTTGAAAATTTCTGAAATGGCGCCGTGGCTTAGTTGGTTAAAGCGCCTGTCTAGTAAACAGGAGATCGTGAGTTCGAATCTCGCCGGGGCCTTTGTGAAAAACACCGTTAAGGTTGTTAGTTTTTTATATTTTATTTTGTTTTATAAAAATAATTTTCAGCTAAAAAACAAACTACAGGATTTAAACTATTTGCTTTTGTTTGTAATTAAAATATTTAATTTTTTTATTCCTTTTCTTTGCAATTATCTGAAATGGCGCCGTGGCTTAGTTGGTTAAAGCGCCTGTCTAGTAAACAGGAGATCGTGAGTTCGAATCTCGCCGGGGCCTTTGTGAAAACCACCGTTTAAGTGTTGGTTTTTTATTATTGTGTTTTGTTTTATAAAAATAATTATCAGCTAAAAAACGAACTATAGGATTTAAACTATTTGCTTTTGTTTGTAATTAAAAAATTTATTTTTTGTAATGGCGCCTCGGCTTAGTTGGTTAAAGCGCCTGTCTAGTAAAAAGTATATCGTGAGTTGGAATCTTCCTGGGGCCTTTATGAAAAAAAAACTATTTAAGTGTTAACTTTTACAGACACAAATTTAGATGTATGTACCCTGTAGGAAATGTCGATAGTAAAACTGTACTGATTCACTATTGACTTTGTCACCAGTACTACACTTAAAAAAGTTTGTAAGTTAAAATAACCGAAAATATCATTTAAAAGAAATGATATCTCATTTAAAAACCCGTCTACTTAATTTTCATTTAAACTAAATGCCATTTGTTATTTATTTTTAAATGTTGATTAATCAACTGACACATCCGTAAGAAACAACTGATATAATCAGTTAAAATAAATGTCAAAATTTTACCCACCAATTCTTAAAAAATAAATGTTTTTTCGTTTATTTGAAATTATTTTCGTTTTTGTATTTTTTGTTTTTTTTTAATATACTCGTACAATACAAAATGTATGTATGCATATGAAGCTATAAACACATTGTGTGAATGTATTTGTATATGTATGTGTGTTTATGAAGTTCTTGTAAATTGTATTGAAAAATTTTGTATATATACAACCAATTTAAATAAAAAAACAAATTGAAATTTTTTGAATATTTTTTTTGAAACAGACAGCAAACAAAATTTAAATTTGTAATAGCTGTTACGGACACAAATAAACCACAAGTTTCCGTTTTGTGGGTAAATTTTTATTAAATTTCAAACAAATAAAAAAAATAAATGAAACTGAAAAAAATCGGTAAATGATAGTAAATTATTTCGAATAAATGTATAAAAAAATAAATGTATCTTCCTTTATTTTTAAATAGAACGGAAAACTTTTTATTAAACTACAAACAGTTAACTACATAATATTCTGAGTGTACTGACTAATTGCCCCATCGAACGCTTTCTGCTGTAGACATTTAACATGTGCGTGTCATTGCGAATCTACACAACTATTGACTAGGTGTTGACATTGGAACCAGAGATTTACTAGTACATTTTAAGTAATCTACCCTTTTGAAACTTTTTACTTGATTTCCACACTAGGAAGGAAAACGATTAAACAGGTGCATTTATTTTGTTAAATTAGATATTTTATTAATAAAATTTTTTTATAAATTTCATTAAAGTAAAAAAAAATGTTCGTGCAGTCTTCAAAAGACTGCACAGAATCATCCACAGGCTCCGTAAACTTCATCAGGCTCCACAAAATCTCTAGAGTTGCAATTTTCACTAAAAGTTGTTGCTTCTTTCTTGTTATTTTTATTTTTATACACAATTTATTGTTTTTTTTTAATTTCTTTTGCTCATTATATATTTTGTTCAAATTTATATATATTTAACTTTTAAAATCATTTTTATTTATATTTTTATTAAAAACTTTAATTTTGCATGCAGCTATGCACATGTATTTTCAACAAAATAAAACAATAAAAAAATCAGGAACAAGCACATCTTTGCAGCTGCAAAAAGGAATGTAAAAAGTATAGACGGTTTGTGGACATGTCACCAAAAAGTCACCCAAAATAGTCGACAAACGTGGTGACTTGTAGACACTTGACCCCAGGCCTCCTACGGGGTATAAACACTTTTTGTTTGAATGTGTTTGTGTATGTTTGTGTGTTTATGAAGTTCTTGTAATGTGTATTGAAAAATTTTGTATATATACAACCAATTTAAATAAAAAAAAAAACAAACTGAAATATTTTGAATATTTTTTTTTTTGAAACAGACAGCAAACAATATTTAAATTTGCTATAACTGTTACGGACACAAATAAACTACAAGTTTCTGTTTTGTGGGTAAATTTTTATTATATTTTAAACAAATGAAAAAAATAAATGAAACTGAAAAAAATCGGTAAATGATAGTAAATTATTTCGAATAAATGTATAAAACAGTTAATATAGATATTTCTTTGAAAAATAAATGTATGTTCCTTTATTTTTCAATGGAACGGAAAACTTTTTTATTAAACTACAAACAGTTAACTACATAATGTTCTGAGTGTAGGAATACTCAGAATATTGCTCTAAAGTTGAGCAAATTTCCCAGATGTCAAAGTTAATTTTTCGCTCTATAACAAATTCCCCTGATTTAAAAGTAAATTTTGCTTCCCTCTGAGAGGATTTCTTTGATTTCAAAACAGCAGCAAAATAATATTAAAGTATTATTTTATTTTTGTATGCAAAATTTGCTATATATGCCAAGGAGTGGCGAATGCAGCAAAACAATGCTCATTTAATGTTAAAATAACAGATGTAGAGCAAAGCCAATGCTGGATATCTTAGACGTAATACAACATATTGAGACACGGGTGTCGGAATGAGAACGAGGATATTTACGATCCAATTCTAAGGCATTTTTTTTTTGAAAATTTTCAGTGGGACAAATCAATAATATGACGATTTATAATGAAAAAAATTTCAATATTCTGTATTTTGTTAAATCATTCCTAAAATTGTATGGCGCCGTGGCTTAGTTGGTTAAAGCGCCTGTCTAGTAAACAGGAGATCGTGAGTTCGAATCTCGCCGGGGCCTTCTGTGTAAAATTTTTATTAATTATTTTTAGTATTATATTTATTTATTATGCTTGAAAAATGCATTTATTATAATAACAAAATGAATTGATACATTGTTCAAAGTATTATTCATCGTTAGCTATAACCTTTTTCCATCTTTTTGGTAGCATATGGATTCCGCGCCAAAAGAACTGCTGTGGTTTTGAGTTAAAGAATGAATCAAGCCGATTTCTGATAGCCTGTTCTGAAGTGAAGCGTATTCCTATAAGGGCATTCTGCATCTATCGAAACAATTGGTAGTCAGAAGGGGCATGGTCTGGGCTAAAGGCGGGTGAGCCAAAACTTCCCATCTACTGTTTTCAAAACAGTTTTTGACCGGTCTTGCAACATGTGGCCCAGCGTTGTCATGGTAAAAGATTATGGCCTCGTGTCTAGTCGAATATTCTGGTCGTTTTTCGTTGATTGTGTTCGGTACAGGTGCCCTGTGATCGTCTGATCCGATTTCAACAGCTCTGATCCCACCATATACTGAGCATTACCTTGGCGCCATGGAAATTCGGCTTCGGCGTTGATTTGGCTGGTTGACCGGGCTTTTAATATGACTTTTTGCACTTGGGGTTATGTTAATGTATCCACTTTTCATCACCAGTAACAATACGATGCAAAAATGACTTCTCTTCAAGCAGCATTTCCGATATGGAAAATCGCCTTTCGACGTCTCTTGGCTTCAATTCATATGGGACCCATTTTCCTTGCTTTTGAATGAATCCCAATGCTTTTAAACGTAGGGAAATGGCTTGTTGTATGACTCCTAAAAATAATGCAAGTTCTTCTTGCGTTTGACAACAATCTTCGTCAAGTAATACTTCCAGTGTTCAGTAACATGATGCTGATTTTATTCTACAGTGAAATTTGTTGAATTATTAAAAATGAACAAGAATTTTTGTGTATGATTAAATCAAGAAAAAAGTTGATTTTGCAGTTCTCTGGTATGAATCAACATGGCGCCGTGGCTTAGTTGGTTAAAGCGCCTATCTAGTAAACAGGAGATCGTGAGTTCGAATCTCGCCGGGGCCTTTGTTGGGGGGGGTTCCTTTTTATTGCAATATCCTGCTAATTTTTGTGTTTTTTCAACTAAACAAAAGCTTCTGAAATCTTAAAATAAAAACTTTTCATAAAACATCACTATTTGATTTTGCAATTTAATTAAAGAATTTAGAGCAAAAGATAAATTTAAAAAAAGAACTCATAATCATTTGGCAAAAAAAAAATTAATATCGTCTACTAAAGCAATAACTTCCAAAATAAACGAAATTTGGAATCACTCGCGTAAAATAAAAATAATATAACAAATACAAATTTTTGTATTCACACTCGCAATATATTTTCCGTTACCAACTGTAGTTTATAAAAAATTGATACGTAGATATTTTTAAACTATTTGAATCAGTCATTCAAAACACAAACTATAAAAAATACATACTTTCAGTAGGAGATGATATTTTCTATAAAATGTAAAATTTTATGTTATCTGTTTCTAAAAATTAAAATTCAAATTCATCCATTTTGTTTTTTTTTTTATCAAAATACGATAGATTGTTTACATAAAAATTAAAAGAAATTATTCAAATATACATACAAAAAAAAATTCAGTCTGAAAATCGTTTTTTTCTAACCTTTTGTCAGTTAAATAATGAAGATTATTTTAAGCGACTTTCAATTGTTTTTTGTCGATTATTAAACATTGATTAAAAATAACAAAATGCGCTAAATACAATAGAAAAATCAGATAGTCCTCTTTTTGATTGTATTTTCGATTAATTTAAAATGTATTTTAGATTGCTTTTAGCGAATTAATATTGTGAATGCATTAATTTATATTTTATGGAAATTATGGAATTTGTTTTTTCTATAGCTAAATAGTACCTATAAAACGAGAACAAACAAAATTTTAAGTCACACAAAAATTTCATAACTTTTTTTTTTAAATTAAAAAATTCAATTTATCTTGTTAAATTTCAAACTATATTTTATACGAAAATTTTGGAAAAACAACTATAATTTTATGTGAAAAGATAAAAATAATAAAATTATAAAATCAAAAAATTATTAAAATAAGGCATTATGATAATTCTATATAAAAATGGAATTACATTTAAATTGACAAGTACCTATGGTACTATGGTTAAGTTAAAATATGAATATTTAGCAGTCTTAGGAGGATTTATTAATCAAAGGTTTTATTTTAAAAAATAAGATATAAAAGAAGAGTAACAAAATACAATAATTTTAATTATAAAAAAAAAAAATCACTACAAATCCTGACCAATATGCCATATAGCAATCAAACTGCAATACAACTTGAGAATAAGCTTATATTAATAGTGTGTTTTAAGTTTTTCTTAATTTTGCTTATAATAATGTTTATAAAATGTGAATTCACAAGCAGTATTTAACAATGCTTGAGAAAAGATTATTATACATAACTTTTTCTAAAGTATGCACATATTGAACAACGCAATATGACGATTGAAATAGAAATATTTTTCAATACATTCTAGTCCTGTTGTCTTTGTTCTACGCTTATAATGCATACAACAAGTGCCATTACTTTTTCTTTAAATTTGTGAAACGTGTTTTGCGTGTACATTTAGTTGTAAATTTTATATAGTGAACGTGCAATTGCATATTAAATTTAATTATTTTTATTTATGGTTAAAATTAATTATTATTATTTATATTTAAAATGAGTTATAATTATTTATTTTTAAAATTAATATAAAAAATAAATTAAATTAAAGAATTATGATTTCTACAATTGCAAGAATAAGCTTATAGTAATCATACACACATAATATTTTCACGAGGGTTCCGTTTTGATTTTTATACAATTGTTACGATAGCCTTTTTCAATATATTCTCAAGTCTTTTTCAAGCTTAAGGCTTGTGCTTGTAAGCTTATAATAATATTTTTCTCAAGTCATTTGGTATGTTGGGTGGCATCCCAAAAAATGTTGTAGTCTTGAAAAATCCAGGATTGGGATTTAAAAAACCCAAATTCCGGAATTTTTTAATATCAATTTAATTGGCATCGCTAATAGCCAATAAAACAAATTTCTTCTTTTGAAGAATAAATTATTGTTGTGAAGTTTTTATTTCGAAATTCGTAAATTTTTCATATCCACCTGAACAAAAGAAAAAAAAAAAGAAAAAATACCAAATATGTTATTACCAAGATCAGTGGTAGCCGACACAGGTTCAGTGGTAGATTTATTTTCTGTTATCACATATCCAAATTTCCTATTACTATACAAATTGACATATAAAAAACGTCGAGCTTTGCCATTGTGAGACAAAATCTAATTTATTTCAATGCCTTTTTTTCATTCTCTTATACGTTATTTCTCATTATCTTAACAGTGTTGCGACATTTTAACAATTTGCTGAGATCGAAATGGCTCTCATGTATTGTCAGTCTACTAGCATGGTAATGACAGTCTACGAAACATGGTAATTAAATATTATTACTTTATACATTACTTTGTAATAAGTACTCCTTACATTCAGCAATATTTTCAAAATAAAAATAATGTGTTACCTATAATATTGTTACGATTTTACCCTTTATAAAATCGTTGATTTATTTACCTTTTAAAAAAATCGCGTTCTTTCTATATTGCAAATAATAAACACTTTGAAATTATTTATAGCTCTATTTATTTATGACAGACTAAAAGTTAGCCACCCTTTAGTTCTTAACACTCCAGCGTTTGATTTTATAAACTGAACTACTGCGTCACCCGAGTACCAGTATTTATATGAGTAGACAGTAGACCGTACCACCTTATAGGCAAAAACAAAAAAGTTCACCGTACACCCTCAAATATAAAGTATTTTAACAAGAAAATTTCGAAAATGTTTTTTTTTTTTTTTTGGCCGAACGTAGGGGTTGCCATTTTATATTTTTCGTTATATCTTCGCCATTTACCGTCGAATCTTAAAGTGTTGTATATCAATGTCTTATGTCTCGCGGAGACCGATGTTTTCCTCGAAGGAGCCATTGACCTCAAGTAACCCGTTCTAGTATTAACCCACCAGATCTAAGTTGCTACCACCTTAATGTACTACCCTAATATTTTAAAATGAAAGCTCACAAAAAAGCAATAAACTTTTGCTAGGAAAGTGTTCCAATAATTCGAGCGGAACTATTATTTTATTTTATTTTTTTTAAATTTTTTTGTTGCCGAATGTAGGGCATTTTTATTTTTTTGTCATATCTTCTGTATTTAAAGTCGGATATTAAAGGGTTACATATTAATGTTTTTGTCGCAATGATACCAATTTGTTACATCAAAAATCATTGTCCTCAAGCACCCTTTTATACTACTTAAGGGGTAACACCTACGTAAAAAGCCTATATATAAAAACTTCCTTTTTTTATTTTAACAAAGATTGGTTTTCACAAGATTTATGAAGGAGTACAAAAAAATATTTGTTTTACACAAAGTTTTACAAAATGATAGTATATTTACAATAGAGGTCCACGGCACGCAGCATTACTTAATCAATTTTTGGTGGATTTCTCTGAAATTTATAATGAATATGGAAAACTAAATTATCTATGGATGCGCGTAGGAGTTTTTGATAGGTCAAATACTTTTTGACTTAGGGCTGTTTCTTTACGAGTATAAAAAATAGATATTTTGACTTTAACACTTCGTTGTTTTGTCAAAAATTAAACTCATACGCTTTTCTCTAGATAATTTAGTTTTCTATATAAAGTGTATGTTTCAGAGCGAGCATTTGATTAATTTATGTTTATTTTTAATTAAGACTTAAATTAAAAAGTTTTTTGAATTTTTTTACAGAAGTGAACAGGAAAAAGCCAACAAGTTAGTTTAGAGTAGTTTCGAATTAATTTATTTAACTTGTTTGTGTTATGACACATATTTTATTATTAATTTTGGTATTCAGATCACGAATATGACAAAACATTAAACATAACTTGGTGCAAAAAAAACGAGTTTTAAGTATAGTCCCGAAATATCCTTTATATACAATTTTTCAAAATCAGGAAAAAAAATTTTAAATAATTAAATCGAATAAAAATTAGTAAAATTTCAATTTAGTAGAAATGCAATAAATCAATTCCAAATATCTCGATGTTTCTTACCAAAATTTTGAGGTGTACCAAAAATTATGTAAATATTTTTTATTTTTTAAATTGGAGTGATCCTATTGGCTCTGTGACCATATTGATCCAAATGGTTAGTATTATGTGATAAAAATAACTATGTTCTGTCGATACAAGTTATATTTGGGAAAATCGGTTAAAATACGGGCCAAATATGACAATAACTAAGAATGGGACATTTGTCCATCATTGGCCGTCAAAGGTGTTTTTTTTCAACTACATAGACAGTTGTTTATTTTATTTGGACAAAAGCGCCAAAAAGGCATTATTGAGGCAAGTTGACAAAATAATTCAAAAATTAAATGTACAAATAAAATATGAATTAAAAAAGTAGCTTATAATATATGAATAATACAAACGTATTTTATATAATTTACATCAAAAGAGTTTCAATTGTATTAAATAAATATTCTTTACGAGAATTTCCATTATTTTAGCAAAATTTAACAAGCAATCTCGAATGAACAGGTTGGTTGAAAAGTTCCTGCGCTCACCAAGAGATGGCACTGGTAGCTTTAATCTTTTTTTTTTTTCTTAAGTTGGTATAACTGTCCTGAGAACACATGCAAAGTTGCAAGTCATTCTGTCAATTCTTTCTTTGTTTACAAGCCATTTGAAGTTGACGTGTCATTGATTTTTTTTAATATGGAAAAAATTGAATATCGTGCAGTCATTAGATTCTTTGTTTTGAAGGGTTTAAAAGCAAAGGAAATTTATGAAAAATTGTTAGAAGTGTACAAGGAGTCCTCACCTCCAAAACGCACCGTTGAATTTTGGGCTGTTGAATTTAAACGTGGTCGTACCAGCCTTAAAGACGATCCACGCGAAGGACGACCAAAAACTGCAACCACCGCAGAAATCATTGAGCAGGTACATAATATGGTTAGTGAAGACCCAAGTTTGACTAAGCGTGAAATTGCTAATGCCATAGGCATCTCAGACGAACGAGTACTCCATATTTTACATGAAGAATTACGTATGAAAAAACTGTTTGGAAAGTTAGTGTCGCACACATTACCAATTCAACAAAAACTGGATCAAAAACAAATTTCTCAGCGTAACTTGGAGCGTTTTAAGCCGAATAAAACCGACTTCTTGCACCGTTTTATAACTATGGATGAGACTTGGATCTACCACCATGATCCTAAATTGAAACAAGAACGTTTACAGTGGACTGAAGCTGGTTGTTCAGCTCCAAAGCAGGTAAAGTCACAACGATCAGTAAAGAAGGTTATGGCATCAGTTTTTTGGAATGCAAAAGGAATTTTGTTGATTAATTATCTTCAGAAAGGTAAAACAATTAACTCTGAATATTATTGCAGCCTTTTGGATCAGCTGGATGAAAAAATTCGTGAGAAAGGACCTGGTTTAGAGAAGAAATAAATCATTTTTCATCAAGACAATGTACCTGCTCACAAAAGTGTTTTGACGATGGCTAAATTCAAAGAATTAAAGTACGAATTGCTTGAACCTGCACCGTATTCACCAGATTTGGCTCCCCATGACTACTATCTCTTCAGAAATCTCAAACAATTCCTTCGTGGAAAGCATTTTTCGTCGAATGAAGAGGCCATAGCAGCCGTAGAGGGTTATTTTGCAGAGCTTCCGGAAAACCATCATAAGGATGGGATAAAATTATTGAAAGATCATTGGAGCAAGTGTATTGAGCTTCTAGGAGATTATATTGAATAAAAAAATATATTTCGTAACAAAAATAGTATTCTTTCATTTCTAGCGCAGGAACTTTTCAACCAACCTGTATTTTTAGAGATTTCATCTTCCTTTTCAGCATACTAAATTTTATTAGAAACGAGACATAAATATGTTTCAAAATTTTAACGTCATATGAAATTATACGATTTAGAAGAAATGTTCATGTTAGCTTTAGACTACACTCACCAAAAAAAGTCTGTAATGGCAACTGAAAATTTTGCTGTTATTACGGGAAATTCTGCTAATTTAAGCCCAGCGGTATTTTTTGCTAATCTTAGCAACACATGTCTGCTGACGTGTAGTACAATGAAATTAGTAGAAAAATTAGTAGCCGCTACTAAATTTTAGTAGAGTTTTTGTAAAGTGGAATTTAAAATCTGTTTGCTACAATCAGCAAAAAAAATTACTAAATATTAGTAAAAGCTTTGAATTTATTTTTCTTATCGAGCATCAAAAATTTTGATTATATTTTTTAAAAAACGAATTAATCACTTGTTTTAATTTGGTAATTTCTGTTTTGAAAAATATTTTGGTCATTTTTTTTTTTATTTTTAAGGTTTAATTTTAATTGTTTTTAGGGCGGATTTTTAGAACTAAAAAACCTTTTTAGTGCTATTTTAAGTGGATGTCCTCTTTTTAGACATGAGTCGTTATCTTCACTTCCGATACCTTTTTAAATATATGTAACATTTTAATGAAATTTAAGTTTGTAGGTAGGTGTAAGTTTTAATTAGAAATAACATTTCCTTCAATATCCACTTTTTTAAAATTAGTAATATTTTTTGCTAATTTTAGCAAATCGGTTTTCAAAAATTTGTAAAATGATTTCTGAAATTAGCAATAAAAATTTGTAAATATTCTGTAAAAATTCTGTAATTTGTAAAATGTAAATAGCAAAAAGATTTGCTAAATAATAATTTTTTACTAAAAATCAGTACAAAAATAGTAGAGTAGGATTGAAAACCGTTTACAAATTTTTCTACTAACTTTTTTTTCTGAGTGTATGTGTCACAATATTCTTCCTGGGCTTTGTTGAAATGCAAGCCTAATACAGGGTGGGGGCAAAAACCATAATCCAATTATCTTTCGCTTAAACTTTTGTTTAAATTTAAAACTTGTTTGGTTTTTAACTGATTATGTTTATTCGCACTTATAAATTTTGTTTCAAT
Source organism: Eustalomyia histrio (assembly GCA_949748255.1). NCBI lineage: Eukaryota > Metazoa > Arthropoda > Insecta > Diptera > Anthomyiidae > Eustalomyia > Eustalomyia histrio. The sequence goes on along the minus strand of OX456523.1, from coordinate 203,198,203 downwards.
TAATTCTGGGAAATTATGTTCGCCAAATGGCCACCATCGGCGTTGATGCAGATTTTACATTTTGTCAATTTCGTCTCGAATGTTTTTCTTTAACTCCAAAATACAAATATCCCCAAAGGAAAAAGTCCGATCAGTCAAATCGATAGATCTGGGTGACTAAGCCAAAACACGCGCCGTGAAGGGATCCTTTAAAATAAAAAATGCATTGTGTCGTGAGCTGTATGTCCACCAAATCCAGATCGTGAAATTCCGGTAAGAATAATTCAGTCAGCATAGAACCATGCGACCGCCGTTTACCGTAATAGCATTACCTTCGGCTCCTTTGAAAAAAAAAATAAGGTCCGATCACCCTTTCCGACGTAACTGCACACCACACGATGACTTTGAGTGGCTGTAATAATGCTTCATAAATTATGCATGCATTTTCCGTCCCTCAGAAACGAGAATTTTGCTTATTGACGAGGCCGCTGAGATAGAAACGAGCCTCAACTAAGCGTTAACAGCATTGACGAATTTTTACCCGCAAACATTATCACAAAATATCTTGCGTGCAGCGATTCATTGTTATTCCATATAAATTTCGTACGTGTCTACTTCACGAATGTCAAAAGCAAACTGACATATGATGCTATTTGCAAAAATTGCAGCACTTTCCAATAGGGTGATACTTATCGCTCCACCTGGTATAAGTATGCTGACCCTGGATGCATTTAAACAATTTTTTTCATAAAATTTAACTAAAGGGTGGTTCAATTTTAAGGGCCGATGTTAATTTTGAATAAAACACAAATTATTTAGGAAATTATTGTCATTTGTTTTTGTTATTATGATAATATGGTATGGTTCAATTATGTATGGAACAAAATATCGGCCAAATGGCCGCCGCGACCTCGGCAGCACACCTCCATCCGATGGTCCAAATTTTTGATGACGCTGAGGCATAATTGAGGTTCTATGCCGTTAATGTGCCGAAATATCTCATCCTTTAGCTCTTGAATTGTTGCTGGATTATCGACGTACACCTTTTCTTTCAAATAACCCCAAAGAAAGAAGTCCAACGGTGTCAAATCACATGATCTTGGCGGCCAATTGACATCGCCACCACGTGAGATAATACAGCCATTGAATTTGTCGCGCAAAAGAACCATTGTTTCGTTAGCTGTGTGGCAAGGTTATATCCTCAATGGTTATATCCTCAATTCCTGGCCACAATAAGTTCGTTATCATCTCGCGATAGCGAACACCATTCACAGTAAATGCTTGGCCGACCTAATGACACACTATCGCGAACAACAGCAATGTTTTCCGCAGAATGAACTGTGCGAGCATGCACATGTGTTTTCACAAACCCGGTTTGCTAAATTTGCTCACAATTCTCCCGATTATGGACACATTTGGTCGATTATGCTGACCAAACAAAAAAATCACGAAGTGCACGAAATGCATTTTGATTTGAACGCCCATTTTCATAATAAGCCTGAATAACTTTAACGCGTTGCTCGATTGTGTATCTTTCCATGGTTCAAATTGAGTAAGTCTGAGATTGAGAAATGTCAAATAAAATGCCACCTTGAAAACCACCCTTTACAAGTAAAAAAGAAGAAAATAATTGGAATCATCGACAGTTTTTAATTTTCGGACATCGAATTCTGTCGAAGAATGCTTTCGATCTCACGAAATTCTTACACAAAACTCTGTTAAAAATTGAAATTCATGGCTATTTTTCGCATTGTTTTTAACAATTCCCTTTTCTTTTCTTCTTAAAATTGTAATTAAAGTATTAACAAACGAAAAACATATTGCAATCTTATACAATTGTATATTAATTTTAATAACTTGACTTTGAGTTGATCTAATCCCAGGTTTTTAAGGCGTTTTAAATACTTCTTATAATCCTCTTAGCACTTGTTCTATTATGTGTGGTTCAGTTGGTTCTTTTTAAAATTGCCTTTTATTATTATTTTTTAATTTTTTTCCATTCTTAATCTTGTAACACATGCTGGGTATTTTGTACAAGTGTTTGGCTTTGAAACCACTGACAGCCTTTAAAATTATGTCTTTTATATTATAATAATGTTGGGTTTGTAGCATCTTATGTTTCCTTTTTATGTTGGTATTTTGTTTTTTTCTTTTTTTTTGTATTCTGTTCATTAAAAGCAGCCATATTCTTTTAACTTGGTTTTTTGGTGTCTAGGCTGCCATTTACAAAATATGTATGAAAATGTAAAAAAAAAAAAAATCTGTGGTTTCTTTTTTCCATTTTTTAGCTACCATCCATGTAATTTACAGTCCGGCGCGCGCGCACAATTGTATATTCTTCGTTCATGTTGTTTGGTTTTGGTTTCAGTTTTGGTATTTTCATTTTCGTATTCCATACCATTTTTCCCAGACTCTCCCTTGTTGGTGGTTGTGGTGTTGGGCAACGCCCGTTGCTGTTTTTCATTCAGAGTTCTGCTTCACATTTTATTTTATTTCATTTTTTTTTTATTTTTGCTTCTCATTATTGTTTATGAAACTACTACTGTGTGCAAAGATTTTTGTAAAATTGTATGATATGAAAAGTATTTGTTTAAAAGCTGTGGTTTCCAAACTGTCTGTTGGTATGTGTGTGGTAACCACACCTCCATTTGTGTCGCAGTAATCTTGTATCATATCTCTACGTAATCTTAAAAAAATTTTAAATCTTATCCGTTGGATTTTTAAAAGTTACTTTGTAAACCTTAAAGCCGAGTTTTAAGGATGTAGATTATCTTGAATCTGAGTTTATCGCAGTTTGTAACTAGAATACTGATTTTGAAATTTGTTTTACTTCAATGAATACCCAAATTCTATGCAAAGAAAAGTTGTTGTACAAATTTATGTTAATAAACTAGAAAATGGCTGACAAATCTTGTTTTAGGTTTAACTAAACCAAAGTTTAACTTACATCCTAAAAACTCGGCCTAAGTGGTTGAGTTTTACTACTTTTTTTGAAAGATTTATTAAATTTGCTGGTATTTTTTAGTGCAAATTTAAACAACTAGCCTGTGTGAAAATCTTAATATACAGGTTGGTTGCAAAGTTCCTGCGCTAGAAATGAAAGAATACTGTGCTTGTTACGAAATATATTTTTTTATTCAATACAATCTCCTAGAAGCTCAATACACTTGTTCCAATAATCTTCCAATAATTTTATCCCATCCTTATAATGGTTTTCCGGAAGCTCTGCAAAATAACCGTCTACGGCTGCTATGGCCTCTTCATTCGACGAAAAATGCTTTCCACGAAGGAATTGTTTGAGATTTCTGAAGAGATAGTAGTCACTGGGAGCCAAATCTGGTGAATGCGGTGGAGGTTCAAGCAATTCGTACTTTAATTCTTTGAATTTAGCCATCGTCAAAACACTTTTGTGAGCAGGTGCATTGTCTTGATGAAAAATAATTTTTTTCTTCTTTAAACCAGGTCTTTTCTCACGAATTTTTTCATCCAGCTGATCCAAAAGGCTGCAATAATAGCAAGAGTTGATTGTTTTACCTTTCTGAAGATAATCAATCAACCAAATTCCTTTTGCATCCCAAAAAACTGATGCCATAACCTTCTTTGCTGATCGTTGTGACTTCACTTGCTTTGGAGCTGAACAACCAGCTTCAGTCCACTGTAAACGTTCTTGTTTCAATTTAGGATCATGGTGGTAGATACAAGTCTCATCCATAGTTATAAAACGACGCAAGAAGTCGGTTTTATTCGGCTTAAAACGCTCCAAATTACGCTGAGAAATTTGTTTTCGATCCAGTTTTTGTTGAATTGTTAATGTGTGCGGCAATAACTTTCCAAACAGTGTTTTCATACGTAATTCTTCATGTAAAATATGGAGTACTCGTTCCTCTGAGATGCCTATGGCATTAGCAATTTCACGCTTAGTCAAACTTGGATCTTCACTAACCATATTATGTACCTGCTCTATGATTTCAGCTGTGGTTGCAGTTTTTGGTCGTCCTTCGCGTGTATCGTCTTCAAGGCTGCTACGACCACGTTTAAATTTACCAGCCCAAAATTCAACGGTGAGTTTTGAAGGTGAGGACTCCCTATACACTTCTAACAATTGTTCATAAATTTCCTTTGCTTTTAAACCCTTCAAAACAAAGAATCTAATGACTGCACAATATTAAACTAAGAAAGAATTGACAGAATGATTTGCAACTTTGCATGTGTTCTCAGGACAGTTATACCAACTTGAGAAAAAAAAAGTTTGGAGCTAGCAGTGCCATCTCTTGGTGAGCGCGGGAACTTTTCAACCAACCTGTATTTCGAGCAAACATGATTATACATGGACAAGTATATGATCATACATCGGCATACATTATCATTTACGTCCGTACGTAGTCTAATATATGGCTTTACATCATCTCATGTATTTTCATATATGATTATATATACTCATACATTATCATATATGACCATATACCCTCAAATTAGACATATGCAAATATATGAGATCATGTATGGTTATATATTTCACGTATATCATGAAAGAATATAGTGTATGCCGATGTATGATCATATACCAGCTCATATATAATCATTTTTGTTCATATTTATTTTGATTTTTACATGGAAGAACGATTTAACTAACAAGTTAATCATTAATAAAAAAGAAGTGGAACCCCAACTTGTACGCAAACCCATGTGGACCAAGCACTGTCTTCAAATTGATAAATAGATTGCCATGGATGAAAACAACCCTTAACTTAACTCATACTTAATCCAATTTAAACCCAACTTAAAATCGACTAAACTTAGCTTAAATTTTATTCAGACTTAACACAAACTCCATGTTAACTCAAACAAACCCCAACTTAAACTTAATATACAGCCAGGGATTAACTTCCTCAATTTTTGTCCAAAGTAACAATTTCATAAACAATTAGAAAATACGTATACAATAACAATTTCATAATCATTATGAAATATTTTCTACATTTTATGAAATGTTTTTTATAAACCCTATGAAATCTTATGAAATGTCCAAAAAAAATTTCCGACATAATCCCAACACCAGAAATTGGGATTAAGTCCTTTGGGATTATGCCATATCACCGAACGGAAATATATTTAGTGTTCCGCTTAAAAAGGCGGAAAACTTGCTGGAAAACTGCAGCCAGAATTAGAATGTGTATCATACACTATATTCTTTTAGGCTCGAGCCGCAGGAGCCCGCAGCTGAATGATATACCGTCACTGGTGCTAAGCTTGAAATTTACCCAACTTATAGTAGGAAACTATACTACTACTATAAATTGGGAAAATTTACTATAAATTGGGTAAATTTACACCGAGTGTGTTAATGAAAAAAAAAAAAAAAAAATTACGTACATAATGCGTAGGACAATTACACACAAAATGTGTAAATTTACATTAAAAATGCGTATAAATTTTTCAGAAATTATGTGTAATTTTACCAATTTTGTGCGTAAGTTTTTGAAATATATACACCCTGAAATTAGAAGAAATCATTTTCAAAATATTTTATTAATAAAAAATTTTGGAATAATATTTAAGCCTAATACAAGCCGCAGAATCTGAGAACATTTTATAAACATTCAATAGAAGAACGCTTTTTATATTAGAAAAAGGATTTGTTCATTTAAAAATGATGGACCGATAAAATTCAAATTTACCTCTCGAGAGTTGACATTACAAACATTAGTCATTCAAGAGCCAGTGCCGATAACATTTATACATAATAGGTATCAGAGAACTGCAAAATCAACTTTTTTCTTGATTTAATCATACACAAAAATTCTTGTTCACATTTAATAATTCAACAAAATTCACTGTAGAATAAAATCAGCATCATGTGACTGAACGCGTAATTGAGATTAGTCTGTACCATATGTCGATTATGTTTACTGCAAATGTAATCACTCAACAAAAAGTCAGCGTTGAATAAATCAGAAAAAACAACAAACAACGCATATGAGTTTATTCATAATTACAACAAAATAGAAACACACTTTATAAATGTACATTAGGGTGGGACTTAAACCCGCTTTTTTAGAATTTTTATTAATAATACAATACTAAAAATATTCTTCTTTGTGAAATATAAATATTTTTTTGGAAAAAAAATTTAGGTCGATATCTCAGGCTTGCCTAATCCGGAAAAATTTAAATATTGTCTAAATTTTTTTTCATCTATTTTGATTGGAAAATTAGGCAATATTTAACTTTAACCGGATTGGGCGAGCCTGAGATGTCGACATAAATTAAAAAAAAAAAATATTCACAAAGAACAATATTTTTGGTATTCCTAATAAAAATTCTAAAAAACGTATTTTAGACCCACCCTAATATACATATAACGTTTATGAAATATGTTTTTAAACAAAACCACCCCCTATTTTGTTTTAATTATGATTACACTCATACACGTTGTTTGTTGTTTTTTCTGATTTTTTCTACATCAAAATAATTATTGTTGGCTCGAATGAACAGAATAAAACAATGGTTTAACAACGACCGATGATTAAAACCAGTGACAAAACAATTTGCACATCGTTTGATTGATTTAAAATCATCAACAAATATGTGTGTTGGAGTATATTCAGCGTTTGAAAGCAAACACAATTTATTCTTGTGTTGATTGCGTATGAACGTTTTGCAATCAGCAAATGCAGTTCTCTGATAGGTATGTACGAGATAATTTTAGGTAAAGTCTGGTAAAATGAGATTAAGCAAAATATTCTCTCACAAAAGCATACAAATGACCAAAATACTGCGAACGCACAAAACCACATTTCATACTCAAAAATAAACGTCAAATTTATTAATATTAAAAAACAGCTTAATTAATAAATATATTGTAAATGGCAAATAAATATTTTCATTTTCAAATGTATGTTTCATTATTTAGAAGAAAAAGTTCTTTATGGTAAATTTTTGATTTAACTTAAATTTTTTTTAGAAATGCAAAACAGCTGATTTATTAGCAACAGGTGATGATTTGACAGTTTTACCTTTAGCCCAATCAAAAAGTACGGGTAAGTTCTAGTAAAAAAAGAAATACAATTATACTCTCATAAACGCTCTCATTTACCCAATTTTTGTTACAAGAAACGATTTCTGGTAAGATTTATAATACTTTTTTTTTAGAAAATGATTTATACTTATAAAATTTACAAAATTTGTGCGTAAAATTAAAATTTATCAACAGAATGAAAACATGTACGCACAACATGTGTAATTATAAACACATAATACGTGTAATTATATGTGTATTGTTGTATATGCAAGTGTGTACAAAATAATTTTAAGCATTTGGTGTTTACACTCACAAAAATATTTACCAAATATTAAGTAATTTAACTAAATTTTTCGGAATGATTTGGTTCCAAAGAAATTTAACTTAAGTTAAGTATATCCTTTTTCTAAAAACAAGTACATAACAATTTCCTTAAATTAAGTAAATTTTTTCTTAAATTAAATTTAAATTTTTTGAAATTTGACTAAAAATTAGTATATTTTTCCTTAAATTTAGTAAAAGTTATTTGTAAAAGAGCAAATTTGTCTTAAATATTTATACGCTTGAACTCGTGATAAAGCATAAACTTTATTTTTAGTTTATAAATTATTTTCAAGGTATGTGCATTCAAAATACACACACACAAATTTCGCTTATTAATTTGTAATTCTCATTAAGTGCTAACTTTCAGAAATACAAGTATTTTAGTTTGCATCATACACTCAGAAAAAAAAGTTAGTAGAAAAATTTGTAAACGGTTTTCAATCCCACTATACTATTTTTGTACTGATTTTAAATAAAAAATAATTATTTAGCAAATCTTTTTGCTATTTACATTTTACAAATTACAGAATTTTTACAGAATATTTACAAATTTTTATTGCTAATTTCAGAAATCATTTTACAAATTTTTGAAAACCGATTTGCTAAAATTAGCAAAAAACAAAATACTAATTTTAAAAAAGTGGATATTTAAGGAAATGTTATTTCTAATTAAAACTTACACCTACAAACTTAAATTTCATTAAAATGTTACATATATTTAAAAAGGTATCGGAAGCGAAGATACCGACTGATGTCTAAAAAGAGGACATCCACTTAAAATAGCACTAAAAAGGTTTTTTAGTTCTAAAATCCGCCCTAAAAACAATTAAAATTTAACCTTAAAAGTAAAAAAAAAATTGACCAAAATATTTTTCAAAACAGAAATTACCAAAATAAAACAAAATGATCAATTCGTTTTTTAATAAATATATTAAAAATTTTTTATGCTCGATAAGAAAAATAAACTCAAAGCTTTTTACTAATATTAATAAAATTTAGTAATTTTTTTTTGTTGATTTTAGCAAACAGATTTTAAATTCCACTTTACAAAAAGTCTACTAAAATTTAGTAGCGGCTACTAATTTTTCTACTAATTTCATTGTACTACACGTCAGCAGACATGTGTTGCTAAGATTAGCAAAAAATACCGCTGGGCTCAATTTAGCAGAATTTCCCGTAATAACAGCAAAATTTTCAGTTGCCATTACAGACTTTTTTTGGTGAGTGTAGAATCTAACAGGTCAATTGAAAAGTCCCCGGCCTACCATAATAAAACACATTTTTTTGGCAAAATTCGTTTTTTTTATTCAACATACACTGATTAAAGCGACCCTCCAACTTTTCGATACAATTTTTGTAGTACGATTTGTCCTTTGCTTCAAAATAGGCCTCAGTTTTGGCGATCACCTCTTCATTCGACGAAAATTTCTTCCCAGCGAGCATTCTTTTGAGACCTGAGAACAGGAAATAGTCGCTGGGGGCCAGATCTGGAGAATACGGTGGATGCAAAAGCAATTTGAAGCCCAATTCATGGATTTTCGTCTTCGTTTTTCACTGACTTGTTTTTGGTCAAAAGTGATCTCGCGCGGCACCCACTTTGCACAGAGTTTTCTCATACCAAAATATTCGTGAATGATATGATGTACATGTTCAGTTGATATCTTTAGAGTACCTGCTATTTCATTCAATTTAAATTTTTGGTCATTTGAAATCATTTTGTGGATTTGTTTGATGTTTTCGTCCATAACAACCTCTTTTGGGCGTCCACTGCGTTCACCGTCTTCGGTGCTCATTTCACCACGTCTAAACTTAGCATACCAATCCTTGATGGTTGATTTTCCTGGGGCAATGTCCGGAAACTTGTCATCAAGCCAAGTTTTTGCTGTATTTTTTCCCTTCAAAAAGAAATATTTTATCAACACGCGAAATTCCTTTTTATCCATTTTTTTCACAATAACAAAAGTTGCTTCACTCAAAATGCTATAATTCACCAACTAATGATCCGACAGCTGTCGGACTAAAAATCATATCGATTTAAGTCTAGTAGCGCCATATATGTGTCAGGCCGGAGACTTTTCAATTGACCTGTTAAGTAATCAATTTCACTATGCGTTATAATAAACAAAAATTTATTAATTTTATAGAAAGTAAATTTACAAATAATTTTAAGAGTGTAGGAAAACTTTTGGTTACTTAAGTATCAAGTAATCCTTAAAAAATAAATTCACATACTCTGATTATAATTGACTACAAAAATTTGGATTTCAAAAAAAAAATTTAAAAAGGGTCAACATTCTCTCATGCAAGCTGCTATTAGTCTCAATAACAAACAAATATTTTTTTTCCTCAAATTATTAAGATCTTTTTCTTATTAACTTCCCACGAAAATTTTTCCAAAAAATATAATACATGTATTTTCATAAGTAATTATTTTCAAATAATGTAACTAAAACGCCCCCTTTACACCACCCACTTTCTATTGTTTTAAATATTCACTAACGCATATTTTTTTTTGTTCAGTTTTCACAAGACAACACCCCCTTTTTTGTGATTTTTTTTTAAACTAATAGCAATTACTAATTATAACTAAAATAGTTATTTAATAACAATTTCACCTTGATGACATTGCCAGCAAATGATAATTTGAAACAATTGTTTAAAATGGAAAAATAAAACTATAATAACAGTTTATTATATGACGTATACATAACTAGTATGATATAAGTTAGGCCTAAGCAATACATAAAAGCATGTGCGCCAGTAAATATATGTAGAGTTATTCATGTGCCCTGATAGTATTTGCACTTAATAATTTTCCCGATGAAAGATTTTCTGTGTGAAGGTTGTGGCATTGTTCGATTTTTTAATATGTAAAAATATAAGACAATGAAATGTTAAAGAATTTTTAAATGACTTGCTGGGTCTGGCAGTAATAAATAGAAGGAGAAGTAGTAGTTTTCCAAAAGAAATTCCCTTACTTCTTTATTGTTTTTTTTATGTCAGCTCTCACGTGTATGTTTAGAGACGGTAACCCTTTTGAAAAATTTGTACTATTTGTGGTTATTTTTTTTTGCTGACTGTTAGATGGATTTGTCATGTGGTACGAGACTCATCGTTCACATAATAATTGCTATATTTAGTAATACATACTAAATAGTAAATATGTATGTAGTATATATAATACCGGTCTGGGAAATTTTAGATTTATTCTTTTGCTCGAGTAGACAATGTGCGTGTCATTGGTGTTGTAAACAAGAAACAACTTAAAATAAATCTAAATTGAAACGAAACTAATGTTAAAAGATGTGTTTTTATGCGTTTTATGGAATATATGAAGAAAAAATTTAAAAACAAAAAACTTTCAATTTCAATGTCATTCAAACGTAAATAAACAAGTGGTATTACATGGAATGGAAATACAAGGAAATGAATAGAAATAAGGTCGATGAAATATTTTGATTATGAAGTTAAGAAGTCATTGCTTAATGCTGATTAGTCACAAGTGCTGGTCCTTTTAAGCTGATCTTGCATTCGTCAATGTCAATTGAATAATTAAAATTTTTGTTTTTGGTATACCGAAATTAAAAACACAGGAAAAAGAGTAAGATCTTATTGAACAGGGAAAAGCAAGGGCTTTGAAATTGTACAGGAAATTCTTTATACTTAACAGGTCAATTGAAAAGTCCCCGGCCTACCATAGTAAAACACATTTTTTGGTAACATTCGTTTTTTTTATTCAACATAGTTCCGTTCAAGGGTGATACACTGATTATAGCGACCTTCCAACTTTTCGATACCATTTTTGTAGTACTATTTTCCTTTGCTTCAAAATAGGCCTCAGTTTCGGCGATCACCTCTTCATTCGACGAAAATTTCTTCCCAGCGAGCATTTTTTTGAGATCTGAGAACAGGAAATAGTCGTTGGGGGCCAGATCTGGAGAATACGGTGGATGCGGAAGCAATTCGAAACCCAATTCATGGGTTTTCGCCATTATTTTCACTGACTTGTGACACGGTACATTGTCTTGGTGAAACAGAACTTTCTTTTTCTTAAGATGCGGCCGTTTTCCGGCGATTTCGTCCTTCAGACGGTCCAATAACGCTATGTAATAGTCGCTGTTGATGGTCCTTCCTTTTTCAAGGTAGTCAATGAAAATTATTCCATGCGCATCCTAAAATAATATAAGTTGCCAGCCGACCGTTGCGTCTTTCCACGCTTTGGAGTTGGTTCATCACGTGCAGTCCGCTCGGATGACTGTCGATTGGACTTCGGAGTGAAATAATAAATTATTTAAATAATTCGTTTTATAAATCAAACGAAATTATTCAATTTTAAATCAAAGAATCGAATCAATTTGATTCGCGAATCAAAAAAATAATTATTTTGATTCTCGAATATGATTTGATTCGCGAATTGAAATAATTTTTTTTAAATCACGATTAATTTAATTTTAAACCCGAAGGGTTTCATGGAATTTTGATAAAACAGCCTCCTCGGGATGTCTTTCGGACCTGTTCCATTTTTATTAGAGCAAAAATTTAATCCCTTTTGCCCTATTTCGCTTATTTTTCGAGATACCGACCATTTTAAAAAAATGGGCATTTTATAAAATGGCGAATATCTTCATTAGAACTTCCGCATAATTGGCTGCATGTATTGGACTTTGAACATGATGGTTCATTTTATGTTAAGGGTCATACGAATATCTTGAATTATTGAGGGAACAAGAAATTCTTAGGTATGCCGACAGACCGCATGAACACTGTATTGTCATCCCAAGCAGGTTGGAATGGGCAGCGGGTGGTCCGGTAGTAGACACTCGCAGTCTAAACTGGTACACTAACGGGTCGAAAATAGACTCCGGTGTGTGAGCGGGGGTTTTTGGACCCAAAACGAGGATATCGAAGCCAATGGGCAAGTGGCCAACGGTATTCCAATCTGAACTACAGGCTATACTTATATAAGCTAGACTGAATATTGATAAGGGTCAATCTTCTCGGATAGCCGATCTGCCCTCAAGCTTTGTCGTCTTGGACATTCACTTCAGGAATAGCTCTTGAGTGTTTTAATACCCTTCAACAGTTGGTAACGATGTAGTGGACGAACAAGATAGAATGGGTTCTTTCGCACCTTCGTACCGGAACCTTATTGTGGGGTAAATTGGTTCACCATAGCAGCCCTGGAGGGCGAACTACCAAGGACAAAGGACCTTTGGAACAAATCTTTGTGGATGAGGCAGGCGAAACTATTGGTCAACCCCTTTTCCAATGGGAAAATTCTGGACCTTGCTAGAAACGATATTAGGTTACTGGAATTGCATCTGTGTCGGCTATGTCTTGAGGGAGACGAACAACCATCTACATTTTGTATGAGTGTGTTGTATTGCATAGGAACAGAAGAAAAGTTTCTAAAGGAATTTTCAGGTCCAGAGGATATTAGGAACTATTCTCCATCTTTAAAGTTCATTGGGAATATAATACAGGATTTCGTTTAGTTTTATGATCCTTGTTACAAAAGATCCATATGGGTCGCAGTGCGAGGCGTGGGGCCAGATCTTGACTTAATAATAAAATGGCTAATATATCGGAAACTAAGCGACTTAGCACAAAACGCACAAAATTTTTGAAAAGGTTACCTTTCGGTAGGCCCCCGAAGAGTTTCCTGGAATTTTTATAAAACAGCCACAGGGTGACTATTTTTTTTAAACAATTTATATGATAATGTAAATTAACACAAAACACATCGTGCCCCACTTAAGCAAATTAAAACATGTCGAAAAAATTATATAGGGGTAAAAAATAGCAATTAAAAAATAAAACAAAACAAATTTAAAATCATGAAATTTTAAAAAAATACGCAATTGTGCGAATCTCAACTAATTCATTATATGAGGGTGGGTCAATAAGTCCGTGACTTTTAGAATAAGCTCTATACACTTTGTCCAAAGTTTCTCCAATTTTGTTATCCCTTCCAAAAGGTAAGATTAGTCGAGGTCATTCAAATAGGTTTGTTTGTGAGATGATTTCATCGTTGGAGTCAAATCTTTTTCCGCTGAGCCATTTATTTAGGGGATAATAGGGCAGATGATGGAGCTATTCATGGATTTTTGCCATGGAAACTGACCTCAAATCAAATCACGTTGGAGTTTGCTAACAATGGCTGTCAAACACAAACTAAATGACTCACCTTGTTCAAATTTTGACAGGAGTCAACGCACAGATGCCTGTGGACAGGAGAAGTGTTGCCCTTTCAGTTAAGAGGCGGGAAATCTAAAACGTCACGGACTTGTTGACTCGCCCTCGTATTAAAATATAGGTGTGTGTAATTTGGAGCTAACTTAAGTCAACTTTTGTTGACTTATGAAACAAAGCTTAAGTCACTTATTGTAGTTGGGCCATTAAATTTCTTTAAGCTGTCAATGGCAGGGAAGACGTAAAAAGGGAGCTTACTCCACTAATTTCCTAAATAATGCATTGTAGGATCCATCGACTAAAAATGAATGATATATTAGACAAGCTGGTATTTTAAAAGGGATGATATCAGGAAAATTGGTTATGGGAAGGAGGAAATGTCATCTGAATATAGTGAAAGGTTTGCCATTTACGAATATGGATCGTTTAACAAACGAAGTTTGCGTAAGAATAGTTAAAACTTACTACAAGAGGAATTTCCTAGGTGTTGCTTCTCTTAAAAAAGAGGTGGCTTAAACGTGGCCTCTTTTCATGCATTACGGGTCGTCATAATCTACCTACTGTGCAAGGAATTGGCAGGATTATAAATAAATTTGGAGAGACTGGAAGTGTTACAGATGTGGTCAGGCCTGTGCATCATTGCAATGTGCGCATTGCCGAAAATATCGCTTCTGTTAGTGAAAGTGTGGCTGATAATCCGAATTTGTCGATACCACGCCGTTCTCAGCAATTGGATTGCAATTAAAGATTATGATTTGGACGATATGTGGCTTCAACAAGACGGTCCCACAAGCCGAACAACACGACCGGTTTTGGCTCTATTGCATGGGAAGTTTCCAGAACGCGTAATTTCACGTTTTGGAGAAGTCAGTTGGCTATCGAGATCATGAGATTTGACTCCGTTAGACCTTTTTTTGTAGGGCTACGTCAAAAACCGTATCTACGCGGATAATTCTCTTACGTTAGAGCATTTGAAAATCAACATATGTCAAGTTTTAGCCGAGATACTGCCCGAAAGGTGCGAAAAAGTTGTTGAAAATTACCTCAAAAGGATCGTCTGATGCAACCAATCTAGATGCGGTCGTTTAAATGACATTATATTTCGTACGTAATGGCAAGGTTCAAGCATTATAATGAAATAAAAGTTTCAACAAAATCATAGCTTTGACTTACTTTTGAACCGAAAATTGGATAACCCAGTACAACGTTTACCTTTATTCAGATAACTAGTGCGTATTTAAGAGAGACAAAATTTGTATAGTTTGCAAAATCAGACGGTTACGAAATTGGTAAAATAACATATGATGTGAAGCCAGGTTATCATTTCCAATACCAGATATGGCATATGAGATTTTTGAATGGATTACTAACACAACTCCTTACGTCATCAATAACTCAGTAGCTGGTAACTAAGGTCCAGCTAAAATTGTTCTTACCTACTTGTGACTTTCTGTTTGCTTCCTAGATAAACTTCTTTTGTCAATTTTAATTTCTTGAATTTCGCTTACAGGATAGCTTAGATGCCCTTGGGTCACTTCCTGTGGTATTGTCATGATTCCACGAGGGAAAGTCTTAAAAGTCTTCACTTAATATTTTGGCGCTTATATTACGGCTAATAACGGAATTTAAAATCATTAATATATAAAAATCTGAGAGCCATGGAAGGTTAGGCGCTGGTATGTTTACGATACAACGAGCCCGATAGCCTTTTTTGCTAGTTCTCGTTTTGGGTATAAGGATATAATTTCTGATTACATCATTAATATAAATAAAAATCTGCATATCTTTAGAAATAATATTCAAACCAGCAAAAACATTCTTTGCGGAGTTTGAAAGAAAGTCACTAAGCATCTTCTCAATATACTCTAATTATCTAGTTCAGTTGTAACATAAATTTTCTTCTTAGATGTTAAAACACTAAAAATTTCTTACTACTGCGAGACTTATGTGAGTAATATTTTAATTTACACTGTCTACTTAACCAATACAATTTAAACATTTTTAATTTTTTATCCTGAGATAACAGATATTAACAAAAATATCACCAATAACCCCAAATAAATCATCTTGCTGCCATCGACACATACCTTTTATGGTATACGTTTGTCTCAGGCAACATGTGAAATACAAATTTTATTCAACCCAGAGAAAACACACAAACCTGTCATAATCCACTCATATAAATATTCAATATCAGCGCGCATTCCGGTCCTGTGAACTCAGTGAACATTTTGTTTCATTCTGTAGTTGTTGCCACAACACAAAACTCAACATGTTTCTATTTGGATACTTTTTTTATTTTTGGTCCAATCAACTACCAATTCTCATATCTTCCATAACCCTGACAACGTTAGCATTTAGCCGATTCAGTATCATTTGGGACAGTTGTAAGCGGCTCCAGTTTATTTTACCTTAAGATGGCGTATTGTATATCATTATTATGAGGATTACGTTCATGTTCATGTCATAATTTTCCTTAAGAGTACAAAAATCACAACTGTGCAGCACAACAGCAAAACGATTGGAAAAGGTTTTGTAAGTACATGATACCATACATTCCAACAATGTAGTTGTTGCTGCTGCTGCCGGGGCTATAAACGAACTTTGTAGGGTTGACGTGGTTTGTTACCATCGTCGTCAATATCGTACAACACAGATATAAAGTTGAATTTCAGTTTTTTGTTTTCAGTTGTTGCTGCTTGTTGTTTCTCCTGTATTCGATGTTTCGTTTTAAAAAAGAGAAGAAGCTATTGTGAGTAATTAAACAAATATTTTATTTTATAGTACAGGAAAGAAGTTTGGGGTTGGAGGGCCTCGTCTGATGTTCTTAACCAAATTAGATTTCTCCTAACAAAATATTTATTATTCGCTTAGGACATGATATACAATATCGAGGTTAGTTCCGAGTCGATTTCAGTTTTTCGATATTAAACAGGGTCTGCTAAAAAGGTATCTAGTCTCGAAACGACCCTCTTACTATTATTAAGGGCAGATTTTGGAGAACTAAAGTCCCGTTAAGGTCTGCAAATCCCTATTTTAAGGGGCAAGAGTAGTCTCGACCCTATACTGGAAAGATATAAAAATCTTTTAGCCTGGCATTTGCCAGCAAAAGCTTTCCAGTACCTAGTAAATTCGGTAGCCACATTCAAAATGGTTCCTGGCCGAAGAAGGGTAGAGGGGTCCAGATTTATTTTACACAGTCTGTCCTTTACTTACTCTCAAGGCTAGGAATCTATCCCACAATAAGCGATTTACCATTTTCAAGTCGATTGAGAGTCTGAATGCACTTCATGACCAGTGCAGTTGATATTTCATAGACCATTATAGCCCTAAGTACAGCTAGACTGTTAAAAAGGATGTTGATACGAATCCTAAATCTGCCCCTTTCTCGCCTGAAAATGTCCTTTCGCGTAGCACACTGGAACCCAGGGCCCCCCCCCCCCCCCCCTAAGATATTAGCAACTGTGTTCCGAGCTATTTGTGAATCATACCATGATTAGTTGGTTTATATGCCCCTATCAAATAGCATGATGCCAAAATACAGGGCGGAAACTATCCTTTCTTCGACCTCTTATATAATGATCTCAGCGATTTTAATGTGACCTCTTAGGTCGCCGATCTTTATGTTACCGAATTCCCGTTGCCAAGAGAGCCCATCCTGGCAGCCACGATTACGGAAATATGCATTGGTGGAATGTCCAGCATAGTTCGGATGACATCCGTCGGGCACGTATCGCAGGGATCCTTAATGTCAATACACAATAAATTCTCTTAAAAGTATCCCTTGTCGTTAATTGTTCAATCTTTGACCACCAAGCGAGGTTAGCATAGGTGATCATAGGTTAAACAATAGTATTTAATGATCAGGAGCCAATATTTGGGCATAATATACCCTAGTGGGTTTTTTGACAAGAAGTTCAGGTGATAATTCCTGCTAGTTTACACCGTCCGAGAAGGCTATTATCGTACCCCCAACAACAGTCATATACAGGTTAACCTCCTCGTGAGTGGTATCAGTATCGTCTAGCATGGATGCTTATGAGACTCAAACTGTCATTTAAGCTGACCAAATTACCACTTCTTAGTAGAATGTCTTATTAATTAGTGTTGGTGAGGGTCCGATTAAGAGCTCTATATTTTCACCTTAAGTCATTAAAAAGGTCTTCCTCCATAAGTCATTAAAAAGGTCTGTTTTACGAGGGCGGTTCAATAAGTCCTTGACTTTTCGAACTTCCCTCGTAGTTATATGAAATACAACACTGCTGCTATCAGTTAAAACCTTTTAATAGACAGACTACTGTCAAATTTTGAGCAAGTTCCGTCATTTACTTTGCGTTTAACAGCTGTTCAAGACATACAACCTCGTGGATTTTTTTTTTTAATTGGAAAAAAGGTGAATTTCGAGTGCTCATTAAACATTATTTTTTGCGAAAAAAAACCGTCGATCAAACCAAGGAAAATCTTGATAACTACTATGGGGACTCTGCACCATCCATTTTAATGGTAAAAAAGTGTTTTACAGACTTTCGTTGTGGCCTTACAAGCACGGAAGATGCCGAACGTTCTGGACGCTCAGTTGAGGTCTCTACTCCCAAAATAATTGAAAAAATTCACGATATGGTGTTGGCCGATTGGAGATTGAATGTGCGATAGATTGTGAAAGGCATCCCACATGGCTCAGTGGTTTCAATTTTGAACGATCACTTGGGTATGAGAAAGCTTTCCGCAAGATGGCTGCCGCGTTTGCTCACAATCGACCACAAACGGAATTGTTTTTTTTTTTTTTTTTAAGTTTATTAGTAGTATTTTAATACTTTTAAATTACAATTTAAAAATTCGTTTTGCACAATTGCATTTACAAGCTCTGATTTATATTAACATTTCTAATAAAATTAACAGTTTTTTTCCTAAAATTGTTAGTGTTACTTTCATTCTTAACGTCATTTGGCATCTTGTTGTACAGATTTAATCCTTTATAAAACAGTGACCTTTGCCTTGCATTAGTATCTGCTCGTTGAAGTCTAAAGTCTAGAGCGTTCCTCAGGTTATACGGTTGTACCTCCCCAACATAATGTAGTTGTTCGACCAGATAATCGGGTGCATCTCCTGTTTTCATTTTTCGGATTAAGTTTATTGTATTAAGCTCTAATCTTTGGTGTATATTTAGCCATTTCAGAGTGTCCAACATAAATTTTATTGATGTAAATCGGTTGCATTTTAATATTGCGCGCATAGCTTTATTTTGTAGTTTTTGTAGTCTCATTATTTGCTGATCTGAACAGCATGTATATATCACAGTTGATCCATACTCAAAATGTGGTTTAATAATTGTATTGTATATATTTATTGCCGTAATAATTGATACTTTATTTCTTAAACGTTTAAAAAATCCGATTTTTTTCCCGATTTTTTTACATATATATTCAATATGTTCTTTGAATTTCAAGTCTTTGTCTATTACAAAACCCAGATATTTAATATTATTAACTTTTTCTATTATTATATTATTTATTTTGAATGTTATATCAGTGTTCATATTTATTTCCATTATTTTGGTTTTACTTTCGTTTAATTTTAATTTGTTCATTTTTAACCATTTATTTATATTATCCATATCTCTTGTTAGATTCTCAAAACATCTTTCTTCCGTTGACGCCTCTGAGTAAATCAGAGTATCATCTGCGTATAAAACAATTTCACATTTGTCTAAAACATTCTCCATATCGTTTATGTATATGATAAATAGAAGAGCTCCTAAAATTGAACCTTGCGGTACGCCAAAATCGTTCTCTATTGCATTAGATTTTACATTGTTAACTTTTGTTGTTTGCCTGCGATTATTTAAGTAAGATTGGAACCATTTTAATTCAGTATCTTGGATTCCGTATTTATATAGTTTTTTTATTAGGATATCTCGATCAATAGTTTCAAATGCCCTTTTGAAATCTAGAAAAATTGCGATTATTTTATTATTTCTCTTGATGTATTTCCACTTGTTTATAATATAATTTACTGCAGTTTCGCACGAGTGTTTTCTTCTAAAACCTGACTGGTATTTTGATAATAATTTGTGTTGTTCCATGTAGTTTTCTAATTGTGATTTCACTACCTTTTCAATAATTTTTTCACATGTTTTGAGGGTGTTAATTGGCCGGTATTCTTCACACTTCACAGTATTTTTTACTTTTTCGATAGGTGTAATCATTGATTCTTTCCAATTGTTAGGGAAAATTCCTGTTTCTAAAGATTTATTTATAATGTTAAGCATAATATTGCCTGTCGTGTCCCAGTTATCTAAAATTATATTATTCGATATTCTATTATAGTCAGGTTTTTTTTTGATGTTCTTACATATAATTTTTAGCTCTTCTAAAGATATTGCACGGAATTTCAACTTTGTATTTATCACAGTTATTTTATTTTCATATTGCACTTCATTAATGGAAATTCTTATTTCTTTAATGCTATCCACGAAATAATTATTAAAATTTTCAGATATTTGAAAATTGTCCTTATACTCTATTTGTTTAAATATCACAGTTTTTATTGTATTTCTGGGTTTTTTTAGAACTAGTTCTTTTATTTTACTCCACATTTCTTTTTGATTGTTCGTGCTGTTTATTTTATTATTTATATATTTATTTTTTTCATTTTCAATTTTTACTTTATATGTATTTCTTATTGATTTATAACTATTCCAGGCCTCAATAGTATTTTCAGTAATTGCATTTTGATATTTAAATACTTTTTCCCGTTTTAGTGTTCTGAGTTCGTTATTAAACCATGTGTTATTGCTTTTGTATTTAATTTTCTTATTAACAGTAAATTTTTTAATTGTATTTTCCAAACATTTGTCATAGTTTTCGACATAATCATTTAAATCTGTTATTACATCACAATTTAGTATTGCATTTATTTCATTGCTAAATCTGTTTTTGTTATATTTAAAGATTTCTATTTCCTTATTTTGGTTTTCTTCATCACTATCGTCATATTGTATAAAAATGTCAATAGATTCGTGATCTGCTATTTTATTATTTGTATTATTTTTTGCTATAATATTTTCATTGTTTGTTATAATATAGTCTATTAGAGTTGTTGAAATTTGTGTTATTCTTGTATATTCATTCATTATTTGTTTTAGACCGTTATCATTAAGTACACTTTCTAATTTATTGCTATAAAAATCTTTATTCCAGTCTATATTGAAATCTCCAGCTATTATAATATCACAGTTTTTCTCACATAATTCATCTATAAAGTTTTCAAATGCTTCACAAAATTCTGCCTTTCCACTACTCGGTGATCTGTATAATATTACTATTATAAATGATGTTCTTTTACATTTTGCCATATATGCACTAATCCAATATTTTGAGTCTTGACATTTATCTCCAATTTTTTTGATATTCCATTGTTTTTTGAAATACATAATTACCCCACCAGTTTTTGAAGAATTCGATAATGTAATATAGTGGTCGTATTGTTTTATTTCAATTTCGCTTTCATCTATTTCCTTGGTTAGATGGGTTTCAGAAAGAATTATGAAGTCTGGATTAGTGGTTTCAGATATTATTTCTAATTGGTTGAAGTTATTAGTTAGTCCTTGAATGTTAGTATATATTCCATGAATTCGCTTTGATTGTTAGGCTGTTAAACCTATCCTTCTTTTCTTCATACTAAGTTTATTTTGATACACCGGACATTCTCTGTTGTTTGTGACGTGATTTTCATCAAGTCCTAAATTAAGTCTTTTATTTTCCTTAATACAGTTAATACATTTTGTTATTGTTTCCTTTTTGCAATCTCTACCTCTGTGTCTTCCATGACATTTGTAACATACATCTTCATTTTTACATTCCGATGATTTGTGGTTGTATCCTTGGCATTTAAAACACTGCATTATATTTGTACCATCGAAAACTCTACATCTATCCCATCCAACATTTAGCTTCTGCCCAGATATAACTTTCGGATATGAATAATTATCTATTTTAAGTTTCGCATTAAATACTGTTCTATTATATCTTTTTGTCTCAAAAACTTTTATTAATTCGATATCACTATTATTCAATACTTCGTTTTGCTTTTTCAGTTTTTCTATTAAATCTTTTTCAGACATTTTGAAATTCATGTCAGTTATTATAATTTGCATATCGACATCTTTAGGAACTTTTATTTCATAATCTTCACTTATCTCATTTTGTATTGCATTCTTGATTTTTTCTCTTTCTTCAATATTTTCGCTTTGAATAACTAAAGTACCATTTTTTCTATTCTCAACATTTGTTATTTTAAAGTTTATTGGGTCCACTTTTTTATTTAATTCGGCTTTTGTTTTTTCTACACTTTGCTTTTCCTTAGGTTTTATAATTAAGGGGACATTTTTTGAAACATCTGGCATCACTATGTTGCTTGCTAATGTTTGTGCATATGACATTTTTGTTTTGACGTTTGCATCTTTGATCACCTTCTTTATTTCATTACACATTTTTACATTACTTTTCTCAATTGTATCATACATGTCTTTGTTTTTGTTTTCAACTTCGTTTACATTTCCATAAAGGTTTTTTACTTCTTTCACATTTTGTTCACACAGTTTTTGGATACTATCTATTTTTCTAAATCTTTCATCATAACGTTTTTCTATTGCTTCCAATAATGCTTTAATTTCAAGTTCATTTTGAGCTTTCAAATTCATGTTTGTATTCCAATAATCTTTGTTTGTTTTTATCGACTCCATCTTGGATTTCTCTTAAGACAAGGTCTACATTCTGGATATATTGCATACAATCATCGCAAATAAAACGTACGAAATTATCCTCATCAATCACTTTTGCCGAGTATTCATCTATACCGGCACATTTTTTGGTAAGGTGATAAACTTTACCGCATACACCATTGCATCTTATACCAGTTTGACCTCTAATCGATGATCTGCATTTATTGCAGCTCTCTGCCATAGCTGAGTGATCTTCACAACACTTCCCTCAGGTAAACAAAAAAAAAAAAAACAAAAACTTAATATTCATCAAGTATTTATTATTCACTTGAAATTTATTAATTATTTTATGTTTTTAATAGTCTCTATCTATTTTAAACACTTTTTTATACTTTTATTTTAAAAATTTATACGGAGCTTTTTATTTTTGCTTGTTATTACAGCAGGGTTGCCACGCTATGTGTGACAGCGTGAACTAATTCCAGAAAAAGTGATGCTATAAAACTGGTTCCAAAACTTATTTCATAACTAATTCTTGCACGGCATTAGTTTGAAGTTAAAAACTGGTAGCTTTTGAATAATTTTAAATAAAAATACAGTAGAACAGGTTTTGAATCAAATAAAGGGTTTTTTTGGAGTAGAAAACTAGTGTGATGAAGAACAGGTTCTGAAGCAAATACTATGGTTATACAACCGGTGCTAGTATGAAATTAAAGAACTCGTTGCTTTTTACAATTACAAACCAAAATTACCGATGATAGAACCTATAGTAGAACTGTTTCTGAAGCAAATAAACGGGGTTATGCAGCCGGGTATTTTGGTGTAATCGAAACGAAATCTTATCACAAACTTTGTTCAGATTTTGTTCATCAGATATGGTGAGTGTTAAATCTTAATTCCGCAATAACTTTTTGCACCATCTTTTAGAAAAAAGGGCCTTTTATCAATTTTCTATTGACCCTCAAAAAATCCTGCAATCCCTTACCCTATGCTTAGTGTATTTTAATTGTTATTGAATAAAACACACATTTTTTGTTAAACAATTTATTAGTTAACATATTGATTTCAGCATATGCTGGCTCCAGTAAATATGAACAACATGTTGTTGGAACATGCTGATGTTTGTAGCCCTATGCCGTTTGCTGTTGCACAAAAAGCAACACAACAGACTCAAGTTTATACGGTAGTTGCCGACATAAATAGCAAACAATTTAAACAGACACCACAAACGACGAATTTAACATGAGTACGCGCGACAAGCTTAGCATACAGGATTAACAACAACGCACTCTGAGAGGAGTTCAAAATTAAAACAGCAGAATTTCCAACAACAGCAACAACAAAAAAGTTGCTGATGCTGCTTAAACAAGAATCAAATTAATAACAGATCATATAACGCCAAACGATGGGGGGTCATATGGAGAAAAAAAAAAAAGAATATTTATATAAGCAGATAAAAAAATAAAAATAAAAAAAAGAGTTTTACACCACAAATAAAACAAGAAAAACAATGAATGAGAACGGTTGGTGTTTTAAAACAGTTTCGAAAATTGCTTGGGTCAATTATATGATATCTTACGAGTACCAGATAACAACATACAAATTTTGTTTTATTGAAAATAAAAATTAATTGTTTCTCAACTACTGTAAATACACAGTATAAATGTAAATTTATAACAATTGGTAAAAATTATTAATGACAGTTAAATACCTCTATATGTTTTCAGATATTGAGTGTTAACATATGTTTATTTTTTTATGTTCAATTTATATCTCAAGCAGCACATGTCACTTGTACAATCTAAAGTTAACAAAACCAGCCAGCACACACAACATCTGAACCAAAAAAAAATATATATTTATATGATTGATCTGTGTCTAAAGTAGTTTAATTTCATATTTTTTTTTTCAGTGAGATTAATTAATACACCCCGTAATTATAATAAAATTGTAAGTTTTTTTGTATTATAATTGTAATACACTTCATAGTAATACAATTCCAAAGAATTCTTGCTTTTTTTTAGTTTTTTGATCAAAAGAAACAAAAATGTATTTTAATTTAAAATACAGCAATTAAAAACGATTTTGTATTTCTGAATGTTGCAATAAAGTAAAGAAATGAATGAATAACGAAATGAAATTGAAATGACAATTGTATAACTGACCATACAGGGGATGATATAGTTGGTACAATTTTAATATTTTGGCCATTTTATATATTAAAAGTACCGTGAAAAAAAAATCTTGTGAAATCAATTTTAATATGCATAAAATAAATAAAAATGTATATGCATATTTGTAGTTAGTAGACCAAATATGGTTCTGACAAAATACTTTTTCGAAACAAAGAATATGAAAACAAGTAAAATAGGGCAAAATTCGGCTGTGCCGAATCTTTGAATACCCACCATAGGGGCTGAAGATGATATACGTATATACTAAATTTTGCATGAACTGTAATATGAATATGTTTTGTCAATTTATGTAACGAACTTTTGTTATTTAGTTAGCGACTTTAACATTGTTGCTTTTAACGTTAACTTAGTTATTAAGAGTAACACACATATAGCTCTAAAATTATTTTATTCTCATAGTATGTAAGACAGTAAATGTAATCGAACAAGAAGAAGACTTAATAACATTTTTACTTACTTAACAGAAAATTAAAATAGATACAGAAAAATTGTACAAATTTGTATGGAAAATTTAGAGGTACCTTCACATTTTCACTCTAACTTTCGAACCGCTAAACCGATTTCGCTCATTTGAAATACCAAACTGCTCGGGAGGATGTTCAATAATCTGGGTAAAAATTGGCACCCCCGCTTGCGTCTTCGCGTCGTGATCGCCATTTCAACACACAGACAGACAGACGGACATCGCTAAATCGACTTAAAATTGCATAGGGATCACGAATATATATACTTTGTGGGGTCTTAAACCTATATTTCGACATATTACAAACGGAATGACAAACTGATATATACCCTCACCATATATGGTGGAGGGTATAAAAATGACATCGATTTGTTGTTGCATATTTTGGTATAAATGCATATTTTCCCATAGTTGGCTTTTAATTGCATATTTAATATTTTTTAATACATACTTTGCATTTTATTTTTAAGTTTCCTATATTTTCTTTAAACTAAAACTAATTTTATTTAAACTTTTATACCCATCAGCTGTACAAGAACTTCACTATGCAACTACATACGGTATGGCTTAAAATCGTTTACTACTCGTATAAAGGACAAATCCAAATAAAACCAAGATTTGCATGTTTAATAGAAAAATAAAGCGGGCTTATGGCCGTAATTTCAAGCAATATACACCTACCAGTTCTTTGATACCTACAGTGTATACGAATAAAAATCAATAGATATCTGAGCATTAATGCTTGAAATTACGGGCATTAAATGCGATCTCCACGCATCAAGAATCCGGGATATTGTCAAGTACTTAGGATTAGGGAAACCATGCCAAGAGTAGAATTACTAAAGCTCAGCGTGTGTGTGTTTTTTTTTTTTGAATCAATTCAAAAATTCTATCAGACTTATTTTCAACCAGATTTATTCTTATTTCTTCAGTTATATACCTTCACGCATCAATAACTGCTTTTTTAAGGTGAAAAACGCTTTCATATTGCTTATTTTCAGCGAAAACTCGACGAATTAATTTTCCCTTAATGTTATCAATTGAGTTTTGATTCGGAGAACATGCGGGCTATTCTATTGCTCTTATATTTTTGAAGACAACCATTCCTTCGTCTGACAACTTGCATGTCTTGTTGGAAAATCAATTCTTCTTCATTACTGTTTTCTATAAAAGGTGCTAATTTCTCTTCCAATACTGTACTCAGAAGAATTTATTCGTGTGCTTGGGAATGCCAAATCAGCCATAACGGCAACAGAAAAAGCTCTCTAAACCATTAAGGAACCACCTTCGAAATTTCTTTTTGAGAAATAACGTGGTTCCTTGCGTAAGTCTTTCAAGTTGCTGTTGAAACCATCTGGACCATCAAGGTCGAACTTTTTCTCATCAGAAAAAATCACTTGAAAAAGAATTTTATGTTTAAACAGTCCAACCACCAACAATGATTATTGATTAACCTTTCTGCAGTTGGTTTGTAAGTTTCTTTTAGCGAATTCAAGTTGAGAACTTTTGTGGCGGGGTAATAACCTTGGTAAAGACATCATTTTTTGTTGACTTATAGTCTGGGAGTCCTTTAGGAGTCTACTTATGGTTAATTTGGACACATTTACCTGACATTAATTGATTTTTTGACTCAGACTCTGGCTCTGGTGTTGCTGGCACAGTTAATTATTTTACGCTTGTCCCGTTCAGAAATTATTTGCAAAGTTTGTGACAACCGCTTTTGAAACACTAAAAAAATGTTAATGTACAATTCCTCTCTTAAATCAATGAAGTGATCTCTTAAATTTTGCACAATAAGAGATCAGTTACCACACTCTTAAAAATTGTTAAAAGTAAAAAAAGGTTTGTAATTTAAAAAAAAGGCAAAAACCACATGTAATTATAGTTATGCAACGCAGTGTGGTAAAGCAGTAGGCTCAAAATGGTGGTATTATGAGGTGGTCTTCAATCCTGAGGGAACGTGACATGGGAAAACTCCAAAAGGCTCTGCGGTGCGATTAAATCTAGAAGGGAAATGGATACAATACTTTCACATCCGGCATAAGATACTTACGGCTAACAGACTAACGGTGCCAGGGATGTGGTCTCTTGGAGGCCGGCGTGCCCAACATTAGAGGATCTACGAAAATCTGGAGATATGAAATTGTGATAGGTTGGTGGTGATGTATTGCGATTTTCCTATTCTGCGCAGGGAGCTACGGAGGGATGAAGGAATATTTGGGATCTGGATATGGTAATGTGCTTCCGCCACCCGGACCACAATATGATTTTTCAGGCGGAGGTTGTGGCTCGGTTTTTAGCTGCGACTAATTATTCTGGGTATGCAGTCATCTTCACTACGGTTAGGGCTCTGTTGTTTGGAATCTAGGACGGGTTTGCACTGACAGAAAGCGATGGGTGCTTATTCTGGCAGGGGACGTCACTGGTTAATATGGGTTCCCATAAAATGGCTAGGAATAGATCCAACCTAGTCTCCATTAACCGGAGTGCTAAACCTCAGAGGATCTTTGAAAATCTGGAAATATAAAATGTGATAGTTTGGTGGTGATGTATTGGAATGTGCAGGGAGTTACGGAGGGATGAAGAAATATTTGATACTACCAATATAATATATTTCTACATGGATGGCAGAATCGGCTAGGAATCTGGATACAGGAATGTGCTTCTGCCTTCCGGACCACAATACCATTTTTCAGGCTGAGTTTTCGGGCTAGGATTTTAACTGCGACTAATTATTCTGGGCATGCAGTCATCTTCACTACGGTTAGGGCTCTGTTGGTGGAGTCTGTGAAATCTAGGACGGGTTTACACTGACAGAGAATGAAAGGGCAGACGAGCTGACTAGGAAGGGATCCAACCTTGTCTCCATTAACCTTAAAAATTCGAGACCTTTACGAAAAACGAAAATGGAACTTAAATAATGAATCTGGAAGGGAGATAGTGTAGGTGGGATCACGAAAATTCTGTGGGGTGACCTGGAAGAAGATCATAAGGCTGAAGTAGAAGAAACTGGCCAACCTGATGGAAATTCCTATGGGTCACTCTACATGACAATCGCACCTTTTCTAATTAGGAACAAGTGACTGTTTGTAGGGCTTGTGGGGAGGATGTTGAAACAATGTAGCACTTCCTTTGTTATTGACTGTCTTTGGCATTGACACGGGGACGTTATACCTCCGTTGTGGTGCTTGCGGCGGTTGACTTGGGGAAACTTGTGTTAGTGTATCGTCGTATTAAAAAAACAGAGTTGTTAAAATTTTTATTTCACTATAACGACGATTTTTTGTTGGCTTTTCTCTTTGTTAGCACACTTAAACATAGCTTACAAAACAAATGCTGTATCATCATATCTTCTATTGTTTCATTTTCTACTCTCCACCATATATGGTGAGGGTATATATCAGTTTATCATTCCGTTTGTAACATGTCGAAATATAGGTCTAAGACCCCATAAAGTATATATATTCATGATCCCTATGTAATTTTAAGTCAATTAAGCGATGTCCGTCTGTCTGTCCGATTGTTGAAATGGCGATCACGACGCGAAGACGCAAGCGGGGGTGCCTTTTTTTACCAGATTATTAAACATCCTCCCGAGCAGTTTGATATTGAAAATGAACAAAATCGGTCCAGCGGCTAAAAAGTTATGAGTGAAAATGTAAAGATACCTCTAAATTTTCCATACAAATTTGTACAATTTTTCTATTTCTATTTTTTTTCTGTTAAGCTTTGTTGGTTTTTCATTTCACTTCATAAAATGTATTTTTTGTTTTTGTAACTCATACTTAATATTTTGTTTTTGGTTTTCTACCAATTTAAGTTGTGCCGAAAAAATTTTTAGTTCTAACCATTTGTCAATAGATGGCGCAAATAAAATTTAAACAACTCTATTTTTAATAGCACAATACAATACTTAGCAGCACACAACTTGTGAACAAACTACATATACATATGTTCTAATCAGAACAAAATATATTAGCAAAAAAAAGGAAGACAAAGGACATTTCCATTTACAGCAAAGGAAAACGGAAAAAACGAACACATGTTAATAGCTAATTTGACATATGCACTCAATACTTAAAAGTACCTACTCAATACTTCCATTAAAAACCCAATAAAAATACAACCAAGTTTTTTGCTATAAAAATACAACTCTGTTTTTTTAAGAATATAAAATGTATTGAGCAGTATACTTGAAAAGTATTTAAATGTATTGAATATTTAAAAATAATTATGTACTTTTTACAACTCTACTCGTTAGGTTCTGGGACAATTTGTAGAATAAGAAAAGTCTTATAACTTTTAGTAGCGCTTGTTTTTAAATAGTACACATTTAAATATTTGGTAAAAATATCATTTATTATCCCTGACACTGACCATATGTGAATATATTTAAGAGATGTAAAAGATATTGATGATAATGATGATCATCATTGAATTACAAACCATCATCTCTTTAAAAAGAAAAATAAAAAAAAAACTTAAATAATGCTGGTTATTTTGATGGTTGACTGGTTGGTTAGTTAGTTGGACCATAACCTAAAGATTTCTTAGAACTTTTGCGCTTTTATTTTGGTCATTTACACAAACATTTACTCTGTGTAAATTGTTCATAATCATTTTGATCGTATATGTACGAATGTTTTTCCTCTAAGCTGTCAATCAAAATGATTTATAGAACTTCCCACCGTATATCATCACAAACAATTTATAATGTGTAACATTTGTGATGTGCTTGGGTATTCAAAAAACTTAAGCTGTCGCTGTCGCCGTTACCTCGGACTTCGTCTTCACATTCATCATATTTTTGTTGATAAAATGTCTTTGCAAACGCATGCTATTTGTCGGCTTCATCACCAACAACCATCATCTTCATCGTCGTCTCCGTCATCAACAACATCTTCCTCCTGTTGCTGATGATGATGACCATCATCATAATTATCATGTTGCATCTATGATTATTAAACGTTTTTCATTTGAATTTTGTTTCTCGTGCCCCCTCGTCGTTATTAATTGGCTAAAAATGCGCTGTATGATTGTGTTGTTGTTGTTTTAAATTCATTTTTTTTTTCAATGTGGCGCTTAATTGTCGGCACTAAGATGACACTGGAAAGTGATAACTTTTGATGTTTACCGTTATGTTTAAAAAAAGGTTATTAAACATCTACAATAAACGGTAAATTACACACGAATTTGTTTTAAGTACTTAAATAAATTTATTTATTTAATAAGATTTAGCGGAATTTTTGTAATAGAATAAATTTTCCATTTAGTACTTCC
Organism: Eustalomyia histrio; assembly: GCA_949748255.1. Classification (NCBI taxonomy): domain Eukaryota; kingdom Metazoa; phylum Arthropoda; class Insecta; order Diptera; family Anthomyiidae; genus Eustalomyia; species Eustalomyia histrio. The sequence continues at coordinate 203,168,027 of OX456523.1, read as the reverse complement.
AAAAGGTTTTTAAAATAACATAACCGATTTAAACCCATTTGAAATTAAAAATTCTAACCGATTTAAAAACCGTAATTATTAAAAACATAACTTATTAAACAGCGTTACAACTTGAAAGCCGTTGTCGATTTAAATACCGTATTATTTATTTTTCAGAAACCTTAACCGAAACCGTAACCTGTATTGGTTTCGGTTGCCATCCTTGATTTATTTTAAAGGTCCCAAATGTCCATATTTTTGGACACATGTTCGAAAAGTTTGTTCTTTTCAGCTAAATTGATTATCTGTAAAAAATTTTATGTGATTCCAAAATGTATCTCTATGTTAAGCTTGGTGCACACGTTAACCATCCCTGTCATACCAAAAAAACGTTAGTGAGTTATTGACTCCTTTCCCCAAAATATAAACATAATCGGAAAGAAGTGCCTTGTGGGCACTGACTTTTGATAAACGGATTACAAGTAAAATTTATGAGTTTTTGTAATTTTTGTCATTTTTTTCAAAAATTTTTAAATTTCAACTCGAAATTCAATTCAAATGATTAAAAACTTGAAGTAAATCGCTTAAAAACCCGGCCACTAATGATTCGCAAACAACTTCGTTAATTCCAAGATACTCAAGAAGTCTTTTTTATCTTGGGTTTTGCTGACTCGATTTGAATTAGTGCCAAAAAGTTCAGCATTTGTAAGTACTGTTTTCAAATCTTCAATTTTCAAATTTGAATTTTTTAAAGAAATTTTAAAAAATTAAAGATTGGTCCTTAAAGTTGTATTAAGCACTCCGAAATATGTGTCCACTCTTATCTACTATAGCTGTGTTTATGCGGCAAACTATCAACGTTGGCCTGTGACATTTTCATACAAACTTAATATAAGTTTGTATGAAAACTTTGATAGCTTGCCGCATAACATGTAAATTGTCCTTTGCTTTTTTTTTCTTAAATTTTCTTATAAAAAATTTGTTTTTGCTAAAATATAAAGTTCTCAAAATCTCCCAAGAAATGGTAGCAATATTTTTCCGCCATTTTGTTTTTTTTCCTTTCATTTCTCTTTGTTTAAAACTTAAATATACCTACCTTTAAATTATATATTATGTCTTAACAAATTACTGCCAATAATAAAAGGCAATGATTGAAGGTTTTCTTTAGTTTTTTTTATTGGCATCAGATTTACTCCGCAGGTAGAAATGTTTTAAAACTTCAAAGTGTTTTAAATCGGCTGCTGTAGAATCCATCAATCAAATCAATTATTATTGATATTCGTAAGGTAAAATTTTGCTGTATTTTTTTTTTGCCAAGTTTTGAAAGCAACTAATGGGATTCGTGGAATATATTTATTGCTAGCCACAAGTAAAAAAAAAAACAAAAAAGGGTTTGAGGAAGTGATTTTTATGATGTTGGTCGGCCATAATGAATGGTTGGCAATTTCTATGGTAAATATTTATGTATATGAAAAAGAAAATGTAAAAACCAGAATTGTTAGTGAAATACAAGCAAAAAAATAAAAATAAATTATCAAAGCTATTCGTGGCAACACTTTTAACATTTATCCTCATTTTGTGCGATGTATTTATAGTTGTGATCAGACCATTAAAAAACATAATTAATTCGCGAATTCATATTTCTGATTGAATTATTTACTACCATAATTCCATATTTATTTTATTAGAAGTATCAAGATGATTTAAATAATTCTTTTTATAAATCAAATGAAATAATTTAATTTGAATAATTAAATTTTAAATCAAAAGAATCAAATCAATTTCGATTTGATTCGCGAATCAATAAAAGGATTATTTTGATTTTCGAATAAGATTTGATTCGCGAATTAAAATATTTTTTTTTTTAAATCACGATAAATTTAGTTCATGAAATTTTTATAAAACAGTATATTTTCCGGATCTGACCCACTTTTATTATCGCAGTATATAAATATTTTACTAGAGCAAAAACTTTGTCGACCATTTTAAAAAATGGGCATTTTATGAAATGGCGGATATCTCGGAAAGTAAGCGAGACAGCGCAAAACGGAAGAACATTTTGAAAAGGGCTACCCTTTGATGGAATAGATTCGGTAGGTCCCCGAAGGGTTTCCTTAAATTTTTATAAAACAGCCACAGGGTGATTATTATTTTTTTTAATTTTATATGATAACATAAATTAACTCCGACAATACAATTTTCGGGATGTCTTCCGGACCTGGCCTATTTTTATTATCGCAGTATATTAATATTATACTAGAGCACAATTTTTGTCCGTTTTACCCTATCTCGCTTAGTTTTCAAGATATCGGTCATTTTAAAAAATTACCATTTTACAAAATAGAGAATCAAATCAAACTTTTTTTAATTCGCGATTAAAAAAAAAAAAGATTTATGTTTGAAATGATTTGATTCAATTGATTCAAAAAAGATTCAAATGAAATTGATTAATCAATTATGATTTTAAATCTGATTTAATTCAATAGAGATTTAACTTTTTCAAGATTTGGTTGTGATGTACTTTTTACTATTTAAGCTCGATTCACAATGCTGGAGTATGTTCCTTTCTATGGCTTTTTTTTCTTAAACTCAATTTTCAGCGTAGAAAAAATCACAATTTTGAATGAATCGTTTATTGAAATAAATATCGAATGTTGAAAATGCCTGTAGGATTAGTTGTGAATGTTTAAGTATGTAGTTTGTTTTTTTGATTGGTAAATTGTGATAAAACTTAAACAAAAAACATATACTGAAAATAATGAGGTTAAGTTGAATGTAGTGTAAGAGTACTTGGTTTATTGTTTTCTACATATAATATATACTCGTTCTAAAATATAAACACCACTGTTTCCATATATTTCAACTATGTTTTTTATCCTAAGGGTTTTGGAACGAAAAAATAACTTTTCCAATGGCGGTTTCTGTTTGCTGGTAGTTAAAATTCTGTTACTGTCCTTTTAACCCTCTGATTGGAAAATATTTTTTTTTAGTTTTTCAACTTGCAGCTGTTTGGTTTGCGATTTTATGAAACTCATTATTTTTAAATGATGGCCAGTATTTTTATCACAAAGCACAGTAGTTGTTTGGGTTTCACGTGAAAAAGTGTTCATAATTTCATATACAAAAAATGATTTTTTCCAATAATGAACTTTAATAATTTTTATAGTGATTAAGTATTTTTTAAAAAATTAAGAAATTATTAATTTTTACAACTAAAGTTGCAATTTTAGGCCTTAAAAATTTAAGTGAAAATTGTTCACATGAAAAACAATTTACTATGCTTGAAGCGAAAATTTTCACACCAGCGTAATAAAAATGCGGGGGTTAAAGCATAACGCACTGCCAAATATATATTCCCTGGATTATTAGCTAAGTCACCAGTAAGATTATTTTTTTTTAATTTTTTTCAGAAACGTGCTAAAAATGGGAGTGTAAGAGGTTGAACTACCTTAACCCAAAACAGTTTTGCTAGAAACCTTAAATTGAAAACATCTGTTCTTTGGGGTATAAACTTATTTAATGAATATATACTTTCTGGAATTTTCAATACACTCAGAAAAAAAAGTTAGTTGAAAACTTTGTAAACGGGTTTCAATCCCACTTTACTATTTTTGTACTGATTTTAGTAAAATAAATATTACTTAGCAAATCTATTTTCTATTTACATTTTACAAATTACAGAATTTTTACAGAATATTTACAAATATTTGTTGCTAATTTTAGAAATCATTTAACAAATTCTTAAAAACCGATTTGTTAAAATTAGCAGAAAAATTTACTAATTTTAAAAAAGCGGATATTGAAGGAAATGTTATTTCTAATAATTAAAACAAACTTAAATTGCCTTAAAATGTTAAAAAGATTAAAAAAGGGTTCGGAAGTGAAGATACCGACTCATGTTTAAAAATAGGACATGCACTTAATCTAGCACTAAAAAGCAATTAAAATTTGATCTTAAAAGTAAAACAAAAATTGACTAAAAATATTTTTTAAAAAAGAAATAAGCAAATTAAAATAAAATTATAAATTCCTTAATGTTTTTACAATTTTTGAGTGTAAGAACGTGGTAGAAAAATGGGGTCGAAAAGCAAATAAGTGTGCTTTTGATCACCCACCACAAACTGCTGCAGATAAGAACTTGAAATTTTGCCAGCAGGTTTCTCCTCCAGCGTAGACAATTTCTGAGACGGTATTTTTTTTTTTAAATATTTCCAAAACTTTTCTACTAGAAAGGTGGCATTTAAAATTTGTGTTCCCAGGTATATGGCCTTTTTCACTACATAGATACTTTGAGGAATTTTCGATTATAGCGTAGTTAAAATGGGTGGAAAAATCACTAATGTGCCCATTTTATAACCTGAGTAGATACTTTCAGCTTGAAATTTGGAATGGATGCATTCACTACAAAAAGATTTAACAAACTTATTTAATTGATATTCGAAAGTGGTAACTACATACACTTAAAATAGTTTCTAAGTTAAAAAATGTCATTTACAAGAAATGATATATCATCTAAAAACCGGTCTAGTTAATTTTCATTTAAATTAAATGCCTTTTGTTATTTATTTTTAAATGTTGATTAATCAACTGACACATCCGTAAGAAACAAATGATATAATCAGTTAAGATAAATGTCAAAATTATACCTACCCATTTCTTAAAAAATAAATGTTTTTATCATTTATTTCAAATTGTTTCCCTATTTGTATTTTTTTTAATATACTCGTGCAATACAAAATTTATGTATGCATAGCTATATACATTTTTTTGTGTGAATGTGTTTGTGTATGTATGTGTGTTTATGAAGTTCTTGTAATTTGAATTGAAAAGTTTTGTATATATACAACCAATTTAAATAAAAAAAACAAATTGAAATTTTTTGAATATTTTGACAGCAAACAAAATTTAAATTTGTAATAACTGTTACGGACACAAATAAACCACAAATTTCTGTTTTGTGGGTACATTTTTATTAAATTTCAAACAAATGAAAAAAATAATAAAACTGAAAAAAATCGGTAAATGATAGTAAATTATTTGGAATGAATGTATAAAAAAGTTAAAATAGATATTTCATTGAAAAATAAATGTATATTCCTTTATTTTTAAATGGAACGGAAAACTTTTTTATTAAACTATAAACAGTAAACTATATAATATTCTGAGTGTACAAATACGGTTAACATGATCAAACATATCATTAAATTAGTATTTCAGTTGAACCAACCGAATTGTGGATTGTATTGATTAAAGAAGCCACTAAAGGTTGGTATTTGTAAACAAATTTTTCGCTGTATGAATTTTTATAAAAAACTATTTAAATTGCAAATTAGTCATTAAAATGTATAAGTGTTTGTGGGGTAGTGGGTAGAGAGCTTGTCAAGTACTTCTTATTTCTTAGTTCAAATACCGGTAAAGGCAAACATTTAAAAAAAATATTTTTTTATTTAAAATAAAATATTCAAATTTTTAAATAACAAATATATCAAAGATTTTAAATTAAATTGTGGTGCATTAATTTAGAGTGTGAATTATGAATCTCGATCACTAGGTTCGAAGCCGGAAAAATCTAGAAATAAAATTTTTTTTAAATAAAATTTTGTGGAACGTAATAATATTTATGTAGAACTAGCTGACCCGGCAAACGTTGTTCTGCCTAGGAATAGGATTACATTATTATCTAGGTAGCTCGCACAAAGTTTGAATATTCTCACAATAATAGTACCCCAGATATGCAATAATAAATTTGTACTTCGTATGGGAGGTGCCACGCCCATTGCTTGGATCCCCCATATTTTTTGGAAGATTATGAATATTATTATCAAAGAAGCTCACACAAAGTTTGAAGACTCCCACTTTAATAGTACCCCAGATATGCAATAATGAATGTTTTCTTCGTATGGGAGGTGCCACGCCCATTGCTTGGATGGCACTCATTTTTTTGGGAGATTATGAGTATTATTATAAAAAAAGCTCACACAAAGTTTGAAGACTCCCACTGTAACAGTACTCCAGATATACAAAAATACATTTTTACTTCGTATGGGAGGTGCCACGCCCATTGTACCCATATAGGTCAATTGTGAATCTAAACCATTCAGGGATCAAATAAAACAGACACAACAAATTTCATCGAAATCGGCCCAGCCGTTAAGGAGGAGTGCAGTCACTAACACACGTACAGGAGAATTATATATATAAAGATATAAAAATAAAATAAGACAACTGAGAATATTGGCTTTCACAACAAGTGAAAGATAGTTGTCGTAACCGCCAGATCTCGATTGGCAACAAATTCGGTGGCCACAACTAATACTGTTTTATGGGTGTATAGTCCAGGTTTATATTCGGTATACTCGCTTATTTAGTAGTAGATCATATCTGTTTGTGGCCCATACGCATCAGAGAAATCGCATAAGGTATTACAGGGAAAATTCATGTATCACTTCCCTGTTACCTGATAGATTTTTTCTGTTCGAAATATGATCACAGGCAGGCTTGTGCAAAAAGTTCGTAAGACTGACTTGCTAGTGGAAAACACTCATGGTCCCCTTCGTGCAACACAATGCAAGAACATCGACTCTCCATTGATCTCAACAACTCGGCATTTCTCGCACAAAGATTTCGAACTATTTGGTTACAAGTTTCAATTGACTCAGAAAACGACCATCCACTTTGCTACGGCTTCTCAGTTTGGGACTTACAGAAGCTCCAATAGGACATCGAATTTGGCCGAAAAATCATCTTTTCTGACGAGGAGCATTTTCATCTCGGCGGCTTTGTCAACAAACAAAATTGTCGCGTCTGGGGATCGCAAAACCTGCACCCAGGAAACAGATTCGTGATGACAACCGAATTTGTTGCCAATCGAATTGTTCGGTTGCAGCAACAGAATTTTTCGGATGTGACTACCGAATTTTTTTTGAGGCAACCGAAATACTAGTGTTACAGTAAAATTTCCCATGTATTAATTGGTTTTCTGCTGCCACAATTAAAAAAGTCGGTTACCACAACCGAACCATTCTATTGTCTACAAATTCGGTTGTCAGCACACCCAGAAAACAGTATCAGTTGTGGCCACCGAAATTGTTGCCACTTGAATTCTGGCGGTTACGACAACTATTTTCATATTAAATTATATTTTTAGTTGTAAATGCCAATATTCAGTTGTACAATTTAATTCTTACATTCCACAGAAATATTATTACGTTCCACAAAGTTTTATTTTAAAACAATTTTTATTTTTAGATTTTTCCGGTATCGAACCTGGGAAATCAGATTCATAGTTCACGCTCTTGCTTACTGCACCACAACCAATTGTAATTCTCTTTGATATATTTGCTATTTCAATATTTGAATATTTTATTTTAATTAAAAAAATAATTTTCTAAATGTTTGGTTTTCCGGGATTTGAACTCGGAAATTCGGAGTACCTCTCTACCTACAACACCACAAACACTTACGAATCTTTATGGCTAATTTTGAATTTAAACAATTTGTTAGAAAAAGAAATGTTAGTATAAAATTCGTTTTTCAATACCAATCATTAGTGACGTCTATTACCAATACAATCCACAATTCGGTTGCTTCTACTGAAACCAGAATAACCGTACTTGTAGTTACCACTTTTAAATATCAAAAATTTTTTAATAAATTTGATAGATTGTACCAAATTTGTGATATATTCACTAAATAAATGATTGCTTCCACCGCAGATGGAAAGATGATTGGAAATAGCAATAATTGAATAATAGGATTGATTTTTAGTTTCTTTTCCCTTTTTTTAATTCTCAATACAACATTTTTGCTTTATTAACGAATTTTAGGTTATTCCAAATAAGATTAAATCCTCACAAATAAATTTGTATGGTTTTGATCGAATTGCCACCAATCTTTTCTCTGGGTGCAGATTTAGACTTTTTCTTGTGGGGTGCCGTTAAAGACCGATGCTATGCGAATAATCCAGAAACGATCCAAGCCCTTAAGGCTAATATCGTTCGAGCCAAATGTGAAATAGAACCAAAAACCGTCTACAAAGTTTGGAAAATTGGACTGACAGGATAAACTACTGCGAAGCCATCCGCGGCAGCCACATGAATGAAATCGTATTCCATAGGAATGGAAATGTTTGTTATTTTCATAATATATAAAAAAAATTAAGTTAAATTCATTTTTTTTAATTATTAATAAGATACTTGTATTTGGACCACCTTTTATAGAGAAATTCTTTCCCCCTTCCCATAACCTAATTGCAACACAATTCTCTCTATTAGTAGACTCTCATCGTCTGAGTATTGGTCTGTCGTAAACAAAGAGTTTGTGCATTTGTTTTATAGTTTTCATCTTAATATATAAAAACGTTTGTGCCGGTTACGTGTTACAAAAACTTAAGAACCGCTGGACCGATTGACACCAAACTTGGACAATATATAAGTTTAGTCAGGAGCCAGGTTTCTCTTAAGTTTAACAACGATAGGTGGCGCTATTATCGTAATATTTAAATTTTTTTTACTTATGGTACGATCAAATTCACAAAATATATTTATTAAACAAAAATAAGTATCCTTTTCTTTTATGGGCAATTAAAAAATAAAAAATTGTCAATATATTAAAAATTTTCTTAAAACAATTTGTAAAAGAATTTAAGTTTCAATAAAAAATAATAATAATTCAAAATTCCGGAAAATCCTATTTGTTTTAAAATAATGCCGACCCGATCTAGAGGAGGAAACATTGGCAGGTACACTCGACGCTCCAGAACCGAAAGAGATCAACGAGCAAATTCTACACATGATCAACATTTACAACGGAATATCGAGCTTTCAAACCGAGTACGTGTAATTCGTGCTGCTCAAACACTTGAAGAACGATCTCAACATCTTGAGACCCGAAGAGTTATTGATAGACAACGCAATACCGATAATAATAGATTAGCAAATCGCGAAAGAATGCGTATAACCCGAGCTGCTTCGATCACCTCATTTAACCGTCTGGCTTTCGCTTACGAACCAGACATAAATTACAGTGCTCATGAGAAAATCGCATGTTTCAAATCTTCGTTTTTATGGCAAAGCGTGCATAAATTAAAATTGACAACAAATATTAGAGTCTAAATTATGAACCACCACCCTTCAGCAGCGCAATTTTCAGCTCAATTATTAGAAAATGGCAACGAAACAATTAATGTAAGTCCAATAAGTCAAACACTGCAACTTCCACATAATTTCGGAATCCACGTAACATCAAGAGACAATTTAATTGCCAATATTTTCCCAAATTTACGTAACAATTACAACAACCATGACTGGCTAAGCGAAAGAGCAATATTGGCCGCCAAAAATGTAGATGTGGATGCAATCAACATACAAATCCAGGACATGCTTTCTACTGAAACATTTTCCTTTAAATCCGTCGATACAGTAAAAGAAGAAAACGAAATCGTCAATTATCCAACAGAGTTTTTGAATTCACTGGACCTACCTGGACTACCGCCACATACATTGCATTTAAAAATTGGTTCGCCAATTATTCTATTAAGAAATCTCAACGCTCCTCGCTTATGCAACGGTACCAGATTGGTAATCAAACAAATTATGCGCAACGTAATCAAGGCAAATATTATAAGCGGCAAATTTAAAGGGGAAAACGTTCTTCTCCCACCTATTCCTATGATTCCGACAGATGCCCCAATACAATTTAAGCGATTGCAATTTCCAATTCGTTTATCTTTTGCAATCACTATCAACAAGTCGCAAGGCCAAACGATGGGAATCTACGGTTTGGACTTAGGAAATCCATGTTTTTCCCATGGCCAATTGTATGTTGCCTGCTCACGAGTTGGTCAGACACAGAATTTATTTATTTACACACCAACACCAAGGGAAACCATAAACATCGTCCATACATTGGCATTACAATAATTAACAAAATATTTTAATTTCAAAAAAGTTAAATTTAATCAACAAATAATGTCTTTCAATACTTTTTAATATCTATCTTTTTCAGTATTAATAATTTAATGTTTCAGATATTTCTCAAACACCCTTTTAAGGTCATGTCTTTTTAATTTAAATAAACGATATTTAAAATATAATAGAAAGAGATTCACTTCATTTTGATTATGTTGCACTGCTACTTATCGTACTTAAGATTAATTTATAAAAAAATAAATAATTGGAGACAAAATCAAAATATTTCAGGGCAAAACAACGTTTGCCGGGTCAGCTAGTAAGAATATAGAAATTTTTAAGTGATTCCAAATTTTACCTATTTTGTTTTTATAGATTACTCTCAATACTGTATTAACCAAAGATAAATTCATCTTTTGATATCCTTGTACCCTTGTGGGTTAAATATTATGATTTTCCATACCATTCTGTTGTTGTTTTCACCATTGTTTTTTTTGTATAATATGTTTTGTTGTTTTAGTTGTATTTTTTTATTTTTTTTTTGTTTAATATCTATGTATGCATTACTTACAATTTTCTATTTCTGTTTTTTTTTTTTTCAGATAAGATTTCAATCATCTACACGCAAACTAGAATTTTTGTTGTTGCTGTTGTTCAAGGATTATTGTTGTACGAGTTTATAGGAATATATATTTGGTAAGTCCTTTTTAAAACTTGTACGATTAGGTAATATATTTTTTTTTATTTGAACCTGTTTTAATGTCTACCAAAATATAGGGTACGTAGTTGCAAATAAACATCATTTGTCGTTTTGCCATAATTTGCTTTTTAAAAGTAGTAATTTTTTATTAACATTTTTCGGGAGGTAGGATATTTTTCTCTAGTGAGGTTATGGTAAATATTTTGTTGGCGCCTAATTGTAAATATGTGAAAATATAAACACAAATGACAGGTTTTTTAATTCACCAGACTATGAACAATTTTCATGAACAATTTTCATTGAGTCTTTAATAACACCCTTTAAAGAATTTTAATTATTAGTATTTTGCAAAAAGAAAAAAAAAAAAAAAAACAAAAACTCCTAAAAAGTTTGTTGTTCCATATAACGCTTCATACAATTTTATTAAGGTGTTTATTAAGACTTGTTTATACATTTTCAGCTTCTTTAATTTTATTTATTTCGAATTTTTCAGAAAAACTTCAATGTTGTTTTCTTTTTAGTGTTTTCTTATAATTCATTTACACGCAAATTATGAATAAATTTAACGCCATCAAATTGTTAAAAGAGTATCAAGACTTTGTGGCTAAAACTTAAATGAATTATAGAAAAATATAAATTATTAAGCAGAAAATGTTTTAAACAAAATAATAAAAAAAAATATATATATAATATATATTTATCAAGACGAAGCAATAAACAGTAAGTGAAAAAAAAAAATGTTGGTTAAAAGCAATTTTATGTTGCATTATTTAAATTTTCCACAATTTTTCAGTTAAAATGCAAATTTACATTAACATGAACAATATGTTAAGATAAAAAATTAAAAAGAGTTTAAAGTCAGATTTATGGGCCAAGATAATAACTGTGTTAAGTGGTAAATAAAATGAAAAACTTATAATTAAAAAAAAAAAAATAATAATAAGAAAATTGCAAAGAAATCAAATTGAAATCATAGTATTTAAAAGTTTTTCCTTAAGCAAGTTTAATATTATTATGTTATATGCTTAAATTTTATTATTTAAAAGGTTACGGGGTTGTATAAATACGGAATGGGAAATGGACCGGTCACAGATTTGGTCACGTGACCGGTTGGTTCTCTTATATAAAAGTAAACTATAACTTTAAAGTAGGCTTATCATAGGAGGTGACAATTTCTACCTTTTAAGCTACACTTAGAAAAAAATTAGTGGAAAAATTTGTAAACACTTTTCAATTTTACTTTACTATTTTTGTACAGATTTTTGGTAAAAAAAATATTATTTGTTATTTACATTTTACAAATTACAGAATTTTTACAGAATATTTACAAATTTTTGTTGCTAATTGTAGAAATCATTTTACAAATTTTTGAAAACCGATTTGCTAAAATTAGCAAAAAAATTTACTAATTTTAAAAAAGTGAAGGAAATGTTATTTTTAATTAAAACTTACACCAATATTCAATTTTTTTAAGCTAAAGATCTTTTTCTTTTTTTTTTATATAAAATTTCTTATTTTATTTTCGATATTTCGCTAACAATTTGTTAGCATCTTCAGGAAAACAAAATAAAAAAAAAAAAAAAAATTAAAAAAAAAAAAAAATTTTGTTTTCCTGAAGATGCTAACAATTTGTTAGCGAAATATCGAAAATAAAATAAGAAATTTTATATAAAAAAAAAAAGAAAAAGATCTTTAGCTTAAAAAAATTTAATATTGATATTAAAATAAGATCGAATAAAGTTATATAATTTTTAAAACTTACACCTACAAACTTAAATTGCCTTAAAATGTAAAATATATTTAAAAGGGATCTGAAGTGAATTTTAGTTCAAAAAGACAGCCCTAAAAACAATTAAAACTTTACCTTAAAAGAAAAAAAAAATGACTAAAAAATGTTTTTCAAAACAGAAATTACCAAATTAAAACAAAATAATAAACTCGTTTAATGTTTTTAAAATTTTTAAGCTTTTGAGTTTTTTTTAATTTTGTCTAAAATATTTAAAAAAAAATAAAATAAAAGAAAAAAATAAATTTGAAATTTTGTACTACTATTAATAATATTTAGTAAATTTTTTTTTGCTGATTTTAGCAAACAGATTTTAAATTCCACTTTACAAAAAGTTTTCAAAAACTTAGTAGCAGTTTCTAACTTTTCTACTATTTTTATTGTACTACACGTCAGCAGACATGTGTTGCCAAGATAAGCAAAAAATACCGCTGGGCTCAAATTAGAAAAATTTCCCGTAATAACAGCAAAATTTTCAGTTGCCATTACAGACTTTTTTGGTGAGTGTACTTGCGATATATCGCTGACCTTGTGTAGGGTACCATATTGCTGCATTGGTGTTACTTGTAGGGAGTGATTAGTTTCGTGACATATCACTTGACTGATGCAAGTGAACATGGCACAGAGCAAACGAAAAATAATTACCATCCACCCTGTCAATATTTCTTCTTTGTGAATGATTCTTGAAGAACGAAAAATTGTTTGCTATTTAATTAAATAAAAAATTAATTAAACATTTTTAAATTATGAGTGGTTTAACGCTAATGCCCTGGGACGAAGTTTAGCTCTTTAGCTGCCAATGTTTTTCCAACTTTTCCTTTAATTTTACACTCAAAATCGCATCTGATCGCCTCAAGAAATATTTTTCCAAAAGGAGAATTTGTGTATAATAATCAAAATCCAATAATTAAATTTCTAAAATTTATTAAAAAAAATCTTTTTTTGATACGCGAATTAAAATTGATGTTTATGAATTAATGCATTTTATGCAAATTAAATTTACTGCTAATATATTAATGTTTTGATAAAATCGAGTACAATTTTAAAATTAACATTTCGCGAATCAAAAAGGTCTTCTGGAATTAGTGCGAATTGAAAAATATTTTTTTTTTTAATTCGCGATGTTATTATTATTAAATTTGGTCATTTTTTTTTTGGTGATGGGAAGCAGGTGGAGAGGGGCACCTTCACCCATCTAAGGATAGCGAACACCGACGACGAGTCGAGGTTGATGTGCAGAGGGTGGAGTGTGGCACTCCACCCTCTGCCCCTCTCCACACTCTGTCCTTCACCACCCTCTCCTTTTCACCACCCTCTGCCCCTCTACCCTCTGCCACACTCCACCCTCTGCCCCTCTCCACCCTCTGCCCCTCTCCACCCTCTGCCCCTCTCCACCCTCTGCCAATCTACACCCTCTGCTCGTCAACCGCGACTTGTCGTCGGTGTTCGCTATCGCTAGATGATAACAGACTTCTTGTGGACAGAAATCGAGGATATGGACCTTGACGATATGTGGTTCCAACAGGATGGTGCCACTCAGTAGCCGTGTTATGTCACGTCGTGGCGATGTGTTTTGACACCGTTGGACTTCATTCTTTTTAAAAGAAAAAGTGTACGTCAATTCAGAACCCAGAACAATTCAAGAGCTAAAGGTTGAGATAATTTAGCACATTAACGACATTGAACCTCTATTATATCTCAAGAGTCATTGAAAATATGGAGCATCGCATAGAGGTATGCCACATTTGGCCGATATTTTGTCATAGATCTTTCTATCATAATTAAAAATATTAAGATAACTCTCTGAAAACTTTTTGTTTTATTTACAATTAACATCGTGCATTATGGTTGAACTACCCTTTACATATCGAAATGTCAATCTGAGTTGGGTTAAAAGGAAATACATGTAAAAACCTAGGTTTGACAAATTTCACTTGCAATTCCAGAAAAGAGTTCCCCATGTAAAAATCGAAATGTATATGAGCATACATGATCATACATGGGCCTGTATATGATCATATATGAGCATACATGGTCATAAACGTCCATACATTGTTCAATATATGACCATACATGATCTCATATGTGATCATATATCTTCGGATCTGAAATTTGAGGAAATATGGACGTATACGAGCATACATGAATAATATATGAGCATGTATGATAATATATGCACAAATATCACCATATACGGATCCGAAAATATATGATCATATATGAGATCATGTAGGGACGTACAAGGTGGCGCAAAAGTAATCCTCATATCAGAATATGCTATAGATTTTGCGATTGGCCCTTAATGTCAGTTCTGTTTTGACATTTGTGTAGTAAACACATGCGAAATACACGTTAATAAACAATGTTACGCTACACTGCTCCAGAACGCGGAATATTGGTGACTATTTATTTGAGCAATAATGAAGATAATTTTTCATCAAAAATAATCATGAGTGATGAGGCCCATTTCCATCTTAGCGGGTACGTAAATAAGCAAAATTTACGCTTCTGGGGCACTGAAAATCCGCGTGTAACCCACGAAGAGCCATTACACCCGCTCAAAGTCACTGTATGGTGTGCTGTTTTCGCTGGAGGAGTCATCGGACCTTTTTTCTTCGAAGACGTCGCGGGCCAAACGGTTATTGTGAATGGTGAGCGCTGCAGAGCAATGATCAACGAGTTCTTTTTGCCGCAACTTGATGAATTGGGATTGGAAAACATGTGGTTACAACAGGACGGTGCAACGTCACACACTGCACGTGCCACAACCGATATGTTGAAGGATGCATTTCCCGGGCGCCTAATCTCCCGTTGTGGCGATTTGCACTGGCCAGCAAGATCGCCTGATTTGACCGCTCCAGACTTCTTTTTGTGGGGCTTTTTGAAGTTGCGGGTTTATGTCAACAAGCCTCAGACTCTTGCAGTTCTTAAAGACAATATCCGTCAAGAATGTGAGGACCTATCGCCGGAAGTTTTGGCCAAAGTGATGGAAAATGCCATAAAAAGGGCTCAAATGACAATCTACTGTGGCGGCGGCCATTTACATGACATCATATTCTCGACTTGATCTAAAAAAACTTTAAAGACCAAATAAAAATAATTCACAAGAAGAATCAAAGTTTTTCATTTTTTTTTAAATTACAGTCAAAAAACATCGGAAGGTTATTTTTGCGCCAACATGTATGCCCATGTATGATCATATACAAGCCCATGTATGATCATGTATGTTCATATGTATATATTTCGATTTTTACATGGGTCCTTAGTAAAATTCATTTTACATCAATGCGGAGCTTTTCAAAGGTTAAATCATATGCTTTTGCCATTTCGAATATATTAATATTGCTCATCAGATTTCTCCATCCCAAAATCTGTCTTGAAATCTGATGAGAAATCTTGCATTTCACTGGTTTTTGGTGTTTGTGTTAAGTTTTGGGTTTTGGTGTCTTCTGACACATATATTGAAAAATTGTATGGCCTACATTTTTGTTTTTTACGATTTGTATGAATAGAGCCAAATATTACCGTTACGTGGGGGAGTAAAAGGGTTAATATGTTTCACAAAAATATTTGCCTTAATATTTTCTATAAAGTTACTAAACATACCCATACAGCTCAGATGTAAAGAACACATAGTTTCATATAGCACCGATAAGCTGCACGAACAGGCCAAAGGGGGGGGAATGTGTTTTTCGGTATTTGACAATATGGTCTTTCACAAATTGATCACCATATTTTAAGACGGAAAACAACTAAATTTTCTAGTAAATTAACTAATTTTTTGTTAATTTGAAGTTAAAGGTGTTTAAAAATCATTTCCCGGTATTAAAAATTCAAATTGATTACCATACGCATGAAAACAAATAACACCCCCGCATTTAATTAACATAAACAGATAGAAATCTTGGTATAAAATATAAAATAAATTTCAAATTAAATTAAAACAAAATTAACTTTTAATTAAGATACGACTAAAGAGGGTCTTCTGCTTTATACCACTGGCATGAAAAAAAAAAACAAATTACTTTAACCTCAATTTGATGTAGTATGTAGAATTTTAATGGGGGTGATGATCATGTAGTTGGATGATAATGATCATAAAGATTGACCCTTCCACAGCAAACAAAATGCAACAAGTGTAAAATTTCAACACACAAAAAACGAATTTATGTAAATGTTAACAAATTAAAAGTGATCGGTTTTCAAGTTTAATCGAAGAAGGGTTTTCTTGAAAAATTTCATGTTGAACAAAGCCTGTAGGATAAATTTTTATTGTAGTTGTTGTTAAAGCCTTAAAAAATATTTTTTTTTTGTTGCAAAATCAAATTAATCTTTGGCAGTTGTCTGTTAAATAAGATTTGTTTTTTTTTTTACACATCGACAGGATGTTTTTTTCCAAAATCTTACAATTTAAAAATAAAGAAAAACATAAAAGAAACCTTAAGAAGAAAAATTATATATGTGGAGCCTCTTTTTTGTACTCTTTCTATGATTGACAGCTTAAATGGGTTTTTAATGATGGCTGAAAGATGGATTTCTACTACTTCGTCAGTTTCTTTTTATTTCGAACTACATAAATAAAACATAATTTACAGAGCTTAAAAGAATAAATTCTATAGATATAAAAATACTTTGTTGTTGTTTAGAGTTCTTTATATAAAGTAATTTTACACAAAATGTACCATCTAAGTTCTGAAATTACCTGTGCACTCAGAAAAATATTTACCAAATATTAAGTAATTTAACTAAATTTTAAGAAATTTGGGATTGATTTGGCTCCAAAGAAATTTAGTATATTGTTTACTTAAATTTAGTATAAATTTGTACACTCACCAAAAAAAGTCTGTAATGGCAACTGAAAATTTTGCTGTTATTACGGGAAATTGTAATAATTGTGTAGTACAATGAAATTAGTAGAAAAATTAGTAGCCGCTAGTAAATTTTAGTAGACTTTTTGTAAAGTGGAATTTAAAATCTGTTTGCTAAAATCAGCAAAAAAAATGACTAAATACTATTAATATTAGTACAAAGTTTTAGATTTATTTTTTTTTATCGAGCATCAACAATTTTGGTTATATTTTTTAAAAGATGTTTTATACAAAATGAAAAAAAAAATAGAAGGCTTAAAAATCTTAAAAATTGTTAAAACTTAAACGAATTTATCATTTTGTTTTAATTTGGTAATTTCTGTTTTGAAAAATATTTTAGTCATTTTTTTTTTACTTCTAAGGTTAAATTTAATTGTTTTAAGGGCAGATTTAAAAAAAAAATCCTTTTAGTGCTATTTTAAGTGGGTGTCCTCTTTTTAGACATGAGTCGGTATCTTCACTTCCGATCCTTCTTTAATCCTATGTAACATTTTAGGGCAATTTAAGTTTGTATGTATAAGTTTAAATTATTAGAAATAACATTTCCTTCAATAACGACTTTTTTAAAATTAGTAATTTTTTTTGCTAATTTAAGCAAACCGGTTTTCGAAAATTTGTAAAATGATTTCTGAAATTAGCAACGAAAATTTGTAGATATTCTGTAAAAATTCTGTAATTTGCAAAATGTAAATAGCAAAAAGATTTGCTAAATAATAATTTTTTTACTAAAAATCAGTACAAAAATAGTAAAGTGGAATTGAAAACCGTTTACAAATTTTTCTACTAACTTTTTTTTCTGAGTGTACTTGAGTTCAGTAAAAATTATTTGCAATTTTCTTGAACTCGTGGTAATGCTGAATAAACTTTATTTTTAGGTTTTATATTATTTTCATGTTATGTACATTCAAAATACACACACACAAATTTCGCTTATTAATATTTATTAATTTGTAATTCTCATTAAGTTCTAACTTTTAGATATATAAGTATTTTAGTTTGCATCATAAAATCTAAGTAATCAGTTTAATTTTTTTTGTACATGAATATTAACGAAAACAATTAAAACATTATTTTCGTTAATACATACAAATATTTTCAATTTGAAATTTATTACTTAAATGTTGATGGTCTAAACTAAATTAGTTATGCAATATAAACCATATGAGAATGGAATAGGTTAAAAATATTCTAAACTTTTTAGGAATGCTAAAGAAAACATTTCCTTAAATCTAAGAAGTTAACATACTTGGTTTAAATAAGTAAATTTAAAGAAGTTCCATATTTAGATTTTGTATTTTCATACAATTTTAAATTTTCTTATTTTTAGTTTATATTAATTCTTGAATTTTAAGATTTTTTAGTAGCAACAAATAAATTTCGAAACGTTTTTAAAGAACATTTAACATAAATAAAGATGAACAATTAAGAAAAATGTCTCCTTATTTTTAAGTTAATGAAAGTTTTTCGTAAACTAATATCAAATAAATTAGCATTATTTTGAATTATTTTGATTATTTTTAAGAAAAAATTCATAGCTTTTATTTAAGTAAGGTGTAAACTTATTTTTAGTTCATACATATTTCTGAGTGTATTTTTTAATCCAATATTTATAAAAATTAAAAACTCAGATTGCGGAGACTTTGCTTATGGGAAATTTATTCCATTTAAAATCAACCACATTCAAGAAATTGCTCAGAAAACTTAGGAAAATTGGCTATTTTGAGTAGTCTTCTTACTGAAAATGTATTGTTTATAATATCGGGTTTTCCAATAAGGTCTTGACAATTTTTTTTTTAAATAAAACGCAAACCATTTAAGATATTTCCAAAACTTTATGATCGACTTACAATACAATCAAAACATTTATGAATGGAACTCGACTTCATTCATAAGGCCACCGAGGGCACGTCGGCAGCGTTCGATTTGTTGGACCCAATTTTCGAAGACTCGGTCACACATTTCGAGCGTAACGGCCGCTATTTAGCGTTCAATGTTGGCTCTGAGTTCTTCCAACGTCGTCGGCTTGTTGGCATAGACCAATGATTTGACGTAGCCCCAAAGGAAAAAGTCTAGAGGCGTTAAATCTCACGAACGAGGCGGCCAATTGATTGGTCCATTTCTTGAGATAAAACGCTCACCAAACTTACTCTTCAATAAATCGATTGTAAGGAGTCGTGTGTGGCACCGTCCTGTTGAAACCACATGTCGTCCAAGTCCATGTTTTCCAATTCGGGCCAAAAATAATCGGTAATCATGACGAGATAATGATCGCCATTCACAGTAACGTGACAATCGTTATTGTCGACGAAAAAATATGGCCCAATGACGCCGCCGGCATGCAAACCGCACCAAACAGTTATTTTTTGTGGATGAGGTGGTGATTCATGAAGCACATGTGGATTTTCACCAAACCAATAACGCATATTTTGCTTATTTTGAGCCAAAAATGAGCTTCGTCACTGAAGATGATTTTGCGATGAAATTCATCATCTTGGCGCATCTTCTCCAAATTCCAATCGGAGAACGTACGTCGCGTAAATGGTCCATCGGCTTCAATTCTTGAGTCAGCTTGATCTTGTTTGGGTGTAAACCAAGATCTTTACGCAAAACTCGCCATAAAGTGGTCTTGGCGATGCCCAGTTCTTGAGAACGCCGTTGTGTCGACTGATTTGATAAAATAGAATATATCTTTGTTTACATCGTATCGAATGGAAGAAAATTGTTGGCTGGTTGTGTTTATAGACCACATCAAAACATTTGTTTATCGACATTTATAACTAAATTAGAAACCCTGACAGAGAGATATGATGATGTAATAATATCAGGAGATTTTAACTCAAATATTATGATAGAATCAGTTTTAACTGATAAAATGCTATTACTTGGTCTTGAGCCTACAAATCGCACTAGACCTACACATCATACCACCTATACCAGCACATTGCTTGACATTTTCTTTGTTAGTAATGTTTCAAACGTTTTACTTTATGATCAAATCTCGGCGTCATGTTTTTCGAAACATGACCTGATTTTTCTCACCTATGATTATCGTATACAACATGTCGATACATCGTTCTCCTTTCGAGACTTTAGGAACTTGAACTATGATCTGCTATACACGAACTTCTCCAACATTGACTGGGGTAGTGTGTATTGCATGACTTCCGTTGATGATCAATTGTTCCGTTGATGATCAACCTGCTGCGACTTTATGAAGAAACAGTTCCAGTGAAAATAAAAACATCTTCATTTAAGTCTAAGCCATGGTTTTCAGCTGCCATAAAACAATCAATTTCTCATAGAGATGTTGCATACTCCCGATGGAAACGTTTTAAAACCCCCGAATTAAAAAATAGTTATCGCTCGGCTAGAAAGGTAGTCAACCAAAATATCAGAATTGCTAAAGCCGAATACTATTCTAAACGTTTTTCTTCAGCTTTGGAATCCAAAAATACTTGGCAAACAATCCGAGAAATTGGTATTGGAAAAGCTAACAACAATAGCTTTTGATACGGTCAACCACCATACCCTTTGTATGAAACTTAGACGCTTTTTTAATTTTTCAACTACTTCCACTCAGCTTTTGTCCTCATACCTCATGAATCGTACGCAATCCGTATATGTAAATAATAAGTCATCCCAATTTTTGAATCTCGAGAGAGGTGTACCCCAAGGTTCGATTTTGGGTCCGCTGCTATTTTCAATATATATTAATGACTTACCTGAATATCTTTCGTATTGTAAGATACACATGTACGCAGATGATGTACAACTCTACTTGAGCAGTCCTGTTCAATCTATAAAAGAGAATATTGATAAAATCAACGCTGATCTTAATAGTTTATACCGGTGGGCAACAGCTAATAGGCTCTGTATTAATCCACGAAAATCCAAATGCTTGGTAATTCGTAAAAAAACTTTAAATCCAGTTTTCGAACATGATATCACCATTAACAACGAGAAAATTAACATTGTCCCAACAGCTAAAAATCTTGGTCTAATACTAAATAGTAGTCTAACATGGACAAACCATATTAACACAATAGTGGGTCAGACATTTATGAAACTAAGACAACTTTGGGCAGCACAATCTTTTACACCTTTAAAAATTAGATTGCTGCTGGCCAAATCATACCTGATTCCGGGGTTATTGTATGGTTGTGAACTTTATGCCAATAGCGATTTCGCAAGCCAATCTAAGCTTATCGTGGCGTATAATAGCATTGTTCGTTATGTTTTTGGATTAAGGCGACGTGATGGAACTTCGGATTTCTCAAAGAAAATTTTTGGTGTTTCATTTATAAATCTTATGAAGATAAGAGTACTTCTCTTTTTACATAAAATCATTTATACGCAAAAACCTTTATACCTCTATGAAAAACTTCGTTTTGCTCAGTCTAATAGGGGCAAAAAGATTATTTTACCAAGACATCATTGTCTAGTATCTGAGTGGCAATTCTATATAAATGCAATTCGTCTCTGGAATATGCTTCCACAAAACCAACAACTTAACAGCAACGTTACTCATTTTAAAAAATTTGTTTTTCTAAATTATTCTTGATATTTTCTTACTTTTCCTGTTTGGCTTTAAATATTTTTTTTTTATTATTATTATTATTATTATTATTATTATTATTATTATTTTTAATCTTGTGTAATTTAAATTTAAGCTTTAAAAATATTTTACCTAATTGCAACCTATTCCTAAATTATTTTAACAATTGTCATTATTATTTTTGCTTGGTAATTCCTGTACTGTAATTATAAGATTAAATCTTGTTGTGCAGGATATGACATTACTAAATAAATAAAAAGTAAATAAAAATAAAAATAAAAAAGTTTGCTACGGACGCCTGAACGGCACTTCGACCAACCCGTTGTCTCACTGGCATGGCAGCATCACACAATGAATATGTAGACTCAAATTTTTGCACTAAATTTGTTATTGCTTGTCTACTACGTCGAGAATAACGACGGAAAATTGAAGTTAACGCTCTTAAAGTTGCGGTCACCGACTCCGAATTTCGGTAGTATACTTTTATAATTTGCATACGTTGTTTGTTCGTGTACTTTACCATGATGAAAATGTTGAGTTTACTGAAAAAAAGGAAAGTAACAGTTAGATGATCAGTGAAATAGTGCGCTCACAAATAACATTCGAAGTTGTCAAGTACCTATTGGCACACCCTTTACAATAGGTCACCAATTCCTTTGTATAAGTCGTCTCTTCCATAAAAGTTATACTTGTTTTTCATCACGAACTGCAAAGATTAGCAAATAGTAAATATATAAAATGTACGTACATTGCTTTTAGGATACACTTACTACAATTTGAAGACAAGATTGTTATCCATTATTGTTAGGTTTTGTTATCAAATCCATTAATTTAAATTTAATATAATTTTTTATTTTAATTTTTTTTTTAATTGTTCAAATTATGTGAATGTTACCGATGTATAATCATAATACATTTTTAATTTGAGATTGGGAAAAATTAAATTTTGGTTATACAAATAAACTAGCAGTTTATGGATTTAATTCAGTAAATACAAAATATTCAATATTTCTTCAATAAGAAATATTTTGATATTTGTATTAAAGATCTCAATCCTATGAAATACACCTGGTCGGAATTACTAAAAGTCTAGTGTTCACAGCAATTTTCGCTTAAGATTTCGAACTGGATCTAAGTTCGGTAGAAAAACTGAAATAAACTTTTGCCTTCATATATGACCATATCTGATAAAAAAAGACATATTACCCATGTATGGAATAATATATGTATTCATATATGAACACTAGCTGACCCGGCAAACGTTGTTTTGCCCTGAAATATTTTGTTTTTGTCTCCAATTATTTATTTTTTTATAAATTAATCTTAAGTACGATAAGTAGCAGTGCAACATAATCAAAATGAAGTGAAACTCTTTCTATTATATTTTAAATATCCTTTATTTAAATTAAAAAGACATGACCTTAAAAGGGTGTTTAAGAAATATCTGAAACATTAAATTATTAATACTGAAAAAGAAAGATATTAAAAAGTATTGAAAGACATTATTTGTTGATTAAATTTAACTTTTTTGAAATTAAAATATTTTGTTAATTATTGTAATGCCAATGTATGGACGATGTTTATGGTTTCCCTTGGTGTTGGTGTGTAAATAAATAAATTCTGTGTCTGACCAACTCGTGAGCAGGCAACATACAATTGGCCATGGGAAAAACATGGATTTCCTAAGTCCAAACCGCAGATTCTCATCGTTTGGCCTTGCGACTTGTTGATAGTGATGGCAAAAGCTAAACGAATTGGAAATTGCAATCACTTAAATTGTATTGGGGCATCTGTCGGAATCATAGGAATAGGTGGGAGAAGAACGTTTTCCCCTTTAAATTTGCCGCTTATAATATTTGCCTTGATTACGTTGCGCATAATTTGTTTGATTACCAATCTGGTACCGTTGCATAAGCGAGGAGCGTTGAGATTTCTTAATAAAATAATTGGCGAACCAATTTTTAAATGCAATGTATGTGGCGGTAGTCCAGGTAGGTCCAGTGAATTCAAAAACTCTGTAGGATAATTGACGATTTCGTTTTCTTCTATTACTCTATCGACGGATTTAAAGGAAAATGTTTTAGTAGGAAGCATGTCCTGGATTTGTATGTTGATTACATCCACATCTACAATTTTGGCGGCCAATATTGCTCTTTCGCTTAGCCAGTCATGGTTGTTGTAATTGTTACGTAAATTTGGGAAAATATTGGCAATTAAATTGTCTCTTGATGTTACGTGGATTCCGAAATTATGTGGAAGTTTCAGTGTTTGACTTATTGGACTTACATTCATTGTTCCGTTGCCAATTTCTAATAATTGAGCTGAAAATTGCGCTGCTGAAGGGTGGTTCATAATTTGGACTCTCATATTTGTTGTCAATTTTAATTTATGCACGCTTTGCCGTAAAAACGAAGATTTGAAACATGCATTAATGTTTGTCTAAAGTCGCCTGACCACAAAATCATAGCACCGCCGAATAGTCTGTCATTTCCTTTAATATCCTTTAGTGTACGATTTAGAGCTTCTAAAGTATACTTATGCGCCATGGTGCATTCATCCCAAATAATTATTTGACAGTTTTTTAGTACTTTTGCCATTCCCGAATGAGGTTTAATGTTACAAACAGCATTTTCATTACTTTGAATGTTTAACGGTAGCTTTAGGGCTGAATGTGCCGTTCTACCGCCATCAAGTAGAGTCGCAGCTATGCCTGATGATGCGATAGCAAGTGTAAAATCTCCTTGAGAACGTATTTTGGCCAATATTACTGAAATTAAAAACGTTTTCCCCGTCCCTCCTGGTAGAGGAAGTTTATCCGGTTTGATTACAATCATGTAATTATCAGTAATCATTCTTTCAGATGCATGTTTAAATAATTTAATAAGTGAATTTTTTTCGGCCAGAAATTTGTCCAAGGACGCTACGATAGATCGTTCTTGGATTTCAATATGATTGTAGTGGCATCTTAAACTCACTTGTTCTTCTTCATCACCCAAAAAATAAATTTGCAAAAATTTGGGATGGTCATTTGGTAATGGATATAAACCACCAATCTTATGGTGTACTTGTCCTTGTATTTTAAAAGTTGAATCAAAATTGCGACCTTGAGCATCAGTGTTTGTAATAATTTTTGCCCCAATAGAAGTCATTTGGAAGCATGAATTAAATTTTCTGGTCTTTTTTAGAAAAATTTTGAAAACCGCACTTTCACCCAATAACAATGTTTTCAGTGGTTCCGGCGGTGAGTTTAGTGGTGGCAACACAACTTTTCCGGAACAACAGCACATTCCGGGTGATTCATATTTAAATTTGAGTGCGTGACAGTGATTACATTCATTGGACATTTCACCAATAGCGATTTTCTCATGAGCACTATAATTTATGTCTGGTTCGTAAGCGAAAGCCAGACGGTTATATGAGGTGATCGAAGCAGCTCGGGTTATACGCATTCTTTCGCGATTTGCTAATCTATTATTATCATATTGCGTTGTGTATCAATAACTCTTCGGGTCTCAAGATGTCGAGTGTACCTGCCAATGTTTCCTCCTCTAGATCGGGTCGTCATTATTTTAAAACAAATAGGATTTTCCGGAATTTTGAATTATTATTATTTTTTATTGAAACTTAGATTCTTTTACAAATTGTTTTAAGAAAAATTTATTTATTGACAATTTTTTATTTTTGAATGCCCATAAAAGAAAAGGATACTTATTTTTGTTTAATAAATATATATTTTGTGAATTTGAGCTAAATCGTACCATAAGTAAAAAAAATTTAAATATTACGACGAAAGCGCCACCTATCGTTGTTAAACTTAAGAGAAACCTGACTGCGGACTAAACTTATATATTGTCCAAGTTTGGTGTCAATCGGTCCAGCGGTTCTTGAGTTTTTGTAACACGTACCCGGCACAAACGTTTTTATATATTAAGATATATGTCATATACGAATCAATATATGGACGAATATATGCAATATATTATCATATATTGCCATATATGATATCATATATTACCATAAATGAACTTTTTCTTTGAATGTATTTGCCAATATATGTTTATATGTGCTCATATATGACGATATATGAACATTTATAAACATTTTTACCTGGAAATTCACTTTTTTTTATTTTTGTGTGTTGTTTAATTTAATGCCGTCATGGACAAACTAAAAAAACCAAAAACAATATTTTTGCAATATATTTTTAGTACATTGAAACTGTTAAACTCTGTGACCAATCTACTTTTTTAACATTTGTTTGATATAAAACGTTCAGTTTTTAAATAAGGGAATATTGACTTAAACAATACATTCTTGTACAGCTCTGTAAATTTAAAGAATATCATAGTATTGTAGTATTGTCTTCTTCTACATATGAATGTATAAAAAAATATATGACCCTGAAATTGTATTAAAACTAAAATTATAGTTAATTTAAAATAATTTCTTAAAATTACTCAAGAAAACCGTTAAATTTAAACCAAATTGAAAACGTTGTTTCCTTAGAGTATTAAACATAAAAAGAATAAAAATCGTAAAGATTTTGTAGTACGTATCTTTAAGTAGTACATATTTGCACGCAATCCATGATCGGAAATTGTATTCCATACAAACCAACAGACAGATATTTATACATATGAACAACACCTATGAACACCTCTCTACTGCCTGCCAACATGGTCCGTCTGTCCCCCGTCAATTGACGTCATATTATTGAAACTTTATACAAATAGACTAGACGGTTTTTAAAAACAAAAACAAAAAAATAGTACGTTGTACAAAGTGTACCTTCAATTTTTATCTATCTGTTGCTCTTTATTTTTACAATTTCAACATTTTATTTTGAATTTTTAAATAAATAAAATGAAAATAAAACTAAAAACTTTATATACAAAAAAATAAAAACATAGAAAAAATAAAAAACAAAGTGCATTGTAAAGTTGTGCGTGTCATCAACTTGGTCTAAAGTGACAGTTACGATTTAATGGCCAAATGGCTAAAGTTACAAATTAATAGCGACTACCAGAAGAAAACTGCATGGTAAACGGTATCAGTTTAATGTTTTGCTACTTTTTTTGTTGTTGTTTTTTTTTTGCAGTCATTAGTTCAGCCTTGTTTTGCTCCTGCAACTATAATACATAGTAAGTTAAATATAACTGGTGGGGTTGTAGCGGGCAATTAGCACCTTTTTGCGTGGCCAATACAGCAAACATGTCACAAAAAAGGCGGTTGTTGTTTTGCTTAAACACAAAGTATTACTTTATGGCAAAATTAATCTACTCCAACTCCCTCCCCCCCCCCCCCCCCTTCTTCATTAGTGTCATTTCAAAAAACTTTGACACGTTGTAAGTGTTGGGGGTATTGTGTAAATTACCAATATCGATTATACATTAATTGAATGGTATTTATGGGTTTATATGAGATTCCCAGCAGTAGTCACTGGATGCAGAAAAAAATTGTTATTTTTCATAAAGGCTTACATAAAGCAAATGTTAAACTTTTTCTTAAGCACATTAATTATTTTTATGTAATATTTATGTACACTCTAATTAATTTCTGTTGAAATTTACCCAACTTATAGTACACTCAGAATATTATGTAGTTAACTGTTTGTAGTTTAATAAAAAAGTTGTTCGTTCCATTTAAAAATAAAGGAACATACATTTATTTTTCAAAGAAATATCTATATTAACTTTTTTATACATTTATTTCAAATAATTTACTATCATTTACCATTTTTATCAGTTTCATTTATTTTTTTCATTTGTTTGAAATTTAATAAAAATTTACCCACAAAACGGAAACTTGTGGTTTATTTGTGTCCGTAAAAGTTATTACAAATTTAAATTTTGTTTGCTGTCTGTCTCAAAAAAAAAAATATTCAAAACATTTCAATTTGTTTTTTTATTTCAATTGGTTGTATATATACAAAATATTTCAATACAAATTACAAGAACTTCATAAACACACATAACATATACAAACACATTCATACAAAAAGTGTTTATAGCTTCAAATGCATACATACATTTTGTATTGTACGAGTATATTAAAAAAAACAAAAATACAAAAACGGAAATAATTTCAAATAAATGAAAAAAGCATTTATTTTTTAAGGATTGGTAGGTAAAATTTTGACATTTGTTTTAACTGATTATATCATTTGTTTCTTACGGATGTGTCAGTTGATTTATCAACATTTAAAAATAAATCACAAAAGGCATTTAATTTAAATGAAAATTAAGTAGACCGGTTTTTAAATGAAATATCATTTCTTTTAAATGATATTTTCAGTTATTTTAACTTACAAACTTTTTTAAGTGTAGGAAACTGTACTCCTACGATAAGTTGGGTAAATTTACTCTGTGTGCGTAAATGAAAAAAAATATACACATTATGCGTAAATTGATGAACATAAAATAAGTAAAATTACATTAAAAGTGCCTTAAACTTAAATCAAACTTTAAAATTGAAAAGTAAATTTACCAAATTTGTGCGTAAAGAAACACGATTTTCCTGTTAATGTACACATGTAATTCGTAAAAATCCTACAAAAATGCGCATATTTTCTACTACGATGTTTGTTTTGTAATAAAAACAACAAATTTAGTAATTCACAATAAAAATAAAAACAATAAATTTATTGTTTCGAAACTGACAAAAAGAATAAAAATAATAATTTTTTTGATTAGTAATTCCAAATAATTGATAAATTAAAAAAAAACTAATAAAGTTTTCTTTTTAAATTTTAAAAATGTTTTAGATTTTTTTTCAATTTCAATATGTTATAGAGCAATTCCATATGAAAGCGATCACCTTTTGGACGACCCCTCTCCGATTTTAAAATAAATAGTCTCAATCGATTGCCCAGCAAAAAATAATGTACCTACATATTTTTTTTTTTTTTATAGTGACTGGTTTAGTGGTGGTGTACACCACTGTCATGTGACAAAATTGAAGAATTCTTCATAAGGGACCTCATTGAAAGTTGTTTTAAAAAAACTACTAAAGCGATCGCAACGAGTGATAGCTCGTTGGAAAGGTATTGAATCAGGCTTTAATTGAAAAATAAAATTTTCCTAATTTTTCTCAGAAATTTACCTTTTTTCCCATGAAAATTAAATTTTCCCATGAAAATTAAATTTTCCGATTTTCCACAGAAGCTCCTAAATTTTCCGGCTAATTTTATTTTTTTTGGATTCCTCATAATTTTTGCTTTAAGAATCAGCAATAAAAAAATGGGCCCCGACTCCTTGTTTAGACAGGAGAAGAGCATTTAAGAGACCACCTTGTTCTCATTGTTTTTATATTTTTTATAATTGAATTATTTTTAATTATTTAACATTATTTTATTTTATTATTAAAAATACATTTTAAAAATTATTTTACAGTTAAAAATACATTTATGAAGAAAAAATCTTCCTTATTTTGCTGCTTATACTTAATTACAATATTTATTAAAAATTTCAATTGTCTTGGCATCATTATAAAATTAAAGTAACTTTAAATTTAGCACGTCGGCAGACGAAGAGTACCGCTTTACATTAATTGACATATCAGAAATATTTGGTATGAAGCAATGAAACTTTTGCGTTCCAGTTATAGTTTTGACATTATTATATCTGTTTTGAAGTCGTCGCTCCATGGCATCGTGTTCTTTTTTGAGTGCATAAAACTGTGTTAATGGCAATTTCCTTGCTTTGAATCCACGAAAACAAATATTGTACATTTAAGATCTGGTCAGTATATGGCCTTTGCAAACTTGCCTTAGTCGCCATGCATTTTAGGGTTCCCCCTAACGCATCGCATGGGCCCTTACCGTGGGACGTCGCAAAAAAGTGCCACTCGAACTTGCAGTTTTGTTCTTCTTCAATTATGCAAAGATTGTAAAAATTTTTTTTATTCTTGTACTGAGAAGCCGCGCCGTCTGAGAAAAACGTTACTTTGTCGATTGCATCGAATTTTGATCTTAAGAATTCAAACAGTTTCATTTGAAATAAATAAACGGACACATAATTATAAGCTAAACTCTCCGCGACAACAACAAGGCTTACGGTCTGTAGTTCGTTATCTTCGTTTTTGAAATAAATACAAAAAGGATGCACCGTGCACTGGTCGTTTGCCCAGTGATAAGCCTGAATTTCATCCTGAACGAGAAAAGTGTAATTCTCGGCAAAGTCGCTTATCACAATGAATTCATTTTGGGCTAATTTCTCCTTACTTTCCTTTAGAAATTTCGATTGCATCTCGGATATGAAATGGTGCGCCTTCAGTTCATTCAACTTGAATCCGAATTCCTCGATGAATTCCGGAATCTGCTTTACCACGGTCTCAAGGGAACATCTGCCGCTGCTGATTATCCACTGTTTGAAACGCACCTCCTGAATTAACAGTTGTTCAAACTTTTCCGCCAAATATTGCTCTAGCTCGTCAATCTTCGGACAATTGTCGCATTTGGACAGATGACAATTTTCCGTGGGGTATGCGCACAACGACTTCGACAGGAGGTCCCTATATGTTTCAATTTCACCGTGAAATACTTTCTATTTCTTGCATGGAAAGAACATTAATTTGATGTTTTGATGAAACATGCAAACGCAGACTGAATGCGTTCCGTGCCTGTCTAATGCCAGCACGCATTCTTTTGGTCGTAGGATGGCAAACTTAGAAAATCCCACTTTTTCTGCTGGGTATTTCTCTTTGAACTGATGGTATGCTTCGGATAGATTACATAATAATAATCTGCGCTGCTTGTGTACTTTTTCTCCATCTTCACGTGTGATAACATAGTCACGTGTACCTGGGCAGGCGCGGCTGTTGTCATCATTGCAGTAAAAATCTTGAATCAATTTCACCGTTGCTTCGCTGAGGGTCCTTGAGCCAAATTTCTTGGTGGGAGTCGCCAATATGCCCTTCTGTCGAACTAATTCTTTGCTTCTTCTCGCGATGTAAAAAGATATTTGAAACTGTTCAGAAATCTTGCGTGTAGACCATGATTGAGGCAGCACAGATAAAATGAGATATTTCTCCGGAAAAGTGGTCGCTAAATTGAATTTTCTTTTCAACTGCTCAATCATTTGTTTGCCGTCATCAACGTCATCTGCTTGACTGCATTCGTTATCAGAGCCTTCATCAAATATTGTCGCGATTGCACTCATAACCTTGCCTTTTTTATCTTTCCTGTATTTTTCACTTCGCAACTTTCTTTTTCTAATAGGCGTTTCACCTAAAGTGGTAATAGCCTCATTCAAAGGACTCAAAGACATATTGACCATCGGAATGTCTGCCTCACTATCAGATGAAACATTTTGTTCAATTGTCATTTCACTCTCGGATTGTAGTTGCATTTGTTTCAATGCATTTGCTTGTTGAGACAAATCGATTTTACACTTCGGGCAAATGAATTCTGCTTCTTCACCGTATTGTATATTTAATTCATTCATGTATCGCTTCGAAACACCAGTTAATTTTAATACTTTTATCTTTTTCGAACGATGTCCACTCTTGTTAAACGGATTGCAGCAAAATTTATTCATTTTACTTTAAATTGTCTTTACAGCTTCACTCTTTACTTTACAAAAAAAAAAAAAACACTTTAACACTTTCACGTTTAGTATTCAACTGAAATTTGACTCAGAGTGTGTGAAGTATTTATATTTATTTTTTGGTAAAAAATAGGTAAAAAAAATAAGCGATATTTGCTTTTCTTTAATAGGAAAATTTGCGTGAACTACTGGTCATAAAATGTTTTTTAAAGAGGGACTTAATTGGTTACTGCCAATAAGCCGACCACAGGTCATAAAATGTTTTGTAAATTTTTTAAATTACCAGGTAATAAATATTTCGCCATATTTATGGAAAATCCGTGTTTTATGACTTGTTTCTGCACGTGTCATTTTAGGCGAAATATTTATTACCTGGTAATTTAAAAAATTTACAAAACATTTTATGACCTGTAGCCTCAGTCGGGTTTGGTGTGCCATTACATGCCACTGCTGCTATTATCCATGGATTTATGGCCGATCTTGTGAAGGCAGGCAGACCATATTCACTACACACTCAACTTGGGGCTCTTAAAAAAAATTGATTTTTTCTTCATAAATGTATTTTTAACTGTAAAATAATTTTTAAAATGTATTTTTAATAATAAAATAAAATAATGTTAAATAATTAAAAATAATTCAATTATAAAAAATATAAAAACAATGAGAACAAGGTGGTCTCTTAAATGCTCTTCTCCTGTCCAAACAAGGAGTCGGGGCCCATTTTTTTATTGCTGATTCTTAAAGCAAAAATTATGAGGAATCAAAAAAAAACATAAAATTAGCCGGAAAATTTAGGAGCTTCTGTGGAAAATCGGAAAATTTAATTTTCATGGGAAAATTTAATTTTCATGGGAAAAAAGGTAAATTTCTGAGAAAAAATAGGAAAATTTTATTTTTCAATTAAAGCCTGATTTAATACCTTTCCAACGAGCTATCAGCGTTGCGATCGCTTTAGTAGTTTTTTTTTAAAACAACTTTCAATGAGGTCCCTTATGAATAATTCTTCAATTTTGTCACATGACAGTGGTGTACACCACCACTAAACCAGTCAATATAAAAAAAAAAAAAATATGTAGGTACATTATTTTTTGCTGGGCAATCGATTGAGACTATTTATTTTAAAATCGGAGAGGGGTCGTCCAAAAATTTGCCAATTTTGATCGTTTTCATATGGAATTGCTCTATAATTTTTTTTTTTCCATTATAAGTTAGTATATTTACAAACTTTGAGCGTAAAATTTTAATTCAACAAAATATAACTAATTTTAGGCATAATGTGTTTAATTGTAAACACAAAGTCTCTAAAAATACTTCGTTTTTTCGCATTTGGTGTTTATATTTACCGAATTATCGTAATATTACATAAAACTTTACCCATTTTATAGTAGTAATTTTACAAAAATTTTTTAGTATTAAAATATTTTATTTAAATACAAAATTATTTCAATAAAAATTACATGAAATTATTCAATTATACACCCAGAAAACAGTATCAGTAGTGTTCACCAAATTTGTTGCCAATCGAATTCTGGCGGTTAGTTGTGAAAACCAATATTCAGTTGTAAAATTTAATATTTATATTCCACAGAAATATTACTACGTTTCACAAATTTTTTTTTTTAAAAATGTATTTTTAAATTTTTACGGTATCGAACCTGGACAATCAAATTCATAGTTTACACTCTTGCTTATTGCACCACAACTAATTTAAATTTTCTTTGATATATATGTTATTAAAACATTTGAATATATTATTTTAATTAAAAAAAAAATATTTTTTAAATGTTTGCCTTTACCGGGATTTGAACTCGGAAATTCGGAGTACTGAACTACCTCTCTACCCACAGCACCACAAACACTTAAGAATCTCTATGGCTAATTTAAGCAATTTGTAAGGAAAACAAATGTTAGTATAAAATTTGTTTATCAATACCAATTAGAGACGTCTATTATGAATAGAGACGTCTATTATGAATACAATCCACAATTCGGTTGCTTCTACTGAAACCCTAACTAAATGATATATTTGATCAGAATAACCGTACTTGTAGTTACCGCTTTAAAATATCGACAATTTTTTAATAAATTTCATAGATTGTACCAAATTACTAATATATTTACTAAATAAATGGTTGCTTCCACCGCACACAAATACAAAATAGCAATAATTGAATAATAGGATTGATTTTCTTTTTCCTTTTTTTAATTCTCAATACAACATTTTTGCTTTATTAATGGATTTTAGATTATTCCAAATAAAATTAAATCCTCACAAATAAATGTTAACAGTTTTGATCGAATTGCAACCAATCTTTTCTCTGGGTGTACATACACACATTGAAAATGAAAATATATACATCTGTGTTTGTTGTGTTTTGAAATTACATACAAATAATAAAAAAACTTTTAATTTAAAAAAAAAACACAATAGTCGTTTTTTTCTAACGTTTTGTCAGATAAAAATTGATGGTTATTTCAAACGACTTTCTATTGTTTTTACTACTTTTGTCGATTATTAAACAATGATTGAAAATAAACAACAAAATGAGCTGAATATAATGAAAAGTCAGTAGTTCTATGTTTGATTGGATTTTTGATTAATTTAATATGTATTTTAGACTGTTTTTAACGAATTAATATTGTGAGTACGAATTAATATTGTGAGAAAAAACATAGTTGCAACATGTTAACTGCTACTATATTATGCTTGCTGCAATCGGGTATGGTTGTCACAACCATATTATTGGTTGTCTAACCATTAACATGGTCGCTACCATCATTATTATAGTAAATATTTCACTATTTTATGATTGCCACCTTCTATTTTATAACATGATTGGCTGTAACTATACTGTGGTAACAATTATTCTGACAATGAAAAAAATATATATATAAATAAAATGCTGGCAACAATCAAAGAATAATTATACATAAAATAAAACATGACTTTGACATTTACAGCCATAATACGGGTATTGTCTTGTTTTCATAAAAACCAAAATGTCTAAAAAAAAAATCATATATTGTTTTCTAAAACTGGACAAATATCAGATGGGTAGAAAATGTGGCATTAACACATTTCATCAATTGACCTATTAAGATCCAGTTTATTTTTTTTTTTAAACTTTAGAAGATTTTTTTTGAGAGTTTCTTTCGAAAATTCCTCATACATGTAATATTATTTACAATAATCAATTCATTATCAAAAAAGATTCTATATAAAGATTTTATATGGATCATATTATGATAATCTAGAAATCATAATATAGTTATGGGGACCATAATGTAATAACATTTTGAGCATACTATGATTACATGCAATCATATTATGATAAATTCAACATCATAATATGTTTATTTAGAATCATAATATGGTAATTTTTGGATCATAATATAACTGTAGGGTCAGTATTATGATAAAATTATGGATATTTTATTATCATAATATGATGACCATAATATAGTACGACTATGTTTGGCACAATCATAAACCCAAAAATATATGATGCTCTTCGAATATGATTCTCCCAACCATGTTTTTTCTTTGCGTGTGTGCACCCAGAAAACAGATTAGTGCTGAATACCGATTTTCAAATGTCATAGCTCTCAAGCACGGAAAGAAAAAACATATTTGGGGCAATCATTTAATTTTTGGGATTATGATTGTGCCAACCATGGTCGTACTATAATTTAGTTGTTTTGTTATGAG
Organism: Eustalomyia histrio; assembly: GCA_949748255.1. Lineage (NCBI taxonomy): Eukaryota > Metazoa > Arthropoda > Insecta > Diptera > Anthomyiidae > Eustalomyia > Eustalomyia histrio. The sequence continues at coordinate 203,132,977 of OX456523.1, read as the reverse complement.
AATGAAATAACCACAATTTAAAAATAAAATGCACCCTACAATTATTTTATGATTCGAAACTATGTAAAAGTTTTTTAAATTTAAGAATATTTCTTTAAGAAAGGAAACATTTTTGATTCTTTTAAAGAAAAAGACTTCGCTAGTGTTGTCAAAACAAACATACATTACCCTTTTGCTTACAAAAAAACACAAAGTAATGTATCTAAAACTAGATTTTCAAAAATATTTCAATTATTACTTTCCATTTATAAATCATATATTATGTAATCAATAATCAGTAACTTATTACTTTATGCTTGCAAATGATGAAAAAGGTAACCCATTACATTATAAATAATTATCATAATTATAATATTTTTTCATAGTCAAAATTTTTGTTACCACAGTATGGTTACACCCAATCATGTTATACAATAGAAAGTGGCAATCATGAAATAATAAAATAATTACTATATATTGATAGTAGGGACCATGTTGATAGTTGGTAATTATTTGTAAACCAATAACTTGGTTGTGACAACCAAACCCTAATGCATCAAGTATAATATAGTAGCACTGATAATGTTGCAACCATATTTTTTTTTTGCGAATGCGCGTATGAGTTATAAAACGAATGTACTTAAATATTAAGTATACGCCACCAATTGCAAACACATTCAGACTTAACATTTTTTTTTATAATTTTCTATTCACTGCTACGTTTTTTGTTAAATCGATAGAAAAATCATTGTCATTTGTTAGACATTATCGTCTGATATGTCCGTGATTGAGGTAGAAAAGAGTTGTACTCTTTAAATTCTATTTTTCTTATTACTAATCGCTACAATGATTCTTAATATTGAAAATTATTAAAACATCAAACTCTAGTTTTAATTACAATTAACATAAACAACAAAACTTGTAATTAAAAATAAATCAATGACCTGTTTTGAAAAAAAAAAATATAAATTTTTACTACCAATATTTCTTTTCTTATTCAACAAAATTCATTCACAAAATTTTGTTTGTCCATAGGTTAAGACAAACAAGTTTTTTCTATGAGAAATTAATACAAAAAAAAAAAAAAAAAAACCATCAACAATATTAATAATGATACCTTCAATACAATACAAAACAAAAAACATATTTTTTGATTGACATTTTATAAAAGAAAATTTTTCGAAAAAAACTGACTTTAAAAATAACCGTCATTTGCTGTATTTAGTATAGGAAAGGAAAAAAATAAAAAAAATTAATAATAATAATGATTGGTTTGTTGTTTACTGCGGTAGCTGTAAAATAAAGTTTCTATATAAAAACATACCGGATGTTAATATATTTATATATTTTTGTTGAGGTTTTGAGTAAATTTAGACAAGTAGTAAGCGCCAGAGGCATAAACGGAAAACCACAATCGTATATTTTTGTAACAAACAGAGCTTCTAAAGAATTCAATCCTTTATTCGATTTGCAATTCCAATTGACTATGAAATAATTAATTTCTCAAATTCCAATTTTATGAATGAATCCTTCAATCGATTTCATTTTAAAAGACTTAATTCGTTCATTGAACTCAATTGTTGGAAATTTAAACGGTTTTTACTAAATCGATTTACAAATTTGGGAATTCAATCGATTTATTGTTCCTTCGATTGAGTAATTTAGGAATAACATTCGACTTTCTTAATTCGGTTTTAAAATTTGGGAAATACATAATAAAAGTATAATAAAAGTAAAACATTCAAAAAAGCATCACTTGGCAGCACTGATTTACGTCAAACGTTTTTTTATGCAAGCAATTGACAGTTCTGCCGCAAATTTTTGCAACTATGGCATCATTAAAGTTTCTGATGCGAAATCAGTCTTCTTTTTCTTTTTAATTGATTTTTAATTTTATATTTCTCTTAATTCTTTTTTTTATCGTAAGTAAACAATAATTTGTCATTTTACAATCAAGATTTTCAATAATATTTGTTAATGTCATTGTGGTGAACATGTTTTTTTATTTTTTGCAAAACGTTTTAAAAAGCAAACTGTGCCGTTGTTGAGCAGTAGCAAAGCATCTGCAACAGATGATCACGCATTAGCAACACAAATTGGCATTACTGACTCAGTGATGCAAACATTTTTTGCATTTGCGAACGTACCGTACATTAATTTAATTAAAGAAAATTGATTTTTTTTACAAATGCAGGAAAACCAAAATTAAAAAAAAAATCGCTAAACTCGTTAAAATTTAAAAAATCGGCAAAAATAAAAAGTCGTTAAAACTGAAAAAATCGTTAAAATTGATCAAAATTTGCTAAAGTTGTATAATTCGGCAAAAATATCAGTTAATGTTAAAAAATTATCATATTAAAAGAAAAATCTATAAAATCAAAAGTAATCGCGAAATTTTAAAACTTCACCAACCGAAAAAAGCTGGAATGTAAAAAAACGCCAAAATGGAAAAATCACTAATAGTGAAAAAAATTAAGAAATAAATGCAAAATTAAAAAAAGATAATTGATTTGAATCGCTTGGATACAATTTGATATCTATAAAACTAAAAACGCGAAAGAAAAACTTTTTGCAGCAAAGGTCTCAAGTTTCGAGTTACTTGGCTAGCGAGAAACGAAATAAAGAGGAAAGAGAAATATAGAGAAAAAAGAGAGATTTTTAAATTTTGGCGATTTTTCTGTTTTGGCAAGAGAAAGAGAAAAAGTAAGAAAATAGATATAAGAGAGAAAGAGCGAGAAACAAGAGAGAGAGAGAAAGGGAGATAAAGAGAAAGAGAAAAAGAGAGATTTTAAAATTTTAGCGATTTTTTCGATTTTGGCAAGAGAAAGAGAAAAGAGAAAAAAAGATAGAGCAAGATATATAAGAGAAAGAGTGTGAAACAAGTAAGAGGAACGAGAGAGAGAAAGAGAAAATAGAGAGAAAGAGAAAAAGAGAGATTATAAAAATTTGGCGATTTTTTAGGTTTTGGCGATTTTAACTGTGAATTTAATAATTGATATTTTTATTTTCTTCGTCAAATTTACAGTCATGAATATTATATAATTGTTAATCTTCCAATGGTTTTTTAAATCTAATGTCTTTTTCAAATTGCCCAATCACATGAAATTAGAAAACGAATGATTGATGGCATTTCCAAATTGTTTTCGATTTAAAAGTAAATTAAATTTGATTTGTAGGGAATTTATTTAAAATAGAATTCAATCTTCGAATCTCTGGCAACAAAGCACAAATCTATATAAAGGATAGTTAAATCACAATTAGCACGGCAGGCCACAGTTTTAAGTTAAAAATGGGGTTATTCCGTAACTACAAGGTGGCGCAAAAGTAATCCTCCTATCAGAAAATGCTATAAATTTTGCGGTTGGCCCCTAATGTCAGTTCTGTTTTGACATTTGTGTAGTAAACACATGCGAAATACACGTTAATAAACAATGTTACGCTACACTGCTCCAGAACGCGGAATATTGGTGACTATTTATTTGAGCAATAATGAAGATGATTTTTCATCAAAAATAATCATTAGTGATGAGGCCCATTTCCATCTTAGCGGGTACGTAAATAAGCAAAATTTACGCTTCTGGGGCACTGAAAATTCGCGTGTAACACCCGAAGAGCCATTACATCCGCTCAAAGTCACTGTATGGTGTGCTGTTTTCACTGGAGGAGTCATCGGACCTTTTTTCATCGAAGACGTCGCGGGCCAAACGGTTACTGTGAATGGTGAGCGCTACAGATCAATGATCAACGAGTTCTTTTTGCCGCAACTTGATGAATTGGGATTGGAAAACATGTGGTTCCAACAGGACGGTGCAACGCCACACACTGCACGTGCCACAACCGATATGCTGAAGCATGCATTTCCCGGGCGCCTAATCTCCCGTTTTGGCGATTTGCACTGGCCAGCAAGATCGCCTGATTTGACCGCTCCAGACTTCTTTTTGTGGGGCTTTTTGAAGTCGCGGGTTTATGTCAACAAGCCTCAGACTCTTGCAGCTCTTAAAGACAATATCCGTCAAGAATGTGAGGACCTATCGCCGGAAGTTTTGGCCAAAGTGATGGAAAATGCCATAAAAAGGGCTCAAATGACAATCAACTTTACATGACATCATATTCTCGACTTGATGTAAAAAATTAAAAGACCAAATAAAAATAATCCACAAGAAGAATCAAAGTTTTTAATTTTTTTTTTAAATTACAGCCAAAAAACATCGGAAGGTTATTTTTGCGCCACCCTGTATATGAAATGTTGTCACATCTACCATATTTTGGAATAGGAAGAGTCACATAATGTTTAATTTTTCTAAAGGTATATACAAAAATTTACCTAAATATAATTAGTGACTCATCCTCTGCTAAATATATTAAAGTTACTCGTACATATTTGAACGTGACAAATTTTCACATAGTTACAGAATAACTCCCTAAGACTTTTGACTAAAGGAAACATTTAAAAACATTTTTTAGTTAAAGCCTGTCGCTATAGTTGTGTTTGGAAAAAAAATATATAGTTAAATAATGAAACAGTTTCTTATATTTTTGTTGTTGGCTTTAAAATTCTTGACCATTTAAAATAATTTTCTTACAAAATTCTATATCTAATTAAATGATTATTTTTTTTATATACAGTGTCTCACAGCTTATTTCGTGTGAGGAACATTTTTGAAAAATCAAGCTTAAAATTGGTATATTTTATTCTGAACTCCACAAATAAATGATGCAGTTTTGTAGATAATTTAGTCTTCAATAAAAAACACCAAAAAAAAATTACACAAATTTCAACACTGAACGATTTTTTAAAAGCAAAACTAAATAAACAGATAATTTTCATGTCACAGCTTATTTCGTGTGTTGATTTTTATTATTATCTTTTTTGAAATAACTGATTCTAAAAACTAACTGTAGATCAAAAATTAAACAATAATGATATCACAAATAGTTCGTCTATTCAAAAGTATTAAAATCAGTTATATTTCCGTGGTTTTACAAGATGGGTCGACGCACTTCAATAGAAAACGTGAGTTAGTTCTTAAAAACTTCCAAAGTGGGAAAAAATAAAAACAAATTACTGAAATTGTTGATTGAAGTCCATATACGGTTCAGTATATTATTCATCGTTTTTTCCGAAAAAATCGTGTGCACAACAAAGCAAGAAAGGCCCAAAAAAAAATTTATTAAAAAATGATGAGGTGTGGATTTTGCGAAAGATTAAACAAGATCCCATGTTGAGTGTGCCAGCTGTGGCCAAGGATGTTGAAGAAATGTTTCTTTAAAAAAAATGTCATCCAGAAACTGTACGCAGGATACTTAGATATTAATTTTCATGGGCGAACATCAAGATACAAGCCGTTTATTAATAAGAAAAATCAAAAAGTCCACATACATTTCGCAAAGTACCATGAAAACAAAGATTTCTTTCTGGAATATAGGGGATGAGGGCAATTTTAATATTTCAGCATCAGATGATAATGTATATATGTGGCGTCAACCAAATACTGCGCTCCAAACAAATAATTTATGTAGCCCAGTAAAACATGGATACCAACCTATAAAGGTTTGGGGTGCATATCGTCAGCAGGTGTCGGTTAATTGGTATTCATAGAATCCACTTTTACTAAAGAGGTATACCTAGACTTGCTTAATCGAAATTTACTCCAAAGTGCTGAAGACTTAGGCATATGTGACAAATTCCGCTTCTACCAAGAAATCGATCCCAAGCACAAAGCCGGAATAGTGCAAATTTGGCTAATTTGAAATTGCCCACACGTCATCCAAACATCCGCCCAATCACCAGGTTTAAATGTGACTGAAAATTTGTGGCACAATCTAGAGCTGTGTATTCGAAAACACCATATTTCTAACGTAAAAAGTTTGAAAGCGACACTAAAGGAAGAGTGGAGAAAAATATCTCCACAATACACTAATAAGATGGTTGACTCTATGCTATCCAGATTTAAAGCAGTAATAAAGCAAAAAAGACTACCCTACAAAATATTAAATAATGATTTTTCAACAATTTTTATATTTTTTTAATGTTCTATTGCCATACACGAAATAAGCTGTGACATGAAAATTATGTGTTTGTTTAGTTTTGCTTTTAAAAAATCGGTAAATGTTGATATTTGTGTAATTTTTTTAGTGTGTTATATTGAAGACTAAATTATCTGCAAAACTGCATCATTTATTTGTGGAGTTCAGAATAAAATATACCAATTTTAAGCTTGATTTTCAAAAATGTTCCTCACACGAAATAAGCTGTGAGCCACTGTATTTATATTTAATTATGTCTGTCTATAGGAGTTTTAGTCTTTTCCATACCGTTGTTCATTATTTTGATAATTTGTTTTTTATATTTTGTTTTATTATTTATCAGTTGTTATTTTTTCAACAAACCTTTTTTTAATAACACCAAGTTGTAATTTTCTCGATGAGAGCGTTTGTATGTGAAGGTTATATTGTTGTTGTTTTGTAGTTTTTTTTTAAATTAACAATAATTTGTAAATTGTTACAATGGCAAATACTATTTTTTTTGTCATAATTTAGCTTAAATGAGCACAAAATGACCTTCGTTGTTAATAATAATTTAATAAAGAGAAATTAAAACAAATTAGTTTGTATTTAAATAGTTTAGTTTGAATTAGGAGTTGAATATTTTAGATTTTGCGAAAATAAAAATTTTTTTTGAAGATGAAATGTTTTTACAATTTTTTTAGATTTTATAGCAGACTATCCTTATTTTTTGGTCGCATTTTTATGGGTTTTTCTCTTTTGAGATAGTTTTAAAATATATCGAGAGAACCGTGAGAAGCAAAATTTTTCTCTGATCAGTGATCCAACAAAATTTTATGCAGATAACAAAGGTTCTGTAACGTCCTCCACAATAAGAGAAAATAAGAAAAATTTAGCTGATTTTAAAGCAAAACTTTCCCTGTCTCTGAGAGAATTTCTTTGAAAAGAAATCATGAGCAACATCGTTATGATGTCATAACTAAACTCAAATAAACAGTTATAGAAAAAGTTTTAATTGTTTGTTTTAGTACAGAATGTACTTTCAGATTGTCAAAATTGACTACCTCATATATAAGAAAAATAATTGGGCGTGTAGCTTATGCAAATGTGGAAAATTTTCTAAAATTTTTGCCTGGTATAATGTAAAAAAAAGTACAAGATCTATTCATCTGATTTCAGCTATAAGTTATATCTGTCAACATATTCATATCAGAAAATAAATAACAGTTCTGAAATCATCGAACAATTTTTTTTTCGCAAAAATTGGTAATTTTCGAACAATGGCTGAGATTGGGTGCTGTAAAAAAAACTAGTAAAATTTCTTTTCAAATATTTTTCAACACTTTACATTTTAGAAAAATATAGAATTTATATAAATTTTTTAATAAAATGTTAATAAAGTTTTAATAAAGTTATTAAAGAAAAATACACTCAGAATATTATGTAGTTTACTGTTTGTAGTTTAATAAAGAAGTTTTCCGTTCCATTTATAAATAAAGGAACATACATTTATATTCTAAAGAATTATTTATTTTACATTTGTTCAAAATGATTTACTGTCAGTTACCGATTTTTTTTTCATTTTTTGGAAATTTAATAAAAATTTACCTACAAAACGGAAATTTGTAGTTAATTTTTGTCCGTTACAGTTGTTTCAAATTTAAATTTTGTTTGCTGTCTGTTTCAAAAAAAAAAAAAAATATATATAAAAAAATTCCAATTTGTTTTTATATAAATTGGTTGCTTATATACAAAATTATTTCAATTTATATTACAAGAACTTCATAAACACACATTCACACAAAAAGTGTCTATAGCCATGCATACATACATTTTGTAGATTACAAAAAAAAAAATAATACAAAAAACAGAAACAATTTAAAATAACTGATAAAATCATTTATTTTTTTAAGGAATTGGTAGGTAAAATTTTAAAATTTATTTTAACTAGTTAATCATTTGTTTCTTATGGATGTGTCAGTTGTTTAAACAATATTTAAAAGTAAATAACAAAAGCCATGTGGTTTAAATGAAGTTTGAATAAATTTGAATGAAATATGAATAATATATAAATACAAATAACAATTTTATTTATCGTAAATATTTACGAAAAAGTTGCTTCATATTTATGAAAGAGTTTCCTCAATATGATGAAAATTTTTATTTTTATTTGTTTTTTTTTTTAATTATTTAAGTAAAAAAATATATATGAACTTAATGAGAATTACATATAGCAGTATTTTGCAATCGAAATAAATAATTTTTAGGAGCTTTTTTTATCAATTTTTTTATGAAATGATAAAGATTTGATAAAGAATTGTTAATTAGTTCCGCGAGTGTAAATGCGAGATCTAACCGTGCACCTCCTTAGGCACTCCGTCGCACAGACACAAAAGGCAAAAATTCTGCTTGAAAAATGAAACGGTATTTGCTGATGGCTATGCGTACTGGGTAACGGGTCCAAAGACACCAGCACACGTGTTCATACTCACCTGCTTAGGGGCAGAAGTGAACTGCGCTATTATACAGCATTTTAATAGCGCAGTTCACTTCTGCCCCTATTAATGCATTTTAATTATTGTAGTTAAATTTACAGTAAAAAATTCTTAAATTTTACAAAAAATTCGATTAGAAAGTAATACGGAATAAATGCCAATATTCGTTAGTCATAAAAAAACTGTCATTAAAGCTGTTTGATATTTTAACATAATAAAACAATTTGTATTAACTTTAAAAATAACTGTGATGCAGTAATTGTAAAACTCTTTTTGAATGTAATTAAAAATTTCAGTTATAATTTTAACTTTTAACTATAAAACACATATTTAATAGCAATTATACTTTTTATTCAATTAACACCAATTTTAAATATTAAAAAAAATTAACAAATTAAAAAAAAAAATAAATAAACAATTTAAAAAATAAATTTCTCACAAAACAACCACGTTGAATTTTTTTAATGCAAATTTTATGCATTTTGGAACTTTTTAAAAACGTCTAACAACATAATTCAGCATATTTTATATTTTCATTTCACATACAATTTCAGATATTTTATATATTTTTTCTTTTCATAAAATAATTAATATGGGAAATTAAGCTCCACCTCTAAAATATAAAACAACCACTTTATTACAACACAGTTTAAATGCTGCAACAAAATATATGAATAATTTTTCAAATATGGCGCTGTTTCAATGACCACATTGTTTCAACTGGAAGTTGAGAATAATGAGAATAAAAACAAAGGGGAAATGAGTGGAATTTGTTGAAATTGCACTCAATTGAAATTTAAAAGGGAGAATTTTTATAGGGAAATATTGAGTTGAAATTATTAAAAAAGAAAGGATATTATAATTAAACAAAAATATTATAATTAAAAAAAAAAAGAAATTATAATTAAATACAATAAATTAACAAACAAAATGTAAATTTAAGAAAATATATTAAAATAATAATTTAATTGTTTGTTTCAATTTTTTCACAAGAATATAAATATGTGCAAGGGAATGATTTACAAACGTGAAGCAGACGTTGATTTCCTGGTACAATTGCAGAACTGAAATTTGCCCTTGTTGCGATTTTTAGGATTCCTTCAGTAAATGTCATTCCAAAACTTTAAATTTTGGGGTGACCATTATATTTTGAAATATTTCATATATAATTTACTTCTTAGTTACTTTCAACCATTATATTTTCATTGACCTATTGATCTATTAAGTTCTTTTTCATTCAAGGCCATTCTAAAGTATATTTAATTCTCTTGAGAAGAAGAAGAAGACATTTTCTGAAAATAAACCACATAATTGTTTTGTTGGCAGTGTATAGCAAAAAAAAAAAAAAAAATATAACTGAAAATTGAAAACACGCAAATTTGCGTTTAACCACAATTTCCAGAAATACATACAAATAAACAAAAGATAAATAAAATAATAATAAAAAACATTACAGAATAAATAAAACAACAATTTATAATAATTTAAAAGGAAGACAAATTTCTGGAAATTGGCGCAAAGCTAAAGAAATAATTCCTTAGATAAAATATTGTAAATATTTTTATTTAATCTAGATTGGGGCTTGGAGGTTTCAAGATACCCAATATTTGTTGTGATCTCAATATAATTTATTGCATTTTATTTTGAAGAAGGGAACATTAAATATTAAACAGAAAAAGAAACATAATTTGAAATGACAATCAATCAGTGATAAGAACTTTGTGAGAGTAAAAATTGTTTGTATTTGTTTTGTTGCTGGGCTAATTAGTGGTGAAGCGAGTACCCGGTTCTTGTACTTTTTATGTGGGGAATTTTTTACTAGAACTTCTGTAATATACGTTGACTTAGGGCGATTTTTTTCGCTGTTTATGCCCATATTCACCATTATAGACTAAAAGTTCTGGCTTTATGTGAGACTCAGGTGTGTGGGGATGCTGATCCACAGGATTTTCAAATACCCGGGTACCACCTTCTACCAGGTCACACATTTTACACTTAGGGTTCTTATATAGGAGTTCAAATACGGAATGGCCGAATACTCTTAATTGCTTCGACGCCTTTCCGATACAATTTAAAGAACCCTGGAGAGTTGCCCGGATAGTGAAATCATTGTTGCTGGCGATTTCAATATCCGCAATTCTTCTTGGCTTCGCCACTGAAGTCATACAACTCCCTATGGCCTTTACACTGAGCTCTTCGCCGCGCATAACCTTTTAGCACAACTTGTGAATGAACCAACGCACATTCCGTGTATTGAAGGTTGAACACCAGAATACTCTCGACCTTTTTCTTAATTCACATCCTGTAAAGTATGAAGTATAGAATTTTTCACCTCTCGGTATTTCGGATCGTTGTGACGTCTCCGCATCGTTTTCGTTCTCCGAGCTTCGTAACGTTTCGAGATCAGCTACTAAACGCTCGGTTTTTATTTACCAGAACGTATGTTGGACTAAGCTTAGCAATTTTTTTCGACATTTTAATTGGAAACTTTGTTTCCTCGACAGTAAACTTTGTTTCCTGTAACTTTGTTTCCGCTGCGCAAATGGTTAACCTCGTTATAATGCTTGGAATGAAATCTTTAATTCCTACTAAGCGCATGTCGGCTAAGCCAAAAGGTAAATGTTGATTTAACCAGATTTGCAGATACGCAGTCGGACTCCGAGTGATATTAAACAATGATAAGGAACAATGCTAGTTCAGCTATCCCAACACTTATGAAGGGTGATAAAATAATCACTGAACCTGTTGACAAAGCTAACCATTTTGTTGAAATGTTTGTAAAAACTCATTCTTGCCGGAAAGCAATGAACCACTTCCCGAACACGAAAGAATATCGCGTACTATGCCTAAGATATTCTTCCGCATTCGTGCAGTTAAAAGAATTCTTGCGGATCTCAATGTAAATAAGTCTTCGAGGCCGGATGGAATAACAGTACTGGTGCAGAGGCAGCTAGCCCGTCCATTATACAGTTTTCATACCGTGCGGGTGCCTTCCTTCCCCTTATGCTGGAAGATTGCCAACCCTGAAATTTATCAATCCTGGAAATTAACGCCCAATCGCTTTGCGCTCTCGAAGGTCATGAATAGCATGATTAATTACCATTTTGTAAATTATCTAGAAGCCGTTATCGTAGGAGCCGTTCTACAGCAGACCTTTTAGCGTTTCTCTCTGAACGTTGAAGTAGGTCCATTCACCGGTTTGGTGAGAACAAAGTGATTGCTTTAGATATTTCTAAAGCATTCGATAGTGTATGGCACGCGCACTTACATCGAAACTAAATGCTTTTGGTGTCAGCGATGATTTCTCTCGATTTATTTCGAGCTTGCTGAAAGATCGCTTTACACGTGTTGTAATAGACGGGATCTCATCCGACGAGTTTCAGCTAAATTCAGGGGTACCGCAAGGTTCCGTTCTTTTTCATTCTCTTTTTCTTGTCTTTCTTAATGACCTTGTTGGTCAAACTTTTAACCCTATCTACTTTTACGCAGATGACTGTAACATTTATTATTCATTTTCCTTTGATCGTAAATCAAGGCTCTTGGAGGTCGGGGTTAGAAGGCAAAATATAAATGATACATTTAATCGAGAACTTTTAGTAATTTCAGAGTGGGGTCGTATACATAGAGTGTATTTTAATGCACATAAGACCCAATGTTGTATGAAGACTCATAGGAATGTGCAGTCTCCACCGTCATCTGTTCAAATGGAGGGAATCGATATTGAGGATTCGAAAACTCATTATGTTAAATTGAAACAAGAAAAAAATTGGGTCGCTATTAAGCAAAGGAGACACTGGGGAGGAAAGAGTTTCTATGGTACTTTTTACAATAAAATAAATATGACAAATTTGCAGTAACCGGCGAAGGTCTTTATTATGTGCGTGTTTTTTTTTTTGACAGCAGCAATCGTTGTTTGTTATGTTCTTATTCTGGGCCAACGCTCTAATCCCACTATTATTCGATCTATCTGTTTTAATTATATATTCTTAATTTTTATCAGGCTCGAAATCATAATTTAATGTTACTAACAAATAGTAAACGCTAAACACCTTTTATTTTTTATTTTGCTTTTATAGTCAAAATTCAAGCAAGTTATATGTTGAACCAGCTTTAAATGGGTGTCACATCAAATTTACCAAATGTCCGCATATAACTAAGTAACTGGCAACATTGGTCAGGTGATTTTAAATTAGTTGAAAAAAAAAAGAAAAGTGTGTAAATTAAAATATTTGCAATGGTAAGACGTGAAAAGGTAAAACTTTAAAAAACAAGGAAAGAAAATTGTATTTTTTATTAATAAAGGTTTTGCAATGGCAAACCCCTAAAAGGTAAAACTTTATTATACTTTTTTTATTTTGGCGATGAATACATTTACACTTTTGACAGTAGATGAAAAAGCCAAGAGAAAGGGAGGCAAACTGGGGTTCCACTAAAAATTAATTCACTTGGGTCTCGTAGAGAACAAGGGCAACGACGTCTCAATGATCGCTAAAATAAAAAGAAATTCTCAAAAGCGCTTCGGGCTGCTATGTTTTCTGCCGCCTACGATCGCATCTATAGCTTTGTTTGTATATTGTGGAGTTTCTTGGTTCATTTAAATCCTCCAGTATTGTAAATTCCTTCTCATCGAACATATTTTACAATTCAAAAATTTTTTTTCACAAAAAATTTCTTGGCGGAAAACAGCTGATTGTAAGTGTTGTTACATTGGATAAAACCAACTTCAGCTAGTTTTAATTTTAAAGCAGACTTTAATTTAATTAATTTTTTTACTATAATGACGCGCCATTTTTTTTTAAATATACAACATTCTACATCATTAAGTTAAAAAAATTGTTATCTAAGAGACAGTTAGTAAACTTTTATTTTGAAATTTTTTCCAACTAACTAATTTTTTAAAAAATATTTTAAATAAATATATAATAAACCGACAAAAATGCAGACAAATATTTTTGTATTGAAAAACATTGTTGCAATAATACAAAAAAGAATCAGGATTTATTTATTTTTATTTTTTTATCATAAATCATTTACATAAATTACCACATTATTTAAAAAGTAAAATCATGTTGTATTTATATACTTTTTTATGTACTATAGTTGGCCAACTAAATGGCGGTTAAAAGAATATCAGTGTCATCGTGTAATGGTGTGTTATTAATGTAATATGAAAGAATCTAAAAAAAAAATCCATCCAATGGGGTGTGTTTAGATTTTTTACAATATTTTTCATTTTAACTTATATGTAGTGTCTGGTATTAAATATTATTGACAGTTTAAATTTTAAATACCATTAAACCCATTTAAAAATTATTAGAAAGAACAATTTGTCAATATATTCCAAATACAAAAAGAGAGTATACCAACAAGAGAAACCAATTTGCTTTTAAAGAGAAATATGGTACTACTTATGTTATTATTTTTTCTAATGTATTTTGTATGTCAACTAAAGTCGGATGATAATTTTATTCATCGATTTTGGTTTATCTTGGAGATAAATGTTTTTGTCCAATCATAAGCTGTCAGTGGTACAAAAAATCAACCATTGGGAAATCATGGAACTAAAAATTGATTACTGGCAAAACACTAATTTGAAATGATTTTCCAGCATTTGCAGACGGCATTTTACCAGTATTTTTTTACGAAGAAATTCCGTCTTTGATTTGTTTTAGATCACTATGCCATACTATCCAGTCAGTGGATAGTATGTCATTTTTAATGTCAATTTGTCCAAATTATTGGCAATTGTATGAAAACGGGTTGTCATATGGTGTCATCTGAGTTTGCAGTCAGTTATGCACACGAACTGCCGTCTAAAATGACAGACAAGTGAAAACGTCAAATTTCAGTTTGTCAACAGATATGGCAGCATTTTTTATCTAAATAAAATTGACAACAAGTTGTCAATTTTTTTTTGTGTGACGATCGCAAAGCTGGTTTGTTTTTTTGCTGGAAAAATTAATTGCAATGGAAATTTTTTAAATAAAGAATGAAATGGTAATGTAATAACACAAAACGCCGCACTAGCTATAGCCATTTGTTGATTTTTTTATCATTTTTAATTTTTTTCCACTTTTTATTGAACACAAATTAATATTTTCTAATCAGCTGTTCGCTCGCCTCATCATATTTGACCTTTGTAATGAAAACGGCGTGTCAGTCAACTGACACCAAAATTTGACATAAGTCTTTGACACGCTCTGCTTTATCGACTTATTGTCAGTTTTTAAAATGTAATGAAAACGCATATGACACAAAATGACGAGAATTCATTTGAATCAGTTTTTGTTGTCAGTTCATATGACATAATGAAAACCAAGCATTAGAATAATTATAACGCTTTGTTAAAAATGGTTCGGAAGGTTTTCAGTTCAAATCCGGTTATATTTATACATATTTTTGGGGTTTTCAATTTTTATATATACTTTTTTTTATAAAATAAATTTTTTTGTTTCTGGAAAAGTTTTTTAATCACCAATACCCAAAATATTTTTATTGTTATTGATTGTAGTTTATTTAAAAAGTACATTTGTTTTTAAATGATTAAAAAGTTAAAATACAAAGAAATAAATTAAAAATAAATACGGATTTTTCTGTTGCTTTGTTAAATTTTTAATAGTTAATTGTCTGATAGTTAAAACAAACAAAACAGACTTTGTAGGTAATTTTTATGACATTTAAAAACACGAAATATCATTTACTTTTACGGATTTTGTAAAAATAAAGGAAATAATCATTAGTTTTTACAGATTTTGTAGTTAACTTATGACAGTTAAAAGAAGTAAATAAAGCAAATGTCATTTGAAATTTATATTTATCGGAAAAAATATTAATTGCATTAAATTAATTAAATGCTCTAAAATGCCACAAAACTTATTTAACAAATTTCGAAAAATAATTTGTTGTAGGTTAGCTTCTATTCGGTTTCCATTCTTGTCTCAGGAAATCATCGGGGGATGACTTTTTAAAATTTCTTTAACATTTTTTTTAGTTTTAATTACAAACTCAATAAGGATTTTTGTTTTCGCCTAAAGCGTTATTCAAATCCATAAATATCAAAAAAAAAAAAAAACAAAACAACAGCAGTGTACAATATTACACTTAAAATGGTTTGTAAATTAAAATAACAATAAACGCCATTTACAAGAAATGGTATTTCTTTTAAAAACCGGTCTACTTAATTTTGATTAAACAACTGACACATCTGTAAAAAACAAATGATTTATCAGTAAAAAAATAAATGTTTAAATTTTATATACTAATTCCGTTAAAAATAACTGATTATTCATTTATTTGAAATTGTTTCCGTTATTTTGTATTTTTGTTTGTTTTTTAATCTACAAAAGGTATATTCACACAGTCTATGGACACATTTTGTGTAAATGACCATATGTGTGTGTGTGTGTGTTTATGAACTTCTTGTTATTTAAATAGAATTAATTTTGTATACAAAAATTTAAAATAAAAAACATATTGGAATTTTTGGAATATATTTTTGTGAAACAGACAGCAAATAAAATTTAAATAAACCACAAATTTAAGTTTTGTGGGTAAAATTTTATTAAGTTTCAAACAAATGAAAAAAAAAATTAAACTAAAAAAATCGGTAATTGACAGTAAATTATTTTGAACAAATGTATAAAAAAGTTAAAATTAATATTTCTTTGAAAAATAAATGTATGTTCCTTTTTTTAACTAATCAAAAAACTTTGTTGTTATACTACAAACAGTAAACTACATAAGTGTAGCTGTAATTTTGTTTTTTTTTTCTCACAGAGTGGGTTTTACAAGAAAAACAATAGTGCGCTAGTACTTTTTTGCGCGATTGTAATTTATGCTTAGGTTTTTTTTTTTTTTAATTTTTAGAAGAATTTCATTTAAGATTTACTATTAGTTTACCGATATTGCATCTCAATACCTTAAACATTTTTATCCATTAAGGTATGATAACATTTCATCTACCAGTTAAGAATTGGGAAACCTAGTCACTGATATATTTGATCATTTGTTTTTTTGGAAACCCTAACATTTTTACTTTATATTTTGTGCTTTTCAAATTCTTATTAAAATTTTTAAAGCACTTACAATGCAAAATTTCAACTAGAAGGTAGGATTTATTTTTTTTTTATCCGCCATTTTGAATTTTGGTAATTTTATTAACATTTTTAAAACGGTAGACCTCAGACATGAAAAACCCTAAAAACTTCCTCAGGTACAGCTTGGGGTAGTTAATGATTTTTATTTGTAAAACCATTTTCAGCCCTTTTATTTTTTACCTATAACCACTTGAACTAAATTGGTTTACAATTAACATTTTATCAAGCATATTGACTCGGCCATTTTAATATTTTGAAATTTTTGTAACATTTTTGAAACTCTCGACCTAGAAAATGCCCTATGTGTGTGTATTGTCAGCCAATTTTTGACATTATTTAACACGGTGTCTTCACATGCAAATAACATGATAGCAAGCAATTGTCAGAGAGATTTCATCTCAAGGGAAGACACTTAATTTAAATGTTATTGCAACATAATTTAGCTTTTAGCAGCAATAAAATTAAGCAGAGAAAAGTTTAATTTTTTACAATTTGTAAAAATAATAACCCTATAAATATTTTTGCTGAAATCAAAGCCGAAATTAAGTGTTATTCAAGTCATATTTTCTAATTTCAAGCCTTGATTTATACTTTAATTACACTTTAATTTAAAAGCATATTCCAGCAAAACCGACACTGCAATTCAAGTCGAACCTAATAGTAAGAATATACTTTAATGCAAGCCTTGAATCACAGTTCAATTAAAGTTCAAACTACATAATAATTACACTTGTTTTCAAGCCCAAAATTTCAAGCTTAAACAAAGCTATAAATTTACGAAAATAATTCATGGAAAAAATTCAGATTTAAAAAAAAGCTTCACAGAAAAATTGTACATTTGAGCAAAAGTTTTAATTTTATTTTAAAATATTGAAAATTAGCAAAAGGCATAAAACAAATTATTTTTATTTGTATGAACTTGATTTTGACTTTAAAAAATCACTTAAAATAAAGCAAATACAAGCAATATTTAAAGCACTTAAATTTTTAACTTTTCAATGTTTATTGAGAATTTTTGAAAAAATTTTGTAATTTTCAAAGAAAAAACTATAATATTACTTAGCTATGAAATGAGGAAGTTTTCTCCACACTAGTGCAGTTGACCATATTTTGACGTTACTCTGATATCGGTTTGGCAATTGCTTGCTATCATTTTATTGCATGTGAAGACACTGGGTATGGCCTTTCAATTGCATGAAATTGCTTTAATTAACTTTGTGTGTCTTAATTGCGACCGAAATTTTAAATGAATATTCAAAAACCAGTTGTAAAATCAAAATAAAAGAAAATCAGAATTCCAATTTTATTTTGCCAATATATTGGATTCATAAGTTTAAAATTTGCAATTTTTGTTATGTTTTTCAGGATCGATTCTGGAAATGCCGCTGTGTTTAACAATAGCCAACTTGACAACTTTTAAGGTAATTTTACTGTAAGATTTTTTTTTTTTTACTAAATTTGGTGTCTTTATTTTCTCCGAATTTTCATAAACCAATTGCGAAATTAACATCAGTGATTTGAGAACGAGGCTTACAAAAAAATTTTTAATGTGATCAGACTAAATATATATATTTTTATGTATATTTTTTTTAGTTTTATTTAAATAATTAATGTAATACTGACAATTTCGAAAAACATCTTGTGATACTGATAAAAGGCTGTTAGTCAGTTTCATTTAAGAAAAATCAAAAATTTCCAACAGATCTTTAAGACGTATTTTGTAAAAATGTGGGCATTTGTTTTGCTTACTTGTGTTCTAAAACGCCCTATGACGCAATTTTCTACTGGGTATTGTTATTTGAATTTTTGACAACCCTTTAAATATTTCCTTATTAATGCTGTTCTTACAAAATACACCCCCTTTAAGACTCCATTGGTTTAATCTCTAATAATTTCTAAAAATATCTCGTATTCAGTTTTTGAAAATAATAAAAATCCACTTTTAGTTGAAATTATTGGTGATTCAAAATAATTTCCCTTTTAGCTTTATGCTGAGGGTTATTTTTTAAGAGTATTTCTCGCTGGAGGTGTTTAATAATCAAAAATATTTTAATCCAATAGGTTTTCATCATAAGTAAAAGTTTTATTTTGATTATGCATTTTTTCGAAATTTAATTATTCTAGGACATTTATAGCCCTTAAAAGCTAATTAAAGTTAATTTTATTCCTATTTAAATATAGTATAAATAATTCCTCGTATTTAGTAGAAAAAAAAAGAAAAATACAAAAATTGTTTATTTTTTGTTTATTTTACTTTATAATGGTCCCTTATTATTATTATTATTATTAATACAACAGAAGTTGTGTAGTGTTGATATACTCGTATTGATGTGACTGACAGTGCGCCATTGTTGTTACGATTGTCTGCAGACAAACTAACAGTTTCTATAGAATAACAAAAACAACAACTAACCAAAAAAACAATATGGTTGCCTTCTGCAAACAATAATTAAAATCTAAAAACAAAAAAAAAAAAATGAACATACCGGGTTGTTAAATAAAAATAACTACATGTTCATAACCTTAGAAAAAAAAATAAACAAAATGTGTTTTGTGTCACTTCTTTTGTATTATTAGTTGGTGGTTAAAAAAAAAACTAAATTTTTTGTTTGCTTTCAAAGTATTTATTTTTCCATATACTGGTACAATATGTATCCTTTTTTTCTATAAACAATTATTAAAGGCAGCAGTTAAAAAAAGAGGTCTTTTAACAGAACTTTAAAAGTACTAATTGCTACAATCCGCATAAAAATTATTGCCACAAAACGAAGAATAAATTATGCAAAACCTTGGGAAAACTTAGCAAGTTTCAGTTAAATGCTTGGTAGAGTTTTTCAAGATTTTGCATAATTTATACAAAAAATTCGGAATATTTTGTACACAGAATAAAATTACAAAATACTGTTTGTAATATTGAACATTTTTGATAGAATATTTTTGTAAATAAAAAAATATATTTTTAAAAAAGGCACCAACAATGGAATTTGTAAATACAAAAAACTTTTTGTTATTTTTTTGTAACTTTAATTTTTATTTCCAAAGTATTTTTATATGAAAAGTTACAATTTACAAAAATTTCAAACAAAAATTGTTAGAAATCGAATTTGAATTTTAACAAATATCTTTAATTACTTAAAATTTTGTGATACTTTTTTCTGCGAAGTTTACTGTTTGTAATTGATCGTATATTATTTTCATTTGTTTGAAATTTAATAAAAACTTACTCACAAAACGGAAATTTGTGGTTTATTTGTTTACGTTACAGTTATGACAAATTAAAAAAAAAAAAATATTCAAAAAATTCCAATTTTGTTTTTTATTTACACACACAAATGAGGTCATTCACACAAAATCTGTCTATAGACAGTGTGAGTATACAGTTTGTAAATAAAAAAAAAACAAACAAAAATACAAAAAACGGAAACAATTTTAAATACATGAATAATCAGTTATTTTTTACGGAATTGGTAGGTATAATTTTAACATTTATTTTTAAACAACTTTTAAAAATAAATTACAAAAATCATTTAATTTAAATGAAAAATAAGTTGACCGGTTTTTAAATAAAATATCATTTCTTTTAAATGATATTTTCTGTTATTTTAACTTACAAATTATTGTAAATGTTATTTTTACGTCAGTGAGGTTAAGTGATATAGGCCTACCGAAAGAGGATAGTGCGATGTGTATTACAGTTAAAAAACTCATACATATTATTTTTCGCGTCGCTGGGGATCGAACCCTCCACCTTTTTTCCAATGGTCCAACGCGCTAACTATTACACCATAACGCCGACAGATTTAGTCCTATCAATTTAATTTGCTTTCATAAATTGGCTATTTCAAAACACTACAATTTGTTTCTTTAAAATAAATTTTTTTAACTAATCCACGATTCGTTCCCTTCAATTCAATTTGATCCCTCAAAATTTATTCTTTAAGAAAACTACGATTTGGTACTTGAAAATTAATTCTTTAAGAAAACAATAATTTGGTTACTTGAAAATGTATTCTATAAGAAAATTGGTCCCTTAAATTTGATCTTTAAGAAATCTGCAATTTAAAAAACCACGATTTAGGTCCATAAATTGAGTTGGTCCCTTTAATTTGATCTTTAAGAAATCCACGATTTGGTTTTATAAAAATTTTTTCTTTAAGAAGTTCTCGATTCGGCCTCTTTAATTTAATTTGGTCCTTCAATTTTGTGCTCTTTAAGAAAACCACAATTTGGTCCCTTAAATTTCTTCTTTAAGAAAACCCCAATTTGGTACCTTAAATTTTATTTTTAAGAAAATCCCGATCTGGCCCCTTTAATTTCATGTTTCAGAAAACAATAATTTGGTTTCTTAAATTTCTTCTTTAAGAAAACCCCAATTTGGTACCTTAAATTTTATTTTTAAGAAAATCCCGATCTGGCCCCTTTAATTTCATGTTTCAGAAAACCATAATTTGGTCCCTTAAATTTGGTACCTAAAATTTTATTTTTAAAAAAATCCCAATTTGGCCCTTTTAATTTCATGTTTAAGAAAAACATAATTTGGAACATTAAATATTATCTTTAAGAAAACCCCAATTTGGTACATAATTTGGTACCTTAAACTTTATCTTTATTCAATAAAAGGTTCACAATTCAGCCCCTTTAACTTAGTTTGATTTTGTCCCTTAAAGTTGTTTTTTTTTCAGAAATATCTAATATATTTGTTTTGCTTTTGAAATTTTATTCTTGAGAAATTTATGATTTGGTTTGTTTTGAAATTCACAATTCTACTTTTTAAAAAAATCTACGATTCGGTCTCAATTTTTTTCTTAACAATGTTTTTTTGGAGAATTTTTCAATTTGTGTTGCTATCGAAATTTTATTCTTCAGAATTCTTGATTTGATGCCTTTAAAATTTGTTCATTAATAAAGCTTTAACTTATCCCCTCAAACATAGATTTTGAAAATCCACTATTAATTCTCTGAAAAATATTAATTTTAAAGAAATCCAAACATATATTTTTGTATAAAATCCACTTAATTTCCTAGTTTTTTTAAGAAAACAAGCATTGGCTTAAAATTTTTAATTTTTTCGAACGAAATTTCCATTAAATTTACATTTAAATTAATTCAATCTTAAGATATATTTATTTTTAATACCTTTTAAGTATTTTTTTTTAATAAATTCTCGATTAATTATTTCGAAAATATTTTTTCAAAAGAAATTCACGATTAATACTGCGGAAGCATTTTTTTTTTTTTTATTTAAGTCTTCGTTTAAAAGAGCTTTTGAGAAACCAATGAAAATGATTTTCGAATTTTTAAAAAATCTACGATTTCTTTTCAAAATTGTTTTATTTTTCAAATCCGTGATTTTTTTTTTGTACCCTAAAAATCACAGATAAATTGCCAGGAAATTAACACTTTAGAATATTTACTAATTAGACGCCTATTTAGCAGTTTTTAAAAAATTCGACACTTCAAATAAAAATTCTTTTATTTCTTTTTTTTTAATTAAATTTTACACACTGATATTAAATAACCCATGCATAAAAATACGAAAAAACTAGGAAATAACAAAATTTTTTTGTTCATTTTACAAAAGTTTTGTTATTTTTACAAAAATTTTGTATTTTGATTCATGGATTTTTAACGAGTGCTAGGAAGTTATTCTTTGAAACACTGTTTATGTTATTTTTTTCTATATACATTGGTATGTACTAACATATAACCATGTATTTATGGCAATATTTACGCTGTTGTTATTTCTATGTAAACATAATAATTACATTTAATTGACATCACTGAACATTAAATTTAAATTATACAGGGGAACAATAATCACAATTCTTTTTTATTTCATTATACCATTTTAGGTACAATTTAAATAAATAAAAAATATCTAAAACTAAACAATGCAATATACACCTTTTAACTATTATTATTCATAAAATAAAAAAAGAAAAAATATTAATTGGCAGTTATTAACACCCAACCCACCCAAGTAGGAGGTAAAAGACAAATTTATTATACTATAGGAGAATTTAAAAGACAATATAAATCGTGGATTACCACAATCTATTTACAAGTGTTATTTTTTAAGCAACAATTTTCATTTGACGAAAACAAATTCATGGGACTAAATACAGAATTTTTTAAAAACTTCCTAAAGCAAATACGGTGTAAAACTCAGGATGTACAAAATACCAAATTTTTAGCTTCAAGCTTAGCCATGGTGCCAACACCATAAAATTTTCATGTACCTAAAGTACCAGTTTTTGGTAATAATTCGTTTATTTATGTATTGCAATGATCATTGTTCCGATTCTTTAAAATTTTCTCATTCGTGAAAACACATTCCGTTAAAAGTTGTATAATTAACATTCCATTAAGATTTTACAACACATTATATATCTTGAAAGTCCGCTTTTAATATTTTAATTAAAAAAAAAATACTTCTTTATTATTACACTCAGAATCTTATGTAGTTAACTGTTTGTAGTTTA
Source organism: Eustalomyia histrio (assembly GCA_949748255.1). Classification (NCBI taxonomy): domain Eukaryota; kingdom Metazoa; phylum Arthropoda; class Insecta; order Diptera; family Anthomyiidae; genus Eustalomyia; species Eustalomyia histrio. The sequence continues at coordinate 203,109,919 of OX456523.1, read as the reverse complement.
ATAAAAAAGTTTTCCGTTCCATATAAAAATAAAGGAACATACATTTATTTTTCAAAGAAATATCTATATTAACTTTTTTATACATTTATTCGAAATAATTTACTATCATTTACCATTTTTTTCAATTTCATTTATTTTTTCATTTGTTTGAAATTTAATAAAAATTTACCCACAAAACGGAACAGTTATTACAAATTTAAATTTTGTTTGCTGTCTGTTTAAAAAAAAAATATTCAAAAGATTTCAATTTGTTTTTTTATTTAAATTGGTTGTATATATACAAAATTTTTCAATACAAATTACAAGAACTTCATAAACACACATACATATACACAACCACATTCACACAAAAAGTGTCTATAGCCAATGCATACATATATTTTGTATTGTTCGAGTATATAAAAAAAAAATACAAAAAGGAAACAATTTCAAATAAATGAAAAAAAAAAACATTTATTTTTGAAGGAATCGGTAGGTAAAATTTTGACATTTATTTTAACTGATTATATCATTTGTTTCTTACGGATGTGTCAGTTGATTAATCAACATTTAAAAATAAATAACAAATGGCATTTAATTTAAATGAAAATTAAGTAGACCGGTTTTTAAATGAAATATCATTTCTTTTAAATGATATTTTCAGTTATTTTAACTTACAAACTTTTTTAAGTGTATTTAATTAATTAATTTTATAAATATAATAAATTATGTGTGGTTCAAAAGAGCTGAATGTAAAAAAATATACAGTGGCTTGCAAAACTAAGGACACACCAACATGTTTTCAGGTTTTCTTTAAATATTTTTATTTACAAAAAAAAAAAAAAAATACTTAAAATAACGCAAAAAGAAATAAGTAGTAATTTTATATAATTAAAAAATAAGTAACTTTAGTTCAGAACGATACATAAAATATGAGTGCAACATGTAAAATTTGCACCGCAAAATTTCATTAAAATATTACAAGAAAATCGGCCGCAAAGTATCAAATGAAAAATGTCTCCAAAAAAGAAAGGGAAAAATACGGGACGTATTTTCAACTTTTGAGGCCTTTTTTATTTTAGTTAAAGGAAAAATAAAAATTAAGAATGATCCCAGAAATTTTGAAGCCAAAATTAATTTTTGTATGTGTATGTGTAATGAAGTCATATTTTTAAGGGCCATTTTCCGCAACCTCAAATATTTTAACTCTTTAATATTTACCCGGCAGAAAATGCTGCATGCTTGGAAGCACAATTGTAAGGGAAATATTTGCCGAAAAGTGCTTGGATATACGCCTATAAATAAGGCATGATTTTTAATTGAGATGATCCGCTTAGAAGCACTTGTTTCTAGATGCACACGCAGAGAAACATGATCACTGCTACTATATTATACTTGCTGCACTCGGGTGTAGTTGGTATATAAAAAGATTCTAACCACTTATATTATAGTAAATGTTTATTATAGTAAATGTTTTTTGATTTAACGATTGCCTCTTTCTACTTTATAACATGATTGGTTGTAACCATACTGTGGTAACCAAAAGTTTGACTATGAAAAAATAGAACATTTTTAGTTTTTAAAAAATTTGAGTCATTGTGTTGTAAATCAACTTTACCTTGTGTTTGATTGCTAAGAAGACAGGAATGGAGCAAAATATACGTTTTAGTACTTATTTTTCTGCTTGAGCTTTGAATTCTTCGGGTTCTGAAGAGATCTTTTACCGGATCAAAATACATGTATCAGCCTAACTAAAAACGGTTCATTTTCGTTTTTAAAAAAGTCAGTTTTTTTGCAACAATACTCTCATAACATTTATAGTCACATAATTTAAGATATAATATAAATTAAATTAAAGTAGATTATAAAATTTTTAATTATTTAAGGCTGGCTGCATTCTACTATAAATTAAAGAAAAGCAAAAATATGGAAAAATAAACTAAAAATTTATAAGCAACACAAATTTAATTGAAAAAAAAAAATACTTCACAAGTAATAAATTTTTGCCGACAATTGTACTTTTTAGCAACCCAATTGGAAAATAATAATATTTCATCAGAACCCAATGTTGGTGGGTTTCTACAGATTTTGTAGAAATTTGGACAAATATAATAAAAGTTTGGTATGATACATCATGTGAAAAAATGGGTTTCAAAATTGTTTGAACCTTTTTTGTTTAAAATGTGTTTTTTATTATTTTTGGTACACCATTTCATAGGTCATCTAAATACCTTTCATTTCATAAAATTTTTTTATATCGTTTCTTCGAAATTCGAAAAATAGGATAGTTTTTTTTGGCCACATATTATGACTTATTATGACTTATTTATGTAGTCGCTTACCTCATGTATTTCCCCATAAATGTAAAAATGTCTAAATAATTTTATTAAAAATGTATCGGTAAAAATAATTCACTTGTATAACAGAAGATTTCTTTTTTTTTTCGAAATTTATATAAATATTCCATACAAATTTAAGTAGAAGTAGACTTGCTAGGTAGTTATAGATGAAAAGTTATAAATTTATAAAAATGCTGCCAAGTCTTGGAGATTCTTGGCTTTTCTCTTTTAAATGTAAACCAAAAATATTTGCTATAAAAATATTTAAAATTTTGTTATTTGTAATTTGATAAAATATTAAAAATAAAAAAAGCTAACAAATGAATTATGTGTACGTTAGTGAAGGTAGAGCAGGCCGCATAATATAATTCCGGCAAAGTCCATATAGAAAAACTGCTTTCGCCAGAAGGCGGCCCACAATTTTCAAATTATATTTGTTTACAAAAATTAAAGAAATGTCAGGTAAGTAGGAATAGAAGTTATAGATGTAGATATTAAAATCCAAAAATAAAAGTTTTCTAGGCATAGAAGTACAGTTGAAATACTCTAATACAGGATTAAAAACCATCACCTGATTATCTTGTTGTTATCCCTTGTTGTACCGATAACTTCAAATTGGATCAAAATTGCAAAATTGCACCGACGATCTTGAGGCGTATAGCGATTCGTTGTATTTCAATATAATTTTCGCACGTGCCTTCTTCACAAATGTCAAAACCAAACTGATACACGATGCCATTTGCAAAAATGGCAACACTTTTCAATAGGGTCATACTTATTTTCCCACCTTGCATACTTAGTGAAAAATATCTTGTTAAAGCTGAAATACAATTTTAGGCGACTTAAAGGCGAAACCTCTGTGAGTTTTACTATGATAGTCGAAAGTTCACTTCTATTAGATCGGCAGTTAAAATTCGAAATCGACTAATAACATTTTTGAGAATATGCTACCAGCAGCAATTGCCATCTACAGGATTTTAAGCATACAAATGAAACTAATAAAATATACACAGAGAAAACATAATTGTAACAACCGAATTTTATGACAAGCGAATGGTTTGGTTGGAGCCACCGATATATTTGTTTGACGCAACCAAAACTAGGTTAATGAAACAGAATTCCTGTTGAAACCAAATATTTCAATTGTATCAGAAAAACATTTGGTTAGGACAACTATATATTTCGGTTGCTGCAACCGAAATATTCAGTTGGAAAGAAATTCGGTTGTTACGATGAATCTATTTTCTCCGTATAAAACGTAAAAATGTAGATTTATGAATTTATTTGCAGCAACCTGACTGCCCTCTAGTGAAGTTTAAATAAGCTTACTGCTCACCGCTAATAACAATAACAAAAACCATTTTCATATTTAATTTCTTTTTGTGTTGGAATTTTTAATTTCTTTGTTTTTTATCCGCAAAAATAAAGTCATAATTTATAAATGATTTATTAAATGAGTATTACACAAACAAAAATAAAAACTACTATAACTAAATTTGTTTTTGTATTCATTTAGTTTTCATTTTACAACATTTTTTTTTAAATACATGAAAATTTAAATAAATGTATTATTTATTCAGAACCAAATCACTATTTGCTTTGAATATTATTATACAATCAAAATAGATTTCTTGAAGATCAAATTCCTTAAGTACCAAACAAAGTACTCGTACTTAAAAGTACCAAATTGCAAATGTTTGTTTTTGTTATCGTGCAGAGACAATTTTTCAAAATATTAAATTCAAGAAGATATGAAATCATTGATATACTTATTATCTCAGTTAAATATGCCTAAAATTAAAATACCAAAAAAAGTATCAAAAGTACCAAAATCGACGATTTCTTAAAGTATCAAATCCCGTTTTAAATTTTCTTTAAATTTCAGATATAAATATTAAATTACATGATGATAAATATTAAATTATAAATAAATTCATTTTATAAAATTAATTTGAATATATCTGAAAATCGTAGTGCATTTAATTAAATTTCGTTGGGTGTTTGCACATATTTCATCTTTGCCGTAGCATTTTTATGCCATTTAAAGGGTTTTTCTTTAGGGAACTTTTTTGTTTTTGTAAATAGTAAATATAACAGCAACGACATTAAAAAAATGTTGTATACAAAAGTGTATCCCACCACATCCATGATGTCGACAATGACGACGACGAATCGTCGACAACATTAGCATATCAGTGCACGCACGCATTAGCTTTAGTTGGTTCACTTAACTTAAGTTGCATTATTTTGTTGTTGTTGTTGTTGCTGGCGCTGTTGTTTCTTTCTTCGAGCAAGTGCAGAAAGCAGGTGTTGCACTTTTAGATAAGAGAGGGGCCTGGAAATGGTTGCCGCAGGAGGGGTGGAGTTTATTAATATAAGTAAATTTTACTTATTTATTATTAAAGCCAGTGAATAAGCAGGCAACAATGTTGTTAAGGCTTGTAAATAATTAAAAGAGTTGCCAAGGGAATTTAAACTATTTTTAACAATCATAAGAAAGTCTCATGTAAAACAAAGTTTTGACATCATTTTTTGGAGTTCGAAGTAGTAAGTGTTGCAGGGGTCGTTGAAGGGTATACACAGCAAATCTGTTGATAATGCCTTCTTTATTCCAATAATCGAACATGCGTGGAGCAAAATCCACATCCTGCGGACATAGAGCGAACACTTAAAAAAATCCGTAATCCTAGCTGTTATCTGTGCCATAACCATGGCAAGAATAGCACTACGTTAATGTGTTTTCTAACTGTAGCGTCCAGGCGAAGTCTAATTTTATTAGTCCGAAAGTAGCAAAGAGCTCAAGATTTCAACAACTTAATCAAAGCAGTAGATGTAGTTCAGAACCTGCGCCCGAATTTGTCTGACACTAACATTGCAACGAATGAAGAGAAGGAACTATTGAATTCCCAACCCAAGGCTGAAGATAATCATGAGACAGATGTGAATACGATGGTGTCCGAGAAGATAAAGCTCTCTTGAGCTACTCAGAAGGGTATCGACATCGAGGTGGCTTGCGACCTTTGCCAAGATCCAATATGTGAAGCCCGTAAAAAAGTGCGTGGGCTTAAGTCTAATCGTAAGAGGGTGCTCTCAAATGGCTCTTCACAGCTAAACAAACCTAAAAGAGATGTTTATGGAAGCGGTGCAATCGATGGAGATTTGTGGTATTTTGCTTGATTTCCCCAACACTAGATGAGAAACTTCAGGCGATCAGTTCTGTAAATAGTACGAACTTCCCTCGTAGTTATATGGAATGCAACACTGCTCCCATCAAGTAACACTTGCTCAAAATTTGACAGTAGTCTACTAACAGGTGGTACTTGATGGGAGCAGTGTTGCATTTCATATAACTACGAGGGAAGTTCGAAAAGTCACTTCTTAAGCTGCACCAAGGACTATTTAATTTTAGGAGGTGCAACCATCATCGGAGAAGACAATAGGACAAGACATCGGACAAAACAGCTTTGCATCTGCATTATGGAGTGCTGCCGCTTTAAAAGTTATTACTAAAGATGAAGTATACAAGTTCAAAGTGTATGTGGGGTACTTTGCCGAAAAGACAGATACATCCAACGACATAATTCTTGGACTGATGGAGAATCAAAACTGTCACTATTCTGTGGGGTAGTGATTAGTGTTAAGGAGGGCAATAAATGTGGAGTTAGTGAACCCACGCTTACTATTGACCCTATATCGTCGGATGTAAGTATTCCAGAAGTAGGGTAACATGGTAAACTATGGGTAGAGATTAGAGCTATTGACGTCAATAGCTACTTCAACAGCTCCGGCTAAATCAGAAATACGAGTCTTACCTTAGATAAAAAGCCAGGCTGTACGAAGGATGCTACCAAGCCAATTTTCTTTAGGACATATACTCAAGCAGAAGGGTAACAAGGTAAACTATTGCTATGAATCAGTGCTGGTAAGACCCACTCGTCCATAATATGAGGTTAAGCGCGGCATACCCAATCAGAAAATATAGCAGCACTGGTTCTAGGAACTACCTGTCGACCTAATGACGTAGATGATGTATCAAAAGCGGAATCTTTGTCATTGCCAGAAGAGAAATCACAGATGTAGCCGATCGAGCCGTTTTTGCAAAAAACATGTTTTTGCAAGAATTAAAAATTTTCTCAGAAACTAACGGGTTTCTAAAGGACTTTGATACGCCGAGTTCAAATCTGGCCTTATAATAGCACTATCATATCAGATTATCGAAATATTCGGGACACTATAATTCGGCAAAAAGTATATTTTTTTTTAATATTTTTCGCCATTTGATAGTGTGGCTCTTTCTCTGCAAAATTCGTTCTAAGCTTTTCAGATATTTTAGTTCCTCTTGGAAAAATCATATGTAGAATTTTATTTCATCAAAATATATCGATAAATTGATGCGTATAGCTAGGCCATACCATCCAATTTTTTTGTCTTCTTTGGTGCACCTCCACCAGATTCAGTCCATTGTTTTGATTGTTATTTTGTGTCTGGTATATCCATGATTCATCAACAGTCTCGATTCGAATGTGTTTTTGATCAACTGTTAACAAATGCGGCACCAATCTTGCAGACAGCTTTTTCATCTGTAATTCTTGATGCAAAATAAAATAGACTCGATCATTTGAGCTGCCATGTCATATACTTAAGCTATGATTTCTGCTGTTGTTGCAGTTTTTGGACGTCCACTTCGTAGTTCATTTTCAATGTTTGTTCTATCACGTTGAACAGCTGTTGCTATAGGAATGAAATCTAACATGTGTTCATATGACAGCTAAGAACATATCGTGCAATCTCGTACACATATGTATGCGAAGACATTTCCACTTTCCCCCTGATTACCAAAACCAAAGTTAAAATAGTTCGTAAGTTGAAATTAACAGAAAATATAATTTAAAAGAAATGATATTTCACTCAAAAACCGGTGTACTTACTTTTTTTTTAATTCATATGGTTTTTATTATTTATTTGTAAATGTTGTTTAAACAACTGACACATCAGTACAAAATAAATGATTAATCAGTTAAAAATCAATGTTAAAATTTTACCTACCAAATCCGTAAAAATAAAGGATAATTTATTTGAAATTCTTTTGAATTTTTTGTGTCTACACTCACACAGTCTAAAGACACATTTTGTGTGAGATACCATGTGTGTGTGTGTTTATTAAGTTCTTAAAATTCGAATTGAAATAGTTTTGTATATAAACAAACAATTTAAATAAAAAACAAAATTGAAATTTTTTGAATATTTTTTTTTTAAACAAACAGCAAACAAAATTTTAATTTATAATAACTGTAACGGAAAGAAATATACCACAAATTTCCGTTTTGTGGGTAAATTTCAAGCAAATGAATAAATAAATGAAACTGAAAAAATCGGTAAATGACAGTAAATCATTTTGAACAAATGTGCAAAAAAGTTAAAAAAAAACTTCTTTGAAAAATAAATTGTATGTTCTGAATTGAAAAGTTTTTTTTTATTAAACTATACACAGTAAGCTACTGAGAGCAGTAAAAATCAGACTCCTTTATGCTTCTCAAACTGCACTATTTATTTTTGATTTCGTTTTATATAAATGATGTTTCTTATGAGTTTTTCTTTTTTTTGAAGGTAGTTCGCAAATATATCGAAAGAACCTTTCTCTTAAATTTTCGAACGAAAACCATGTGAATGATCTGGCAACTCATTCCTATCTTTCTTTGTTGCCGTCTTTGGGGATGTGTCAGGAATATGTTATTTTGCGTAAAGACTCAGTTATCCCTCCTGCCACCTTTTTTCACATTATGTTGTTGGCAGCTCTTTATGTATATCGTTCATTGCAATCATCAATATAGAAAAATAAAACAATTTTCCAAAGTATTTAGAAAACCCCCTTATTAAAACTAAAAAGCAAAGTCAGTGCAGAGTCTGTCTAAAAATCAAATATCCCCTTTTAGATGGTAAAATTAACATTGGTTTTTCCTTTCATTCTGCACCATAATTTTCTCACTCACAAAGAAATCTTAACGTCTTAGATAATCAAGCAATTAAAAATTATAAAATATTTTTAAATAATAAAAAAGTAAACTAAAAAAAAAATACCTTAAGTAGGAAAATAAGTCAAGTCAATCTTATAAAAAAAATGATTTTCTTTTTATAAACCGGTGGTTGAAATGAAACCACAATAAAAGTACGGTGATGTGATATGGTGTGGCATAGAAAGACTCTTGAGGCGCACCCAATTTATGTTTTAAAATTTTATAAATATTTAATTAGATTGCTTTTGTTGTACATACAAACATACTTACATGGCTGTGGTTATTGTTATTATTTTTTGTATATGTTTTTTCTTTAACTTAATTTCAAACACTGAGAAATGCATATTAAATTAGACCAAAGAAGGAGAGAAAAAAACATTGCATTCAAAAGAAAAAATCAAGTTAATTATAAAATATTAATACCCAAAAAATGAAGTAAACAATATATTTTGTGTTGTATTTTATTATTTTTTTATAATTAAGTTTAAGTTGTAAATTTTCATAAATAGAGCGCTAATATTTTTTAATTAAAAATTTATAAAAAAACTTAACACAAAATAATAAACATCAGTTGTGTGATCATGATTATAAACTTGCGATAAGACAAAATGTATTATTAAAATTGAAAAAAATTAAAATACAATATTGATGTTGTTTAAAAAGAAAATATAAAAATTGGAATTAAAAATAAGTCAAATTTGTAAACATTTTTTAACCGATCAAAATTAACAGATCCTGAAAACTCCTGGATAAAAATATTTTTGAAAGAAAATCGAAATCATTTTTCTAGAACTTTTTCTCATTTAACAAATTTGTTTAACCCAAAATTTGCAGATTTCTAGGTGGAAGGGTTTCAAGAGGTCAATAAAATGCCCATTTTTTCGATTTTAAACCTCATCTACAGCACCTTTTTATCAAAAACTCAAAAAGTATATATTCTACCAGTTGATTTTGACAGCACGAAAAGGGCAGGCTATTCCCCTTCTTGCCCTAATTTCGAAAAATCCCGCCGTAGTAGAGTCGATTGAGATATTTAAGAAAGTAATTTATTTTTTGTGAAAAAATGCTGAGGTGTCAGTTTTTAGATTCATTATTTTATGTTAAATGGTAATGAATTATGGGACCAACTATCAGTAACTCATTACTTTGTGTTGGAAAATAATAATCGCATCCATTACCAATATCTTGGACATTCTAGCTCGTTTTGGAGAACGCTATTTATAGTTAAATTTTATTGTTAATACCTAGCTCGCTCTTCTAATTGATTAGCTTTTCAACAAATTCCTTCAGTGGTTCCTATAACAATTTTCAATCGTTCGCCATTTTGTTAGGCAACTATTTATATTGATAATTTTCAACAAAATGTCACAAGAGCAGATTACACTGTACAACAGTATTTTTGGGTGTCGACGAATGTATTATAAATGTATTATGTTAGTACGGCAAAGCCCCCGAAGGGTTTGGGGCTGTGTGGGTACAGTCAAGTTTTATGGCCTTTTAAAGTTTTAATTTTTTTGGCCACCACCGGATGTCTTTAATGAAATTTCATTAGGTTTTTTTTGTAGAACATTTTAATCCTGTGTTGACCCGTTTTATGGGTCATTTATTTTTAAATATACACTCAGAATATTATGTAGTTAACTGTTTGTAGTTTAATAAATTTTTCAAAGAAACATCTATATTAACTTTTTTATACATTTATTTGAAATAATTTACTATCATTTACCGGTTTTTTCAGTTTCATTTATTTTTTTTATTTGTTTGAAATTTAATAAAAATTTACCCACAAAACGGAAACTTGTGGTTTATTTGTGTCCGTAACAGTTATTACAAATTTAAATTTTGTTTGCTGTCTGTTTCAAAAAAAAATTTTCAAAAAGTTTCAATTTGTTTTTTTATTTAAAATGGTTGTATATATACAAAATTTTTCAATACAAATTACAAGAACTTTATAAACACACATACATATACAAATACATTCACACAAAAAGTGTTTATAGCTTCATATGCATACATACATTTTGTATTGTACGAGTATATTAAAAAAAAAACAAAAAATACAAAAACGGAAATAATTTCAAATAAATGAAAAAAAACATTTATTTTTTAAGGATTGGTGGGTAAAATTTTTACATTTATTTTAACTGATTATATCATTTGTTTCTTACGGATGTGTCAGTTGATTAATCAACATTTAAAAATAAATAACAAATGGCATTTAATTTAAATGAAAATTAAGTAGACCGGTTTTTAAATGAAATATCATTTCTTTTAAATGATATTTTCAGTTATTTTAACTTACAAACTTTTTTAAGTGTATATATCAAAAAATCCCCTAAAACTGGCGTTTAGAGGGTTAAAATGTTCGGCGAATATAATAATAAAATAAAGAAAATTATTTTATGAAAAGAAAGAAATTTTTTTAGTCCACTCCAAAAAAAGATATGAACTAAAAATTAATCCAAAATTCCCTTTAAAATTTTTCCTCAATTAAGTAAAATTTTATTAAAACTATGTTTAGGTAAAACGAAATAGTTTATTTTCAGAAATAGTTGCTATCTTTCCTAAGTAATTATTTCTTGGTTTTAGGAAAAAAGAAGTATATTAAATATAAATTTATCAATTTTTTAGAAAATCATCTTAGTTTTAAGAAATTTGCATACTAAAATGTAATAAAACAAAGTTTAGTTAAAAAAAAATTTAGAACATTATTACTCCCATTTAGTTCGAAAAATGTGTCCAACAGAAAATAAGGAAATACTTTTTGGCGAGTAGTAAAATTAACTAAATTTTAGAATGCCATTTATAAATTCAGTTTTTAAGTCTACAACTTTCTAATTTTTAAGAATTTTTTTCCAAAAATTAGTCCAGGCAACTAAAAACAAAAAGTAATAAATTTTTTCCTATATTATAATAAATTTAAATTTATTTGATTTTCGAAACTTATAAACTAATTCTAGGGATCATTTTCAAGCAACTTAGTTCAGATAAATTTTAAAAATTTGAATAAAATATAATTTTTTTTTCGAGTAAAAGTTTTATAATTTTTCAAAAATAATAAATTTAGTTAAAGGATTTTTCCCTAAATATTACTTCAGATAAATTAAAAAAAAAATAAAAACATTGAGTAAATTTTTCTTAAACCGAGGAAATGTTAAGTTTTTTCAAAACAAAAAAATTAAAAAATAGTTAATGGCATAATGGCTTTCCTATAGCTGACGTTGCGCCTAATAAACTTTATATTTATCGAATTCACTTAATAATAAAAAGTATTTTTTTAGCTTGTTAAAAGCAGTGTCCTCACAAAGTGGAAGTCCTTCGAAAGCAGGAAAATACTTAAACAATAGGTGAAAAGTACTTTAAAATTATATTAAGATTTTTTTAATCAACTTTAAGTAGAATTCTCACTTAAAAGAAGTGCAACTTGATGTTAGAAAATAGCTTTTTATTTTTAGAGAGTTAAGTCCTACACATACAATAGTTTGTAAGTTAAGACAACAGAAAATGTCATTCACAAGAAATGATATTTCATTTAAAAACCGGTCTACTTAATTTTCATTTAAATTAAATGCCATTTGTTATTTATTTTTAAATGTTGAATAAACAACTGACACATCCGTAAGAAACAAATGATATAATCAGTTAAAATAAATGTCAAAATTGTACCTTCCAATTCCTTAAAAATAAATGATTTTTATAATTTATTTGAAATTGTTTCCTTTTTTGTATTGTTTTTTTTTTTTTAATATACAAAATGTATGTATGCATAGCTATAGACACTTTTTGTGTGAATGTGTTTGTGTAAGTATTTATGAAGTTCTTGTAATTTAATTGAAAATTGTTGTATATATACAACCAATTTAAATAAAAAAACAAATCGAAAGTTTTTGTATATTTTTTTTTTTGAAACAAACAGCGAACAAAATTTAAATTTGTATTAACTGTTACGGACAAAAATAAACCAAAAATTTCCTTTCTTCGAAAAATAAATGTATGTTCCTTTATTTTTAAAAGGAACGGAAAACTTTTTTATTAAACTACAAACAGTTAACTAGATAATATTCTGAATGTAGTTTTTAGTAAAAAAAAATTATCTTATGAACTAGGTCTTTCGATAAATTAAGTGAATTGTTCAATTGAACTAGATCGTTCATGGACGACACAATTCTAATTTCTTTCTAGTTTTCCTGGGTTATTAAAAAAAGTCAGGTTAATTTCTTGAACAGGTTTTCCACTTTAAAGATTTTACAACAGGTTTCCATGGAACTTGTTTCCTTATCCGTCCCATGGAACTTAAATGTAAGTCATGACTGTTGGATAACTAGTTCTAGAACTGATTCCAGGAGAACCGGTTCTACTTTAAAGTAATAGAAATTAATCACAAATATGCAAATATGTGCATACACACAGAAAAATAAAATGAAAGTGTTTTTTGGTTGCGACAACAAAAAAAAATTCGGTAAGGACATCTAAAATCAAATGTGATTGCCAAATATTTTGTCACCGAAATTCAGTTGTATAAACTGAATTTTTGTGGTGGAAACAATATTCAGTTGTACTTACCCATTTCAGTAGTAGCAACCGAATCTCAGTTGGAAGCTTAGAAATTTTTCTTTGTGTGTGGGTGTATAACTTAAAAATTCAGGTTTTTTGGCAAATTTTTGACGTTTAACAATACAATGTGAACAATACAAAATTTATTCAAAGTATTGGCCAGCTATGAATTTTTTCCATCTTTCTGCCAACATATGGATTTGATACGATACTATCTATCATTTTCCCAAAAAATTTGCTAAAATTTCCTAAATCTGCAAATAATTTGCTGGATCTAATTTGATTTAATATTAAGTTTTTTTGGGAACTCAAAAATTTGTACAAATTCGTACAAATTTGTAAAAGTTTTTACTGGAAGTTGTTTGTTTACACAAATATTCAATAAGGAGAGAACAAAAATAGAGAGTAAAGCTAGAGTTTGATGCAAGAGAACTTATTGGTTTTTACTGTATATTATTTTGCCAATAAGAATTTCTAAGAAAGAAAAACAGCTGATTGGAAATTATATAATTGAAAAAAAAAAAATTCCAGATATTCAGCTTTTTTTAAAACACGATTTTCCTGTAAATGTACACATATAATTCGTAAAAATCCTAAAAAATCACATATTTTCTACTAAGATGTTTGTTTTGTAATAAAAACAATAAATTTATTATTTAGTAATTCACATTAAAAATAAAAACAATAAATTTATTCTTTAGAAACTCACAAAAATAATAAAAACAAAAATTTTTTGGTTTAGTTATTCCAAATAATTGATAAATTTAAAAAAACTAAAAGTTTTCTTTTTAAATTTTGAAAATGATTTAGATTTTTTTTTTTTCAATTTCAATATGTCATAATTTGTCATTATAAGTTAGTATATTTACAAATTTTGTGCGTAAAATTTTTATTCAACAAAATGATACTAATTTTAGGCATAATGTGTTTAATTGTAAACACAAAGTGTCTAAAAATACTTCGTGTGTGTATTATTGTATATGAAAGTGTGCGCGAAAAAGTTTTACGCATTTGTTGTTTATATTTACCGAATTATCGTAATATTACATAAAACTTTACCCACTTTATAGTAGTAAATTTACAAACATTTTTTAGAGTGTATATTACTATTCTTACAAATTTTACATTTGCGTACTTTTATTTGGATACGAGTATTTTTCTTTTTAGAGTGTATCTTACTAATTCTTACAAATTTTACATTTGCGTACTTTTATTTGCATACGAGTATTTTTCTTTTTGGGAGTAAGTTTTGTCTTATTGTAATATTTTTACTGAGTAATTTTTACAAAACTTTACTGGAAAAGTACACAAACGGACCTATTTTTGGAATCAACTAAGATCTCTTATGAATTCCCAAATATGTTGCTGGATCTAATTCGATTAGATATGATTAAATATTGCGCCAGATAAATTGTTTTTACTCGGGTAATTTAATGGATATTCGGCCTTACATTTTTTGTTGAGATCAGGCGTATCGGATTTTCTTTACTTTTTTCTTCGAAATATTAAAAAATTTTAGTTTGCTATTTTATGCCGTTTTTTTTTCTTGCAATTTGTTATCGTAAACAATTTTTGACAAAACTGGAAAGGCATTTGCAAAATTTGAGCCTTTTAAATATCTAAATCTTATTTAACAAAACTCACATCCAATGGCCGATAAATCACCCTTTAACACCCCTTAATTGTAAATCCTTTTAAAAAACAAACAACTCCATTATTGTTTAATCACATTTAAGCACTAAATACACAGTAGAATTCCACCCTTTTTGTGTTACTGTATGAAATATTAAATATGCGTGATTTGCCTGCAACGCCACAAGAAAACTGGGTTGTAACAAGTGTAGTTTGTTAATTTTTTTTTTTTTTATTGAAATTTTGATTTACAAAATTAAAAATTATTGTAGTAAAAAATCTAGCACCTAAGGAATTTTGTGATAAAAGGACGCAATGTCCTAACATGAAGACAATGTAAACGGCTCCTTTTCGACTTTTACAATCATGTTCTGTATATAATTATTCATTAAAGTTATAACAGCAGTACTTAGCTTTACGCTAATTTAAAGGTAATTATGATGGCATAAATATAAAACATAAAAAAAATGTTAAAATGAAAATAAATAGATTTTCCAATTCATGTTCACTTTTGTTTTAAAGCGCTTTATAATAAATTTGTGTTAATTTTTATATTATACCCATGTACAAGATATTGAACATAAAATCTATAATAAGCGAATATTTCTGTTGAAAAAAAAGCAATTATCCTTTTTCAAGGACTTATCGTATAATAACATACACAGTTTAAAGTATTAAAATGTCAAACAATAAAATTGACATTTGCGAATATATTGTGTTCAGCAGCTGCACTTGTTAAACTGAAGTTTTGCAACAAAATATATTGCATCAAACAAGTCTTAAAGTTATTAATCAAATGTCAACAATCAATATACATATCAGAATAAAATGCAATAAATTGTTTTAGAAAATTAAACTTTAGCAAAAAAAAAAAAAAAATAGTAACTCTTGAAAATAACTGGCAATAATCATGCATTATAAAAAATTTCAGTTTTGCTGCATTTGTTTAAAAACGACCAGCAGGGATTAATTCAAAGGGAACCAGTAGTGACATTGTCGATATTCATGGAGTGGTATTAAAAAAAAAGTATATATTCACTTAAAATAATACACTAGTAAAAAAAAACTATCAAATATGTTATAAATTGATTTGACTAAGTGTAAACAATTATTTTTTTTTGTTAAAATAATGATTTAAAAATCTTCAGTGCTTTAACTTATATAGAGCGTAAATTTTTAAGAATCAATTTGTCAAATTTTACACAATTTATTGTTAAAATATTACTTCGTATACACCGGTCTCGGTTTTTGAAACAGACCTACATATATCTCGAAAACTAAGTGGGATATAGTAAAACGTACTAAAAATTCGGTCATTCCTATCTAAAAATAAACTTTGGTTGGGCCTTGTATCCTCGAGTTTTTTTTAAAAGGCCCATTTAATAAAATGCCCCATATCTGGAAACCTAACAGAAATGGACCAAAGTGGAACAAAAATTTACTCCCGCGTAGACTCCGAGGCCTATACCTATCGGCCTCGAAGTCCTAAAATTTTAATTAATTTTACATCTCAGTAAAATTAGAAATAAAACTTTAGTTTAACAATTTTTTTTCTAAATTTAACAATACTTGCGTTAAAATTTATAAATCGGAGTTAAAGCAAAAAGAAAAAAAAATAAAGAAATAAAGGACCTTGAAAGAGATAAATTTTTATTAAATTAATTCACAAAAAAAAAATAATTCTTTTTTTAAATCAGATTTAACATCATAGTTGATTAATCAATTTCATTTGAATCTTTTTTGATTCAATTGAATCAAATCATTTTAAAAATACTTCGTTTTTTAATTCGCAAATTAAAAAAAAATTGATTTGAGAATTAAAAAAATAAACAAAAACATTATAATTGACTTGAAAAATTCCAGGAAACCCTTCGGTGACCGACTGAATCTATTCGATCAAAGGTAAAATTTTGTCCGTTTTGCGCTCTCTCGCATAGTTTTCGAGACATTCGCCATTTTATAAAATGCTCATGTTTTAAAATGGTTGGTATCTCGAAAACTAAGCGAGATAGGATAAAACGAAAAAAAATGTTTGCTCAGGTAAACATCCCGAGGAGGGTGTTTTATAAAAATTCCATGAAACCCTTCGGGTTTTAAATTAAATTAATCTTGATTTAAAACAAATTTTTTAATTCCCGAATCAAATCGTATTCGAGATCAAAATAATTCTTTCGCGAATCAAATAAAAATCGATTTGATTCTTTTATTTAATTCTGAATTATTCAAATTCAATCATTTCGTTTGACTTAGCAAAATAAAAAATTCAGAAAAATTAATTCGCGAATTAATTCATCAAAATTTAAATCAGATTTGAAAATTGATTTAAGAAATTATGTTTATTAAGTTCTGATTACATTATGCATATAATACTTCCAGCAGCGGCGTCCGAAGTGTTTTTGTCCCTTATGAAATGAGGTATTAGATTTTACAGCTGCATTAAGATTCGGCAATAGTTAAATGATATATTGATGTAGATAATGTCAAAAAACGCCAATCGTAGTCCCGCTTTTTTATTGTTTATATTTAGGGAATCAAAGTTAGGTGTTTTCTGATGTATATAACCAAATGCACTTAACACAAACTGTACACATATAATCTATCTTTGCCCTCCTCCCTATTGAATTATAACTAAAAAGTAGGAGGGCCAAGTATAATTAGCCATTAAAATAAATGCAGATTGTACACAAAATATCAATTTTTGACCCCTGTGTATCAGAGCAAAATAGTTCGGGGGCCAAATGTTGATCTTATCAGCTATTTTCCAATTCACAAAATTATTTAATAAGCCAATTGAACTAACTGCAGATTACACAAAACAAATTAGCTATTGGCCCCTTGAATTTTAAGTAACAAAAACACATCGGGGGCTTAAGGTAAGCTTTTTCTGCTTTTTTGCTTATATTATTAAAATTACTACATAATTAACTTAATACAAATTCTGCACTAAAACTTAAATCTACGTCGCCTGAATCTGAAGAACAAAGTGCGGGGGCCAAAGTTTGACCTTCTCTGTTAAAGATTTTCTTATTTGATGAGGCAATTAAGTAAATACAGATTTACGAACAAAATTCAACCTTTGGCCCCTTGCATCACAATATTAAAAAGGGTTTGGGGGCCAAATGTTGGTATTTTGTGGCACAATTTAATAGTTTTGGAAGCAATTTGAAAAAATGCTGCAAAAATATGAAAATTTTGTTTCGGCTTTTGGGTCAAACTTGGAATTCTTAATTTAATTGTTTTCGTTTTTTTTTAAGCTATTTAGTTTAAATTAAAGGAACCACATCGTTGGAGAGTGATTTTTAAGGGTTTTTACTGGTACATCTATGCTAACTTGTTAACTTTAACATATACATATGTAGAAGTACAACATGTCACATACTGTAAAATTTCAGTGGATACATATTTTTTCTTTTTTATATTCGCGCTATTTTGGATTTTAACAAATTTTGCAGAGCCAATTTTTATACCCTCCACCATATATGGTAAGGGTATATATCAGTTTGTCATCAGTCATCAGTTAGTAACATGTCGAAATATAGGTCTTAGACCCCATATTCGTGATCCAATTTTAAGTCGATTTAGCGATGTCCGTCTGTCTGTCTGTTGAAATGGCGATCACGACGCGGAGACGCAAGCGCGGGTGCCTATTTTATTATTATTTTACATCCTCCCGAGCAGTTTGTTATTGAAAATGAGCAAAATCGGTCCAGCGGTTAAAAAGTTATGAGTGAAAATGTGAAGATACCTCTAAATTTTCCATACAAATTGGTGTATTTTAGTACAATTTCATAGTAGCGACTGGTATATAATATATTTTCTCATATTTCTTCACCAATCGCTTAGAAATTAATAATATGTTGTACACCTAAAATATTTTTCACTTCAAAAAATTTTTTTTACCACAAAATTTTTTTTTCACCTCAAAAAATTTTTTTCACCTAAAAAAACTTTTTCACCTCAAAATTTTTTTCACGTAAAAAAATTTGTTTCCGCATCCAAAAAAGTTTTTCACCTCAAAAAATTTTTTTTACCTCCATAATTTTACTTCAAAAGTTTATAACATTGTTTGTATCAAAAACAATAGAGAACATTGGTGGAGGGTATACAAAGATTCGGCAAAGCCGAATTTAAGCCTTTTTACTTGTTTGCTATTCTTGTAGTAGTTTTAGCAAACATGCTTTTTTTTCTATGCTGCATCCAAATTATGTCGAGCTCAGAGTGTGTTAAAAATAAACAAAAAAAAAAAAAAACATTCTACAATCACCGAAAATATCTTATTTCAATTTATTAATGTAATTCTACTCTACAACTTTGAATTGGGGCACCATCGTAGCAAAATTTTCCGTGTTCATTTTGAGGAGGTTTTACTGTAATTGGTACACAAAAAAAAAAGTTCTTTAATTTAACAAAAATTACTTTAGATTTACAGGCTTAAATAAAATTTCTTGAATTTTTTTATTCAAAATGATTTTTTTTATTCAAAATGAGTAATATTTCAAAATTTTAATAAAATCTCGAATTCAATATAATTCCGTTAATTTTTTTTGTGTCGATATATGTTATTAACTTTTCACTAAAAATTGTTTAATTTTAACAATTTTTTTCCGCCGTAAATTAAAGAGAAAAATAACACGTTTTTTTCAGTGTTGTCCATATGCTGAAATATCAAACACTGGCAAAAAAAAACAGTAGGATCTTACTTTGCTTTTTCACGAAAAATTGTTGCACGCAATACAATTACGAGGTATGCTACTGCTGATGTTGCTGCTGTAACTGCTAGTTACATACATATTTGAATACCATGAATACACCCAGAGAAAAGTTTGGTTGCAATTTGTTCCCAAACGATCTCTGGCGGTGATAACTTATTATATTTTTAGTTGTTAAGTCCAATATTCAGTTATTTAATTTAATATTTATATTCCACATAAATATAAATAAAAAAAGTTTACTTTAAGACATATTTCATTTTAAAATTTTTCCGCATTCAGATTCATATTTCACACTCTTGCTCACTGCCCCTGCGGAAAAAGGACATATCCCAGGACACATCACATGACCGGTTCATTGTGATAGGGACTGGTCACGGGACCGACCGGGACCTAGGAGGGGGTCAATTGCCCTCTGTGACATGTCACAGGACTGGTTTAAAAGGACAAGTCGTGACTTTTAAACCGGTCACCTATCTCGTGATATGTTTTTTGGGAACCGGTTCAGTTTTCACCTATCCCGGGATAGGTTCCAATTCCCAACCGACCCTTTTTTTCCGCAGGGGCACTACAATTAATTTAAATTTGCTTTAATATATTTGCTATTTAAACATTTGAATATTTCATTTAAATTAAAAAATATTTGTTAACTGTTTGCCTAATCTGGACTTCAAATTGTTAGTAGGTTTTTAAGTAAGAATTACTTAAAAACCGGTCTACTAATTTTTTTTGTTTGAATCAAAAGAACTTTTCATTGTTAATCAATGTTAATAAATCAACTTACAAACTTTTATCGTTTAAAAAGAAATCTACGGATAACTTTATAAATAAGCTACAGTCAGTTACTGGAAAATATTTTGAGAGTAGGAAAAATTTCCTGTGGGTTGGTTTTTTTTTTTTTTTTTGAAAGTGTAGTAAATTTAATAGAAATATCTTAATATTTGTCATCAGCATAGCAAATAACTTCTAAGGGTTTCGATATGAACCGATTCTAACCAAAATCAATAGGCTTTGTATTTGGGCCACCAGCATAGCAAATAACTTCTAAGGGTCTCGATATGAACCGATTCTACCCAAAATCAATAGGCTTTGTCTTTGGGCCGATATTCAAAAAGTTATTCTCATTCGATTGGTGAACTTAATGGTGGGTATAGGTTCAATATTTCTTGTTTTACCCGGTTCACATATAGGTGTGGGATATAAAAAATAAGATTTACTGGCTAACTGACCCAGCTCAATATTTTCAAGCAAGGAACTTAAAATTTATGTTGGTACAGTGGCTTCCTACTTTGGAGCAGACATCTGCTAACCCCAAACCCCTTTAGCGAGGAACCTAAAATGTTAAATACGTGTTCCCTAGAGGTATTGCATCCTAATAAGGTACACTAATAAGGTACCTAATGGAATATTTGCCAGGAACATGGTAAAAACGGGGTTAGAAAAGAGGAAAGTGCCCCCATAAGGGCTTGCCTAACATTTAATATATTTATATCTTCCCTGGAGTATGAGCTAATGTAGTAATAAGGGAAAGTCTGCCTGTTAATGGCTTACCCAAACCCGTCCAACTAGAAAGGACTTTTCCCAGGAAACGTCACGCGATCCGTTCATTGTGATAGGAACCGATCACGGGTCCAGTTTTTTTTTTAATGAAAAGGACCGGTCACTTTAACATGACCTTGTCCTCGAAGGAATGGTCTTAAAAGACACGTCACACAACTAACACCAAAGAACATATCACAGAACCAACACAAACGAACATGTCATGACTCTTGAACCAGTCACATGGTATGTTGTTTAGGAACCGGTGTTCTTTTCACCTATTTCGTGATATGACTTTTCGGAAACGGTCCAGTTTGGGAGAGGGCCCAATTCCTGATATATGGATTAATTCACCGATAACTTATTTATTAAAATTTTCGCCTGGATTGTGGTTAAAATGCGGATTAAAAACAGGAAAAGTTGGGTAAGTTTTAATGTGAAAATTAAAATGTGTTTACTGAAGAATAGGCTAACTGACTGAACGTGGTTAAAATGGAGGCTCAAAAAGGGGAAGCCTCCCCTTAACGGCCTATCAAAACCCTTTGGCTGAAAATTTTAAATTTAAACTATTTGTTTCTTGGGGGATGAACTAATTTACTAAAGAAATACTTGAAAAAATTTCCAGTAAGAATGTGATACAACTGGGGTTGAAAATAAAAAAGTGCCCTCTTAATCACCAATCCACTATAGAGCTAGGAACTTAAAATTTGATGTATTAGTTTCCCCTCCAGCGTAGACATCCGAAAAGGTTTATGAGAAGGGACACAAAGAAGAAAAGTCTCCCCCTTAATGGCCTTCCTAAACCCCGTGGCTTAAAACTAATTAAGTGTTCCCTGAGTTATGGAATAACACACTGAATGTATGCTTTCGGAATTTTCGATAAAAACGTAGTAAAAATTGGCTGGAAAAAAGAAAAGGTGCCGTTTTAATAACTGAAGCATCCGCCATAAAAAGGTTGAATAAATTTTATTAAAAATGAAAATTATTTTAAAAAAGAATTTAGTTTTTCTTTAACATTTTTAGATATTTAAAGCTTCTCTTACACTCAGAAAAAAAATTGGTAGAAAAATTTGTAAACGGTTTTCAATCCCACTTTACTATTTTTGTACTAATTTGTAGTTAAAAAAATTATTATTTAGCAAACCTTTTTGCTATTTACATTTTACAAATTACAGAGTTTTTACAGAATATTTACAAATTTTTGTTGCTAATTTCAGAAATTATTTTACAAATTTTTTAAAACCGATTTGCTAAAATTAGCAAAAAAAATTTACTAATTTTAAAAACTTAAATTGCCTTAAAATGTTACATAGATTGAAAAAGGGATCGGAAGTGAATATACTGACTCATGTCTGAAAATAGGACATCTACTTTAAATAGCACTAAAAAGTTTTTTTAGTTCTAAAAATCAGCCCTAAAAACAAATAAAATTTGACCTTAAAAGTAAAAAAAAAAAAATTAATAAAATATTTTTCAAAACAGAAATTACCAATTAAAAACAAAAAGATTAATTCGTTTATGTTTTAACAATTTTTGATTTTGTTTTTAATTTTGTATAAAATATTTGTTAAAAAAAAAATAAATAAAATAAAAAAAATTTTATGATCGATAAAAACAAAAACAAAAAAATTAAAATTTTGTACTAATATTTAGTAATTTTTTTGCTGATTTTAGCAAACAGATTTTAAATTCCACTTTACAAAAAGTATACTAAAATTTAGTAGCGGCTACTAATTTTTCAACTTATTTCATTGTACTACACGTCAGCAGACATGTGTTGCTAAGATTAGCAAAAAATACCGCTGGGCTCAAATTAGCAAAATTTCCCGTAATAACAGCAAAATTTTTAGTTGCCATTACAGACTTTTTTGGTGAGGTTAGCTAAGTATCAGGTTTTTGAAGCTAGTAAAAGTGTTTCACTTTTTTTTTATAGATTTTTTTTACCATGTACAAAGTAAAGAATAGGTTTACATGCCAATGTTTATATTAATAATGTCTGTCTTTTATGTCTGTCCATGATTTTCTCTCTGTCCTTTTTCTTTTGTCTTTCATTATATTCTAGATCTTAAATGATATTCTTCTCTAAAAGTTTAATTTTGTTTTCTTTAACAGCAACTCAGCAATCAACCAAGCAACCAACTGTCATTTTGTTTTGAAAACATATGAATATGAAACATATCATCAACTATTTCTTGCCCATTTTCCAAACATGACACTTAATGTCAAGGCTTACAAAAGATCTGTCTTTGTTTCCTGCGGTTAATTGTTTTGAATATTCAATATGTTAAATAGGTTTATGTGAGAAAAATATATGTGGAAATTATATTTGCAATTTTTCTTATATTTTAATATTTAAAAATACTTAAGGATGTGTAAGTACATCCACAGTATGTTAAGCTGCTTGTGAGTTCTTCTACCCTTTAGCTTTACTGTCTGTTTCATTCTAGATAAGGTACCATGTGCAAGTACTAACATACATACGTACATAATTAGTATTTATGCAAGTACTCCATATTTACCCAGACACTTGCCGATATGCATTTATATGATTTTTGTAAGTAGATAAGAGGATAATTGGATTTTCTCGAACAATTAGTTTCTTTTGTTTATTTTTTTTCTTACTTCTGTAAGAAAATAAGAAATACAGAGTCAGAATGATATAACTAATAACAACAGGTGCTAAAAGTACATAATTTTTCATGTATTATTAATAATTTTAATAATACTTTACATTGTGTGCAAATTTTGTAAGCAATTGTATTTTATAGGCCACTGCATTCTTTTAAAGACTTTGTATGGTAGTATTTTGTTGCTAAGGTGTTGATTTGACTACACTTAAAATTACCCGTCTGTAGAAGAAATTTGTTAATATATCAGAAATTAGTTTAGGTTTTCTATTTCTATAAATATTTAAAATCATTTTTTTATTGTAATAAAAAAGTTTAAAATTAGTTAAAAAAATGCTTTGCCCTGAATCATTTTGTCATATTGGAATCTTATATTTTTTTCATAACTTCTTACTTGTATTTTTCGAATCCATACAAAATTATATCCTCTATTGACTAAAAATATTTTAACAAAATTAAGAATGAAGAAATATAAACAACTCCTCGACTCCGCTTTAAAAGACCATACCTACCGTAGGGAGCTTATTTCCGGAGAACTATTCCTGACCTAAAATATTGAGATATCGGCAGTATACATCGTTGAGACGTCAAAGGGTTTAACCGTGCTTGCCTATCAGCCGCTCAAAAGGTATCTTCTCCTACGGAGGAGAGATTTATTACGTCCCAGATGAAAGTCGGGTCACACGAGCCTTGTATTGTTACAAGTATCGAATAGTCCGATTCGGCAACTTTAAAGCGACACATTTCGGTAGTTTGATTGCCAAAATTTTATAATTACCAAAAAAAAATTTTAAGAGTTATTCTCTTATTTTTTCTACTAACACTTGTAGATGATTCGGAAAAGATACTCATCACAACCAACTCATGCCCAAAAACAGAAGATAAGTGTATAGCCCGAAAAATAGTCCATTGTGCGCTCTCATATAGATTCGAATTTTACTAAAAATCGAAACACTCCTGAAACTCAAACATTTGCCACTAGCCGGGCACCCATACCAAGGCAATCAGGGACTAGCAACTCAGACAATAGTATAGCTCTTTCTTACACTTACCTTAAAAGGTGTATTGAAGTCGATCTCAGGAGTAGAGTTGTCAGATTATACCTGCAGGGAGCAGCTGGTTAAGAGGTGGCAATCACTGAACCCTGAACCAGTTGTTTTGTAACTATCTACTTGGAAGTCGCCATCCATCCTGCTACATGACTGGAAAGTAACCGATGCTTTTGTAATCATTTCCTCGGCGTTAAGTTTCCACGATATTTTTATGTCCAAGACGATGCCAAGAGATATTTAGCATGCTCAGAAAGGCTGAGTTCGATTAGTGGTAAAAAGTACAAATTCTTTTTTACTCGGATTCTCTTCCAGACCACATCATGTGAGCTAGTTACTGAAAGTATCCGGGGCGTTGGTCATGATGTCACTTATCACATCTAAAAACATCCTTGATATGTACTAGTGTTACCATATTGTTCGCATAAACAAAGATTTTAACCCATTCGCATCCAGTAGTGCAATCACGTGCTATGAACACACGCAAACATGTTCGAACCCGGTTGTAGGTCCATATTGGGAATATAGGGCTTCGGAACTTCCCATGAATCTTTTCCATTAAAATTCATCATTAATATCGAAAGTCAATTCCTGACCAGAATTGGGCTTACACCCTGATTTTCCAACCTAACAAGAACTGAGGTCTTTTACTAATTTGTTTTAAAATAATAGCGAGAATCCTGACGAGCATTGCCAATTTGAGAGTCCAGCAGAATAGTACCAAATTCAGTTGCTGACAAAAGTTTCATCAGCCTTCTATGAAGGCAGCCAAGGATTTCCCTACTACCTTCACAGCCTCACATGCTGACTACTTAAAACTTGTGGCGATCTCTCAAGTTGTAGTCCTATGTGTGCATCATGACTATTTCCAGTGTCTTAAGCAGAAAAGATGAGAGACGGATTTAAGGGACTTTAATCGTATCGGATTTCAAGGCTTTCGATAGTACTGTACATGAAGATGCTACTGATTGTTGGATTCATTTCCCATGGTATAGAACTCTGTCTGCAAAACGCTCCCCCATCTCCATTCTCGAACTGTCCGTGAAAACATATGCCTCATTCGCAGCCTAGACCTGGTACTCAACCTCAAAAGTATGCAGTATGTTCGCGACTGTGGTCTGTTATCCAAAATATCGTCTCAACAATTTCATCTCCATAGTCTAAGAGATGCAATAGATGCTGTGTTCATTACCAGTACATGCATCGGAGAAATACCCGGCATACATAGGTTAATATCGGACTATTAACTGCCGTGCAAATTCAGTGTCTAGCAAATAATATATCCCTATAGAACCCACCTGTTTTCAAAAGTATTGGCGCAGGTGTAAATATCACATAATGCCTTTTTCATAATTTCCTCAATACTTTTCTTCTTGGAATGTCCCGTGATAACTGGACCGGTTCTCAAAATACATATAACAAGATAGGTGAAAAGAGAACCGGTTTCTGAAGTAACTACCACGTGACCGGTTTAAAAGTCATGACATGTTCTTTTAGATCAGTCTTGTGATATGTCACAGCGGGCAATTAACCTCCTCCTAGCACAAGCCGATCTAAAAGTGACTGGTCCCTATCACAATGAATCGGTCACGTGACGTGTTCTGGAAAAAGTCCTTTTCCCGCAGGGTACATCCAGATACTTCACCTACTTTGAAAAATAGCTTAAAACCAGTTAAGGAAGATCTAACTCCTCCAAAGCGGTGAACAGACCAGCAGAAAACGAAAAACGTTGTCAGTGTATGTAAGGATTTTATTATTTACAACTACCAAAAGAAGAGGAGACATTTTTCTGCTAAAATTTCTCACAAAGATATCCAGAGTTTACCGTAAATACAATCACAGAATAATAAGTATGCAATCCGTGACAGTAATGTCGTATATTTTTCTGCTTAAGGCATAAAGATCACCTTCCAAAATTAGTCTTTTTATTTTGGCATATCTACTAAAATAAAAATACAAAATTTGATGTACCCCTGCTAAGAAGCAGGATACACTTTCACTATTAAAAATTCTTGAATTCATTTAACTTTTGCAAATATTAAATCGATTACATTATGTTACATACCATCTTTAAAAGTCTTTGGCTCTGTCCAAATTAAATTTCGTTACAAAACTGTAATTAGCCAACTAAAAATTATTTTCTGGCAAAAAAAATAAAAATACAAAATTGTCTCAAAACTTGCATAAAGTGTTGCAAATGTTTTCAATAATGTATGTAAACATTTTGACTTTAAGTAAACATTATTACATTTAAACATATAATTTTCTTTCAATCAAAAATAATACAGATATGCAAATTTATATACATACTTTTTCTACCACACATAAGAATATTACAGATTTTTATCAATATTATTTTGTATAATAATTTTCCACAAAAATGACCTTAATAAAACTATAAAAAATCCCTAATATAAAGTAGCAAAATCAGATAAAAACAAGTAAGAGCGGTTAAATTCGGCTATGCCGAATCTTATATACCCTTCACCATGGTTGGGAAAAAACAGAAGTTTATATATGGACATATATGGAATGGACAGATTTATATACGGACGCCTTTAAGAGAAAATTTACCATTTAGTTTGGTGATAAAACTTGGACTCGGGAAGATTTATGGTTCCAGAAAATAGGTATTTAAAAAAATTTATGTTTTGGGCATAACTTTTTTGTATCTGAACCGATATTTCCGAGTTTTTCAGCAAATATGTTATACTAAAGATTTTCGATCTTTTGCTATATAAGACGTATCCATAGGTCATATTACAGCTCTAGAATAGTGTTTGTTGTTTGTGTATAAAAGGTGAAGAGGTGAAAGAAAAGAATTTCAACAAATCGTTAAAAGAAATCACTAGAACTGCATGTGTTTTATTTCTACAAAAACGTTTGATTTAGCTGCAAATTTGCATTCGGAATTTTATTTCGCTTTTTTATCAAAAATATTTTGAATTTCTTTAGCTTAATTTTAAAAATTTGAAGGAAAATAGTTTATAATTTTTTTTTTTTTTATAAATTATTATAAGTTATGACCTAAAATAGTTGCACTCAAAGGGAAATTATGTATAAAATTTTCTTAATATATGAGAAATAAAATGGTTTAAAAATCTTTTTATAAATTCTTTTAAATCGAAGCAAAAAATAGAAATAAAACCGTTTGTATTTTGTTTGTATCAGAGGGTTTTTATAAAAATTTTGATGTTTTTAGCCTTTTTATGGATTATTTAATTATTAATATAAAATTTTATTTAAATTAATTATTAAATGTTAAGAAAAAATAAACAAAAAAAAAAATCTTAAGAAAACAAAAAAAAAATGTACAAAAAAAAGTGAATTGACCGGGATTCGAACCCGCGGCCTTAGAGAAAAAAAGTATTTGTGACATAGCGTCTAGACAACTGAGCTATTGAAGCTCACACAAAATCATCGTCAATAGAGGTACATATATAAAAGTCTTCGTTCATTAGAGATTTGTTTAGTTTTTATTTAAATGACAAATCTTTGTATGTGTGTTGTTTGTGTATAAAAGGTGGAGATGAAAGAAAAGAATTTTAACACATGGATGTGTTTGTTATGCGTAAAATTCTACATACATATTAAACAAAGGGATTTTACGGAAAAAATTAGAGGTAGTCCTGGTTTTTTGCTAATATCTCAGCCATTTATTAACCGATCTGTCTGATTTTTAATAGCAAACAGAAATGTAACAGGAACAAAAAACCATCAAGTCCTCATCATGTCTGGGTCATTCGGAAAACCCATTTCAGCACACAGACGGACAGACGGACATTGTTAAATCAACTTCGCTCTTCATAAGGACCCAGAATATATATACTTTATAGGGTCTAAGATCAATATTGTAGAAATTACAAACGGAATGACAAACTTATATATACCCTTCCACCTGTGGTGAAGGGTATAAAAAACTGCAACAAACTGATCACCATCATTGTCGTTACAACACAATATTTGCAGCTTAAAAAAAAAGGAACGCCAGCGATAGTTTTACTTCCTAATAGCCTTAAATAATAATGATTAAATAGTGAACTACTAAAGTGACGCAGCAAATGTGAAAATGCAACACATTTCACACACTTCGATGCAGCATAACAAAAGACCCATAACTAAACGTTTAGTCATCATCATCATCATAAGCATCGAAGCAACTACTGATCGGCTAACAAAAACCATCAACTGCAACAATAACTATAATCACGACAAAGTAGCAGTATGGAGTGGTTGTGGAATGGTTTCTGTTCTGGTAGATGTTTATCGTAACGCATTTACGTTATTTTGTGTCTGGTAAAAACAAGTTACGCAGAAGCAGAGTGAAAAAGTGACTGACTGATTGTAAGTGCTACTGTAATTCAATATTTCTTTCCGTCTTCAAAATATGTCTTTACCTTATTTAGTTATGGTTGATATAATGTGACCAAACATTTTGGCTGAGGAACGCCAAAAAAAAAATGTCATCCAACAGGTTGCCTATAAAGAGAAATACAAAGAAGCTTAACAGGCTTAAAGTCTTATAAACTTTTTTTTGTTTTAATGACATTGATCCACTATTCACACAATCGTTTCTTCATTCATACCTTTTATTGGAATTGTGAAGAAAATACAACACTACCTGTTGTTTATCGATTGTCGACTTTTTCGACCACTCATCCGTCTAAAAAAGCAGCAATGTTTTAAGTTGCTTATGATGTTGATGTGGCACACGTTGTTTTTGTTTGTTTGTATGTTTTTTTTTCCTTTTTGGTGTTGCGGTATCATAAATAAACTAAAAGTTTTTCAACATGTCACTTGGCACACGATCACTTTCAAATTCCTCGGTTGCACTTTCAGTTACTTACTTTGACACATGACAAGTGTATCATGTGAACAACTATAACAAGTTGTTGCCAGTGACGATCGATCGATCGATTGATCCATTCATTCATTCATCCATCCATTCATCCATTGTCGTTGTTGTTTGTTTGTTTATGTTGAGAGGGTGTTAATGTTTGTTGCAAGTCATCATGATATTAATTCTTTCATACCTTTTTGTAATATGATCTTATTGTTGTTGTAAGTAATCTGATATTACAACAAACATGACTTTGATATTTTTATTTGTGGTTATCATGCTTAATTTAATCGTATTAACAAGTTGTTTAAACCACTATTGTGGTTTTTCACACATCAGCACCATGCTGCAAGTGTGGGGTCCACCAACGCATTCTAGGGATCACTTGCTGAAAATTGTAGTTTTTTTTAAATCAATTTTATGTATGGCTTTGATATAATGTACTTAAATTTCGCGTTTGTGG
Organism: Eustalomyia histrio; assembly: GCA_949748255.1. Taxonomy (NCBI): domain Eukaryota; kingdom Metazoa; phylum Arthropoda; class Insecta; order Diptera; family Anthomyiidae; genus Eustalomyia; species Eustalomyia histrio. The sequence goes on along the minus strand of OX456523.1, from coordinate 203,080,174 downwards.
TTAGCGAAAGTGTATCCTTTTGAATGTGGTTAATTTTTTGTGTATTGTCTGGAGTGACAACGCCCACACACGTGGTTAAAGTGGGGATCATTGATGTTTTGTTAACCTTGGTGATCAGTTTCATATAAATTTTTTTAAATGTGTGTAGTAAAAAGAAAACTGAATTAAAAGTAAGCAGTATCAGCCACCACAGGAGATATTAATCAAAACAAGCAGTTTTGTTTCTATAAAACACATCTCCGTTACTTTAGATAGGGTTAGATAGAGTCCGGCAAAAGCACTGGTAAGTACGGTCGGATGTCATGCTGAATTCACACGGCCTGCAATCTTCCGGATTAGTCAAGGGCGTCCATCTTGATCTCATCTTTCTATTCAATATGTCTCTAATGTATGGAATACCCGAGTTATTCCTCCAAATAACTTATTCTTCAGGATTCCTCTATATCCTGGGAAAATGGAAATCTTACCATGTGTCAACAGATTTGGTTAGGGGGTTTAAATACATATCCCCCACACACTTCGAATTTATCGTATCAATCGGTATATCTAACTGATTTGGCCAAACAACTTAATAGAGTTCTGCACACACTTTAACTTAATCGTAACGGATTTGAAGGCGAAGATGCTACTCGTTCTTAGATTCATTTCCCATTCCATAGAACTCCGTCTACAAAACATTTCATTGGTAATCCGAATATCTAGATCCGCAAAATAAACTACCAACCCTGACCCTGTCCTCATCTCCATTCTGTGAAACATATGTATACGTCATTACTCCAAATATCATAGTTCGCGGTGCTGTTCTCCTTGGTCGGTATCCTAACTTCAAAAGAACCCAGGATATTCGGGACCGTGGGAATGCAGTTAGCTTGCAATCGATTAGAGTGCCATAAAATATGGTAGTGTATCGTTCAATATATTGCCTCAGCAATTTCATCTCCTTAGTCCAGAAGACGCCATGGCCGGTTTGTTCATGAGCTATACCTATGTATGCCAAGCATACATAGGTAAATATCGGTCTAATGACTGCCGCCTACATTCAGTAGATAACATATGGTTACGGATCACACCTCTTTCCAAAAGTATTTCCGCAGGTATAAATAACTTTTATTTTTATAATTGTCTCGGTACTATACTTTCTGAAATGCTTGGAGTCCAAAAGGACATCCAGATACTTCGCCTACTTTGAAAGTTTGAATAGGAAGATCAAACTCCTACAGATTGGTGCACATGGCAAGTTCGATTTTTACTGAATTGACAGCCAGACCCGAAGAAAGCAGGAAGGCAACGTGATTAATGTATGTAACCACATTTGTCCCCATGGGCCAAGGATTTCATTTTTTTTTACAAACTTCTGGTTAAGGAGTAAGTTCCGTTGCATTAAGACCTGAAGTTATGTCGCCTTAGCTTTAGATACTCTGCACATTTTGGTGCTTTACGAAACCGTCTCATTACAATGGTCTCTACATCCCGTTTAAAAACCCAAAGTGGCACATACATAAATGTTAATTGCCTTTTCAGCAGACAACTGGACTTCTCTTTCGCCAGTCCATTCGCTATCTCATTGCCCCGGTGTCCATGAACCCAATAGATGTGCACTCTCCTTTGGGTACCTAGTTTAACTAAAAGAGGTCTGGCACTGTTAGATCACCTTAATCGTCGCCTCATTATCAACATAAAAATTAACTCAAGAACCATCCGCCTCATGCTAGGAATTAACCTAAGAAATTTCGACTAAGAAATGCTGCAGTAATCGGGATAATTTTACAATTCCTCAATACTCAGCCCCTAGGCCCTACTCTTTCCTCCAACTTAGAACCATTCGTAAATAAATTAAAGCCCTGCGGAAATAAGGGGTTAGTTGGTAATTGCAACCTTTCCCGTGATACGTGAAAACTGGACTAGTTCCGTATATATATATCACGAGATAGGTGAAAACAGGACTGGTTCCTAAACGTTACCGCTTTAAAAGTCATGACATGTTCTTTTGCGTGGGTTCTAAGATATATTGTTTGGGGTTAGTTCTGTGACATGTTCTTTTGGACCATTCCTGTGACATGCCACAGAGAGCAATAAACCCTTCCTAAGACCAGCCCATGTGACCCGTGTCCCGTCCTTTTCATATAAAAAAATTCGGACCCGTGGCCGGTCCCTATCACAATGAACCGGTGTCCTGGGATAGGTTATTTTCCCGCAAGGAGCTTCTGTGGTCAGAGCGAAGACCAGTCAATCTTTCCATATTCACCTATAGTGTCGCATAGCCTCTCACTGAATCCCTTTCCAGTCCTGTATTCACTGCTACAATTTGCATGACCAATTCGTTGGCCTTAAGCTTATACACATCCAGTGCCGCATTAGATGTACGTAGGACATCTAGTGCCTGGTGTCTGCAGTGCCTGGTGTCTGCAGTAGACTCTCCTCTCCAATGCAGATTACCAAATTCATACTTTGGAATTGAACTAGCAACTGTTGTATAAATACAATTTGTGAGATTGGGTGGCAGAGTCCAAGTTTTGTCTAGCATGTTGCTGGGTTTCCATGACAATTTGCTGTCCACTATTACCCCTCGATACTTTATCGGGGGGTAAATCGACGATTATTCTAGGACTCAGTTATAATTAAATCATCTTTCCAGTTCCAGATCATTTTATATTAACGTTAGTTAATTTCCTCACTCCAAATGTTAAGTATGTATATTTGCATACTACAAAGTTTTCTATAAATTAAGTACTTTAACTTTTTATAAGATTTCTCATACATTAAAAATTATTCAATTTAACACTTCAGTTACTTTGTGAAAAACAATTCTTAATAGCATGAACTAAAAATATAAAATTATCTCATTTTTTAACATAAACATAATAATTCTTAATACAAGTCCATTCGAAAGCAGCATTAAGGCAAATAAAAATAATATTTAGATATCAATAACCACATATAAAAAAATACAAAGAATACCTAAAAGGCGCTTTAAACTGTTTGCTTTTAGCCAACAACAGCATATAAAAGATGATATCTGACAGCATATTAGACACAAATATTATTGAACAACAAATTGTGGCAAAGTGTTTACTTTAACTGTGGTAAAGAGCCAAACAATGAAGAAAATATTGAACGCGTTTTAACTCCACTTAATAAAAAAAATTTATATATTCCCAAAGGGTTTACAATTGATCAAGCAGCGTATGAAAACTAGCACCAGCAAAAAGTAACACACACACACAAAAAAACAGTTTAAATGCGGAAACGTGCTTTAAATATCGCCTTAAATCGCACTTATGCGATCATTGTTTAAAAATTACAGCAACAACCAATTTTTGTGTAAAGAAACCTGTAGTTTATATTTAAAATTTACTAAATGTTCAAGTACTTATTCACAAATATTGATGTAAACTAGGGCCCTCGGTCAATACTGCATACAAGTATACCCGGACAGACCGAAAATCCGTGTAGGCAGGGTACAGCGATCTACGCGTGGGTTTAGAACAAAGTAAATGGCTCAAAATTAAAAATCGCTAATTTTACAAATTTAAGTGCAATTTCGGATGAAAAATTACTCAATACTTTTTAGAAACTCCAAAATTTAAATATTATTGTTAGATTATATAAAATTGAAATTTATTTTTAAACAAAACGGGGAGCGCGAATGTAAATTTGTTGCGTCGCAGCTAAATCTCAATTGAATTAAGAAAATCTAAACTTAAAAATTTAATCTCTTCCCAAATTATTGTAAAAAAAAACATTTATCAATCTTTTAGATTTATAAAATCCACTGATCATCGATTGTTATAACAAATCTCCCAAATTATTGTAGAACTTTCTTAATTCTGTTATAGTTTTCGGAACATTTTTGTCCTAATTCCAATATAATTCCCATTTTCATTTGATTTCCAATTTCTATTCAACTTTCAAATTCCGAACTCTCATTCAATTTTGAATTCCCATTCAATTTATAAATTCTTCTCAATTTACTATTCATTTATAATTCTCAATTCCTATTTTATTGGCAATTCCTATTTAATTTACAACTCCTATTGAATTCCTATTAAATCACAATTTCTTTTCAATTCAAAATTTATTTTTGGTCCATTGCCAACTCCCATTTTCAATTCAATTCCCAATCAATTTCCATTCAATTCTCAATTCCCATCAGATTCCCAAATCTCATTCAATTCCCATTCATTTTTCAATTCCCATTTAATTCCCAATGCCAATTCACAATTCCTAATTTCAGTTTTCTATTAAAGTGCTTTTTCCCATTCAATTCCCATTTTCTATTCAATTCCCACTCCCAATTCAATTCCCATTCAATTCGTGATCAATTTCCATTAAATTCTCAATTCCCATCAGATTCCCAAATCTCGTTCAATTCCCAATTGCCATATATTTCCCAATATCCATTCAATGCCAATTCCCAATTTCCACTCAATTTATGAAAAAGATTGTGGTTTCCGAAACACTGCACTAATGCTCTAATGTCTGTTTTTTCGTCTGCATTATTTCTGTAAAGTTTGGAGCTCCAATATAAAGGGTGGTTAAATTTTAAGGGCCCATGTTGAATGTGAACCACACCTAAACGTCAAGTTTTTTTCTGCATTTCATTTGACATATCTCAATTTCAGACTAACTCAGTTTGAACCATGGAGAGATACACAATCGAGCAACGCGTTAAAGTTATTCAGGCTTATTATGAAAATGGGCGTTCAAATCAAAATGCATTTTTTGCACTTCATAATTTTTTTGGTCAGCATAATCGACCAAATGTGTCCACAATCGGGAGAATCGTGTGCAAATTTCAACAAACCAGGTCTGTGAAAACATTGCTGTTGTTCGCGATAGTGTTTCATGAGGTCGGCCAATCATTTACCGTAAATGGTGTTTGCTATCGCGACATGATAACGAACTTATTGTAGCCAGGAATTGGGGATATGGCCCTGGACGATATGTGGTTTCAACAGAACGGTGCCACTTGACACACAGCCAACGAAACAATGGCTCTTTTGCGCGACAAATTCAATGGCCGTGTTATTTCACGTGGTGGCGATGTCAATTGGCCGCCAAGATCATGTGATTTGACACCGTTGGACTTCTTTCTTTGGGGTTAGCAATAATTCAAGAGCTAAAGAATGAGATAATTCGGCACACTAACGGCATATAACCACAATTATGCCTCAGCGCCATCGAAAATTTGGACCATCGGATGGAGGTGAGCCGCCGAGGTCGCGGCTCCCATTTGGCCGATATTTTGTTCCATACATAATTTAACTATACCATATTATCATAATAAAAAGAAATGACAATAATTTCCTAAATAATTTGTGTTTTATTCAAAATCAACATCGTCCCTTAAAATTTAACCACCCTTTATTTAAAAACTTATAAGAAAATACTTTTTTAGAATTTTTTAAAAAGGTACCTGTTTGGAAAACAATACCTTCTTTCTTTTGCCAAAAAGGGAACTTTTATTTAGAAAAGTACTTCAGTTTTGAAAAAAGTTCTTTCATTTAAGAAAAAAAAGTTAAAAAGCACTTTTGTTGGGATAAAATGTATGTACTGTTGTAGAAAATAGGTACATTTTTCAGAGTTAAGTTTTTATGAAAAAAGTTTTTCGTTCTAATCGCACTAACTATTTTTTACAGAGAGACCAATCTAAATCGTAAGACCGAAAACCCGTTAATGGTGGGCTCTGCTGAAAACCTTTGTTGTGTTTATATTTCCTAAAGCTGATAGAAATCATTTTTTTTTTTTTGCAAAAGTATTTTAAATTGTAATTTTAAGACGTTTGTAAATCCATCAAATTTGATATAATTTTATGTTTTCGAATAAAAAAATTTATGACTATTGCAGCGCCATCTACAATGGGTTTTCTCTCACAAATAGTGAAATGGCCAAAAGCCTTAATGTACTTAAGTCAAAAAAAAAACAATTGCTAGTTTTTTCTGTTACCTTTTATCCAGTTAATGTTATGTAATACTTATTATTGGTTTTACTTATGTTTCCACCCACTAAAATAAACAAAAATCATATTGTAAGTTTTTCTTTCAAATCATATTTTCCTCTAGTCTCTTTTTGATTTTTGTTTTTGCTGTATATGTTCAACACAGTTCATAAATCATCATGATAAATATAAAAAAAATACTACCAGCGCTTCCACAGTGTGTAAATGCATCTTATTGTTAGCATCTCTTTTTCCACTTAAAAACCATTGTAAAGCGGCGTCAATGGTCCTACTGCAGAGGCCTTTCCACAATCTCTTTGAGGTGGTTCTGGAGTTTTTTGTGGTTAAACAGAAAAAAAGCAAAGACTCACGCATTAGATTAAAACGTAGCCAAAGTGACGCATAGGAAAAAGATAACCCAGTAAATCTTTTTTTTTTTGTTGATTTTTTCTGCTGTTTAAAGAAAAATATTTGTGACCCGAGATTGCTTCAATAGAAAAGCATCTGAAAAAAAAAGCTAAAATTTCAGATGTTTGAGGATTTCTAATGTTAATTAAATTAAGGCAGTTATTTCCTAATGGCAGAAGTTGCACTGTCAGCAGCTACTACTATTACTACCAACACAACAGGCATACAAATTAGAACATAGAAGATATCTGGCTCAGTTACCAGCAGCCTTGAACATGACCATAAGTCGATCCTTCATTAATCAAATCTTCTAAATCTTAGGGACTTATCCGAACAAGGTCATCCTTTGAGGCTCTGCAGGTATACTGTGAATATCCTTTGAGGTCAAAAATATTCATTAATGTCGTGTGAGTATTCACATGATTTGCATCTAGGAAGTGTAAGACGTTTGTAGGTCGTCTTCTTAAATATCCTTCTTCATGAACAGTGTCTTCATGGAAAAGTTATTTCGGTTCATCAGTGTAGTTATATCTTTTGGTAATTCGTCAAAAGAGTAGGAAATAATGTTAGTTCCTCTACCTTAACTATGTATAATAATCGACGAGAAAATATTCACTGAGCGGTTGATAAAACCAACTTTCTCACTGAATTATTCGCAGGAAATTATTCAACTATTTCATCTCATGCGATCTTTTCAATTAAACATCTTGCCGAAATCGAAATGCAACTTTCAGCGGCTTCAAAGTCTCTTTTGGAACTTCCGGACCTTAACGTACAGTAGACTATACTGTTCAAATTACAGTAGAGCAACCAGTCCTTTTGACTTTTGGATCATCCTCGGAATGTAAATTTTATTTCACTGTTCTATCGATATTATTATAGGAAGTGTTTTGTCAAGATAAACATAGTTATCTCTAGAAGCCAAGGTTTTTTTTTTTAAATGCTCGCTAATCTAGTATATTTAATCGGATTGTAGTCGATTGCACAACTTATTACGTCTTCGTTCTTTTGTATTATTATCCGCATGTAAAAAATTAAAACGTAAACCATAATACTAATTATTGTCTCGAACATGTCGAATATCGTTACAAATTAAGTGTTTTAGCAGGCAGTTCTTCTTCATTACTTTAATATGAGCCGAGGATCATCGAATCTTACTGCGAGCATGCTCTATCTTAACAATCGTGTGAGCGGTGGTTTGGTCGCTTTAAAGTGGTTATTTTGAGATCGAAGACAAGGAACGGCCGGGTCAACTTAAAATCCTTGAAGAGAAAGAATCGGAAACATTGCTCTATGTAATACCTAAAGCCATAGGATTGATTAAAATATAAGGAAACTGGGTGACAAACGAGTTGAAGCCGCGCGACGTCAAAAGGTAATTTTTCGCTTGAGAAGAGCTCTTCGAATGCCAAAAACGGAAGGATTTTTTGCATCTCACTGTGACTGGCAATGAAACGTGGATCTATTGCGACAACCCCAAGCGCAAAAAGTCATGGGTTTTGCCCGGACAGCCATCAACATCCTTCGCAAAGCCGAATATTTGTGGCATGAAGCTTATGCTAATGATGCTTATGCTGTGATCTGCTACGAGCTGCTCAAACCGAATAAAACGGTCCCGGCGGAACGCTATCGGTCTCAAATCATGTGTTTGAGTCGCGCACTGAAGGACAACAAAGTAATTTTGCAGCATGATAACGTTTGACCACATGTTGCATGATCGGTCTAGGCCTACTTGGAAACGATGAAGTAGGAATTCCTTCCCCAACCACCGTATTCTCCAAGCATCACTCCTTCCGACTACTACTTTTTCCGGTCGTTGACAGATGGCCTGTCCCAGCAAAAGTTCATTTCATCGAACACGATTCATGTGGCTACCGCAGCTGGCTTCGAGTAGCTTATCCTTTCAGTCCAATTTTCAAAGACATTGTTGACAGTTTCTGGTTCTATCTACCAAATGACTCGGAAGATATTAGCCTTAAGGGTGTGGATCGTTTCTGGATTATTTGCATTGCATTTGTTTTTAAGCGCACCCCACAAGAAAATGTCTAAAGGGGTCAAATCGAAGCTCCGTGGCGGCCAATTCACAGCACCAAGATGGCTAATAACACAATTAATGAATTTAGTACGCAAAAGGTCGATTGTGTGAAGAGCTGTGTGACAATATGCGCCATTCTGCTGAAAGAAAATATTATCCAAGTTCATATCTTCCATTTCAGCTCATAAAAAATCCGTAATCATGGATCTGTAGCGTTCGCCGTTGACTGAAATGGCGTTTCCATGGCATTTTCGAAAAATTAGCCGCTACTCAAAAACCCACACCAAACTGTTACTGTCTGTGGATTCATCGGTTTTTAGACGGATGCGGCAATTTGGTTTAATGACATGGCCGCTGAGATGAAAATGCGCCACAGCAGCCTCATTATAATCGATACGCACCGTACTACGACGGAGACCACAAGTGTTGTACACTTGCAAGCCAGTTTCATTTCGGTCAAAACTTCTTCTTCAACAAACGCATAGTGTGGTCCACACAGCACTGTTTTTGGAAATCAGGTTGCTATGTTTCCCAACGTTGTTCAAGCGTACAGCAATTCAATTTGATTCGCGGAGGTATGATACTTACTAATAGTCAATATCTTGAACAGAAAAAATCTATCAGTGTCAAATTAACATTTGATTTAAAAAGATACCTGTATTGGGACCATCCTGTAGTAAAAACATGCCTGTATTTGGAACAACATGTAACAAAAAAATAAAAAATAACGAAATAAAAAAGAAAATCAAAATTTTGCCCAAAATTTATATTTTTCAAAAATACTTTGATCAGACATGTTAAACATTTTTGGCAACATGTTATAATTCGAACTATTAAAATTTTACCTAGACTGGCGTAGGGTATCTAATGGATAGTCTGTAACGACTTTAATTCTTTTTTAACATATTTTAGTTTTAGAAAGTTTTGAAATGTTAAGAAAAAAAATTTATAATTTTTGTATCAAATTTTAAAATCGTAAGTTTTTGTGTGCTGGGCATTTTTGATACTTTTCGCTCTCAACTGATCTTTACAGTATAGTTTATAACTGCACAAAATAGTTTAGTACAGATCAATCTTGTTTTTTTTTGCAAATAAATATTAAACCTATAAAACTAATAAAAAAAAACCACAACAACAATTGCAAGAAGTATAGTAAGTTATATCGATTCTTATATAAAGCGCACGTTCTAAACTTGAATTGTAGACAAAGTTTTCTAACTAGAAAATGCGTTACTAAACCAAACTAAAACTCATTCTATTGAACGTTTACATAGTTTTATATTATATCAATAAAAAGGCGGCTATTTTATCTTAAATGCACTTATACAACATATTTCTTTTCTCCTTTTTCTATCCTTTTTTAAAAAAGATTAATATACCATGATAGACATAGAGTCTAGGAAGGAAAATACTGTAGCAAAGAATTTTTAAAAATAAAAATATATTTACACCTTTTCCATTTTATAACTAAAACTTATTTGCCGAGCTTTTTAAAATTTTTATTCCTTTTTGTAAAAGATATGATAAAATATATAAGTAAAACAGAAAGTGCTATAGTTAACCAAATAGCTGGCGTTATAACTTTTGAGCCCCTCTACAGACTTTCTGAAATTTGGTATGTAAGTTCACCATCCGGCGTAGACATCCGCTAATACGGGTTTTTTTTGGAAATTTCTTTAGGGAGGGACAAAAAGGAGAAAACTCTCCTTTCACGGCCTGCCTAAACCCCTTTAGCTAGAAACCTGAAATTTGAAAAAGGTTTTCCTAGGAGAATGTGCTTACTCCTTGATAAGGAACATTTTAGAATTTTGGCCAGGGATGTGGTTAAAAAGGGACTTCAAAGGGCGGAAAATCTCCCTGTAAAATCTCCCGCTGAAACTGGAAAGTTGAAATATGGCGGAAAGGTTCCTCCTCTGGTGTAGACATTCAACTAGGTCGGATTTTTGGAAATGTGTATGAGAAGGGGCAAAAAAGGGAACAGTCTCCTCCTTAACAGGCTGTCCACACCGATTTAGCCAGAAACCTGAAATTTGAAATATGTGTTACCTGGAATATGGGCTAACTCATTATTGAGGAACATTTTAGAGTTTTGGTCCAGGGAATGGTAAAAATTGGGACTCCCGGTAATTATCAGTTAACTCCGTATATTCTCGGGCGTTCGCCCGAGCTTTTCCCGCTAGTTTTTAATAAATGACGGAACACTTTGGCGGAATTTTTATAATAAAAATAAAATAAGTGTTTGTGGATTTATAAAACAAAATAATAAAAAAAAATTTTAAACGGAAAAAATTTAGAAAAATTAAAAACAAAAAAAAAAAAAAAAAAAAAATCGAAAAACTGTCAAAATATTTAAAATATTTAAAATAAAAAACTACCTAAAATTAAGAAATCGCCGAAGTGAAAAAGTCGCAAAATTTTAAAAAAAAATAACAAAATTGTTGATAAACGCTAGAATTTAAAAATCGCCAAAAATTTATATATCGCTTAAATTGAGAAAAAATGATAAAAATAGAAAAATCAGTTAAATTAAAAAAAAAACCTTTAGGATGGAAAAAATTACTTAATTAAAAAAATCCTAAATTGAAAAATACGTACGAGTATAACAAAAATTAAAAAAAATAACCAAAACTGTAAAGAAGTCTAAATTAAAAAAAAAGAATCCCCAAAATTAAAAGTAAATCTACAAAATTTTAAAAAAATGTTAAATATATGCTTTATATTTTGATGTATCTAAAAGTGAAATGAAGAAAAAAAAAATAATTTCTTTTTATATATTTTTTTTTAATTAAAAATGTATTAGCTTTTTTGAAAAAACCAATAATTGTGAAGATATGTTTTTTATTAAAATTTGTTAGTAAAATTAAAAGGGCTAAAATTCACCACAACGTTACAGACTATATCTAAAAATTTAACCTCCATAGTTCGAAAAAAATCACTAAATTTTAAAAAATCATTGGAATTTAAAAATAGTTCAAAACGATAAAATTTAAAAAAATCACTTACATTTAAAAAAATTTTACATTAATTGATTAATTGTTAAAAAAACTCGATAAAATTTCAACTATCGCTTATATAATAAATTGCTTAAGCGGAAAAAATCGCTAAAATTTAGTGTAAAACAAATGCTGAAATCTACAAAAATCACCAAAATTTGAAAAAATTAAAAAAATCGCTTAAATTGAAAAAAAAAAAAAAAATAGAAAATCGCTTATAAAAAAATCCAAATTGAAAAAGTACACCAAAATTGATAGTAATTGTCACAATTGACAAAAAAAAAGGCAATTAGAATAAAACTTCAAATTGCATTAAAAAAAAAAAACAAAAAAATTTATAAAAAAACGCTAACATTAAAATTTTATATAAGCGATTTTCACATTTTGTAGAAAAATGTTCTGAGTGTTGCTGCTTTTTACAAAAAAAAATATATGGGCGATATTTCAAATGTTATTCTTAGTTTTCGACATAAATGCGATCAAATAATAGCGACAATTAAATCGAAATATAGCATCGGCGTTGGCAAGTTAAAAAATTATATGCGGCTTTTTTCACTGCTTGAGATTTTTTTTCGATAGTTAAATATTTTCGTTTGTTGCCAATTTTGGCGATTTGTTTAACCCAAGAATTTTTTTTCAAATTTGTTTTCGACTTTTGGTTAGATATGCTGATGGGAAGCCCCGAATACAAATCTGGTGAACAATATTTTTTAGCCCTGTTTCTACAATATGGGCATACCACCGAGTCCGAACATGTTCGCTTTTGTTCATAGCACGTGAAAAAAATTTCATGTAATCCGCGTGATGCCATTTGGCATTAATTCCCATGAATAGATTATTTTTTTTATGATCTAAAACGTGAAAATTTATAAAAATCGTTACACTAAAAAAAATTTAAAAAATAAAATGAACGTAAAATTTCAAGAATAAAATTTCAAAGTTTAAAAATTAAAAAAAAAATTTAATTAAAACTAAAAAATATCACCAAAAATAGAAAATCCCCAAAAATTAAAAACCGTTAACATTAGAAAAAATCTCCACCATAAAAAACGTTAAGAGTGAAAGATTTAAAAAAAATTGCATAATTCAAAACAATCGTCAAAATAACAAAATCCCAAAAACACCAAAACAACCAAATAAAAAAAAATGGAAAACTACAAAACCTTTTAAGTGGCAATTTTTTCTTTCAATTTGGCCCATTTTTTTTCTTAATTTTTGAGAATTTTAGTAGTTTTGGCGATTTATTTAAATTTTGACGATTTTTTAAATTTTAGCAGGTATCTTTAATATTAACTAAACAATTATTTGATTTCTTCATGGTCTTTCTCATTTTGGCGACTATTTTAATTTTGGGGATTGTTATGAAATTTGTTGAAATTTCACCATTTTTTTACATTGAACATTTTTTTTGCTTTTAACGATTTATTTTAAAATTTAGTGTTATTTTAATATTTTTTTATTTTGCTTTTTTCTATTGTAGTTTCTGCGATCTTTTCCATTATAAATTAATTGATAATTATTATTTTTTTTTTCTCAATTTTTCAGTTCTGGCTTTTTTTTTTTATTTTATCGTTTAACAACTTTTCAAGTAAAAAATTAAAAATATTCTAAATGTATAAGAATCATTTCCGAATATGCTCCACAATATATTCTTCAGATATCTTCATTCGAAAATGCTGCGACACAAAGTTATTCAAAAATTTTATTAATATTTGCTACCCCAGTTCTATCTTCTTAATCTTCAAAATAGCAATAGAAAAAAAACCGCATCAGTTTGAGTTCAAATTAATTTTCTCGTTTTCTTTAATTTTATTTAATTCGAAAAATTTAGTGGAGTTTTAACCAATGTTTTTAATCCGACCAATTTCCTTAATTTTTTTTTATAAATTCTCAATTAGAAATGGTGTAATAAAGTTTAGGTTAAAACAAAAAAATAGAAAAAAAAACAAACTTACAATTTAGATTTAGACAAAAACTATTTGTATGGATTGAACAAAATTGTTTGCTTAAGTTTTAAATTTATTTACCTTTTTTATATTTTTGCTGTTAAAGCAGTTAAAGTATAGTATTTCAAAATTTTGAGATCTTCATTCATAGATCTTTATGAGAACATCTTAAAGAGTAGAGTAAACAACTGACCTTAAGGCTATATGAATCTTTTTTTTAAGGAATTTTTTTTTGTGGATTTTATTTTTAAAAGAAAATAATATTTAACTGATTGATTTTTGGTATGATTTAGAAAAAAAAACAGAAAATTTAGTATGAACTCCATTAAACTTTAGAAAAGAGTTTTTGAAAAAAAAAACTATTTTCTCATTCGAAATTTATATAAAGATTACAAATCTTCTATTAATTTTTTTGGTAAGAGGAAATAAATCTTATTTAATATCTTTTTTGTATGATTTACTAGTCTTAAGATTTTGTTTATTTTTTTTTACTTTTAAAGGAATATTAATAACAAATTTTTTGTATTGTAATAATTTTAAACATCAATCAGGCCGCATTCATGTAGATATTAAGAAAATTAACCTTAATTTGTAGTTATTGGCTTCTATGTTTTTTTTTAAGAATAAAATAGGTGCTGTCTACAAATAATCTGTGGTTGACGATGATTGACACTTTGTATGTCAAACGGAGTGTCGGTAATATATATAAGACGCCAGCAAAGATCATACACCATACACAATTGTCAATTATGACAGGTTGTTAGTTAAAAATTATTTACGGGGGTTAAAAATAAGATGGAATATTGAAAAAAAAAATGTGTATTGATCTTTGAAATAAATAGAAAATTTAATAATATATTCTCAAGCCATTCCTTCTATTACGATCTTATTGTCGATCCTTTTTCTAATTTATCGCTTGTAAGTCATAAATATATATTTTTTAACGAATCCCTTAAGATATTTTATTTTAGGTTTGTTTTTAAACACACAAAGAAAGTATTCTGACAAAAACGGTGTATTCAAAATTTAGCCCTTTTTCGATTTATTTTTTTGCTTTTCATGACATTTTATCCAGAGCATATTTAAATGTGGTAGAAAGAAATTTTTAAAGGCTGATCCCTGGTACCTTAAGCTTTTTTTCAAACTTTTTTTTTCTAAGAATACATTATTGCTAATATCGGGCCCCGGTCCAAAAAGACAGATTAATCAGAGTCTGTCTGTGGTGTCCCTAAGATTTTAATAAAATTTGGATATGCCATAGAGGGGACAAAATTATAAAATTAAGAGTTTTTCTTTATAAGCTGAGGTAAGTTCGCGGTAGTAGGGATCGTCACAGAAGTTTAAGATTATTCAAGAAATATATGATTATCCAAGAGAGAGAGAGAGAGAGAAAGAGATTAAGAGAGAGTTAGGATCGGCATAAAACAGATTCCATCGGACCTAAAACGATCGTGTATTCGGGCGGCATATTTTCTGGCGGCATATTTTCTGAGAGAGGGAGAGAGAGAAAGAGATTGAGGGAGTTAGGATCGGCATAAAACAGATTTCATCGGACCTAAAACGATCGTGTATTCGGGCGGCATATTTTCTGGCAGGACAAAGACCTGGGGCCACACGTTTCCTTTGTTATGGCACACTTTCTTTGTTGACTTCCATTAGGGGAGAAAACGACCTGGGATGGTAGTTTCTTCATTTGAGTTGCGTCTAAGGGAGGATGGCGATTTGGGACCACACACTTTCTCTGTTGACTTTGATTAGGGAAGGTCAACGGGCTGATACGGCACCTTTCTGCCGTTAAACTGCGTCCTGAGACAGCATGCTTGCTTTGTTAATTTAGTTTAGGCGAGTATCTGGAACGGCACATTTTCTCCGTTAAGCTGCCTGTAAGGGAGGACAGCAACCTCAGATGGCACACTTTCTCTATTGTCATCGATTAGGTGAGGACAACCACGTGGGATGGCACGTTTCCTCTGTCAAGCTGCTTCTAAGGTAGAAAGGCAAGCCAGAACAAAGTTCTGGGACCTTTCCTTCATTGAGCTGCTTCTAAGGGAGGACGGTTACCTGTGACATTTATAATTTTCAGGATATATGGGAAGGACCCGAATCCTTGCTCCGAAATTTTCCATATTTGAGATTTGACTATCTTTCACTAAGTCAAACAAGTGTGCCAAATTTCGTAACTCTACGATAACTCCTTCTATTTTTTGGCCCTTCGTTATATGAAAACACGACACTGTGCGACGTGGGATGATACGATTCCTCTTTCAAGCTGTTTTTAAGGTAGGAAGGCAACCTTGGACGGTACGCCATCTCTGTTGTCTTTGATTAGGCAAGAACAAAGTTCTGGGGCGACATGTATCCGCCGTTGAGCTGCATCTAAGGAATGACAGTGACTTGGGACGGCACGCTTCCTTTGCTGACTTCGATTAGGGGAGCGCAACGATCTGGGACGACATTCTTCCTTCATTTAGCTGCTTCTAAGGGAGGGCGGTTACCTGTAACGGCGCACTTTCTCTGTTTACTTCGATTAGGTAAGGACAAGGGATGACAGAAACTTGAAACTCGAAACAAGCATGAAAAGATATACAAAAAACGGACAATGGTAATTCGCCTCAGCAGTTTGGTATTAAAAAATACTCGAAATTGATACAACAGTTTGTATAAAAATTTCCACACAGAATGGAACATTTTAATGATTTACTAAAATGTAACATCTTTTAAAATCGAGTTCACTTTGCAAAATCTCCCTTTTTTTGGGGGGGGGGGGGGGGGGGGGGAGGGGAAGATTTGTATAAGTGTTGGTATATTCTAATTTTATGATGGCACTACTGAGATGAAAATTGTGGCACTGTGTAATTAAAAAAAAAATTATACACACAATATTATTTCGGTAAAAATTATCTAAAATACATATTAAATTAAACGAAAATACAATGAAAAAGAGGACTACTGATTGTCCATTACATTCAGCCCATTTGGTTATTTATTTTCAATCATTGTTTAATAATCGATAACAGTAGTAAAAACAATCGAAAGTCGTTTAAAATAACCATAAATTTTTAACTAAAAAAACATTGGAAAAAGAAAAACGATTTTCGTTGATTGTTTTTCACATTGAAAGTTTTTTATTTGTATGTAATTACAAAACACAACACACACAGAGGCATATATTTTTATTTTATATGTGTGTATTTAAACAAACTATTTTTATAAACAGACAACTTAAAATTTTACATTTAACAGAAAATATCAACTTATGTTGAAAGTTCATATATTTTTATAGTTTGTTTTTTGAATGACTGATTCAAATAATTAAAAAATATATTTCCATAAATTTCAATTGATTCTTCATTTAAAAATAAACTCTACTTACAACTTTTTAAATAAACTACAGTCGTTAACGGAAAATATATTGTGAGTGTAGAAAAAAGCCCTTACCTTTAATAAACATGTTATAAAATTCCAATTGCGCTAACAAATCATTTAAACAAATAATGAATAAGTTGTACATTTGGAAACAAAACCCTCTATTTTAGTTTGACTAAAAAAGCATATAAAATGTCCAACAGAGAAATTTGTCAGATGTTATGTCGAACATATAAAATATGTTTCGATAACAACAATGACGAACACAAGAACAACATAAAGCTAAATATTTGCTAGCAACTTTAACAAGAGAACAAAAAAAAAAAAATGTAAAAAATATGCAACAAACGTGACACTAAATAAGCCGTAGGATAAATGTTCTTAAAGCCAGCCGAATCTAAAAGAATCGGTAAATAAGAATATAGCTTTGGTTTAAAGATTCGGAATGTATCCTACTAGAAGTTTGTGTTAACTTTTACACAACCAAATCTTTATTATGCACACATACATAACGTTGTTGGGTGGCAAAGCGGTCATTTTGTAACATGTAACCGAACTTAACTACACTCAAAACAACATGAGCTAAAAATATAATCCATAATTTCCTTTAAAATTGTATAAATATTCCTCAATTAAGTAAAATTTTATTAAAAGTTAGAAAATTTTGTTTAAAATTAATAAAAATTCCTATATTTGGGTAAAAACGAAATATATACAAAATTTTTCAAAACAAATTACGAGAACTTCATAAACACATATATGCAAACACATTCACACAAAAAGTGTTTATAGCTTCATATGCATACATACATTTTGTATTATACGAGTATATTAAAAAAAAAAAACAAAAAATACAAAAACGGAAATAATTTCAAATAAATGAAAATAACATTTATTTTTTAAGGATTGGTAGGTAAAATTTTGACATTTATTTTAACTGATTATATCATTTGTTTCTTACGGATGTGTCATTTGATTAATCAACATTTAAAAATAAATAACAAATGGCATTTAATTTAAATGAAAATTAAGTAGACCGGTTTTTAAATGAAATATCATTTCTTTTAAATGATATTTTCAGTTATTTTAACTTACAAACTTTTTAAGTGTACCTTTTTTAATTAAAATTTCTTGCTTTTAGTGGGGAAAAAAACAAGTATATTAAATAAAAATTTAACAATTTTTATAAAAAAACATTCAGTTTTAAGAAATTTGCATACTTAAAAATAATAAAACTTAATTTAGTTCAAATACTCCCATTTAGTTCCCATTTAGTTCAAAAAATGTGTCTAACTTAAAATGAGAAAGTACTTGAACATAATGTGTGTTCATTTCTAAATTCAGTTTTTAACTCTACCACTTTCTAAATTTTAAGAATTGTTTTCTAAAAATAAGTTTAGGTAATTAAAAACATAAAAGTTATAAATTTTGTTCTATGTAAGAATACAAATTTATTTGGTTTTAAAAAACAGATCAACTGTTTCTAGGAAAAATTTGCATTCAACTTAGTTCAGATAAATTTTAAAAATTTTAATAACATATTTTTTATTTCAAGTAAATGTTTTCTAATTTTACGTATAAACTCAAAACAAACTTGTTAGTTTTCCTAATTTTAAAGAAAAAATATTACCAATTGAAACAAATGGAGAGAACCTTTTAAAAAAATTATCGTGCATGATTATAATTTTTTGCTTGTGAGCGTGAGTTAAAAATGGCTTACGTGCCCATCTCTAATCTTAACAGTCTTAAATATTGAACTTAAGATAGCTTAAAATATATTTTACAATTTTATTATAAAAAGATAAAAAATTTCGACTTTACACTTTTATCTAATAATTTGTTTGTATTTAAAGTTTAAGCTAAAAATGCCATAAAATAAATTTATGACGTTTTCCATTTTCCAATAAAAACAAGAAATGTAACTGTGATATTTTGTATTTTTGCAACAATTTCCTTAAATTAGTGAATTTAAGAAGACAAAGGACCCCCAGCCATAGATGCCGTGTGTCACTTAGGGCGTCCCTTTTTGTAGTTTTCTCAAGCAGAACAGTTAATTAACTACGAAAATGATCAGACTTTGTTGCAATTTATTACGTTTCAGGATATCCTGCAGTATATTTTTTAATTTGTTTACCTTTTTGCTAATGAAATTTAATTTATATTTTAAATACATGAGTTTAGTATAGTTTAATATAATTTAAAGACAAAAATGTATAGCAAAAAGCTTGTTAAAAGCAGTGTCCTCACAATGCGGAATTCTTTGAAAGTAGGAAAATACTTACACAATGAGTGTAAAGTACTTTAAAATATATGGTTAACTATATAACCTTTATCGTAGAGACAGTTTCATATTTATTGGAAAATTTTTAGTTAAAAGTTATCTAATAAATTTAAATAAAATAAAATTTTTCTTAAAACCAAGGAAATATTTTCTAGCTAACAGTAAGGTTTTAGATGATGTAAGAACTAATTTGAAGGAAATTTTACTGTGTTCTAATAAAAATTTACTTCTCAGTATTAAAATTTTTCTATAATTTAGAAATTTTTACCAAATTTTAAGTAAAATTTGTTTGAATAATATTTGAAAAGAGTCATATGTGGTAGAGTACTATGGTGTCAAAACGATTAGGAATCTCATTATGTTGTGATGGAACTGTTAATTAGACACCTGAAAACATATTTTAAGATACAAATTTTAAAATTCATCCTACAAATATGATCTACAGGATCGAAAGTATCAAAAGTCCCAAATGAAATTGTTTAAAATTTTGGACCTAAGTAGATAGATTAAACCTTGTTTGGAGTAAACAATTTCACACAAATTTTCAAAAATTGTATCAAAACGGCCTGGATTCGCACTCATGGAAATTTTTACATAAAATAAATACAAGATAATATTTATTGAAACAGTAAAACGTGTTTAAGTCTTACGTTATAAGCAATTAATCTAATTGAAAGTTTTTGTTTGGTTTTTATTTTTAAAATTTTGCAGTGTCCAAGTTTTTTTTCTCCCCCTGAATAATTGTTAACAATTCCCTAACGGTTAACTTTACGAGTTTGAAATAAAAAGCCAAAATTAGTCAATTAAATAAGCTTTTGTTTCCTTTTTGTTTGGCTGTAGCAGCTTAACGAGTTGCAGAAATACTCGTAATAAGGTTCAAAATTTGTTAATATAAGTGTCCAACTTTTTTTGGTGTTAACTGTATGAAAAAAAGTTTCATCATATATGTGAAGCATAGCTTGGGAATAATGATTAGAAATCCTAATGATTAGCAATTAGATTAGAAATTTTAATTGTGCTGAAAAATTGATTAATTATGATTAGTTAGCCATTTTAGACGATTACTAATTGATTAGATTAGAAATAATTAAAAATCTAATCACAATTAGTGACGATTAGCATTTGTAATCAAATCTAATCAAAACTAATCCAAAAAATAATTGATTAGATTTCTTGATTATTTTTGATTAGATTTGATTAGATC
The DNA here is from genome assembly GCA_949748255.1 of Eustalomyia histrio. Lineage (NCBI taxonomy): Eukaryota > Metazoa > Arthropoda > Insecta > Diptera > Anthomyiidae > Eustalomyia > Eustalomyia histrio. Next base: position 203,060,003 of record OX456523.1, on the reverse strand, counting down.
AACTACTAGAAATCGAATAATTTTTTTTCGAAAGCTTCCTGCGACGTGCTTTCATCGGAAGGATCTGCTTTCATCCTCACATACTTTTTGTGCAACTCGCTGTGCCGAACTTTTAAATGAGAGATGAAGTTGGAGGTAACTTCACCTGTGCCTTTTATTAATTTGTGACAGGCCACATATTTAGCGGTTGTACTCCGATTTGTCTGTCACAACAAGAAGAAACAATTAATATATTGATTTAAAATGAATATCAATAAAAATTTTATTTATCACAAGTATACATCACCATATACAGCAAACCTAATGGAAGATAATGGGTAAAACTTACATACATAACCATTGCCACATAAAATTCAGGGTTGAAAATTATTTTGGGCGAACTTCCGGTGCTACGCATTCTTTTAACACTAACTGCCGGCTCGCTCTCCGAAACTATGTTCCGGATCACCTTCGTCGGTACATAATTTGGATCACATACATCATCGTCTGCGGAGAAGTCTTGGTCTTCGAAAACAATTGGATCCATTACGACGAAGATTTTACTTTCAATATTAAGTAAACAAAAAAATTATACTTGTACTTCCACAAAACACGTTGAAAATGAACATTAATAATAACACAACAACAAAGTGAACCAGCTGTGTCTAGTGTTTTTTTAAAGAACAGGGTGCACCGTATGCAATTTTATGCAATATTCAAAACTGTTACATTATGTAAATATAGCAACAAATGTGATAAATAAATTTTTTTTTCTCAAAAATAGTTAAAAATAGTTGATCTAATCAAAAATAATCAAGAAATCTAATCAATTATTTTTTGGATTAGTTTTGATTAGATTTGATTAGAAATGCTAATCGTCACTAATTGTGATTAGATTTTTGATTATTTCTAATCAAATCAATTAGTAATCTGAAATTTGTATCAAAATTCAATTCTAATGATTAGATTATTTTATTTCTCTAATCGTAATGATTTCTAATTCTAATCGAAATTCCCAAGCTATGATGTGAAGAAGTTTCATCAATATGAATTTAAGACTTTTTTTAAATTCAAATTTAATAAGAATTACAAACAGCCGAGTTTTGCAAAAGCTTTTTTTATTAATTTTTTTTATAAAATGATGAATATTTATAAAACATTTGTCAAGTGACTTTTTATCGGAAAATGTGAAATTTTTTTAATGGAAAATGTCAAAAAATTTGAAATACATTTCTATTATTACTCAGCTGAAATTTCGATAGGACAAAATTTGCGATCTCCACAGCGAATTTAATGTTCAAAATCACTAAAAGTGTTAAAAATTTACTTTTTCCGAACAATTCGGCGTTGAGACTCAAATCGAAATTCTCGTGAGTTTTTTTTTTGTTATAAATATAATTAAACTTAATTATTTTTAGATACACTTGTAACACTTTAAAGCTGCTAATTTCTTTTGAAATTGTTTACGAATTTAAATATACAAATTTATGTTTTTTTTTTGTCAAGCAAATTTTTTTTATTTATTTTTTTAAAAAAATATTTTAGACGAATTTTAAAAAAAATATTCAAAGGTTAAAAAAATAGTAAAAACATAATCGAATTTATCAATTGGTTTTAATTAGCTAATTTTTTCTTTGAAAAATGGTTTTAGTAATTTTTTTGGATTTTAAGGTCAAGTTTTAATTGTTTTAAGGGCCGATTTTTAGAATTAAAAAAGTTTTTAGTGCTATTTTAAGTGGATCTTCTATTTTTGAAAAAGTATCTTCACTTCCTATCCCTTTTTTCTACCGATGTAACATTTTAAAGCAATTTAAGTTTGTATGTATACGTTTTAACTGTTAGAAATAACATTTCCTTCAATATCCACTTTCATAAAATTAGTACATTTTTTTTGCTAATTTTTATATCGGTTTTTACAAAAATTTGTAAATATTACGTAAAAATTCTGTAATTTGTAAAATGTAGATTGCAACAAAATTTACCAAATAATAATTTTTTTTTACTAAAAATCAGTACAAAAACAGTAAAGTGGGATTGAAGACCGTTTACAAATTTTTCTACTAACTTTTTTTTCTGAGTGTAGGAAAAATTTTTTTGAAAGAAATATCGATTTCATTTTGTTGGAAATTTTTAGAAAAAAGCACAAGTCGATGATAATTTCGGCGGAAAGTTTTTAAAAATCATTTTTATACGTATTCACAACTTGTCCTCTTCTGTTCAAAGTGAAATTCCTAAGTTAAATTCCCCAGCAAAACTTTGGTAATGGGTGCGATATTCTCATGCGTTACCTTGTAATGATAGGTCGTTACCTTTTTCATTATTTGCAAGTATAAAGTAAAAAGTTACTGATTATTGATTACGCAACAAATGATTTATAAATGTAAAGTTATAATTGAAATATTTTTTGAAAATCTATTTTTGGATACACCACTTTGTGTTTTTTGTAAGCAAAATGGGAATGTATGTTTGTTTTGACAACACTAGCGAAAAATTGAAGCGGAACAATTCATTTAAGCTTAAAGCAATCAAATACTATATGCGTCGATAGCTCAGTGGGTAGAGTTCTTGGCTGGCAACCAGAGTTCCCTGGTTCGATTCCCATAATGACCGCATTGTTTTTAATAACTTTTAAAATATTTGTTATAATATTTTTTAATAAAAATTCCTCTTTTTTAAAAATCTATTTTTAGACACATTACTTTTTTCATTCTCGTAACCATATAAGTTACACCTTACATTATCACCTCTAAAGTAATGGGTATATACATTACTTTGAGGCTCATCGCCTGTAAAATTCATCAATGATGTAAGGTGTAAAGTAATCCATCGGCCCCTATGGCTATACATTACTTTACCCATTATTTGGTAATGTGTTATTTTGCTGGGGATCCCTTAATGTGTTGTAATAGGCATTGGCGTATATAGAGGGCCCTAGGGGGGGCTTAGCCCCCCCTAGAAATCGTTTAGCCCCCCTAGAATTTACATTATTAACATTATATGGTATTTCACTTCGAATTTAAATCTTCAAAAACCAATGCATAAGCAAAGAAGATAAATCATTTTAAAGTCACATTCAGTAGAATAAAATTTTGTCAGTGAATCGTCATTGTGAATCATTGCAATTCGCAATTCGATGTAAAGAGCACCAATGAGTGCCTAATAGTAAATATCCGTTACTGCACCGCATATAAAAAACACAAACAAAAATATGACAAAGAAGAATATGAAAGCTGTTAATCACCACACTATCAACACAAATACTAAGAAGTTGTTGTTGGTGGAAACGAATGAAAGTTGTTGTATGAAAACGAATGGAACTTTAGGAAATAATGTGAGTGAGAAAGATAGGTATTGATTTTAGATCTTTATACCAGCAGTAATTGAATGCTGCTTCATGGACACAGATCGACATAACGATAAGCAGATTTAACAATTAAAACCAGCAACATGCACATAGAATATTTAATAGTGTCTTATAGTAATAAATACTCGTACATAAATAATCGTCCTTAAATAATCTGGTAAGTTCTCGTAATTCTATGAATCTATTGATTGTCTAACAATGCATAACTTTAAGACATGAAGAAAGTTGCCGATATTCGTACGTTTTTTAAAAGGGAAAACACTTCTGAATTGGGCGACAATTCCAGAGTAAACACTTCAAATGGTGGTGACCTAAATGTGAAGGAGTCCGAAAAGTCAATACCTTCTCAAACAGATGAACAACTGCACTCTCCTGCAAGTAGTTCGCAGAAAGTTTTCATCACAGATTTAGGAACAAAGGAAAGTGGACCACAACGGCCCAAGACGGGTTTTCAAAAAGTGTTCGTGGACGGACAGTACCGATCATTTTCTCCAAGATTTTATGATATATATAATTGGTTAGAGTACAGCGCAGATTTGCAGATGTCATTTTGCTACGCGTGTCGTAATTTTGCTATAAAAGAATCATTGGGACATATGAAAAAGTTTGTGGACTCCGGATTTAACAGATGGAAAAAGTTACCTGAATTACTTAAGAAACATGATATGTCTGAGTATCACATCCAGTGCCTTGGAGCATACAGAATGTATAAAATCTCGTCTCAGAATGTGCACATTAATACAAAATGAAATTATTGGAATTTCTGCTGACTTAATTGAAAAAATCATCGTCGAAGATGTTAAAGAATGCGGATGTTATTCATTGATGGTAGACGAGGCTAGGTGTTACAAAGAGCAGCAATTATCAATAATTGTTAGATATGCAAAACAATTTAAAGTCGAAGAACGATTTCTTGGATTTGTAGACTGTTCCTCCGAGAGAGATGCCAATGCATTAAAAAACCTGATTTTGAATTTTCTGGAGAGCAAACAATTGAATAACATTCCAATTATTGGGCAGTCATATGATGGCGCAAGTGTAATGTCTGGCTTTAAAGGTGGTTTACAAGCTAAAATAAAAGAGTCAAATCCGCAAGCTATATTTATTCACTGTTTGGCGCACAGACTAAATTTAGTAATCGTTGATTCATGCTCTAACATATCATCAGCATCAACATTTTTTAATGCAGTGGAGTCATTGTATTCTCATTTTGCTAAGCCAGGAAATCACAGTGACTTAAAACGAATAAGCCAAGCCCTCCAAATAAAACATCTTTCTGTGACAAGCCTTAGCAAAACAAGATGGAGCTGTAGATATCAAAATTGCAAATCTATAATTAATAATTATGCTACCATCAAAGATGCACTCGAAGAGGAAATAACTGAAGGCAAAGATAAAAACGCAGTGGAAGCTCTCGGACTGCTGACAATAATTACGAAACCCGATTTTGTTGTCAATTTGCATATCTCCCACTTCGCACTACAATCTATAAATGTATTAAACACTTTCTTTCAAACCGAAAATGCCACTATCGGTCAGGCGCACGATACAATAGAAGCGACAATAAATACATTTATAGACAACCGAAATAATTTTAAAGATATTTGGAGCAAAGTTATACATTTTGCTAATGAAAACGACATTTCATTAGAACCAATTAGGAGTTCAAAAAGAAAAAATATGAACCGAGAAAATAAATATTTAGATTTACCAAATGATACGTCGCCACTTGAGTATTGGAAAATTAATGTCTATTATCCAGTAATATATAACATTACCAACAATTTGCAATACAGATTCCAAAGTGTTCCCTTAGCTAAATCAGTTAATGCTTTCTTCCAGTTAGACTTAGAAGGAGCTTCCGAGTTCGTTGAAAATTATAAAGATGTTTTAGATATTGATTGCGACTCATTAAAGGCTGAAAATATTGTTCTTAAGAATATGTTTAAAAAAGAAGTTAAAGAAAAATCAGTCAGCATTGAAAGTCTACGTGAGAAAATTGATAAATGTATTTATCCAAATATGTTTAAACTTTTTAAAGTTGCAATAAGTCTCCCAATTAGCTCCGCAGGTTGTGAAAGAAGTTTTTCCGCCATGCGTAGAATAAAAACTTGGTTACGTAGTACTATGCACCAGCAAAGGTTTTCGAATTTGGCCATTTTAAATATAGAGAATGAAATTGTTAAATATAACTTAAGTGCAGAAGATGTATTGGAGACTTTTTGCAAAAAGAATAGAAAATTATTTAATGACTAACAAAAATTCTGAATGAAATATTCCAAAAAATTACATACTTATATTATACTTATATTATATATACTTATATTTTTAAAACGTATTGATTCTTTTTCTTAATTAGTGCCATGAATTTATGTTTTTGTGTATATTTTTTTGAATGTATATACAGATACATATGTGTATTCGTTTTGTTTTATTAATTCTTTATTTAATCCCAAACTGTTTGAATAAAGTTTTTGAATAAAATTTTTTTTTAATAAAAAAATTATAATAAAACATTTTTTTCCTTATTTCAACACCAGCCCTCCCTGGGATGGCTATAGCCCCCCCTAGGAAAATTGTCTAGTTACGCCAATGGTAATAGGGGTATTAATAAACATCAATCCACAATGTTCAATAAATTCAATGATCATTAAAATCACCTTCGGTAGAACATTTTTAAATACCTGGGAATATGTTTCGTACAAACATAATTTTGTTGTTATTTATCGAAACCAAAAAATTGTCCTCTATACAAAAAAAAAAAAAAAAGCAGCTGGACTTGAACTTATTCTCATTTTGTTTGTTTAGCCAACAAAAAAATAAAAAACCTTTTAACAGTGGGGAGAATTTCAGAAAAGAACTTTTTAAGTGCAACTCTACTCATACCTTTGCAACAGCATGCTTGAGTGCTTAGGCGCCACATGCAGATTTTTATGTTAAGGCGCTAAGGCATGAATAAGAAGCGTTTAAACTAATAATAAAGATGCTTACAAACATTTAGAAACTAAAACAAAACAGAAAAAAAGAATCATTCAAACTCAAAATTTATGTTCATTTGTTAAATTGCGAGTAAAGGAAAAAAATAAAGTACATAAAATGCAAATTTTGCAAATTCATGTTATGTTGGTATAAAGAACATCATTGTACTCGTAGAATTTAATATTTATTTGTTTGATATTATAAAATTATTATAGTTTTATATTGAATTGAATTTCTTTTTGTAACTTGGTTGTATTTAAAAATTTAATAATTATAAAGATTAATAATTTCTAAAATACCATCAACAACATTTTTACTCCAATTGGTAACAAAGTTAATAATTGTTGTTATTATTACTACAATTCAATGATTTAAAATTATTTCATGGTTGCATTTAAAATATAACAACTTACAAAAATATGATTTTCGTACAGGTAGATATCGATGCCGATGGTATTGTAAGGTACTAAGGTTAAAAAGAGGAAGAGCTATACATCTATGCCTGAAAATCCACATGCTATGAGCTTCCATAGTCTGTCATTTTAAACATTCCGGTCTACCTGAAAAATTTAGTAACCAGTCCAACACCCTCAGCAAAAAAAAATCTGTATTTGTAATTGAAAATTTTGCTGTTATTACGGAAAATTTTGCTAATTTAAGCCCAGCGGTATTTTTTTTTTTTTTTGCTAATCTTAAAAACACATGTCGTACATACAATGAAATTAGTAGAAAAAATTAGTGGACACTACTAAATTTTAGTAAACTTTTTGAAATTTAAAATCGGTTTGCTAAAATCAGCAAAAAAAATTTACTAAATATTTCAGTTTATTAAGTCAATGGAATATATAAAATTTCCTTACAAAATATTAATACAATTAGTACAATCAAATTAATATAAAAACTAGTAATTTTACTAAACTGCTGTAAACTCAATGAATTGTAAATATTTTTTTTTTCGAATTCATTTATTTATTGAAAAAATAGTGAACTAACAATAAGTATTACAAATCTTAAAAGCTAAAAACTAAGTTACTTAGTCCAGCCAGTGCCAGACGAAATATCATTTATTCATGTATTATCTCAATTTTTCTCAAAGCATAGGTCCTTTGTACTAGTATGCCAAGTCGGCTGTGGCCCTCCTTCTCAGACGCTGGTGGCTGCGATTTCCAAGTAGATTACGCGCTAGTTCATTTGGATGAGTCTTCAGTTTAACTAAATAGCTTTGGGTAGATTTCACGGCCTCATCTTTAACTAGAGGAACATTCAAATCTGAGTGTATATTTGAATTTCTTACATACCAGGGAGCGCCTGTTATTAATCGTAAAATGTTGTTCTGCTTTCTTTAAATTCTCTGAACATTAGAATTGGAGGCCGTTGCCCAAAATTGAACTCCATAACACCATATGGGTTTAATAATCGAGTTGTACAGCAATAGTTTACAATCGAGACTGAGTCCGGAGTTTCTTCCGATTAACCAATTAATTTCAATGATTTTCAATTTCATCTGAAGAAATTTTGCATTTATATGATTCTTCCACGTGAGTCGACGACGATCAAGATGAATGCCTAAATATTTGACACTTGTATGTTTTGGGGTATGTTTTGATTATTTATTCGGATTAAAGGGCAAGTTTTTCTTCCTAACGTAAAAGTAATATGAACATATTTCCGCTCATTCACCTTTATTTTCCACTGATTTAGCCACACTTCTAATTGACTAACGTGATTCTGTAACATTCGAGAAGCCTCGAGTGGGTTACTGTGGCAACTTAGGATCGCCGTATCATCGGCAAATGTGGAAGTATGTGTGTCACTATTCGTTGGCATGTCAGAGGTATATAGGATATACAAAAGTGGTCCCAATATACTACCTTGTGGAACACCGGCATGTATATTTTGTGGTGGCTTATAAAATCGCTTTCCTTAACTATAAATGTTCGATTTGTTATATAGCTTTCGAGTAAATTGTGTGTATTAGATGGCAATATATTCTTGATTTTAAAGAGTAGTCCTTCATGCCAAACTTTATCAAAAGCTTGTGAGACATCAATGACAAGTGCAGAACAGTATGCCTTCTCTTCATAAGCCTTTCTAAATTCACTTACCAGTCTGTGAACTTGCTCAATTGTGCCACGTTTCTTTCTGAAACCAAACTGGTGAGCGGGTATTACATTGTTTTCAGCAACAGCTACATTTAATCGATTCGCTAGTAGCTTTTCGAAAAGTTTGGATAGATTTGATAACAGACTGATAGGCCTATACGATTCAACTTTCGTGTGATCTTTACCTGGCTAGGGCATCATTTTAACGAGTGAAACTTTTAATTCTGGGGGATAATATTCAAATTATTTTTACAGCTTTCCGGAGTAACTCCAAGAGCATTTTATTACTGATATTATCAATGCCAGATGCTTTTTTGGGGTTTAAATCAAAAATTGCCTTTTCGACCTCTCGCATCTCAAACCGAACGGGTACTGCTCTGCGCTGGGGTAAAATTGGTGGCAACTCAACTATAACACTTGAATAACTTGGCGTGAATACATTTCTTAAGTGTTTAACAAACAGATCTCCTTTTTCAGTATCATTTCTCGCCCAACCTCCGTTTGGTTTTCGCAAAGGAGGCTTACATAAGACAGGCCTTTTTAAATCCTTGGTTGCACGCCATAACGAGTAGTCTGATATGGCTGTAGGATCGAGATTTTCTAAGAATCTATTTAATGAGTTTGTTGTCCGTGATTCAAGTAATTTACGTAAATTTCTTGTGCTTTCATTCAATCGAGCTTTGAGTTGTGGAGATCTGTGCAGTTGCCACTCTCTACGAGCTCTTTTTTTTTTCGTTCAAGAGTCGCACGACATCAACAGAAAGAACTGGTTCTTGTCTGAATCGTCGCCGGGTTTAGTAGCAGGTCGAGCAGCTAGTTTGAGATTAGATTCGAAATTCTTAAGCGAAAGGTCGATTTCATCTGGTGTTCTTAGGGATATGTTTTCCGAGCAATGAGTGCTGATAAATTTTTTAAATTTGAGCCAATTTGTTCCTTTACCTGTTAGCTCTAAGTCACCAGATGGGGATACTATTTCACGGGTACTAAAAATTTATAAAAAAAATATTATTAAAATGCACAAATTAGGTTAATTATTTTTAGATACACTTGTTACACTTTAAAGCTGCTAATTTATTTTGAAATTACTTTACGAATTCGAATATACCAAATTATATTTTTTTTATCCAGTAACATTTTTTTATTTTATTTATTTTTTTTCAAAAAATATTTTAGACGGAATAAAAGAAAAATCAAAGGCTTAAAAAATAGTAAAAACATTTTTTTTAATTCAAAGGAAAAATTTAAATTGTTTAAAGGGCTGATTTTTAGAACTAAAAAAATTTTTTGTGCTATTTTAAGTGGATGTCCTATTTATGGACATGAGTCGGTTGTGAAAAGTACACTCAGAATATTATGTAGTTAACTGTTTGTAGTTTAATAAAAAAGTTTTCCGTTCCATTTAAAAATAAAGGAAGATACATTTATTTTTCAAAAAAATATCTATATTAACTTTTCTATACATTTATTCGAAATAATTTACTATCATTTACCGATTTTTTTCAGTTTCATTTATTTTTTCAGTTTCATTTATTTTAAAAAAAAAAATTTGCACACAAAACGGAAATTAGTGGTTTATTTGTGTCCGTAACAGTTATTACAAATTTAAATTTTGTTTGCTGTCTGTTTCAAAAAAAAAAAAAAATATTCAAAAAATTTCAATTTGTTTTTCTATTTAAATTGGTTGTACAAAATTATTTCAATTCAAATTACAAGAACTTCATAAAGACACATACATACATAAACACATTCACACAAAAAGTGTCTATACCCTGTACTGATTCATTATTGACTTTGTCACCAGTACTACTGACTAATTATGACCCATCCCACGTTTTCTGTGCGTGTCATTGACTAGGTGTTAACATTGGAACCAGAGATTCACTAGTACATTTTAGTAATTCTATTCTACACTTTTGAAACTTTTTAAATTTCCACACTAGGAAGGAAATAAGTTTAACCATAAATAAGTTTTTTTTTTTTATAAATTTCATCAAAGTAAAAAAAAATTAGTGCAAATTTAATTTTAGACAAATCTTCAAAAGACTGCATAAAATCATCCACAGGCTCCGTAAAATCTTCATCAGGCTCCACAAGATTTTTAGAGTTGAAACTTTCACTAAAAATTGTTGCTTCTTTCTCGTTATTTTTATTTTTTTTACAAAATTTATTGTTTTTTCACAAGTTTTTTGTAATTTCTTTTGCTTATTCAATATTTTGTTCAAATTTGTATATTTACCTTTCAAATTAATTTTTCTTTATATTTTTATTAAAAACTTTAATTTTGCATGCAGCTATGTACATGTATTTTCAACAAAATGAAACAATAAAAAATCAAGAACAAGCACATCTTTGCAGCTGCAAAAAATGAATGTAAAAAATATAGACGCTTTGTGGACATGTCACCAAAAAGTCATCTAAAATAGTCTACAAAAGTGGTGACTTGTAGACACTTGACGCTAGGCTTCCTACAAGGTAGCTATGCATACATACATTTTGTAGAAAAAAAAAACAAAAAATACAAAAAGGGAAAAAATTTCAAATAAATGATAAAAACATTTATTTTTTAAGGAATTGGTAGGTAAAATTTTTACATTTATTTTAACTGATTATATCATTTGTTTCTTACGGATGTGCCAGTTGTTTAATCAGCATTTAAAAATAAATAACAAAAGGCATTTATTTTAAATGAAAATTAAGTAGACCGGTTTTTAAATGAAAGATCATTTCTTGTAAATGACATTTTCTGTTATTTTAACCTACAAACTATTTTAAGTGTATCTTCACTTCCGATAACTTCTTCCAACCTATGCAACATTTCAAGGCAATTCAAGTTTAAGTATAAGTTCAATATCCTCTTTTTTAAAATTAGTATTTTTTTATGCTAATTTTATCAAATCGGTTTTCAAAAATTTGTAAAATGATTTATAAAATTAGTAACGAAAATTTGTAAATATTCTGGAAAAATTCTGTAATTTTTAAAATTTAAATAACAAAAAAAATTATTAAATAATATTTTTTTAATAAAAATCATTACGAAAATAGTAAAGTGGTATTCAAAACCGTTTACAAAATTTTCTACCAACTTTTTTTCTGAGTGTAGTTAAACTCTTCACACTCATTACTTTGCGATAATTGATAAGTTTTTCGCCAATACAAAATCAATTCGAACTCTAGCAATTGTCATACGGGCTAGTTCTTTACTGAAATTTTTACTAGTTTGTTCTGTGTGTTTCTTTTATGTACAGCTGAAAGTTATTTATTTAGTAAAACCTCCATCACCAATATTATTCCAAACGGTGAAAAACATTTATTGCTTTTTATTCTCAAATTTTTCTCACAAAACCAATAAAAAAAGTTAAAAAATAACTAAAACAGTCGAAATATTGACACCTTTTTTTAAGTAAACAAGAATATTTTTTTTTTTAAATTCATTGTCAAAACGATACTTATTTTGCTATCGCGCAATTTCAATTGTTAATAATTTTGTGCTTATAGGAAGTAAATAAGCGGCCAAAAGAACGATCACGATAAAACGATAACAAAAATTTCAGTTACGTAAAGTAACACAATCGTCAAAACAATATCGTCAGACGATCATCGTCCAATAGAATTCGGGCCCAGGATTTTGTTTCTATGATTTTTTTTTAAGAAGCTGGTTATTTTTCGACCTATAAGCGTTTAAAACAAAAATAATGTATTATTTTAAATTGAGCTTAAAATCTTTTTATTTGCAAAAATTAATTATTAATATTTATTTATGCCAATATTTCGTTACCACATTGGGTGACGATCTTTAGGGGAAATTGTTTCAGTTTAATTTCCTCAACCTTTTTAATATTAGTTCTAGTTAATAATTGTTCAAGACCTTGGACTTGAATAATTATTAACCAGAACTAATATTACACTTAAAAAAGTTTGTAAGTTAAAATAACTATAAATATCATTTAAAAGAAATGATATATCATTTAAAAACTGGTCTACTTAATTTTCATTTAAATTAAATGCCATTTGTTATTTATTTTTAAATGTTGATTAATCAACTGACACATCCGTAAGAAACAAATGATATAATCAGTTAAAATAAATATCAAAATTTTACCTACCAATCCTTAAAAAATAAATGTTTTTTGTTTTCATTTATTTGAAATTGTTTCCGTTTTTGTTTTTTTTAATATACTCGTACAATACAAAATGTATGTATGCATTTGAAGCTATAAACTTTTTTTGTGTGAATGTGTTTGTGTATGTATGTGTGTTTTTGAAGTTCTTGTAATTTGAATTGAAATAATTTTAAATATATATGACCAATTTAAATAAAAAAAAACAAATTGAAATTTTTTTAATATATTTTTTTTTGAAACAGACAGCAAAAAAATTTAAATTTGTAATAACTGTTACAGACACAAATAAACCACAAATTTCTGTTTTGTGCGTAAATTTTTATTAAATTTCAAACAAATGAAAAAAAAAATAAATGAAACTGAAAAAAATCGGTAAATGATAAATTATTTCGAATAAATGTATAAAAAAGTTAATATAGATATTTCTTTGAAAAAGAAATGTTTGTTCCTTTATTTTAAAATGTAACGGAAAACATTTTTATTAAACTACAAACAGTAAACTACATAAAATTCTGAATGTATGTATTATTTTATAATTTTCATTTCATAATTAATAAAATTTTTAAAATTTTCATTTATTAATTATAAAAAAAACAATTTCCCCTAAAGAAGTCAGCCAATGTGGTGACGATTAAATATTGGCATTAAAAAATATTGATTACTAATTTCTATAAATAAAATGATCTTAAAATGATCAAGAAGATCGAAGAAAACTAAAGGAATAAAACAAATTAAAGCTGTAAATTGTAATAAAATTGTAATAAAAATGTCGAAAAATTTAGTAATAAAATTTTGATGTAAAACTTATTTATTACATTGACTGAGATGCAATATATACATTTTATATTGAACATACAAATCAAAACGACAAAACTGTCATTAATTTTGACTAGAAAATGTACTATAGTTCCAACGTTAACATCCCTCTCGTGGATTGTTTGCAAATTGTATATCGAGGAAACAGTGAGAAGCAAAATCTGTATAAAATAAAGTATTTCTATTATTAGTTCTTCACTTAAGTTAAGATCTTTAAAATTGCACTCAGAACAAACACAATTGCATTTGTTGTCAATCTAATGATTAAGTTGCGGCAACCGAATTTATTGGTTGTACCTACCAAATTGTTATTCAGACAACCAGTATTCTGTTGTTACACACAACGCGAAATATGCATTTAAGTTTCCCGCAGTTACACTGCACTTTAGTCATACATAGATTACAATCTAAGGTTAAGGGACGTTTTAAATACTAGTATTACTTGCAACTGCCATAAATCCACCTATAGACAAGAGATAGAAAAGCAAAAAGCGCGACATAAACACAAACAAAAAGGTGAATAATTGCAATAATCATTAAGCATAGCATTTGTTGAAAAACCTAAAATGTATTTTACTAACTAAAGGCAAAAACAAAGATAACAAATACCAACAACAACAACAACAGCAGCACTATACAAGTAGTTTATTTTTTTTTTAATAAACAAAACAACAAACGAGACTGCAGACTATTTTGAACAGCAACAACAACAAAGTTTAATTTAGCGACGAGTAAAAACAACATAAACTACTGAAGCGTGATTTATTGCGCGAAAGATGCAAATCCCAGATAAAAACAATATTTAAACAAAAACTTTGAAATACCGAGCGAGTTTAAAGCTTAATATTGTTGTTGTGGTTTTAGTTTTTGTTATTAATTACCACAACTACAATAATTAATTAGACCAAACAAATGAATATTAAATACAGAAAAATAACTGAGAAGTTTAAAAGAATAAAAAGAATTTATAGAAAGCGCAGAGGAAAAGAGAAAGATAAACAGGAAATAGGGGAAATGAAAAAAAAAATGGTTCATTTATTAACAACAATTAAATTCTTCTTTATATGGCAGATCACGCCCATTTCACACTATTAAACAAAAGGAGAAGTGAATAAACAAAAAGAAAACTGAAAAAAAAAACAAAATGAGTGACTAACGGAATTTATAAAGAGCGAAAGAGCATTAACTAAAATTCCAGTGAGTACACCAGAAACAATACGAAATTGAAACATAGTTAACGGTAGTTAACAAGAGATAGCAAATGGTAAGTGAATTATACTTCTCTGTTTTTCTTATTGGGATTTTTTTGGAAATGGGGTTGAATTAAAAATGTTATTGTTGTTTTTTTTTTTAGCAACAAAGAGAGCGTGTATTTTAAGTCTCTCTCTTAGGTTTTTATTATGATTAAATGAGTTTACACAAGCAGGACTACTTTAAATGAGTGTTAATTCATGTATTTAAACTGGTGTTGTTGTTGTTTGTATTAGAACTTGGTTACTGTATTGAGTGGATTTTGGGTTTTAACTTATTGTATTATTCACCGTAGTTGTTGTTGCTGTTATATTGTTTTTAGGCGGTTTTGTGTGTTGTGTTGTTTTTTGTTATTGTGGCTTTTGGCCAACAAGCAGGACTGGTTTTTCCCAACTTCAGTTCTTGTTGGATTCTCAAAGAGATCGCGTGTTTGTTGAAATAATAACTAACGCGTGTTGGTTTTGTCATTTCGTTTTTTCTTTCATATTTATAACAACATTTTTATAATGATAATAATGTTGTTGTAAAAGTATCATAAACCACAATGAAATAAAATAAAACACGATTTTGCGATAATAGAAAGAAACAGAAAAAAACGTAAACGGTTTACAAAAACGCAACAAAAATACAAACGCAAACGTTTAAAGTTAAAACAACAAAGAAACAAACAAACGGTTTGGATTATATATACCGACGGCTTAAAGAAAATTAAACAAAAAAATTATTTTGAAAACGGTAACGGTTTTTCAAAAAACTAACAAAATAAAATATTAACGTTTTTTTAAACAAAAAAAAAAATTTGCTACTTCCGTTTCCAATTCCAAAAGTGTATAACAAAACAAACAAAATAAAAAAGGTGTAGAATTAATTAAAAAAATTAATTGCAAAAAATACTTCTATAACAAAAAATTATAAAGTTATTGGTAAAAAAGATGTTTAAAAACCTAATTAAATTACACGCGATCTATTTACTCACTCACACGATTCAAAGAATGTCAAATAATTCATTAATTTATTTAAAAAAAAAAAACTCAAAACTTCATTTAAAATGAGTCTAACAGCAAATATGTATCATAAAGAAAACTCAAAATAGTGTTTACTCTAATTGTGCGTGAATTAAACTTTTATTTGTATAAAAATTAAAAAAAAAACAAAAATTTCGAAATATTAAAAAAAAATGCCAATTTTAATAACATTTTTCAACACGCAATTGTTTTATTTAGCAATCAATTATTTTATAATTAAAACGTATAACAAATAATTAAAAATTTTCAGCATAATATTAAAAAATTAAATGTTAACTATTTTTTTTACCGACGGTTAAACATTTTCGTCAAATTTAATATTTATTTTAAAATAAATATTTATACATTTATTCACGGAAGAGTGTTAATACAAATAAATTATATTTGAAAAACAGAAATTGTTAAATGATCGCCCAAAATATTACTGAAGGCCGTTCAGTTTTAATAATATTTTACACTCATAAATGGAGGGGGTTTCCATTAGGCGTTCATTGCGAAATGAATGAGTGACTGCGTGTAATTTGTTATTGTATTTTTGTTCCTCTGAAACAAAACGTGATCTGGAAACACCACCATTAAGTCTATATGGGGCTATTTTGAGATTTCGATTTTTGATTCTTCGGAATTAAAAAAAAACGCGATTTTATTCACGTTTTTCTTATTTATCAAAAATTAAAAGGAGCAATTTTTTTAATGATTTTGATGGCTTAAAATAATATCGCATCGTGTTATACTCAAGTTTAAGAAGAGCTGTGGCAAAATTTTATTTGTACAAAAAATGCAGTTGCAAATAACTGCAGTTTTCCTCTTTTTGGTCACCTTCAATTGCGGAAAACTTTTCATAAAATATAAAATCTTAATTAATAACTCGTTTACATCTGCATTCAATCCCGAGTATTCGATTAAAAATTGTGATTTCAATAAAAATATTGTGTAAAAATGCAATTCCGCAAATCTGAGAGATTTATAAGAAATCTCATGAAAATCTTGCAAACTTTTACAGAATACAACACTGCGTTATGTTTTTTTTTGTAAAATTTTTTGCATAAAAAAGTTGCAAATGCAATTTGTCTGGACAATTTTGAGGTATCTTCACATTTTCACTCAGCCCCGCATGCGTCTTCGCATCGTGATCGCCATTTCAACAGACAGACAGACGGACATCGTTAAATCGACTTAAAATTGCATAAGGATCACGAATATATATATTTCGACACATGTTACAAACGGAATGACAAACTGATATATACCCTCACCATATATGGTGGAGGGTATAAAAATAACCAAAAAATATCTCAAAGTAATGAAATAAAATAATTAAGGGAATGTTGGGTAAAGTGAATCACTACCTAATTGTTCGGTTATATAAAGAGAACTAAATAAAATATTAAAAATCACAAAAAAGCAGTTTATTAGTGAACTATTTGGGCATCTTTTGAATATAGATCATTTTCTTGTGGCAACTAAACTAAAAAAGTAATATGGAAATTTAAAAAATAACTCAAAAGACTCAACTTACCAAATAAACTTGATAAAGTGAGCCCTTAAAAACATTTTTTAAAAAGGATATAAAAAAGTTAAAATATGTTTGAAAGAAAATAAGTTGTATTTAAATTAAAATTTATTCGCAACATATATTAAAAATATCGATGCGTTTTCCGATTTTCAATTGACATTAGCACTGTCCTCTTCATAGGTGAATATTGTTGAACTGGTCCAATCTTTTCCAAAACGCTACACAAACTCTGCAATCTGGCCATTACATATGTTGATGGCTCACAAGATGACTCATTATTGAGAGCAGGCTTTACTTATTGTATATTTGATCTTTTTAATACTTATATGTATGAAAATGTATTTTTAGTCTAGTTCGAGATCATAGAAAATTTTTTTCCAAATGAAAAAATTTTTCTTATTTTTATTTAGTAATCATGGAGAATACACAGTAAAAGTTATAAGACAAAAGCATTTTCTGGTACGCTACGACCTTCATAAACATTTTTCGTGCCCTTGAAAATGTGCCAATTATAAATATCTCTATTTAATTTACAAATCGATGCTAACATACAGTTGATTTTTTATTATTGAGTTTAGATGAAATTTACTTACAATTTTTGTGTTTTTTTGCATTCTCCTTTTATTAATTTACATTTATTTTAATGATTTACTGTCATTTACCGTTTTTAACAGTTTCACTTATTTTTTTTATTTGTTTGAAACCGAAATTTTGTGGCTCATTTGTTTTCGTTACAGTTACTACAAATTTAAATTTTGTTTGCTCTCTGTTAAAAAAAAAAATATAAAAAAATTTACAATTTTGTTTTCTATTTAAATTGGTTGTATACAAAATTATTTCAATTCAAATTACAAGTATTCCATAGCCACACACTCGAACATATAGGGTCATTTACACAAAATGTGTGAGTATATATTTTGTAGATCAAAAAACAAACAAAAAACCGAAACAATTTTTAATAAACAGTTATGTTTTACGGAATTAGTAGGTAAAATTTTAACATTTATTTTTATCCGATAAATCATTTGTTTTTTTTACGTGTCAGTTGTTTAAACAACATGTAAAAATAAACAATAAAAACCATTTGATATAAATGAAAAGTAATTAGACCGATTTTTTAATGAAATATCATTTCTTTTAAATGTATTTTTTGTTATTTTAACTTACAAATTACTTTAAGTGTATGAATCTTATTAAAGTAAATGTGATTCTATTTAAAATAAACTTTTAATATACCAACACTTTCGATTTTGTAAAAACATATTTAAATTAAAAAGAAAGCGAACTTAAATGGTGTTTCCAGATTAAGGTTTACTTTAGACGAACGTCTAGGGGCGATCGCCTTTTAGAAACACCACCTTACTTTGATTTCAAAATTGTTTCTATTTAATTAAATGTTGTTTCTGTTTAATTTTAAAATATTGTTCTGTGTGTATACACCTTACAATATTATTGACAAATATTATCATCGTTTTGCCTTCACACAGTGCAATAATTTTTCATATCTATTTTCTTAAATTTCAAAGGGTATAAAAATTGCATAATGTTGTCAACATATTTTAAACTATTTTCTACTCGTTTGCGCAATAAAAATCAATGACTTTGATTTTATCCAATATATTGTACAACTTTTCAATATGATTTTTTGCACAATATCAAAAATTGCACAAAAATATTGCGTGATGTAAGTGTATGATGTGTAAATCATTTTTTTAAAAAAGGTCTCTTACAGATCCTTAATTATATATATAAAAATAGAGATATCTCAACAAAATATTGTGCAATAATTAAACAAACAAAAGATTTCCTCTTAATTTTTAATTAATTAAAAACAAAAAAATCTCTTAACTAATGACAATCGTGTTAAAAATAACATAAATTGTAAGATAACAAACCCTTAAAAATACACACAAACAAAAAATAAAATCAAAACTTCCAACAAACGATTTTAAAAGACTTCTTCAAAAAAAAAAGAGCAAATAAAAATAGTGAGGAGTTGAAAAAAAAAAAACAAAACAGAATCTCACGCCTTACAAAAAATAAAATCACTGACGAAAAAAAAACACAATCATTTAAAAAAACAAAAACAAGCCAAACTGCTGGGTTGCTGTTGCTGCTGTTTGGTCGTCGTTATTACTGCTGTTGCCGGCTGAGACACAGAATCCTTCAAAACGGCGACCATAACGAACTCCGCCTTAGCAATGAGCCAACTAGGCACGGTGTATGCCACTAAACGGAGGCGACGTAATGGTAAAAGGTAAGTTATCTGTTTACTTTTCCTTGTTTTTTTTTCTTTATTTAGAAAAATAAAAAAAAATTCAGTTAAAAAAAAAACTTAAATTATGAATGAATGCATTTGATTGCAATAAGTTCAGTGTTTAGATAAATTAAATCTTTAAAATTCAATTAATTTTTAAAGGGGCTAAGTGATAAAGAAAAGTTAACATTTAAATTAAGAAATAAATTCTTTTAAAATAGTGTTTTATATACCGACAGAAATACATCAGAATGTTTAGACAGAAAAAGCTGTTAAAATCAGTTATATCTTATTTAAAAAAAAACTTGCAACTTTTTACTCAGTGTAGTATTAAAATAAACTTCTGCTGCAACGAATTTAAACAAATAACTACTACAACAACAAAGCAATTGTCGTTTTGTTTGTTAAATTAATAAAATTATAAAAATTTATAAAAAGTTCAGTGAAGTTTATTTGATAAAAATTATATATAATTTGAAAAATGATTGCAGTTTTAAAAGCAACGCTGTTACAGGTTGTTTGAAAAGTTCCTGCGCTCGAAATGAAAGAATACTGTTTTTGTTACGAAATATATTTTTTTATTCAATATAATCTTCTAGAAGCTTAATACACTTATTCCAATGATCTTCCAATAACTTTATCCCATTCTTATAATGGTTTTCCGGAAGCTCTTCAAAATAATCGTCTACGGCTGCTATGGCCTCTTATTTCGACGAAAAATGCTTTCCTCGAAGGAATTGTTTGAGATTTCTGAAGAGATAGTAGTCACTGGGAGCCAAATCTGGTGAATACGGTGGATGTTCAAGCAATTCGTACTTTAATTCTTTGAATTTAGCCATCGTCAAAACACTTTTGTGAGCAGGTGCATTGTCTTGATGAAAAATGATTTTTTTCTTTTTTAAACCAGGTCTTTTCTCACGAATTTTTTCATCCAGCTAATCCAAAAGGCTGCAATAATATTCAGAGTTGATTGTTTTACCTTTCTGAAGATAATCAATCAACAAAATTCCTTTTGCATCCCAAAAAACTAAAGCCATAACCTTCTTTGCTGATCGTTGTGACTTCACCTGCATTGGAGCTGAACAACCAGCTTCAGTCAACTGTAAACGTTCTTGTTTCAATTTAGGATTATGGTGGTAGATTCAAGCCTCATCCATAGTTATAAAACGACGCAAGAAGTCGGTTTTATTCGGCTTAAAACGCTCCAAATTATGCTGAGAAGTTTATTTTCAATCCAGTTTTTGTTGAATTGTTAATGTGTGCGGCACTAACTTTCCAAACAGTTTTTTCATACGTAATTCTTCATATAAAATATGGACTACTCGTTCGTCTGAGATGCCTAAGGCATTAGCAATTTCACGCTTAGTCAAACTTGGTTCTTCACTAACCATATTATGTACCTGCTCAATGATTTCTGCTGTGGTTGCAGTTTTTGGTCGTCCTTCGCGTGGATCGTCTTTAAGGCTGGTACGACCACGTTTAAATTCACCAGCCCAAAATTCAACGGTGCGTTTTAAAGGTGAGGACTCCTTATACATTTCTAACAATTGTTCATAAATTTCCTTTGCATTTAAACCCTTCAAAACAAAGAATCTAATGACTGCACGATATTCAATTTTTTCCATATTAAAAAGAAATCAATGACACGTCAACTTCAAATGGCTTGTAAACAAAGAAAGAATTGACAGAATGACTTGCAACTTGCATGTGTTCTCAGGACAGTTATACCAACTTGAGAAAAAAAGTTTGGAGCTAGCAGTGCCATCTCTTGATGAGCGCAGTAACTTTTCAACCAACCTGTAAGTGTGGTTTTCATCTATAAATACCAAAAAAAAAAAATAAATTTTATAAATTAATATCATAATATATGTTAACTAAACAATGTGTTAATTTAACGGACAAGTTTTGTTAACTGTACAGTGAGCAACCAAACATCAATTATAGATTTTAGTTGATTTCAGTCTAGTAAGAAAAATTTAAAAATAAAATATCTGTTATACCTAATCTGACCAACCATTTCGCACTTGGTGAAATTATTCCGCTTTTTAACACGTTGACTGCCAAGGCCATTTTCAGAAAACTGGCCAAAAATGACATTTTGATTTTTTCACATTATATTACTAAAAACTCTATTTCTAGATGATAGGTATCATGAAAAAGCAATAACTACACAAAAAGTGGCAGTTTTAGATAGTACGAGATAACTCGTAGTTGGCTTCCTGGAAGGGAAATCAATTTACGAGTTATCTCGTAGTTGGCAGTCAACGTGTTAAAGGTCAATACCGTCTATAATATTTATTCAGGGTTTTAAACGAAAATTCCTCTGTTTCGTTATAAACACATTTTTTATTAATGCAATTTTTTTTAGAAACGTTTAATAATAATATTGATTTTTAATTTTAAAAATTTTTGTGTTTTTTTAAGAAATAAAGCCATAAAATAATGTAGTTTTAACATTATTTTGAACACATCTTCTGTGTGTTTTATGGTAAAAACAAGTAAGAGCGGCTAAATTCGGCTATGCCGAATCTTATATACCCTTCACCATGGTTGGGAAAAAACTGAAGTTTATATATGGACATATATGGAATGGACAGATTTATATACGGACGCCTTTAAGAGGAAATTAACCATTTAGGTTGGTGATAAAACTTGGACTCGGGAAGATTTATGGTTCCAGAAAATAGGTATTAAAAAAAATTTATGTTTTGGGCATAACTTTTTTGTATCTGAACCGATATTTCCGAGTTTTTCAGCAAATATGTTATACTAAAGATTTTCGATCTATTGCTATAAGACGTATCCATAGGTCATATTAGAGCTCTAGAATAGTGTTTGTTGTTTGTGTATAAAAGGTGAAGAGGTGAAAGAAAAGAATTTCAACAAATCGTTAAAAGAAATCACTAGAACTGCATGTGTTTTATTTCTACAAAAACGTTTGATTTAGCTGGCAAATTTGCATTTGGGATTTTATTTCGCTTTTTTATTACAAAATATTTTTAATTTCTTTAGCTTAATTTTAAAAACTTGAAGGAAAGTAGTTTATATTTTTTTTTATAAATTATTATAAGTTATGACCTAAAATAGTTGCACTCAAAGGGAAATTATGTATAAAATTTTCTTAATATATGAGAAATAAAATGGTTTAAAAATCTTTTTATAAATTCTTTTAAATCGGAGCAAAAAATAGAAATAAAACCGTTTGTATTTTGTTTTTATCCGAGGGTTTTTATAAAAATTTTGATGTTTTTAGCCTATTTATGGATTATTTTATTATTAATATAAAATTTTATTTAAATTAATTATTAAATGTTAAAAAAAACAAAAAATAAACTAAAAAAAAATCTTAAGAAAATAAAAAAAAATTACAAAAAAAAAGTGAATTGACCGGGATTCGAACCCGCGACCCTTCCACCTGTGGTGAAGGGTATTAAAACGTTTGTATTTTGTTTGTATCAGAGGGTTTTTATAAAAATGTTGATGTTTTTAGCCTATTTATGGATTATTTAATTATTTTAATTTAATATAAAATTTTATATAAATTAATTATTAAATGTTAAAAAAAAACCAAAAATAAACAAAAAAAAAGTCTTAAGAAAATAATAAAAAAATGTACAAAAAAAAGTGAATTGACCGGGATTCGAACCCGCGGCCTTAGAGAAAAAAAGTATTTGTCACAAATCTTCTAGGCATCTGAGCTATTGAAGCTCACACAAAATCATCGTCAATAGAGGTACATATATAAAAGTCTTCGTTCATTAGAGATTTGTTTAGTTTTTATTTAAATGACAAATCTTTGTATGTGTGTTGTTTGTGTATAAAAGGTGGAGATGAAAGAAAAGAATTTTAACACATGGATGTGTTTGTTATGCGTAAAATTCTACATACATATTAAACAAAGGGATTTTACCGAAAAAATTAGAGGTAGTCCTGGTTTTTTGCTAATATCTCAGCAATTTATTAACCGATCTGTCTGATTTTTAATAGCAAACAGAAATAGATCACATGTAACAGAAATAAAAAACAATCAAGTCCTCATCATGTCTGGGTTCTTCGGAAAACCCATTTCAACACACAGACGGACAGACGGACATCGTTAAATCAACTTCGCTCTTCATAAGGACCCAGAATATATATACTTTATAGGGTCTAAGATCAATATTGTAGAAATTACAAACGGAATGACAAACTTATATATAACCTTCCACCTGTGGTGAAGGGTATAATAAACTTTTTTAATAGGAATTATTCATAAAGAGACAAAAATCATAATTAAATCAATATTTGAATTAAAGTCTAATTTTTATACAAAAATTTTACAATTAAGTATGAAAATTATTATAGTAAATATGAATCTAAAGTTAAAATAAACTCTTTCGTACACTTAAAATAGCTTTTAAGTTAAAATAACAGGTCTACTTACTTTTCATTTAAATTAAATGGTTTTTGTTATATGTTTTTAAATGTTGTTTAAACAACTGACACATCCGTAAAAACAAATGATTAATCAGTTAAAAATAAATGTTAAAATTCTACCTACCACGTTAAAATAAATGATCATTTAGTTATTTGAAATTGTTTCGATTTTTGTACACTAAAAATAGTTTGTAATTTAAAAAATTATTCAGTTTAATTTCTTCGACCTTTTTAAAAATTTGTTAAAAATTAATATAAGAAAAAATCCCTGAAGAAGCTATCTATTGAGATAGCGAAATATTGGATTACAAATAAATATTTTCTTTTATAAAATTGACCTTGGGATTGAATATTTATTTGTAATTTAAATTAAATAAAAATGTAATTTAAAATATATGAAAAATCTCTTAAAAACTTGTCATTTTAAACAAAAGAAATTTTTTATTTATTTTTAAATGTTAATAAATTAACTTACTATAAATAATAAATGATGTTTCATTTATTTTAACTGTTAACAAACTAAACACAAATCCGTAAAATAAGAAATGATATTTCCTTTATTTATTAATTATTTTTTTTATTTTAGTTATCAACTTATTAACTACAACATTCGTAAAAAGTAATGATTTTTTTCTATATTTCATTTTCTTAAAAAACATTAACTACAAAATCCGTAAAAAAATTATATTTTGTTTATATATATATATTTTTTTTTACTTCATAAAAATTAACTACAAAGTCTGTAAAAATAAACAACTTTTCATTTATTTTGAAAAAACATTTTTTTTTAACCAATTATTTTAAATAAAAATATTAACTGTTACAGAAAATCAGAATTCTTAAAATAAATTTATAAAAAAGTGTTGAAAAATAATTTGCTTTGTATTTTATATATTGAATTATTTACAAACAAATGTACGGAAAACTTTTTAAATAACCAGTAGTCAGTTATTGTAAAATTATTTTGAGTGAAGTTTTGTTTGATTTTCAATCTGCAAAATGAAGTATATAAACGCATTTTGTGTGAATGGACTTATATGTGTGTGTATATTAGGGCTTGCCTAATCTCGTGGTTTTTGATTTTCAATCCCGGGATTTTCGGGATTCCAATTTTTTTAATTTTATTTTCATTTTCTTTTTTTAATAATTGTTATAGCCTTCTTTTTTTTGGGTGTGCATACATGAATTTATTCATTTGCATACATGAATTTATATTCATATATGTTATTAAGGGTGGGTGCGAACAGGATCAATAAAATCTAAACTAAATTCAGATTTCTAAAGTTTTTTGAAATTTAAAAATACTTTCAAATAATCAAGCCAATTTTAAACGCTTTTGTCAAGTTGTATTTAGCTTAGAATATATTTAGGTAGCACTGGGCCTGAAGAAACAGGAATTAAAAGTACGAGTATACAATAAATAAATATTTTTAAATATTTAAAATGAAATACAAATTATATCTTAATACCCTAACCGAGCACTAGCAACAAAAGCTTTTGGCTCGTTGTAGCGAAAACAGACCAGAGCCTCTGGTGGGAATCGAACCCACGACCCCCGCACTGATAAGCTAGCACACTACCAACTAGCCTACCGGGCGAAAACAAAATACGAAAATTTAAAAAATTCCCGCAATAAAAATGTCCCTAGATTAAAAATGTCCCGAAAATCTTGCGATCTCGAAATCAGAATTTCGAAAAATTTTCTTTAATCCCGAATCTCGATATTTTAAAAAACCGATCGGAAGCCTTGTAATGAAATATTGCATATGAAATATTTGTAATTTGACTTGCAATAATTTTGTATATAAAAAACAATTTAAATAAAATTCAAAATTGGAATTTTTTAATAAAAAATAAATGAAACTGAAAAAGGGAAAAAATGACAGTAAATAATTTAGAACAAATGTATAAAAGAAGTAAATATGAATATTTCTTTGAAAAATAAATGTATTGCTACAGAAATTTCTATACAAGAAACTTCATCAATAGTAAATTCTTTGACAGCTGGAAAAATCTAGTGTAGTAAAAGCTGAAAATAACTGGAATACCTGACTACTCATATAGATACGGGTACTTGGTGATGCAGCAGGACAGTTTTAAATAGAACGCTGAAATGTTAAGAACTTAAGTGTGGCGAACGTTGAGTCTATTTAGATCGTGTAAAAAAAAAAAGGTTTTAAGTAAACTACATAATATTATAAGTATGTAAAAGCTCTAACTTAATTTGCCTTCAGATTAGTACACTCATAAAAATTCATGCATAAAAATACTAAATTAATATAACAAGAACAAAACCTTTCCTAAAATAAACCACTTTTCGTTTATTTTACTAAAGTTTTTGTTTTTTTTTTGATATTTTTTCCAGTTTCATATATGGATTATTGTCAGTGTAGACTACTGATTTAAGAAGAATATAAAAATATAAAATTTTTATGATATTTTTACATTACTTATTTTCAACAAAATGTTTTTGCTGATGTTAGCACGATAAATTTTCATTTGCAACTAACTAAAATTTTTTTAATTTAACAGATTTTTCATACGATTTTTATTTTACTAATACAGCTGATTTCAGTAGATTTTTATGCAAGACCCTTTTAAACTAATTTTTAGTAAATTTTTTCTATTAGTATACACTAAAAAAAATCTGTTTTTAATAAAAAGGAACCTTTTTTAATTATTTTTAGTATCTTTTCCAGTTATTTGTGCACTCACAATATATTTTCCGTTACGGACTGTAGTTTATTTAAAAAGTAATACGTAAAGTTTGGTTTTAAGTGAAGAATCAATTAAAATTCATAGAAATATAGTTTTTAACTATTTGAATCAGTCATTCAAAAAACAAACTATACAAATTTACAGACATTCAGTAGGAGTTGATATTTTCACTTAAATGTAAAATTTTATGTTTTCCGCTTCAAAAAATAGAAATTCATATAATTCCTTTTTGTTTTTTTTATCAAAATAGTTTGTATATATTCAAAATTATTTCAATAAAAATTACAACAAATTATTCAAATATACATACACACAAAGCCAATACAAATATATATATATGTGTGTTTGAAAAACAAACCACAAAAGTAGTTTTTTCTAACTTTTTGTCAGTAAAAAATTTATTTTAAACAACTTTCTATTGTTTTTACTACTTTTGTCGATTATTAAACAATGATTGAAAATAAACAACAAAATGGGTTATAATCGAAAATCAGTAGTCCTCTTTTTAATTGTATTTTCGATTAATTTAATAAGTATTTTGAGTTGTTTTTAACGTAATAATATTGTGAGTGTACAGAATCGCATTCATTTCTTTACTTATAAAAAATTCAAAAATTAGTCAAGTACTTGATAAAAATTCATTCATTTATATCTTATAAATAGTGTGGGCTTAATAGAATATTTTATTTTGAATTGTGTTTAGCTTCCGTTTGATACAAATTTTCAAATTTGCAAGTAACACCAAGTGTTACCACAACCACCTCCACCTCCGCCACCACCACCTGCTGATTCCAGTAGTGAGTTGCCAACTCAATTGTAGTTCAACTATGTTGATTTCAATCATTTGTTGATTTAGCTGCTCAATGATATCTTTAATATTGTTGTTCTAAAAATCTGCTGTAAACTTAAAAGGATGTTGTTTTTGTTTGCAGTGTGGTTTATCTTGTAATAAATGATCCTTGTTTGTTTGTTTTGTATATTTGTCTAACCTCCTGGGGTTCATTTAACATTGTAATTGTTTGCTATTTTATATTACTATATATGTTTTTTTTTTGCCTCTCCTGGGTTTTTGTTATTGTAATTGTTTAATGATATTATAATTGTTAAACATTTATAATAAAAATTTGTTTTTTTATATTTATAGGATTTTCTAGGATTTTTTTTCATGTTTACTTTAGATTAATGATGTTAAAATTGGTTATTATGACATTTATTTGATTATAAAAAATGGTGTAAATGGTGCTGTTGATTTTTTGATTCTTGAAAATTCTTATAATTTGTCAAAATATTTAACGATAGAGAAAATCGGTTATCGTGTAGCAAATAAACTTAAAATATTTTTATAGCAACTGACTAGAGTATTTGTTTTTTAATGATTTATTATTCATTTATTTTATTTATTAATCATATAATTACAAATTATATGTTAATACCCTAACCGAGCACTAGTAACAAAGGCTTTCGGCTCATTGTAGCGAAAACAGACCAGAGCCTCTGGTGGGAATTGAACCCACGACACACGGCATCTATGGCTAAGGAACACTGGGGGTCCTTTGTCTTCTTAAATTAACTAATTTAAGGGATTTGTTGCAAAAATACAAAATATCACAGTTACATTTCTTGTTATTATTGGAAAATGGAAGTCATTTAAGACTGTTAAGATTAGAGATGGGCACGTGAGAGATTTTTGACTCACGCAAATTACAATCATGCACGATAGTTTTTTAAAATGGTTACTTTAATTTCTTTTATTTAATAATATTTTTTCTTGAAAATTAGGAAAACTAACTGGTTTGTTTTCAATTGATTGTTTTTTTGAAATAGAATATTAAAAATAATTTAAACGTTTTCCTACAAAAAAATCCTATACCAAATTTTATTATTTTTTAAAAATTAGAAAAATTTTACTTATCTGAACTAAGTTGCATGAAAATTTTCCTTAGAAATAGTTCATCAGTTTCTAAAATCAAGTAAATTTTTATTATTATATAGGAAAAAAATTATAACTTTTTGTTTTTAATTGTCTGAAATAATTTTTAGAAAACAATTCTTTAAAATGAGAATGTGGTATACTTAAAAACTGAATTTCTAAAATTAAGTTAATTTTACTACTCGCAAACAAAAAATGAACTCACATTAAGTTCAAGGACTTTCTCGATTTAAGTTAGACACATTTTTTGAACTAAATAGGAGTAACTTATGTCCTAATTTTTTTTTTTTTTTTTGAACTGAACATAATTTTATTACATTTGAGTATGCAATTTTTTTAAAACTAAGATGTTTTTTCTTAAAATTAATAAATTTGTATTTAATTGACTTGTTTTTTTCCTTAAATCAAGAAATATTACTTAGGAAAAATATGAACTATTTCTGAGAGTATAAACTATTTCGTTTTTCCTCAAACTTAGGAATTTTTATTGTTTTTAAGAAAATTTTTATAAGTTTAAATAAAATTTTACTTAAATTAAGGACAATTCATAAACTATTTTGAAGGAAATTTTTGATTACATTTTAGTTCATGTCTTTTTTTTTTGAGTGTACATACAATTTAAATAAAAAACAAATTGGAATTTTTTTGAATAACTGTAATGGAATAACTGTAACGGAAACAAATTAACCTTTTATCGTTTTGTGGGTAAATTTATATTAAATTTCAAACAAATGAAAAAAGAAATCGAGAAATGACAGTAAATCATTTTGAACAAATGTATAAAAAAGTTAAAATAAATAATTCTTTGGAAAATAAATATATGTTACTTTATTTTTAACTGAACTAAAAACTTTTTTAATTATACTACAAACAGTAAATTACATAATATTCTGAGTGTATTTCTAAATGATTTTAAAATATTTTTTTCTGTGAATTAATATAATAAATAATAAATTTTACATTTATTATTTACAAACAAATTTTGTTTTGGTATTGTAAAAATCAATTATATTTAATTAACATTATAGTGAAAATTATAAAAAATAAAATTTGTAGAAAAAGCACATAATAAACTTACATACAATAAAATATGTGAAAAACAACACTTTATGACACTATTAAAACTAAAAAAAACACTTTTTATTATAATTATATAAAAATATACAACCATAGTATATTATGCAAAAATAAGTTAAATTTTCATCAAGGAAAAAAAAAGAATTTTTTTAAAAACAACAGAAGTTTAAAATATTTAATGCTCAGTGACTTAGGTTGGTTGTTTAGCTGCGCCAGCATTTTTAAATGCTATTATTAAAAACTAAAAACTAAAAAAAAACATTGTAAATTATACTAAAATCATATGTATGTACATATAAAGTGTTGCTATTTCAGACTGTGGCCGTACCACTGCCAATGGTTAGTAGTCGTGTAGTGTAAATGTATCAAAAGAGTAACCAAGCTTATCACTCAACAATGATCTTGGTGAAAAAAGGTGATCTTTAATAATAATTTGTTGCAATTTTTTTTTGCTTTTGTTTTTTTGCTTTTGTTTTTTTGCTCAATGGGAACGTACAGAATATTAAAAGGGGGAACATGTAAAGAACTTACAACAACACTAAAAATTATTAATAATAATTATAAAATGCAGCGATGTGTTTTATATTTTTGTTTTCCACCAAATAATCTTTAACCCTTAAATGATTGGAATAATTAAAAATTAAGCAAATTGTAATTTTTATTCAAAAGCATTCCCTAAACTCAGAGAATATTAATCGAAAACTAGTAAACAGATTAAAGTTGGTCATGCCAATATTGTAGAGAAAAATCTTCATAGAACTAAAGAAAAAGTTTATAAACGCAAAAACCGGGAAGCTGAGTTTTTAAGAAAAAAAGTTTTTGATGAAATTTGATTTTATTATTTAATAAAGTTGCCTTCAAGGGCTATACAATGATTATATCGGTCATACAATTTTTTGATACCATTTTTATACGAGGGAGGATCAATAAGTCCGTGGCTTTTCGAACTTCCCTCGTAGTTATATGAAATGCGACACTGCTCCCATCAAGTACCACCTGTTAATAGATTACTGTCAAATTTTGAGCAAGTTCCGTTATTTACTTTGCGTTAAACAGCTGTTCAAAACATACAACCTGGTGGGTTTTTTTTAATGGAAAAAAGTGAATTTGAGTACTCATTGAACATTATTTTTTGCGAAAAAACCGTCAATCAAATCAAGGAAAAGCTTGATAAATACTATGGGGATACTGCACCATCGATTTCAATGGTAAAAGAGTGTTTTACTGACTTTCGTTGTGGTCGCGCAAGTACAAATGACGCTGAACGTTCTGGACGGCCAATTGAGGTCAATACACACGAAAATGTCGAAAAAATCCACGATATGGCCGATCGAAGAGTAAAAGTACGTGAGATTGTAGGCATTTCATATGGCAGTGTGGTTTCGATTTTAAATGATCAGTTGTATTTAAGAAAGCTATCTGCAAGATGGGTTCCGCGTTTGCTTTGAATTGACCATAAACATAATCGTGTGACGTGTGTAGTTTCAGTGGAAAAATTCCATTAATTGGGCTACGAATTGGTACCTTATCCGCCATATTCTCCGGATTTATCCCCAGTGAATATTTCCTGTTTCCAAACCTAAAGAAATGGCTCGGTGGAAAGAGATTAAATTATTGATAAAACAAATGCCTATATTATGGACCTCGAAAAATCCAATTTTTTGGAAGGGATACAAAATTTGGAGAAACGCTGGACTAAGTGTATTGAGCTAAAAGGAGATTATGTTGAAAAAATATTTTTTTTTGCAAAAAAAAAACTGTGTTTCATTCAAAAAGTCACGGAATTATTGAGCCGCCCTCGTAGTACGATTTGTCTTTAGCCTTAAAATAGGCCTCTGTTTCGGTGATTAATTCGTCACTGGCCCTAACTTTCTTTTCAGCGAGCATTCTCTTGAGGTATGAGAACACGAAAAAGCCGCTGGGGGCCAAATCTGGAGAATACGGTAGATGCGAATGCAATTCGAAGCCCAATTCATATAATTTTGCCATCATTTTCATTGACTTGTGACACGGGGGCCGTTTTTCTGCGATTTCATCCTTTAAACGCTCCAATAGCTCTATGTAATAGTCACTTGATGGTTTTTCCCTTTTAAAGACAGTCGATGAATATGCATACCAAAATACTGTCTCAGATATTTTGATCAACTTCACTCACTCAAAATTATTTTATGGATTTTTTAATGTTTTCGTCGGTAGCAGCCTCCTAGGGGCGTCCACTACGTGCATCGTCCTCGGTGCTCATTTCGCCTCGTTTAAACTTAGGAAACCACTTATTAACGGTTGATTTCCCTGGTGCAGAGTCTGAATAATGTTTATCAAGCCAAGCCTTGGCTTCAATAAAGCAATGCTTTATTAACACACAAAATTCCTTTTTATCCATTCTCTTCAAACTAACAAAAGTTGCTTCACCCAAAATATTATATCTCACAAACTAAAAGTCTTACAGCTGTCAAATTTATACAAGTGTCTTTATAAGGTTAGGGCTAACTAAAAATCATATGGATTTCAGACTAGTAGCGTCATGTGTAGCCATATTCGAAGCGCTTTCTTCT
This sequence comes from Eustalomyia histrio, assembly GCA_949748255.1. Taxonomy (NCBI): domain Eukaryota; kingdom Metazoa; phylum Arthropoda; class Insecta; order Diptera; family Anthomyiidae; genus Eustalomyia; species Eustalomyia histrio. Next base: position 203,027,900 of record OX456523.1, on the reverse strand, counting down.
CTATCTCCTTTCCAAAGAAAGCAACACATTAATTACAGCACTTAAAATATTTTTATAGTAGCTGACTGTAATTAATTTTAAAAGTTATCGTAACATTTGTTTTTAAATGATTAAATAGTTTTAATTCAGATAAATATATTATTCTACCTATTTTTATATTTATTTACAGAATAAATTACATGTAACTACGGAATTTCTGTTACCGTTAATATTTTCATTTAAAATTATTTGTTAAAAAAAAATATTAATTTCTTTATTGTTAAAATAAACAAAATAAATGTAAAGACGTTTATTTACACAGACTTTGTAGTTAATTTTTATGACATTGATAAAAAAATAATTTTATTAGAAATAGTTTGATTCGTACAATAATGATGCCTTAGCGCCTTTTAGGCCGTATTAAGCCAAGTTAGTAAAAATATTATTGTAACTCAATTACATTAATTTTAGAAAACAAAAAAATTTATATTAATACAGTAATAACAATAAAAATTATTGTACTTAATTTTTTGATAGTTAAATAAAAACGAAATAAATTAAAAATAATTACTTTTTACGGATTTTGAAGTTAAAATAAATAAAGGAAATATCAATTGTTTTTACGGGTTTGTGGTAAGTTAAAATAAGTGAAAAATCACTTATTATTTACGCATATTTTAAGTTAATTTATTAACATTAAAAAAAAATTAACAGTTTTTTCTTTTGATTTAAATGAAAAGTTAGTAGACCGCTTTTTAAGTGAATTATTTATTTTAAATTACATTTGTAAGTAATTTAAACTACAAACTATTTTGAGTTTAAAAGAAATTTCTTGCTTCTCTTTAAAAAAAAATCAGAAAGGGAGGTGGATCTGGTTCTAAACGAATTTAATAGCGTTTGTCCTTATTTACCAAATTTCACACAAAAATCTTTATATTTACGACCTGTAGTTTGACATGGGCACACGTACGGAATTTTTATTATTTTTTAGAATCACTTTCAGGGCCGACTTATTGAGCGAGCGATTTATTTCAAGGGACCTATAAAATTTTAATCATAAATTTGATAGTACTTAAAAAACAGTGTCCAAATTTTGGTTCCGTTCCTCTCGGTTTTTGTTGTACAAGGCTTTGATAGCCTTAAAGTTCAAAAAATTACAAAAATTCTATATCTCCTTAACGAGGCCTTACATTAGAGCGCCTGACCCAGCTAAAATTAAAGACAACAAAAACCAAAAAAATCTCAACCAACGTTTTAAATTTATTTAAGAAACTCTCGATGCGAAATTTACGTGGTAAAATTCAAACATTTATATTTAACTGAGTAATCATTTGTTTTTACCGATTTGTCAGTTGTTTAAACAACATTCAAAAAATTACAAAGCCAATTTGCTTTAAATATATTACATTTTCTAATGTTTTAACTTACAAACTTAAAAAAAAAAATAAAATTTGGTGAAATCTAAAAAAATCCACAATCTAAATTAAATTTTTGCACTAAAATACTGCTTCTTTATCTTCCAAATCCCGATTTTTGATACAAATTCACATAAAATTTAAATAAAATAACATTTAAATGGCATAAATTCATTAGAAGTAAAAAATAAACATGCACTAATTATTTCACTAAAAAGCATAGTAAATTGTTGTTCACATGGAGAAAATTAACTCGAAATTTAATGGCCTTAAAACGTTATTTAAATTGTAAAAATATTTTTTTTCCATTTTCACTATAAAATATGTGTGAAAACAAGTTGTACTACATATTCTGTTGAAATTTATTATCGTGAAAAATCTTTTTTATAACTATTATTCACGTGCAACCCGAACAACTCACTGTGCTTAAAAAAAAAATTAACACTTTTATATTAATTTATCTAATTTTTTGCCACACCTTACATCTTTAGTGACTAATCATGCTAAATTATTTTGTACAGCTACAATATTTATTCAAACTGAATATAATTTTAATCAAATTATACACATTTTTTATTCCCAAATTCCATTTTGGACATTTTTGAATTGTAAACATTGACCGAAGGCAAAAAAAAAAAAAAAAATAGTCCACAAAAAAGTTTTAAGACCGATTTAATTACAAATTTAATTATACCATTTAAAATTTAACTATTAATTAAATTAAAATTTTGCATGAGAAAGAACAACAAATGTGTCAGTTACAGTACCAATCAGTAGCATTGTAAAAATTAGGCTTAACGCCCCACTATATTAAGCGAAGTTGAATTAATGAAAGGCGCGATATTGACAAACACATTTAGCCCATATTTAGCTTAAGTCAACTTTTTAAAAGTTCCATCTCTATTAATTCAGTTAATTTACAATCGAAACTCATTGTGTCTCACTTAAGCAACAGGTCAAAAATTTTATGGAAATAAAAATAATAATTAAAAAATAAAACAAAACAAATTAAAATTTAAGAAATTTAAAAAATATGCAATTGTGCAAAATCAACTTTTATTGACTTTTGAAACAAAGCTTAACCCAGCAAAAAAAGACCTTGCCAAATAATGGGTTTTAGGACGAGCAGTAACTGCCCTAGGAGAAAATGAACTATCCCTGGACACGTCACGTCACCGGTTCATTGCGATAGGGACCGGTCAAGGGACCGGTCACTTTAAAATGGGCTTGTTCTAGGAGGGGGTCAATTGCCCTCTGTGACATGCCACATGACTGGTATAAAAGAACATGTCATGACTTTTAAGCCGGTCACGTGATAGGTACTTTAGGAACCGGCCCTCATTTCACCTATCTCGGGATATGTATTTTCGGAACCGGTCCAGTTTTCACCTATCACGGGACTGACCCCTTTTTTCCCGCAGGTTGGTTGAAGTTTGCCTGCTAAGCTCATTATTTTAACATAGTGTTTTCATTGGAGGTAGCTAGTAACCTACAACCTTACGAGTAGGGAGTAAAACAACTAGTTAATGGTAAGGTTAAAATAACTAGTTATAAGTAACGCAAAAATAAGTGGTTGCAATTCATATAATAAAATTTGGTGGCTTGAAGGTTGCTTATAATACGTTACATAAGGGGTGCAAATAACGCATTATCAAAAGGTACTGAAAGAGTGGCTACATATAATGAATTTCTAAGGAAGGAGCTGAAGAACTTTTTTAATTTCAGAAAGTACCAACTATTTTCGGAAACTATTTATTTTATTTCAGATATTAAGACTTTTATTTCAGAAATTAATATAATAGTTACTGAAATTAAATTAATTTATGTGAAATTAAATTGATAGCATCTGAAATGAAATTCATAACTACTGAAATTAACTGATGAATCTGAAATTAAATTGAAAATATCTTAAATTGTCATTTTCTAAAACTAAATTGATAATTTCTGAAAATAATTAATAACTTCTGATATTAATTTGGAAATGGTGTATAATGAAATAATACATTATATATTTTATTTTATATAATTTATTTTTATATTTATAATGATAAAAAAAAACTTAAATACATATATTTTATTAAATTCACAAAAAAAAAATTAACTTTCGGATTAATTCATTCAAATTCCAATTCAAAATAATATTGGAAAAATCCCATTTTTTAATATGTTTAAAATTTTTTCCTATTAATTTTTTTATTTGCTTTTAATTTAAATTGATTTTTGATAACAATTTGCAAAAAAAAAATTTAAATAAAATAACCAAAAATAGTTTTCAACTGCCAAAAATAATAAGTGTGTTTACATTATTAGTAACTCATTATTTTCACGTTGAAAGTAATGTAGTATGCAAGGAGCTGACATGGCATATCAATGGCTGTAAAACACATTATGAGTAACTCATTATTATCACTTTTGAAGTAATGCAGTGGGAAGGGGTAGGCCATTATTGGTAATGCAAAAGGTAGTGAGCTGAACAAATAAATCAATTGATATACATATGTTATTTATTATCAACCATCTTAAAAAAATGTAACTTTTAAAGGTTAATAATCATGTAATGACGCTATTCCTTCTACAAAACTACAAAAAAAAGAACAACAACTAATTACAACATCTTTTGCTATGAAAAGATGTATCATAAGTAAGTGCTTACTCTTTTGTAGCTGAATAACTTTTAACTGCTGTAAAGAATTATTAAAAAAAAAAAACAACCATAAACTTTAACACTAACATTATATTACACTTTTACAATAAACTTCAAATAAAACCAACCAAACAACCCTTTTTCTTTTCGGTCAAGTGTAATTATGTCAATAAAAATTGGCGAATGAATATCTTTTTTATTTTGTACAAGTGAATTTTAAAATAGATATAGAGTACACTCTAATTAATTGTTGAAATTTATCCAACTTATAGTAGGATTACAGTTTCCTACTATAAATTTACTCTGTGTGCGTAAATGAAAAAAATACACACATTATGCGTAAGCTGATGAATACAAAATAGGTAAAATTACATTAAAAGTGCGTAAAAATTCAATGAAATTTTAAAATTAAAGAGTAAATTCACCAAATTTGTGTGTAAAGAAACACGATTTTCCTGTAAATGTACACATAAAAATGCGAAAAAATCCTACAAAAATGCGCACATTTTCTACCATGATATTGAAAATTATAAAGCAAAAAAATTTTTGTTTTGTAATAAAAACAATAAATTTAGTATTAAGTAATTCACAATAAAAACCACAGCAAGAATAAAAACAATAAATTTATTGTTTAAAAATTCCAAATAGTTGATAAATTTAAAAAAACTAATGAATCTATATTTTAGGTTTGAAAATTTTATATATTTTTTTTTAATTTCAAAATGTCATATTTTTTTTACTACTTTAAGTTAGTATATTTACAATCTTTGTGCGTAAAATTTTATTTAACAAAATAATACTAATTTAAGGCATAATGTGTTTAATTGTAAACAAAAAGTGTCTAAAAATAATGCGTGTGTGTATTATTGTATATGAAAGTGTGCACAAAAAAGTTTTACGCAATTGGTGTTTATATTTACCAAATTTTCGTTATATTACATAAAACTTTGCCCATTTTATAGTAGTAATTTTACAAGCATTTTTTAGAGTGTATATAATTCTATAGATGTAAATTATTTGTATATTATATACGACGACGCAAAGTAATGACAAGCGTAGCTTAATTACGAAAATATGTTGCTAAAAATTTATTATGATGTTTTATAGTGCATTCTATTTTTATCTTTTGTGTTTAAGCTTTTAATAATAATGAAAAAAAAATGTTTTTAAACATTTTCATTATTTTTTTCAACACAGCAAAAAACAAAAAATTCAAACAGGAGCTGTTTTCTGTCTCTATGGTCGAGTGACAATTTAAATTGTCATTGTCAGCCAACCCCACTTTGAATAGCACATTGGACTTCTTTTATAAAAAGCCGCTGTGTGTAATGAACACCTGTAATTATTTGAATTTAACTTTTGTTTTTTTTTTTCCTTTTGAATAAAAAGAAACTAAGGGTTAATATTAAAATAAAAACTATTACAGAGAGCTGGTTAAAAATTAAAAAAATTTAGTTAGAGCATTTATAAAATTCTTTAAATTTATACATAAAATAAAAAGTTTAAATAAAAAATTTAAATTTTTACAATAATTAGCTGTTTCAAGTTCATTTACAACTTTTCATTTTGTTACTTTAAATTTTAGAATTGTTTTTTTTTTCATTTACTCTAACTGATCACAAATAATTTTACATGACATTTTAAGTATTAAAACATGCAGTAGCAACATCTGTCAAACATATAATAATCCTCTTTCTAATCCTTAACAATACTACAACCACACTAAACCTTCATTTTAAATTTCCTCTTTTGCTTCCATTTAAACTAAAATTTACCTTTAACACATAAAATAAAAAAAAAAATAAAATCAAGTGAAAACTGTCAGTTTTTATAGTCATTTACCTCAGTCATATCCCGAGTAGAGAAAGAGTTCAAAAACTTGGAAAGTTCTGTGTTTAAGCTGCTATACGAACATTAGAAATAGTTAATAAAATCTAAGCATTACACTGGCTTCGATACGCTGCATTACGCAATGGTGTTAATTACTAACACAAATACCTTTTTTTTCTAACACACACACACACAAACTTATTCTCTAAATAAAACAACTTTTCTGATATTGAGCAAAAAAGAAAAATAGAAAAATAAAAATAAGGAATAGAGTTAAAAAAAACTGCGACAGATTTAGATAAGCGCTATAATAACAGTAATAGAATGAAGGGAGCTACTACTACATATGTACATAATATTGGTATGTTGGTATTATAGTACAGAGGTTCTTAAACTTTTATATTACCCCTCTGGGGCAAAAAGAGTCAGTTGAAGTTCGAGCAACTGACCCGTGGTCGGTGCCGATAGGACCGGTGTAAAAGGACCTATTCGGTGAAATGTCCCATGACCAGTGAAGAAAGTACCTGCCCCGTGACTGTTAAAGTAGAACTGAACTGAAAGTGCCTACTCTAGAATCTGTCCTGTAACTAGTGAAAAGAAGATCGGGATGAATGAAACTACCTCGTGACGGTTAATACCCCTGCAAACATTGGGATACGAAATTGTTCCGAAATCGGAAGAAGGGAAAAACTTATTACGGCAATAATCATTTTATTATTGCGGAAGATCACCCCTTCGGGAATAAATGTCCCATCCAAAGCGATACTTTCAAATAAATCGAAACCAACACTTCTGGAAGATAAATCGACGATTTTGCCAAATACTAATTTGGAAGAAAACTAAAAGATATTGCTATTTCATAATAAACAATTTCTTACGTATTTTCTATATTATTATTTCTCAATATTGCTTAAATATATAAAAAATCGATACTTCTGCGATAAAAAATACTTTATAAATGACAAAAAAGTAAATTAAAATTTTAACTTTTTTGTTTATCACCAATTTTTCTTCAAACTGATAAAAAAATAAAATGTAAACAAAATATTGCTTTGATGTTTTTTTTTCCAAATGACAAAAGTAAGATATTTCTTTTTTATCGCCTTTGGAAGATATCTTCCAAATGTTTGCAGAGACCAGGATAGCTTCAGCACATACACACATATAAGTGAAGTAGTACAATAAGGCTTAAGCAAACCTCTTTTATAAATTAAAATGTCAAAATTTTGTTCTAAAGTGTCCCAAAGAATTTCAATACTTTTGATTAATTTTTCGTTGTTTATAAATATTGGAAGTCTGTACCTTATTTTGACCGTTTATCAATTAGTAAGGAAACACCGTATTTATCTATAAAAAATTTACTATTAAAACACGTCGATCGTTACAGTAGTAACATAGAGTGTCGGCTGAGAATTAGAACGAAACGTGCAACATTTGTTGCTGTGAGCGAAAACTATCAAAATACCGTAGAGATTATTTACTCTCCAGTTTCTATTTAACAACTGCAACGCTCGACGTGCTTTAACATAATTGTCAATTTGTATGGAAAAATAAGGTAGGTGGGCCGATACTGAATCTATTTTATGTTCACGACTTTTTTTTTTGCTCTATCACGACGTTTTTTCTGCTCTTCATTTTAATTTTTCTCTTCAATTTCTGTCCTGTTCATTAAAAAATCATCAGAACCTTTTACGAAAATTTTACCCATAGACGAGCGAGCGGTGGGGTTACCAATGCCATATGTACACATGGGTAGTGTAGATATTGAGGAAACTCATGCTAGTGATAGAGCATATCATGAGAATTCAATGTGTTATTCAGGTGTTGAATTAAGGATTTAGGTTTGTTTTCTTAGCTGATGCAAGAACTTTTTTAACTCAACTGATCTTCTCATTATGCATACCATTTATATATGTCCGAAATAGGATTTCAACTGCCATATATGGGTAGGGGCTTCAAAGTCTGTTTTGCAGCTTCTGGACCATCTTCAAAGAAGGGCGTCGAAGCTTATTAATAACAGTGGGGTAACCAGCTCAATTGACTCATTGGAGCATCGTCAGAACGTGTGTTGCATTTCATTGTTTTATCGATATTAACATGGCAGGGGTTCTGCCGAGATAAGTGAGCTTATCCCTGGCCCCGATGTTTGCTCGGAATACTCGCTTATCTAATAGATTACGTCCGTTTGTTGTCGATTGGCCAACGGATCGCACAACGCACTACAGGGAAAATTTGTTCTTTGGTCGTAATATCCGTATATGAAATAAACTGTCCGCAGAGGTCTTTTCTGTCACTTACAACTTAGTGAAATTTAAGTAAAAGGTCCACAGACACTAACCTCCTTCCTAACCCAACTTCCTTTTGCCAGCGCAATGCACTGCATTAGTGCGGGTATTACATCGGGTGAAAAATTCATGAGATGACACAAAGTTCGCGCCGCTAATGAAAAATCCATATGATTTTTTTGGAACTACCAACTTTCAGATGATACCTGTCAAAATTTAATGATAATTGGTTTATTAGTGAAAAAGTTACAGCAATTTAAGTGACGCTACTTTTGCGATTATAAAAAACCAAGCATTCAAAGTAATTTCGTGTGTTGATTTATCATTACTTTTTAATGTTAAAATTACCGTTCAAGCCAAAGCTTGACTTGATCAGTGTAATTCCGACTCTGCACCATCGAGACAAAGGTAGAACATTGGTTTGCCGATCAGTGTAATTCCGACTTTGCTCCATCGAGACAAAGGTAGAATATTGGTTTGCCGACTTTAAACACCGATGACGACGACGGCGGTGATACCGGAAAACATCAAAAAAGTTAAATTCCAAATAATTGATAAATTTAAAAAACGTATGAATCTATTTTTTAGGTGTGAAAATTTTGTCGATTTTTTTTCAATTTCAAAATGTCATATTTTTTTACTACTATAAGTTAGTATATTTACAATTGTTGTGCATAAACTTTTTATTTAACAAAACAATACTCAGTTTTAGCATCATGTTTAATAATTAATTGTTAACAAATAGTGTCTAAAAATACTGCGTGTGTGTATTAACGAAAAGTGTTGCTCCCGACTGTTTAAGAACCTCTGCTCGAAAACATTTTGTTACTACAACTTGTCATCTACATGTATACATTTACTTTAGACATTCTAACGTATACAATACATAGTGTATACAAGGTAAGCTAAGGGCATGTTTTGTAAAAGTGTGTGTGTTTTTTTTTATAAAACAAGGAAACTACAAACTGGTGTAACATGTAGATCTTAATAAAACTGCGATATGTTGTAGGGGACCAACATTTAATTGACACATATTTATTTCAGGTGGCTAATCACACGTTTAAAGGTTAAAAAGGAAGGGATCAAAAATGATAAAGTTTTTTTATTGTAACATTTTTGAAATTTAAGAAATTTTGACTTATTTGTACATAGATTTAAAGTGCTTGAGAAAACATACAATTTTATATCAATTAAAATATAGGTTAAACAGAAACTTCAGAGAAAGTCTTTTAAAAGCAGAAAGATTGCAAAGATTCCTCCTCGAATAAATTAATTTTTTTTTATGTATCAACACTCAGGGGTTGCCCCCTATAAATGCATTGCATTGTGTTGATGTCAGGAAAATAGGTTATGACGAGGAGGAAAGAGGAAATATTAGACTTGAATTTCCCTATATTATAGTTGTCAGGGAAGACCTCTGCGGAGAGTTTATTCCACATGCGACTAGTCCGACTTATGAACGAATTTTCCCTGTAATGGTTTGTACGGTTCACTTGATAATCGACCACAAAGGGATGGTAGTGAGCGAGTGCTCCGGATAAAAACCCGGGCCCGAGAGATAAGTTCACTTATCTCAGCAGAACATATTACATGATAGTACCGATAGAACAGTGTACACAGCCCACATTGCGTATATGCTCCAATGAATCAATAGAACTGGAGATCCCACTATCATTGATAAGCGCTGAATCCCTTCTTTGAACACGGTCCAAAAGTTCCAAAATAGACCTTGAAGCACCTGCCCATATATGGGAGTTATACTCCAATTTTGGCCGGATATAGGTGGTATAGATAATAAGGAGATCGGATGAGGTGAAGTACTTCTTGCATCGTTTTAAAAAACCTAAACAGTTGAATCCTTTTTTCGACACTTCAATAATGTGTTTATTCCAAAGGATATCACACTGAATTCTCATGCCCAGAACATCAAGAGTTTCCGATTCCTCAATATCGATACCCTCCAATTGGATAGATGACGCTGGAGACTCCACAACCCTATGAGTCATCATACAACATTGGGTCTTATGTGCATTAAAATACACCCTATTTGTACGACCCCACTCTGAAACAAACGAGAGGTCCCGATTAAGTGTATTTATTATTCATGATTTACCTACAGAACCCGACCTCTAAAAGGCTTGGCCTGCGATCGAAGGAAAATGAATGACAAATGTTACTGTCATCAACAAAAGAGTAGATAGGGTTGAAAGTTAAACCAAGAAGGGCATTAAGAAAGACAATAAAGAGAGGAGAAGAAAGAACGGAATCTTGCTGAAACTAGTCGTATGAGATCCCGTCTCTTACAACACGTATAGAGCGATCTCTGAGAAAGCTCGAAATAAATTGAGAGAAATCATTACCGATACCAAAAGCAATTAGTTTCGATAAAATTGCGCCGTGCCATACACGATCGAACGCTTTGAAAATATCTGAAGCAATCACCTTGTTTTCATCGAACCGGTGAATGAACCTATTCCAACGTTCCGTGAGGAACGCTAACAGGTCTCCCTTAGAGCGGCTTTTACGAAAGCCATATTGCCAATCGCTCAAAAGTGAATTTGCTTCCAGATAATTCACAAGATGCTAATTTAACATGCTCTCCATGACCTTCGAGAGCGCAGAATATATTGCGATTGAGCGGTAATTTTCAGGGTTATTAGCCACACCCTTGTTGGCGATTGGCTGAACATTGGCAACCTTCCAGCATGAGGGGAAGCTACCCGCATGGTAAGAAAAGCTGTACATTGAACGGACTAACGTCGAAGAGAACTGTTTCAGCAAGAGTGCTGTTATACCATCCGGCCCCGGATGCTATTTGATAAATATTTTTTTGTTGTTTAAAGTGAACTTAAGATTCTTTTTTATAAAAAATTATTATAATTAGTATTTATGCAAATCAAGTAGATCGATGAAAAATCTACGGGATACACCACTACGTAGTTTCCTTGTAAGCTAAACACAGGCTACCATTCGTACTATTTCTACGACCAGTAGTTACTACATTATTAGACACACCCACCCACACCTTTTAACTAATCGGGGGAACTGCAAACAAAATAGTAACAGTAATAGTAGCAAAATTCCATTGTTGTTATTTTTTTGTATCAACGTTGTTGTTGTTGAAATGTTATTAGGATTAAAAGCAAAGTATTCGTATGTTTGTGTTTGAGTACTTTCTATCGAAATGGAGCTCTTAAAACTTAACAGTTATAAATAATTGTTATGCTCACAAGGAAGGTATTCCAAGCCTCAATTCTTTCCATATTAAAATTATTTTTCAAAAAAGTTCTACAAAAAAATGTGTCAAAAATTGACTTAATTTTAAAATTATATATTGCAACCCTACAACAATAACTTTTATATTTTTATATGTATAGCCAATATATCTTGAAAGAAGACTCACAATATTTTTTTTTTCTTAAAACCTATCAAATATTGACATTAAAAGAATCAAAAATCCGTTTAAAATAGGACATAAGTACTTTTTGTTTAGAATAATAGTATTATGTTGTTTGCTTTTAATTGTTTAAAAATTAACTGATAAAAACAGTAAAAATAATTAAGATGTAGATCTTTAAATTGAAAATTGACTTTTTTTTAGCCGCGGCTGGCGCGTACATGGCGTAATCTGCAGGTCCAATTATCGACCACTTTTTTGACATTAAAAATCTTCTAAGGAGTCCAAAGTTCCCATTTTGCTCGCATAAACCAAAGTCTTTACGTAACCCCAGAGAAAATTATCTAGAGGTGTATAATCGCATGAACTCGTGGGTCAATTGACTGGCCCATTTCGTAAAATAATGAAATAAAATTCCATTCAATTGGAATAACAAATAATCCTTTCTAATTTTTAAAGAAGAAGGAAACAATGAATCCAACGGCCCATAAAGCACACCAAACAGTGAGCTTTTGTGAATGCAACGTTGCCTCATGAATCTTTCGTGGATTCTCTTCACTCCAAATGCGACGATTCTACTAAGCAAGAGCAAAAAATGAGCCTCATCACTAAACTCATCACAATGGCAATAAAAGTGTGGGTTGACTTCTAATTTATTTTGTGCCCTTTGAGTGTAAGTTCGTCATCCGAGATATTTACGTAAAATTTGCAATAAAGTGGATACTCTCAGCTCCAAGAGCTACGTGCAATTGCGAATGGACTCATTTGGACTCACTGTATGACATCTCCGCAAATGTGTACACAGAAAAAACTAAAATCGAGTTTAAATTAAAATATTTGTAAATACAAATTTTGTTGAATTTGGACCAGCAAAAGAATTTGTTATATCAATTATTTTTTTTTGTTAAAATTAATTGAAATTTTTCATTTATTTTTTTAATCATATCAATTAAATTTTGAATCAAAAACCTTCAACGTTTCAATTAAAGTTTTAATTATATCAATTAAAACTTTAGTTAAAGTTCTAACCAAAAATCAATTAAAATTTTAATCAAATTTTTATTTGAACATTTCATCAAATCAATTACAATTTTAATAGAATTTTTTATTGAAATTCCAGATTTAAATCAATTAAAATTTTAATCAAATTTTCAACAATGAACAGAATTTTACAAATCGATGTTTTAAAAATTGAATCAATATTGAATTGAATAAAGTTTTAATTATATCAATTGAGCGCCCCGGTAGACTAGTTGGTAGCGTGCTAGCTTATCAGTGCGGGGGTCGTGGGTTCAATTCCCATCAGAGGCTCTGGTCTGTTTTTCGCTACACTCGGTTAGGGTATTAACATATAATTTTTAATTATATGATTAATAAATAAAATAAATAAATAAATTATATCAATTAAAATTGTAATTAAGGTTCTAACCAAAAATCAATTAAAATTTTAATTAAATTTTTAATAGAAATTTCAGCATCAAATCAACTACTATTTTAATAGAATTTTTGATTTAAATTCCAGATTCAAATCAATTAAAATTTTAATCAAATTTCAAATATTTTTTCTATCAACCTGATCATCTTTACAGGTGATTTGTAAAAAAACTAAAAGACATAGAAACTTGCGGTTTGCGGCATTTGAAAGAGCGTTTTTTCCTTTAAGAATCACTCAAAAAGTAAAAAAAAAAATTTCGGCGCAGAGTTCCCTTTTCGTGGAGCAGGTCACATATTTGTGTGTAATTCATCAACGCATAAAAATTTCTTTTTTTTTTTGAATAAAAAAGACATTCAAAAACATGATTCCTTGGTTTCATATTTTAATCTGATTCAATTTTTAAAAAAATCGGTTTGTAAAATTCTGTTCATTGTTTAAATAATTCAATTAATATCAAATTCAGAACATCAATTTGATTTTTGTTTTTTTCTTTTCATAGAATCAATCAAATTTATTATATTTTAACAAATCAAACAAAAATATTTCCCGAACAGAATCACAAAACAAATTATTCAGTCGAGTTCAAATTACATCATAGATTTAATGAAATAAATACGTCATTAATTTAGCAGAAATAACCTTCGATTATCGATCTGAAAAATCTATCAAAAATAAATTTTCAAATTTGAAGCCAAATATTAAAAATATTTTTAATCAACTTTTTTTTAGAGATTTGGGATCTAATTAAAATAACTAAAATAAAAGTTAAGATTAAACTTTTAGTTGAAAATTAATAAACAATTTTATTGAAATTTGTTTGACAATAATTTTTTCTGTGTGTCAATAGTTAGAGCGTACGGTCGACTAATACTGAATTCGACAATCGGTCCTATTTTTGCAGTCAGATGGAATGAGAGGGAAGAAAATTGACTATTTTTGGTTAATGTTTTGATTTAAAATAGGAAGTTTTGTCATTAGGTTGCCAAGTTATTCCAAAATGGGAGTTTCTTATCATATTTATAAAAAACCATAAATAGAGGGTGGTGCAAAAAATATCATCTGATTTTCTCTCGCTATAATTTTTATTAAAAGTGAAAACACATTTCGAATTAGTCGACCGTAAAATGGATGTAACATTCCGAAATGAAACATGAAAAAATTTTGGTTGTTATAGAGTTTTCATTAATATAATGAAACTTTTCGTTTAATTTTAGAAAACAAGTTTTAAAACTTCTTTATCATTTATGGAAAAATTACATTGATAAAGTTTTTTTTTTTTTGAACAAAATGCACAACATTTTTAGTCTTCTTTGTCCAGATCCCATTGAAATTCCATAATATTTTTATTAAATAACTTTAATAGCTGCCATTTTTGCAAATGGCATCGTATGTCCGTTTGGTTTTGACATTCGTGTATAGACAATAGACGACGAAGTGGATGCTTTTCCATCAAAATTGCTCATCAGCGGCAAGGCTCAGTTTTATCTTACATCAATGGACAAAATTCTCGCTTCTGCGGGAGGAAAATCCACGTATTATTCACCGGTGGTGAACGCAGTTGTGGTGTGGAGTTACGTTAGAAAATTTAACGCTGACTAAATTTTTTGTAGGACATGTGGTTCCGCGACACAATGCCTATATAGAAGAATTCCTTCCCAGAGCGTTTCAGTGTTTAGGCCAGCCATATATCCCGGTTTGACTGTCCTTGACTTCTTCCTTTGGAAATAAGTTAAGCCGTTGGTGTACCGTTGCTGTACCTTGTAGTAGTTTCAGAAGAACATGCTAGCCGAAATTGAAAACGTGACACCACAAATCCTGCTTACAGTTATGCAAAATGTTATCAAATGACCCAAATTTGCAAATTTGTCGGACATAGTTTTTCACAACTAATTGAAACAAAATTTTTAAGTGCGAAACATAAACAGTTAAAAACCAAATGTGTTTTCACTTTAAATAAAAATTATAGCGAGAGAAAATCAGATGATATTTTTTGCACCACCCTCTATTTATGGTTTTTTATAAATATGATAAGAAACTCCCATTTTGGAATAACTTGGTAACCTAATGACAAAACTTCCTATTTTAAAGCAAAACATTAGTGTATGCAGTTTTCAGAACAAAAATTAACCAAAAATAGTCAATTTTCTTCCCTCTCATTTCATCTGACTGCAAAAATAGGACCGATTGTTCTTTAATGTTTAGTCTCTTTCACATACGCATATAAATCAGAGAGTTTGGCTTCGAATACTTTCCCTATCAGTCAGATTGTGAATGTGTAAAACTAAAACCATTTTGTTGACAGAGCTTAGTAGAGCATTAAAACAAAACTAATCTACAAATCATTTTTATAAAGAAAAAAAATATATATAGAAAATTACAGATTTTGTTTTTAACAAACAGGAGATTAAAATAGAGTAATGTGAAAAAAAACTAGAAATATTAGACAAAGTCAATGTACAAGTAAAACTGAGCTAGGGGACTAAAATATTGAAAGTGGGAACGATAAAAATTTAGTTCTGTAAGTCAGTAGTTAATACTGAAAATAAAAGATTTTATAATTATACAAAATAGTCTGTTTAATTACATATATTTGCACTTCAAAAATTATCCTGCATGGTATGCAAACTTTAGAACGAACCCCTTTTCTATATAAAATTTAGTTTTAAAAACTTTAACTAGTCTCAGCCCACAGCTGCCAGTTTTTTTCTTCCATTAGCCACAGCTGACGTCTGATTTTAGTTTTTAATTAACAAATTTTTAACCTGGTTTGAGAAAACAAAATTCACATATGAAAAATGGTTAATTAGAAAAAAAAAATTAAAATTAACCCCATAAAGTTCACACTCTTAACAGTACATATTGTTCTTGTAAAATTAAACAATCATTCAAATTTAAGGATCATTTCAAAATATTGTTCTACATTTAACTCGGGCTTAACTAATATTTTTATTTATTGTACTACGAAACAACCAGCTCACCAACCCACCACCATTAAAATTTTCTATTTTCACCATGTGTTTGTTTTTCCTTCTGTTTAATATAATTTTTATTAAGTACGAGTATTTTATAGATTTTTATACATATTTTCTCTGGTTGGTGTGGTTAGTCTTTTTCATACTTGGGAATTTTTCATTATCATAAATTGAAAATAATGCAAATAAAAGGTGACCCTTAAATTTGATGATTTTTTTTTTTTTGGAAAAGTCCCGAGTTTTTAAAAATTCCTCAAAAAATTTAAATTGAAAATTTTTAAATCAGTCCGAAAGATACTTGATTATCAATTAAGATCAAATTCTACATTCAGAAATATATTAAAAAATATGGTAATTTTTTTTCTACTAAAAGTTTTAAGATTTTGAAGTTAAAAAAGTTTCTCCAATCGCATTTCCGAAATATGGGCCTTTCTTCTTCTTTGTAACCCTGACTCAGGTAAAAAGTTTTTGTAGATCGATATTGGCTTAAAGTAGTTAAAAATATTTCATTATTTTTAAGTATTTGATTTTTAAGTGAAATTTTTGATTATAATCATATGGAAAAATGCTGAAGGATATATTAAGAATCTCTCAAATTGATTTTGTTTGTCTTTAAAACTTTTATTTAAGTATAATCATGTCTAAAAAAACTAAAGGTTATATTAAGGACTATGAAAAAGATCTCAATAATTGATGTTTTGCGAAATTGTTTTCAAAACGTTTACATAAAATTAGAATTTTTGAGCACATTAAAATCAAACTGCAACTAGATAATTTCAAGAATAAATAGTGGGTTAACTTTGCAAATCCATTAAGTACATCTGGAATTATTTAATATTTTGATCCAAATGTGAATATTTTGGCAAAAAAAGAGCTTCAAATATGGCAACACTGTAATTGCGCGAGATGAAATATGTTAGAACACTTATTGCCCGCCATCTGATTGGAGAGTTGGCAAACTTGTTGTAGTTGTGGCGAAGATCTGCTACATAACTGGATTTAAAACTAGTTTTTCCATACAAAGAAATTCAGTTTAGATATTTGCAAATTCCAGTTTCATAATTCTGGTTGCACAGCATTCAGCAATAGTATATATGAAAATATTGTACAAATCTGGCATGACCTTGTAAAAAAAAACTGTAAGAAAATAATAAATTGTTTTGTTATTCAAAAAAACTTTACGAGTTGAAGATCCAATAAAATTGCATTGTTAATTAAAAGTAAAGTTTAATGCAGCACCCAGTTTCTTATGTCTGCCTCCTACAAGCAAACAGCATTGATGTAATGCCGAGAGGACCTACCATGAACAAAGTAAAAAATACTGCTTCCAAATAGTCATTACTTATTAGAAACACTTGTAAAAATTTTATGTGTAAATCTACATTTAGTTCAATTAACTAATTAAATATTATTGCAGATTGAAAAATGTTAGAAGAAACTAACCCTTGGACTCCCTCTTTTTTGATACTAAGATTCAGTGGGCCAATCAGCAGTTACTTTAACTTGCTAAATAAATAATATTGTAGATTGGAAAATATCATAAAATCCTTACATATGGCCCCCGAACTTTGTTGTTTATATTTAAAACGGCCACAAGTTGATTTGCTTTTGTGAACAATCTACATTTAATTAAATGCTATTGTAGATTGGAAAACATAAAAAGCTTAATATTTGGTCTGCCCTCTTCCTTTTTTTGTGTTATGAATTAGAGGAGCCAAAATTTAATTTTTTTTTGTGTAAAATCTGAAATTTAGTTGAATTGGCTAACTGTACAGAAAAAACTAAAATCAAGTTTCAATTAAAATTTTTGTAAATACAATTTAAAATTTAATTAAATTTGGAACAACAAAAGAATTTGTTATATCAATTAATTTTTTTTGTTAAAATTAATTAAAATTAATTATTTTAGGTTTCTTCGATCTTCTCTATTCCCCTGAAGAAGTCACCCAATGTGGTGACGAAATATTGGGATAAATAAAGATTTATAATTAAATTTTTTATAAATAAAGGATCTTTGGCTCAATAAGGAATATAATATAAATTAAATAAAATTTTTTAATTAATTTTTATTATCATATCAATTAAATTTTTAATCAAAAATCTTCAACATTTTCAATTAAAGTTATAATTGTATCAACTAAACTTTAATTAAAGTTCTAAACAAAAATCAATTAAAATTTTAATCAAATATTTAATTGAAATTCCAGCATCAAATCAATAAAAATTTTAATGCAATTTTTGATTGAAATTCCATATTCAAATCCATCTTCTTAAATCTTTCTTTCTTAAAAAAATTAAGTTATGTCGTTTTTATTAATACGCGTAATAATAAACATATTTTTAATATCAATTTTTTTTGTTTATGTATTTGAGAAGCAATTTTGCAATTTAAATAACTGTTATAAAAGTTAAGATATAAATAAATCAAAATAATATAAATTTTATATGTTATCAACCATGTTTATTATAAACTAGAATATTTTTTACACCAAGTTCATTATCAATTAAAATTTTAACTGATATGATTAAACATTTAATTGAAAATTAACAAAAAATAATAAAAAAAAATGTTATTTGAATTTTTTTTGGCGATATTTTCTGTGTGCATAATATGGATTTTTCAGAAAACGCCAACCTTTGCCCCCCATTAATCTTTACAATAAAGAAGTGGGGCCGCAGGTTGTCGTTTTGTGGCGTTTTTGACACCAAAATACCATTTAACTACTAACGAATGGAACATTTAGTGGAAAATTGATAAATAACTGAAACTAAAACTATGTTAGAATATTGTATCGTATGTTGCAAAAATGTGCAAATTTTCTTTAAAGTGTTAACTTATTTTTCAAATATTTTCAAATATTCTAAATGAATTTGCAAGGTTGACCCTTCTACTTTATCTTTGAAGAGTTTGCTGTGAACACATATTTAATGTGTTCAAAATTTTTCAGCATACTACATGGATTGAAAACTCCAGGTTTTTGGATTAAAAATCAATTTTATTCCTCAAAGTAATCTCCGTTAACTGAAATGCACTTCTATAAACGATCCTTTAACATCTTGATACCCTTAAAAAATACGATGTGCCAAACTCTTCAAAATAGGCTTTATTTGTGGAAAATCTCTTTCCCTGAAGTTTGGGAATAAATAATAATCGCTGGTTCGCCATTCGTAATGTAGACTTAAATTTTTCTGAAGCCAAAGCAGATGTATGCGTCGGTTTATTGTCATGATGGTACAAGATTTTTTCTTATTTAAGTGGGGTTGTTGTTTTTTAATTTCTTCATCCAAACTATCCATTAACTCAACATAGTACTTGGCAGTTATTGTTTTTCCTTTCCCCAAGTATTCAATAAATATTATACCACTTGCATCCAAAAAACACTGTCCATTACCTTTCCAGCCGAATGTTGTGCCTTTGGACGCTTTGGTCGGCTTTCGTACGGTTGTAACCACTCCGCAGACTGTCTATTGGACTCCATGAATCCATGTCTCATCCATTGTTATAAATCGACGTACAAATTCTTTACATCAAACATCTCCAAAACATACTTTTAATCATGAACACGTTTCAGTTTTTTCTCAGCTGTTAAAAATCCGGCAGCTTTTTCATATATAAATGATCATGTGATATATGCCGAACTCGTTCTGTTGATATCTTTATGATGCCAAAAATCTCCCTCACGTTAATCTTTCGATCATACAATACAATCTGATGCACTTTTCTAACGTTTTCTTCGGCAACTGCCTAATTTGGACCAACAGGACGATTTGCATCATTTGTGCTCGTACGACCACGTTTAAAATTGGAATACCAGACTTTAAACATTAAATATGATGGCGAACATTTACCATAATGTTTATCAATCCATTCTTTGGTTTGGACAGTATTTTTTCCCACCAAAAAATAACGTTTTATTAAAACACAAAACTCTTTGTAATCCATTTTTTAAACTTTAAAAGCAGCATCATTTTTATAACGTTTAATCTTTTTTTTCCAATTAAAGAAATGTCATTAAATTTTGACACAATTTTTCTAACACTTGTCACTTGTCGTGCCATCTCTATGTGAGGCCATGTAATTTTCAATCCATTTTAAGAACAAATTAAAAGACTATATTTTCGACATCCTCTGGAGGTCCTTAAATTACCTTTTAACATTTCCCAACAGAATAATTCTCAAAAAAGGTATTTTTTATCTAGATTTAAAATCTGTAAAATGGTAAAAGATTTTAAACTAATTCTGCTCAATATTTACCCCGGGTCAGGGGTAAAAAAAAAACGAAAAATCCATATTCCGAAATCGTGATTTGATGGAATTTTTTGGACTTCAGATTCGTGTTTAAAAGGCCAAAATACTATTCATAGAAGTCTGTGGAAAAAAGGCGATTTTTGCTCAGAAGTGTTATTAACCCATTCCCGTTCAGTATCTAGCGGATTCCAGGAAATGGTTACTTTGAACTTACCCATACATTTCCGAAACCGGTTGTATGTCCATATTGTGAAGGCAGAGCTTAAAATATTTTTAACTGGCCCCAGCATCAAATTCGAAAATTGTCTTGCTATTGGGTTAATAATAATTAAATTAAAAATCATTGTCATTAATCAATTTAATCAAATGTTTAGCATTAGTTAAAAAAATTAAGAAATGCAATAATTAATTAATTGGTATATTCATTTCATTAATCCCATGTATGGTTTATTTGTTGTATTCTATTCTATATAAAAAAAGTGATGATTGTTTTAAACTCCTTCGTCCTTTATTTTTCATTATTTCATTTTGTTTAAGGTTTAATGTTTAGCTCATGGTTTGATGTTGCTTTGGTATCTATCTGCTAAAGTTTTTCTTTTTCAATTTTATTTTATACATTCTTTTTTTCCTTATAATGAAAATTTATTATGTATACATTTAGTTTTTCTGTTGTATTTTTCCTGAGTTTAGTGTTAGTTTCTATGTTAATATTTAATAGCTTAGTTGCTGACCGTATGCATGGTCATGCATTTAACGGTGGCATATGGTCAATAATGCCCTGGAGGGAACCCCCATATTTTGTTTTGCTAATAATATATAGAAAAAAAAAACAAAAAATAAAATAAAATTACTTAGAATATAAAAACCTTATGGTCAAATGATCGTTTTATATTAGTTTTATAAAAACTTTAAAAAAAAAAAAAAACATAATCCACATCATTATGAAGAAAATAAGATGTATTACAAGAAAATCCATGAATGAATTCCATGGATTTGCAACATTTTCTATTTTTGTAGGTTTCTTTTCGGCCCCCGACAAAAACCTTAAAATAAATTCATAAGAACACAAAAACCTTAAAACAAAAAACGATAGAAAGAAATCAAAAATAAAACAAGTAAGAGCGGCTAAATTCGGCTGAATCTTATATACCCTTCACCATGGTTGAAAAAAACTGAAGTTTATATATGGACATATATGGAA
This sequence comes from Eustalomyia histrio, assembly GCA_949748255.1. Lineage (NCBI taxonomy): Eukaryota > Metazoa > Arthropoda > Insecta > Diptera > Anthomyiidae > Eustalomyia > Eustalomyia histrio. The sequence continues at coordinate 203,006,493 of OX456523.1, read as the reverse complement.
TGGACAGATTCATATACAGACGCCTTTAAGAGGAAATTAAACATTTAGTTTGGTGATAAAACTTGGACTCGCGAAGATTTATGGTTCCAGAAAATAGGTATTTAAAAAAAATTTATGTTTTGGCCATAACTTTTTTGTATCTGAACCGATATTTCCGAGTTTTTTCAGCAAATATGTTATACTAAAGATTTTCGATCTTTTGCTATATAAGACGTATCCATAGGTCATATTACAGCTCTAGAATAGTGTTTGTTGTTTGTGTATAAAAGGTGAAGAGGTGAAAGAAAAGAATTTCAACAAATCGTTAAAAGAAATCACTAGAACTGCATGTGTTTTATTTCTACAAAAACGTTTGATTTAGCTGGCAAATTTGCATTTGGGATTTTATTTCGCTTTTTTATTAAAAAATATTTTTAATTTCTTTAGCATAATTTTACAAATTTGAAGGAAAATAGTTTATAATTTTTTTTTTATAAATTATTATAAGTTATGACCTAAAATAGTTGCACTCAAAGGGAAATTATGTATAAAGTTTTCTTAATATATGAGAAATAAAATGATTTAAAAATCTGTTTATAAATTCTTTTAAATCGGAGCAAAAAAAATAAAAACGTTTGTATTGTGTTTGTTTCAGGAGGTTTTTATAAAAAATTTTATGTTTAAATGTTAAAAAAAACAAAAAATAAACAAAAAAAAAAGTCTTAAGAAAAAAAAATGTACAAAAAAAAAGTGAATTGACCGGGACTCGAACCCGCGGCCTTAGAGAAAAAAAAGTATTTGTGACATAGCGTCTAGACAACTGAGCTATTGAAACTCACACAAAATCATCGTTAATAGAGGTACATATATAAAAAGTCTTCGTTCATTAGAGATTTGTTTGGTTTTTATTTAAATGACAAATCTTTGTATGTGTTTGTTGTTTGTGTATAAAAGGTAAAGATGAAAAGAATTTCAACAAATGGATGTGTTTGTTATGCGTAAAATTCTACATACATATTAAACAAAGGGATTTTACGGAAAAAATTAGAGGTAGTCCTGGTTTTTTGCTAATATCTCAGCCATTTATTAACCGATTTGTCTGATTTTCAATAGCAAAAAGAAATGGAAATATAAAACAGAAATAAATAACAATCATGTCCTCATCATGTCTGGGTTCTTCGGAAAACCCATTTCAACACACAGACGGTCAGACGGACAGACGGACATCGTTAAATTAACTTCGCTTTTCATAAGGACCCAGAATATATATACTTTATAGGGTCTACGATCAATATTGTAGAAATTACAAACGGAATGACAAACCCTTCCACCTTTGGTGAAGGGTATAAAAAACTAAACAAAACTTTTTGATCCTTTATATATGAATTACACTATAATATAATCAGTTAAAATAAATGTCAAAATTTTACCTTAAAAATAAATATTTTTATCATTTATTTAAAATTGTTTCCTTTTTTATATTTTTTGTTTCTTTTTTTTTAATATACTCATACAATACAAATTGTATGTATGCATAGCTATAGACATTTTTTGTGTGAATGTGTTTGTGTATGTATGTGTGTTTTTGTAGTTCTTCTAGTTTGAATTTAAATAATTTTGTATTTAAATAAAAAAACAAATTGAAATTTTTTGAATATTTTTTTTTGAAACAGACAGCAAACAAAATTTAAGTTTGTAATAACTGTTACGGACACAAATAAACCACAAATTTCCGTTTTGTGAGTAAATTTTTATTAAATTTCAAACAAATGAAAAAAATAAATGAAACTGAAATAAAATGGTAAATGATAGTGAATAATTTCGAATAAATGTATAAAAAAGTTTAAATAGATATTTCTTTCTATTTTTAAATGAAACTGAAAACTTTTTTATTAAACTACAAACAGTTAACGACATAATATTGTGGGCCTCGGAAAGATATCGAAAATTTATTTATTTTTTTAATTTATCCTTAAAACGTGTTTATTTTTCTATCCCATCTAAAAATCGAAATATATATGAACATACATGATCATAAATGGGCTTGTATATGATCATACATGGGCATACATGGTCATATACGTCCATACATGATCCATTGAGTTTATCTAAAAATATTTGAAATATAAGACATAATTTTATATAAAATTTGCATTTTTGCAACAAACATCATTTCAATATATTTTTGGTTTTTTTTTTCTAGTAAATCCATAAAAGCTTGCCCTCAAAATAGTTTGCAGTTTAAATTAACTGAAAGTGTCTTTTAAAATAACTTATTATTTAAATTAAACGTACACTCACAATATAATTTCCGTTACCGACAGTAGTTTATTTAAAAATTAATACGTGGAGTTTGTTTTTAAATGAAGAATCAATTAAAATTCATAGAAGTATATTTTTTAACTATTTGAATCAGTCATTCAAAAAACAAACTATAAAAACTTACAGATATTCAGCAGGAGTTGATATTTTCTGTTAAATGTAAAATTTTATGTTTTCTGTTTCTAAAAATATAAATTCATATAATTCCTTTTTGTTTTTTTTTTTACCAAAATAGTTTGTTTATATACAAAATTATTTCAAAAAAATTTATAAAAAATTATTTAAATATATATACACAAATAGAAAATAAAAATATATATATCTGTGTGTGATGTGTTTTGTAAAATTGCATACAAAAAAAAAATATCAATTTGAAAAACAAACCACAAAAGTAGTTTTTTATACGTTTTTTCAGTTAAAAATTGACTTTCGATTGTTTTTTTACAAATTTTGTCGTTTATTAAACAATGATTGAAAATAAACAACTTAATGGGCTGAATATAAAGTAGTCCTCTTTTCGATTGTATTTTCAATAAATTAAATATGTATTTAAGATTATTTTTAAGGAAATAATATTGTGGGTGTACTTTTAATTTATTTTTAAATGTAAATAAATTAAATTACAATATCCGTAAATAATATTGAAATTATTTTTTTATTTATATTAACTATTAACAAAGTAATCACAAATCCGTTAAAACAATTGATATTTCCTTTATATATTTCTTTTAACTGTCAACTAAATAACTACAAAATCCGTAAAAAAAATAATTGTTGCTTCTTTTAGTGTTTCTTAGTAGTCATCAAATTAACTACAAAATCCGTGAAAAGTTGTGATATTTCGCTTTTAATGTCATACAATCTAAACGACTGTAAAAATAAACGACTTTTCATATATTTTGTTTATTTTAACTATTGGACTATTAATTGTAAAAATTGTAAAAAACATCTTTTTTTTTGACAAACCATTTTAAATGAGCTGTAACAGAAAATCCATATTTATATAATTAAAATAGTTTGTAATAACAGAAAATGCCATTAAAATAAATGATATTTCCTACTTACTTTTCATTTATATCAAATGTTCTTTGTTATTTATTTTTAAATGTTGTTTAAACAATTAACACATCAGTAAAAATAAATGATTAATCAGTTAAAAATAAATGTTTAAATGTTAGATGTCTGTGCAAAATCTTTGTCGAGTACTGATACCCAAATTTTATTAGAAACAAAGAATAATACTTTTTAGCACAAATTATACACATGTTTATACTCTCGTAAATCTTGTTACATTTATGCTACTGTCTTTTTTTTCTTATCCCATTGATTGCGTGCAAATATTGTATTAGAAAATTTATAGAAAACTAAATTTGCAAAAAGAAAAAAACTTTAAATTTTCAATTGGTAGCACATTCTTGGCACTCATAAACTTCAATTTAATTCATAACATACACACTGTGTTGTGTAAAATCTCCAGATACTACTACCGCATTCATGAATTGTTGCTACATCCAATGTTCTCGTTCATGCTGCCAATGTTTGTTATAAAACCAACTAATAAACTACAAGTAACCAAAAAAAAAAAAAATAAAGACAAAACTCGAGTTAAAAAAGTAAATTTCTAGCAAAACACACTCTATATTTACACTCAAAATGGTATGTAGTTTAAATTAACTGAAAATGTAACTTAATATAAATGAAATATTATCTGAAAACTGATATACTAAATTTTCATTTAAATTAAATAAATTTTCTGTTATTTTTAAATGTTAATAAATTTTCTTAAAATATCCGTTAATAATAAATGAGTTTTTATTTATTTTAACTGTTAACAATTTTACCACAAATCCGTAAAAAATGATATATCCATTATTTATATAAGTAATGATTTTTCTTTTTTTCGTTTTTAACTGCCAAAAAATTAACTACAAAATCCGTAATAATCCGTTTTTAACTGCCAAAAAATTAACTACAAAATCCGTAATAATAACTGATAATTCGGTTATTTTTTTTATTTTTTTTGTTAACTAAAAAAGTCTATACAAAATACATGATTTAGTTTTATTTTAACTATCAGAAAATTAACTAAAAAAAACATAATTAAAAAATCATTTTAAATAAAAAAATTATTTATATGGAATTTATTTTTTAAATAAATCCAAAAAAAAAAGGTTGGAAAATATATATTACTTCGTATTTTAACTATTTTATCATTTTAACAAATGTACTGATAACTTTTTAAATAAATTACAGACAGATGGTGTTACAAATATTTTGAGTGTATTATTTTTTTTTTAGTTACTACTGTAGAAACTTCTCGCAAAACAAGCTGTCTTATATTACACAGGGATTTGATGGGTTTTAAACTACAACTACGTTTTAATTTAGGAAAGAAAATCTACTTTGGGGAGAAGCAGGTTGACTTTATGAAATGTGGTTATTTTAAAGAGGGCAAAAGGGAGTTTAATTTTTATTAAAGAAAATTTGCTGTCTTAACTCCATTTTATAATTTTAATCGAGTTTTTAAGGGTTAATAGAGAAATCGTTTAAGCAAATAACTGAATTAAAAACTTCAGTATCTGGTCACCTCAAGCAAATGGTATATATTTATAGTATTTAAATCTTTAACTACTGTACTTACGTAGTTTAGTTAACTGGCCTCAAGTAATTTTCATAATGAAATATTTGGCATTTGATTTCATTAAATGTTTTGCAGATGATTTTCATTAATGGATTTCAAGGTAGAAAATTTATCATTTTTTCGCTTACTAATAACTAAATATGTAAGCAATAATTTTTTGAATTATTTTCTTTATCTTTTAATTATTTATTTTCAATAAAAACTTAAGAAAAATTAATTTTTTTTACAAAATCTTTTAAAAACTTTAATTGGCTGGGTAAAATTTAAAATTCCTTTTGAAAAAAACGAATTAAGTCTATAAAATTTATTAAAGAGTTTAAATAGAATAAATAAATTTCCTATAACCACCCTTTTGGAACAAAAGAAGGATATTTTTCTAAAAAAAAAAATTAAAACTGTCGTAAATGTTATAAAAACTATCAAATCAAACAAAAAAGTAAAAATACAATAAAAATCATATAAAAATTTTAATACAAAGGGGAAATAAAACAAAGATATATAAAATGTATACATAAATGTATAAAAGAAAAACTTTAACTACGTCAACTATTTTGCTAACTAAAAGAAAAACATAACAGAGTTGTAAAAGAGTTAATCAAAAAACTGTAATTTAAAAATTTTTTTAAAATTTCGATCAAAAACAATAAAATTTTCATACGGATTAGTTTTCAAATGTATCCCCAGTTTTGAGATCTAATTAGATCAGGTACAATTGGATCTTATTAAACTGTTTAGATCTGATCTTTTTTACAAAGGTTTTGTAATGGGTTTTTTTTGTAATTCCAATTGCTTTTGAATTGGGTTTTAGCAGATTTCAGGAGAATTTTCTCAAATTTGTGCAGAACAGTGGAAAAATTTGCTCAATTTTCTCTCAGTTACTAAAACTTTGTAATCTGTACATTTTATTTGGATGTAGCTTACGATCAAATTTCTATACTTGTCCTTTCTTTATGACGAAATTTAATTTTTTTTTTGTAAATACACTCACAATATTATTTCGTTAAAAATAATCTAAAATTCATATTAAATTAGTCGAAAATACAATCAAAAAGCGGACTACTGATTTTTCATTATATTCAGTCCATTTTGTTGTTTACTTTCAATAATTGTTTAATAAAAAATTAAAGTATTAAAAACAATCAAATGCCGTTTTAAATAACCATACATTTTTACGTTAAAAAAAAACGATTTTTATGGTTTGTTTTTTAAATTGAAAGTTTTTTTTTATTTATATGTAATTACAAAACACACACACAGATGTATATATTTTTATTTTCTATGTGTGCATGTATATTTTAATAATTTCTTGTAATTTTTATTGAAATAATTTTGTATTTTAAAAAAAGGAATTATTTAAATTTCTATTTTTAGAAACACAAAACAAAAAATTGTACATTTAAGACAAAATATCAACTACTTCTGAAAATCTGTATTTTTTCATAGTTTATATGAATTTATATTTCTTTGAATTTCAATTGATTCTTCATTTGAAAACATGATTTTTTTTTATATTAAAATTAAAAATACTTAATTAACAACTTTAATTATAGTTATACACTTAAAAAAGTTTGTAAGTTAAAATAACTGAAAATATCATTTAAAAGAAATGATATTTCATTTAAAAACCGGTCTACTTAATTTTCATTTAAATTAAATGCCATTTGTTATTTATTTTTAAATGTTGATTAATCAACTGACACATCCGTAAGAAACAAATGTTATAATCAGTTAAAATAAATGTCAAAATTTTACCCACCAATCCTTAAAAAATAAATGTTTTTTTCATTTATTTGAAATTATTTCCGTTTTTGTATTTTTTGTTTTTTTTTTAATATACTCGTACAATACAAAATGTATGTATGCATATGAAGCTATAAACACTTTTTGTGGGAATGTATTTGTATATGTATGTGTGTTTATGAAGTTCTTGTAAATTGTATTAAAAAATTTTGTATATATACAACTAATTTAAATAAAAAAACAAATTGAAATTTTTTGAATATTTTTTTTGAAACATACAGCAAACAAAATTTAAATTTGTAATAACTGTTACGGACACAAATAAACCCCAAGTTTCCGTTTTGTGAGTAAATTTTTATTAAATTTCAAACAAATGAAAAAAATAAATGAAACTGAAAAAAATCGGTAAATGATAGTAAATTATTTCGAATAAATGTATAAAAAAGTTAATATAGATATTTCTTTGAAAAATTAATGTATCTTCCTTTATTTTTAAATGAAACGGAAAACTTTTTTATTAAACTACGAACAGTTAACTACATAATATTCTGAGTGTATGTATATACCTATTAATTTACTTTTACGTTGTATTTTTGAATGTACTGAACTTATTTTTTTTTAAATAAAATATGCCATTACTATTTTGCATTTAATTTCTCATTTAACGAATCTAACTGTCCTTATATCTACACGTCGGTTGCTAAACTCATTACATCGTTAAAGTTTGATTTTAGGTTTTTGAATTCTATATTAATATTTCATAGAAATTTAAGTTGATATAGACTTGCTAAGTACCCCGTAGAAAGCCTGGGGTTTATTGTCTCCAAGTCACCACTGTTGTCGGGTGACTTTTTGGTGACATAGTCAACAAAGCGTGTACAGCACTTTTTACATTCCTTTCTTTGCAGCAACAAAGCTGTGCTTCTTCTTGATTGTTTTCTTCATTTTGTTAAAAATACATGTCCATAGCTGCTTGCAAAATTAATGTTTTTAATAAAAATATAAAGAAAAGTGAATTTTAAACGTAAATATGCATATAATTTCAACAAAATATATAATGAGCAAAAGCAATTACAAAAGACTTGTGAAAAAACAATCAATTTTGTATAAAAATAACGATAAAGAGGCAACAATTTTTAGTGAAAGTTGTAACTCTAGATATTTTGTAGAGCCTGCTGAAAATTTTACGGAGCTATGGAAGATTTTGTACAGTTCTTTGAAGACTTTTCTACTCAAAATAAAATTAAGTTTATGAAATTTATAAACAATTTTATAAATAAAATATCTAATTTTCCGAAATAAATGCAACTGTTAAAACTTATTTTCCTTCCTAGTGTGGAAATCTAGTAAAAAGTTTAGACTAGAATAACTTAAATGTACTACTAAATCTCTGGTTCCAATGTCTACACCAAGTCAATAGTTGTGTAAATTCGCAATGACAAGCACATGTTAAATGTCTACAGCAGAGAGCGTTGTCTGGGTCATAATTAGCCAGTAGTACTGGTGATAAAGTCAATAGTAAATCAGTACAGTTTCACTATCGACATTTCCTTTAGGGTAGTTATAGATAAAGCTGCTTAAAAATTAAGAAATTATACAAATTCTTGGATTCTCTCGTTTAAATGTAAACAAACAAAAATATTTGTTATAAACATGTTTGAAATAAAAAATAAAAATTTAATTACCCATATATGTAGACAAAATGGTCCAAAAATGTCAAATAAAATTAAAAAGACAATTTAATTTCAGAAAATTATAAATTAAATTAAAAAATGCGCAATTAATACTCAAAAATTATCAATTTAAATTTAAAAAAATATGAAACTTGTGTTTATTTTTCGTCTCTAATATATCATTTAAATTTAATTGCATTAGAATTTGTACTTAAGGATCTGAAAAATGTTTCTCCTTTTATTCGTGTATAATCACATAATTTGCAAGACTGTGTACTTTATCTGCAAAATTTTTAGTATGTAATCTTTACGTCAAGATTTCATTCTTTCAAACGGATTGCTTTATTCAAACAATAAACAAGAACGTGTAAAAAATTCAAAGTAGAACTAGCCGACTATACAATACCCTACACGAGTCTGGTTAAAATAAATCTAGTTTTTGTGTTCAAAATTTTTTAATAAATTGTATTTTAAAGTAAGTGAAAAAAATCACTTTAAATTAATAATTAAATAACTTATAGTATTTGTAAATAATAAATGATTTTCAAAAATATGTAAAAAAAATTGTATTTCCCTTATTTTGTTTTAAGTAATTAGTAACTAAAAATCTGTTAAAACTAATGATTTTTACTTGATTTCGTTTTTTTAACTGCTAATAAATTAACTAAAAAATCCTCAAAAATTAATGACTTTTCAATTATTTATTTTTTTTTAATGTTATAAAAATTATCTGCGAAGTCTGTAAACGACATTTATTTTGTTTAATTTTATCTATGAGAAAAATAAAAACTATAAAATCTAAAAACAATTTTTTTTTAAATCATGAAAATATTAACCGTCACAGAAATCCGTTTTTGTATGTAATTTATTTAGTAAATGTAGAAAAATATTAAAAAATATATTTATAGTCATTTATAAACAAATAAATTAATAAATTTTTAAATAAACTACAATCAGTTACTGTGGAAATATTTTGAGAGGTATGTATATGTATGACAAAATCGGAAACATACTATATATATGGGCATAAGACTCGAAGAAGAATCAATACTTATCTTATACTACTCAAATGTTTTTCGAAAATTATTCACCGAATATGAGACAGATATGTTACTTTTGAATTTGTCAGCTATAGTCGCAGTAAACCCCATTTTTGGTGACCCTAATATGACCAATAGGTCTTAACCTGAACTTATATCCTAATACTTTCGACCTGCAGCGTGCGAAAAAGCATAAGAGCCAATTTGTGGGGAGACCCTTATACACTTAAAATAGTTTGTAAGTTAATATAACATAAAATGTCATTAACAAGAAATGATATTTCATTTGAAAACCGGTCTACTTAATTTTCATTTAAATTAAATGCCTTTTGTTATTTATTTTTAAATGTTGATTAATCAACTGACACATCCGAAAGAAATAAATGATATAATCACTTAAAATAAATGTCAAAATTTTACCTACCAATTCATTAAAAAATAAATGATTTTATTATTTATTTGAAATAGTTTCCCTTTTTAAATTTTTAAATTTTTTGTTTTTTTTTTTTAATCAAAATGTATGTATGTATTGCTATAGACACTTTTTGTGTGAATGTGTTTGTATGTGTGTTTATGAAGTTTTTGTAATTTGTATTGAAAAATTTTGTATATGTACAACCAATTTAAATAAAAAAAACAAATTGAAATTATTTGAATATTTTTTTTTAAACAGACAGCAAACAAAATTTAAATTTGTAATAACTGTTACGGACACAAATAAACCACAAGTATCCGTTTTGTGGGTAAATTTTTATTCAATTTCAAACAAATTAAAAAAATAAATGAAACGGAAAAAATGATATTAAATTATTTCAAATATGTAAATTATTCAAATATGTAAATGTATAAATTATTTCAAATATGTAAATGTATAAAAAGTTAATATAGATATTTCTTTTAAAAACAAATGCATGTTCCTTTATTTTTAAATGGAATGGAAAACTTTTATATTAAACTACAAACATTATTTTGATGGTATAAGCATTAGGTTTAAACATGGACCGATTCAAACTGAAATCGTCTTTTTAGTTGATATGGATCAGTGAACCAAATTTTATGAAATTATCTTTATATTTGAGACGTGGGGCCTGCGAACAATAATACAGACGGACATCGCCAAATCGACTTTAAAATTGATTCTGAGTCAATCGGTATACTAAGAGATTGGTCTAGGTTCAATACTTTTTGTTGTTACAAACATCAGCACAAACTTATTATACTTAAATAGTGATGTTGGGTATAATAACAATAGCAACAACAACAACAACTACAACCAACTAAACTAAGATTCATTTATTTTATCGATTAAACATTCGCGATGAGTGTAACATTTTTTTTTTTGCAGAAAAAAAATTATATAAAAAAAAATCAGTTTGTTGGTTATCCTTAATAATGTATGTATAAAAATAAGCAGAAGTTACAAAAAAGTAGCAGAAAATGAAAAGAAATATCTACTTAGTTTCTTGTTATATGTAAACTTTATTATATGTAAAGGCTGTACACGAAAATGGGTTTACAATGCCAAAAAAAAAATATAAATTTATATTATTTTAAGAAACTAAAACAAGAAGAATTATAAATTATATTTCGTATACCACCTCTATGTCTATATATATGTTACATAGCTCATAGTTTAGATGATGGTCTTATACAGAAAACTTCAAAGTATATTTAGCGCTTTTAGTGTGTTCGGTATAAATGAATATGTTGCTGTATGTATTGAAAAATACTACTTTGCTAAAAGTAACAATAAATATTTTAAAGGCGTTGACTGGCTGGTTTGTCAGTTCTGTTCTGTTGTTTCTTTTAATTTTCGGCAAAACGAAAACACAAACAGAAAAAGAAATATCTATTTATTTTTGTTAATTTTAAATATACATATATGTATAAAAAGGCGTTTCAGTAGCTAATTTGGCGAAAAAATCATTATAAATTTAAAAAAAAAATTATTAAAAAAAAATACAAGTGTTAAACCATTGCAATAACATTAAGTAACGAGATATTAAATTTAAAATTAAAATTTTTCAGAAAATCCCCGGTTATGCAAAAGATAGACATTGCATTTCTTGCCTATATCTGTTTCTTTTAAGACTTTACAACCATTTCTTTTGAATTTTTCTTAAATTTTTACATTTTATTTTACTTGTTTTCTGTCCGCCAAGACGACATAATAGGAGCACCTTAATAATTTGTAATTAACAATTCGCTGTTAAATAAAAAAAAAACTATCGACAGCGCCTTTTCGCTAATCTTTAGCTGACTATTTGTGTGCGTTTTTAGTGTTGAAGAGCATCGTTATTACAAAACTCAGAGCAGCATCGATACAGAATCGCTTAATAATCAGTTAAATAAAAAAGGCCCTATGCACCGCGACCAAAATAGGTCTTCTGTACAGCCCCAATAAAGCCAATCAGCCGGCGTAGACCTTAATACCTCCAAGGAGGTTAGTGTGTGAAATTAAAGTTTTTTGTTGCTAAGTCTAGATAGCCAGACAGACTCTTAGTCCCAAGGAGTATCTAAGATTACAAATCCTATCAAGTTCCTTAAGTCTTTCTGTTCAGAGGCAGCATTCTCCTAGAGATTCCACCAGATGGGGCTATGAATCTCTTTGACTGGCCAATAGTGCCTTTCCAGCACTCAGCGAAATTTGATTTTCTCCACGTTCTAAATGTCTCTCAGATGTACCTCGCAAGCAATGCACTGAGGGGATTCTGGCAAAGAGAGAATTGCTTACCTCCCCAAACAGCCCGTTCGTGCTACATGCACCCATGAATGATGGCAAAATCTCTGCCTGTAACATGGACTAGTTGTGGGTTCATTGGTATTGCACATTCAAAATTTTATCCCCAAACAGGGTCGAAAACAGGGAACTCAAATCCCAATGATTTGCTGGTTCATATATTATTTCCGAAAATGATCTCTTTAAAATTTGGCTTCTTTCCATAACTCCCGCCAGCCGATCATCTATTAAAGGTCCGGCTATCCACATTGTGCCCCTTTAGGGCACCCCTTAATTAGGCGTCCATATTTGCAGAGATATATGCAGCGGTAGTGTATTGTGCATGACACAAATGGTATTTGTCGAACACGTCTTGCCCGCATCGATAATTCTCACCTTGTTAAGGGTCAACTATATGGCCAGTTTATCCGGGGGCAGTTTTCAGGAGATTTGTTTCCTGGTGGAACGATGGTATGAAAAAGCTTAAGCCCGAAGCTAGAAGATAATTTAATTTGGCAAAGAAATGTGGCGACAGGGAACAGTAGCCCCAGAGGCCTACTTAGGAGACCAGTGAAACCCCCTTTCTTGGATGTGTACTTATTGACAGGTTCCTACCAATTTTTGGGACCCCGCCACTGATAAAGCGGGAACTCGTCATGCTAGTAGCGTGTTTCAGGAAGGTCAGGTTCTATTATGGGTGATAGGTAGTTTTTCTTTTTTTAAAGGTAAGAAAGCCTTGAAATTGGTAGGAACCTGTCAATGAGTACACATCCAAGAAAGTGGGTTTCACTGGTCTCCTAAGTAGGCCTCTGGGGCTACAGTTCCCTGTCGCCAGATTTCTTTGCCAAATTAAATTATCTTCAGGAAGGTCGGGTTCTATTATGGGTGATAGGTAGTTTTTCTTTTTTTAAAGGCTTTCTTGCATGCTGCAAGAAAGGATACCAGTGTACACATTTTATCGGAATGTTAATAATCTATTAACTGGAGAGAAATAAAGGTGATATTCAAACCAAAGGCGGGCAAAAAGTCTGTTTCTTTAAGACGATGAATAAGTTTTTAGACCATTACATTAGGCCTGTCTACGCCAAAATCAGTTTGCAATTGATTATGTTGTCACTGGAATTGGGAGTTTTTGGTAACCTCCACTTTGGACTCTGGTGATTGATGATGACTAGTTGGGATTTCTGCCCGCAAGTTACGATATTTATTGCCTCCTATTTTTGTATACTCTTCCCAATTATTTTTTAAAACTTATTATTTTATTTCTTTGTTACTTATTTTATTAATTACTTTTTAATCTATCTTTATCACAAAACATTAGTTTAAGTTTTTATCCCCAATTTATATTTTCGACTTAGTTTTAAAAGTTAGTCTTGTTCTGACCGTTGAAAAAATAAATTCGAATTTCTAAAATAGAAAATTTAAAAATTTTGTGTTTGAATTTGTAACTACATAAGTCGCTTGCAGCAGGCTATGAACCATACCCTCAAATGGTGCCAGGAATAGGGATTGTTCATGAACTATCCACAACGATCCTCCTACCTTTCACCAGATGTAGAAAGTTCGATTTGATGGAGCCAGCACTTTGTGGTATAGACGGAGGTTTTTCGACGTTATTATATATGTTGGGGTTACTCAGGATACATTCCTCACTTGGTACGAAAGCTATTAGTGAATTATATGCATTATATGCCATATGTTTGCTAGGACTTGGGGTCTAAGATTTAAATAGTATTCTGGCCATTGATTTATATCGTGAGACCAATGGCCATTTATACCGCTCAGAAATAGTTGCCCAAGGTGTAGCAAGTCCATGAGGGCTACAGATAAACTCCCTGGGTCCACTCAAACACTTGCTTAAATAAAAACGAAAGCTATCCCGTCTTACTAATATTCTGATAAATCTGCCCCATATACAAAGCACTTACAACATCAATGGGTATATGTTGATCACCAGACACGGAAGTTTCCTAGAAACATGTCAGATCGCGAACGGTACACTCACCAAAAAAAGTCTGTAATGGCAACTGAAAATTTTGTTGTTATTACGGGAAATTCTGCTAATTTGAGCCCAGCGGTATTTTTTGCTAATCTTAGCAACACATGCCTGCTGACGTGTAGTACAATGAAATTAGTAGAAAAATTAGTAGCCGCTACTAAATTTTAGTAGACTTTTTGTAAAGTGGAATTTAAAATCTGTTTGCTAAAATCAGCAAAAGTACTAAATATTACTAATATTAGTAAAAAGCTTTGAATTTATTTTTCTTATCGAGCATCAAAAATTTTGATTATATTTTTTAAAAACCGAATTAATCATTTTGTTTTAATTTGGTAATTCTGTTTTGAAAAATATTTTGGTAAATTTTTTTTTTACTTTTAAGGTTAAATTTTAATTGTTTTTAGGGCAGATTTTTAGAACTAAAAAACCTTTTTAGTGCTATTTTAAGTGGATGTCCTCTTTTTAGACATGAGTCGGTATCTTCACTTTCGATCCCTTTTTTAATATATGTAACATTTTAAGGAAATTTAAGTTTGTAGGTGTAAGTTTTAATTAGAAATAACATTTCCTTCAATATCCACTTTTTTAAAATTAGTAATATTTTTTGCTAATTTTAGCAAATCGGTTTTCAAAAATTTGTAAAATGATTTCTGAAATTAGCAACAAAAATTTGTAAATATTCTGTAAAAATTTAGTAATTTGTAAAATGTAAATAGCAAAAAGATTTGCTAAATAATAATTTTTTACTAAAAATCAGTACAAAAATAGTAGAGTGCGATTGAAAACCGTTTACAAATTTTTCTACTAACTTTTTTTTCTGAGTGTGAATGAAAGGTTGAAGCTGGCAATGTGAAATCTAAAATATATGTCCTCATCGCGCTCTTAAATATCGGGTCGTCACCATTATTTGCAATATTGATGTTATTATTGTAAATGGGTACCTTACCAACTTCATTTGTTGACATTAGTACTTGTGCGATGAGCTTCGGGGCCGGAGCATATAATCTAGGTGAAATTCCTCTTCCTCACGAGAGCGAAACTTACACAGTTGATGCCTTCTCTACCTCACTGCGCAGAGCGGTGGATGCCAGATGCTTCTTAAGCGAGGGAGGCGTGGAAGGGCACTTTAGCCCATCTTGCAACTTAGTTCTCCAAAATGAGTTCTGGAATTGAGAGAAATGTTAGAATATTTCTAATAAATTGGGTCTTGGACTATTATGTTGGGAATAGTAAATAATAGCTCCATCATTTATCATGGTTCCTTGATGAAAACATTGTCCAGATATCAGTGGTGAATCATTAACAGATCCCGTCCAAAGCAACCTTAGAGTGGCACTTTAAAGAAAAAAATCCGTTTATTTAATTTTTTGTCTGTTATAAATTACTAAAAAATATTTAACTGTAAAAGTTCTTGTTCTCAACTAATGAATCACTTTAAAATCTTTATTCTCTTTTGATTAAAAATTGCATGATTTTTTCTTACACATTTCAGTTAAAGCACTTTTTTTTTTTGCTCATATTTAAATTAAGCGCCATTAAATTTAAAATACCTGTCAATAAAAACATGATATCAAAATGTTGTTTCAGACCATAGCTACTGTAAAAAAAAAAATAAAACTCAAATGAACGCGAAATATAGAGAAGATTTACAGTGTTAATCTTTTTGGTGGATGCAAACAAAAATAAAAAAAAGCGAATAAAAAACTTAATGCGTTTGCGTCAAGTTCACGCATATATTTCGAGCGCTAAACAAGTAAACACTTTCTGAAAACTAAAGTTAACAATATTTAAAGGCTACTAACATAGACATAAATGGTGTTAAGAAAAAGATACTCATTAAAATGAATGACGAAAATTTTTAAATACCAACAGCAGAAAAAAGAAGAATTTAAATATTTGTCACCTTTAGCGAAAAACTAAAACAGAAAACGGGAAATCAGGCAGACAAAATGACTCGTTGGTTTTGGTTTTGGTTTTGTTTGAGAGGCTGTTAAAATGTTAAATGGTTAAAAGGTTTTTGATTTGAAGTTTTTTTTTTTTGTTTGTTAAGGGATAAGCAAAACTAAAGAAACCATTAAAAAACTACAGTAGCTATGAACTCCAATGGGCCACAACAAAACTACAACATTAAATAAACCAAAATGTTAAGAAGTTGCAAGGAAAAATAAAAAAACGTGCAAAAAGTGTCGCAGATAAGAAGGATGCTGCAGCAAGCTTTAAACAAAAATCTTTAACAGCTTTAAGATGAATGGACGGACGAACAGACAGACAAATGGACGAACAAATATACCAAATGGTTAACTAAACAATGGGCTAGAGATGACATATATTTAAAATGTGTACAACTTGGAATCAAAAATTTTTAAAATCAGTTTGATTTCAGTTCATCAAAAATCCCATTTTTAACAAATTAATACACTTAAAATTTATTTTGGGGCCTCGGCCCCAAAAACGGAAGATAGAAAATAAATTATTTTTTTATACAAGAGGGGGTCATATATGGTTGAAAAAAAGTTAACTACGAAGTCTGTAGAAATAAACAACTTTTCAGCTAATTAATCATAAAAACCGTATTTTTAACAAATCATTATAAATAAAAAAATTTTATTTTTTTTAAACTAACTGCAGTAAGTTACTGTAAACATATTTTGAGTTTATTATTTTTTTTTAGAGTATTAGAAGATTATGAAAATGCACTGTGGCCCAAAAACATTCACCCAATGTTGTTTAAATACTTTACATTTTTCTAAATGTTTATTTGCACCATTAAGTTTTGAATATTATATCGGTCAAGTGGACGGTGCCATTGTTGATGATCATTTGGAAGCTTTAACGGCATTTTCTGAAGAGAACTTTGAGCGATAAGTTTTTGCACTCTTGTCGGATATTTTCTTTGAGAACTTCCATAGTCTCCTTCACATATACCTGTGACTTCAAAAAAACTCCAAAGAAACAAGTCAATTGTTGCGCGAGCTGTGTGTGCAGTGGCGTCGTCCTTTTGGAACCACATGTTCTGTAGTCCCAATTCATTAATTTGGGGCTCACCAGTCACAGTAACACACG
This sequence comes from Eustalomyia histrio, assembly GCA_949748255.1. Lineage (NCBI taxonomy): Eukaryota > Metazoa > Arthropoda > Insecta > Diptera > Anthomyiidae > Eustalomyia > Eustalomyia histrio. Next base: position 202,989,317 of record OX456523.1, on the reverse strand, counting down.
GAGTTATAGAAACAAAAATAAAGCCGGATGACACCTTCGGCTTAAATGGTGCACCATGCAGTGATTTTGAACGGATATAATGATTCTTCGTATATGAAACATGGATTCTCAGTGCATTAGGAGCGCAAATTTATTTATGATAAATTGTTTTTTACCTCAAAAAAAAACATTTTTTTAACTCTAAAAATTGTTTTCACATCCAAAAGTTTTTCACCAGAAAAAAATAATGTGGAGGGTATAAAAAAACTTAATTTAATACATGTTATTATTCTTTTTTGGCCCCTGTTTGATTTTTAAATATGTATACTAAAAAGCTTAAGTTATTTTTCACCAAAAATGTTAGGTATTAATAGTGAACAAAATCGGTGTGGTGGTTCAAAAGTTAGAATGAAATTTTTTTTTTTTATATTGACCTCAAAACTATTTTACTGTAAAAAAAAATTCACCACCGCTTATATTTTTCCTAATTAAATTTTTTCAATTAAATTTTTTCATCTTAAATTTTTTTCATCTTCACGTTTTTTTACAAAATTAATTTTTGTTTTTCTTGTATACGAGGGCGGATCAATAAGTCCGTTACTTTTCAAACTTCCCTCGTAATTATATGAAATGCAACACTGCTCCCATCAATTACCACCTGTTAGTAGACTACTGTCAAATTTTGAGCAAGTTCCGTTATTGAGTTTGCGGTTAACAGCAGGATTTTGCGAGGTCCATAAAATAAGCATTTGTTTGATCAATAACTTCATCGTTGGAGCTAAATCTCTTTCCACCGAGCCGTTTGTTTAGGTTTAGGAAATAGTCACTGGGGGCTAAATCCGGAGAATAAGGCGAATGAGGGGGCTACTTCATGGATTTTTGCCATGGAAACTAAGGTGTCACACGATTCCGTTGGTGCTCGATTGTGAGCAAACGCGGCAGCCATCTTGCGGAAAACTTTCTCATACCAAAGTGATCGTTCAAAATTGAAACCACTGAGTCATGTGCTATGCCTATGTCTTCCACAATCTATCACACATTCAATCTTCGATCGGCCAACACCATATCGTGATTTTTTTTCAATTGTTTTGGGTGTAGAGACCTCAACTGGGCGTCCAGAACTTTCGGCATCTTCCGTGCTTGTAAGGCCACAACGAAAGTCAGTAAAACACTTTTTTACCATTGCAATCGATGGTGCAAAGTCCCCATAGTATTTATCAAGCTTTTCCTTGGTTTGATTGATTGTTTTTTCGCAAAAAATAATGTTTAATGAGCACTCGAAATTCACTTTTTTCCATTTTTAATAAAAATTTACGAGCCTGTATGTTTTGAACAGCTGTTAAACGCAAAGTAAATAAATAAATTACTCAAAATTTGACAGTAGTCTATTAACAGATGGTACTTAATGGAAGCAGTGTTGCATTTCATATAACTACGAGGGAAGTTCGAAAAGTCACGGACTTATTGATCCGCCCTTGCATATTGTGGATTATTCAAGCACTTTTTTACATCGAGATTTATGTTTTTTTTTTCATATTTTGACACCTTTTTTCGCTTTTGCTGATTTGTTCATTTTTAGGATTATTTATTTTTTTTCATTTGGTTCTCTTATTATTTTGTCGTTTTTGTTAATTTTATCGCTGTTTGAAATTTTATAGCTGTTTGTATTTATTTTTCTAGTTTCTAAAATAAATGATTCAGTTATTGATCAATTTTTTTTCTTAAAATATTTCTTTCAGTTTTGCTTTTTAGCGTTTTTTTTTTTGTATTTATAGCATTTTTTTTTTTTTTGTATTTTTAGCGTTTTTCTACAATTTACCGCTTTTTTAATTAGAACGTTAGTGCTTAGTATAAATCTTTTACCATTTTAGTAAATTCTTAATATTCAACATAATTTGTTTTGTTATTTTGGGCCATTGTTCAATGTTTGCCACAAAAATCCTACAAAAATAAACATAACAAATCTACTTGGCCTTTTGCTACCGTTTTTCAGATTTCTTTGCATTGCATTGCGCCCTGACTGTAGTTATTGTTGCTGTTAAACTCCAAAGGCTATCACATTGTTAAAACATTTTGTATATACGCGTTTTTTCGAATTTTTTTCTTGTATCTCCATGAATTTTAATTGATTTTTTTATTGCAATTTTTTTTGTATAAAAAAAACTCCGCTTATTTTTATTTTTTAAACCACAAGTGTATTTCAATTTAAATGCCGCTCTATAAACAAACAAAAAAAAGAATTAAGTTGTCAACACATTATTTGCATATTTCAAGTTTTTTTTCTTATTATTTTTTTGTATCTTTAAGATACTGCTGATTGTTTAGAGAGTTATTTTATGCTTGAGATATTGTTTTGTGTATATTTTTTTTTTTGTATTTGCTGCCGCTGCATTGATGAAGGTGCGACAGCGACAGTTTTCCTATAGTGTTGTTGTTACATTTGCATATTAATTGATCAGCAATGCATGTGTATATTTTAATTGAAATTTGCAATTTTCGAAATCAAGAAAATAAAAATATTTTAAGATATAAAGACTACAGATTAAGAAATTAAAATTCATTTAAAAAACAACTTAATCACAAAGTTTTTTTTTTAAACATTCAAATAAAGCAGACTTTTAGATACGTATTTGTTATCTATGACGTTTAATATCTTAAGGGTCTGTATTAAGCAGCTCTTTAGTATACTGAGAATATTATATAAATTACTCTTTGTAGTTTAATAAAAAAATTTTCAGTTCAGTCAAAAATAAAGGAATATATATATATATTTTTCAAAGAAATATGTATTTTATTTTTTTTATACATTTGTTCAAAATGATTTACTTTCATTTACTGATTTTTTTAAGTTTCATGTTATTTTTTTATTTGTTTGAAATTTAACAAAAAAATTACACACAAAACGGAAATTTGTGGTTTATTTGTTATTACATTTAAATTTTATTTGCCTTCCGTTTCAAAAAAAAAAATATATTAAAAAAATTCCAATTTTATTTTTTATTTAAATTGTTTGTTTATATACAAAATTATTTCAATTCAAATTCATAAACACACACAACAAACATAAGGCTACCTACACGAAATGTGTTTATAGACTGTGTGAGTATACATTTTGCAGATTAAAAACATACAAAAATACAACAAACCGAAACAATTTAAAATAAATGAATAATCATCTATTTTATTTTTTATTTTTACTGATGTGTCAGTTGTTTAATATAAAAAAAACAAAATCCAAATGATTAAAATAAAAAGGGAGGTTAATTGATTAATCGATTCCTCGATTGGTCGCCTTAATTTGGGTTAATGTCTAAACAAATAATTTAAAACTCAAATATTTATTCGACCCAAATAATCGGTTAAAATAGGTCGATTAACTTGTTAAAATTTTTATACCGATTTTTTCGTTAAAATATTGCTGTTCAATTATTGCTCCATGTTCTATTTCTAATTCTTTTTTCTTTTAAAATTTGTCAGATTCTGAAGCTATTTCAACCTTATAATATCAGGATTTTTTGTGAATACATCGAGTTTATAGTTCACGTTGCTAGCCCGAAAAACTAATTTTTATTTATTTATAAAGCGCTTTCAACCTCCATGCGTACTCGTATATTTACAAAAATAATGCAAATTACATAATTATTTTTAGCTAGGTTGATAAAAGATCTGACAAAAGATCTTATTAGAACCCAAAGTTTCAGAAAAAGTTGAGCCTCCTATTGTTCCATTCTTGTATTTTGATTAAACAAACACGTAACTTTGTATTTTCCAAACAATCATTTTGACGTAAATTAATTTCAATTTAAACATTTTATTTTCTTTTAAGCAGTTTCGTTCGAAATGAAATAAAAAATTGATAAAAACTAATAAATTTAAATTATGTTACTTATTTCACTTAGTAAACCAAGTCTTTTTGTCAAAAATGTAAATAAGAATTCGCTTATCCTTACAGAAATAATTGCAAAAAAACGGAAAAACTTGTTACATTTTACTTAATGAGAACGCGACAGGAATAAGTGTATTCAAAAGATTTATTGACTACAAAAATCATGAAAAATTTCTTAAGTCAACTTCAGAGATTTGTCAAAAGTCTACAGATATATATCATTTGATTTTTTTTTTTTGCAGAAATCAAACTTCAATTTTTTGAAAATAAACACTGTAAGATGTCTTGTTTAATTGAAAAACTATTTAACTGAAAGTACCAGTGAATTGTGGCAGTTCTGTGAAAATATCAAAAGCTGTAAAGAATCATTGAATTCGTTGGAAGCCAGCCCTTTCAATTTAAAAAGTTTTCTAATATCTCGATAACAAAAAATAAAAACACTGCCTACTCTTCGGCATAAGGGCTTATTTCAACTAACCATGTCGAACAACACTTTACTAAGACTCCTCAGGTTTCTCCCAAAAAAAAACTTCAAAAGAAAAAGGTCTCAGGATGCTTTGAATTATACTGAACAAACACTTTATAAATAGATTTAACATCATATTTCACAAAAAAGCAGCTCTGCGTTTTTACTAATGAATTAAATGCAACTATTCGATTCTTCGTCATTTTTTCCAATTAATGTATTAATCGGTTAATCACAGAAACAATATAAATACAGAAAAAATATAGCTAAATCAATTCTTCAACATATTTAATTTAACATCCCATCTAAAAATCGAAATATATATATGAGAATACATGGGCCTGTATATGATCATACATGGGCATACATGGTCATACACGTCCATACATAGTTCAATATATGACCATACATGATCTGATATATGATCATATATATTCGGATCCGAAATTTGAGGGTATATGGACGTATATGATCATATACGAGCATACATGAATAATATATGAGCATGTATGATAATATATGCACATATATCACCATATGCCCTCAAATTTCGGATCCGAAGATATATGGTCATATAAGAGATCATGTATGGACGTATATGACCATGTATGCCCATGTATGATCATATACAAGCCCATGTATGATCATGTATGTTCATATATATTTCGATTTGTACATGGGATGTAATATATTTACAAACATTTTTAAATTAAGAATGAAACTTGTTAAAATAAATAAGATTCTAGTTAAGAAAACTTTTTTTTATTTAGTTAAATTAGTATTTAAAAATTTTTAATTTTATTTTTGCTCCTCGTAGCTTTCACTACAAGGAGCCGATAGCCTTTGTTGCTAGTGCTCGGTACCCTTACCGATAAAATTTGTAATTATATCATTAATATATATAAAATAAATAAATAGAAAGAAAATACATTTAGTTTCATTTCAAAACTATTTTCTACTTCTTTTAATGTTGTTTTTGCTAAATTACAAAATGAACAACTTTTATAACGGCACAGCAAAACCACACATTACCAAATAATGGCTAAAGTAATGTATAGCCATTAGAGCCGATGGATTACTTTACACCTTACTTCATTTATGAAAGTAAGAGGTTCATTCTTACAATTATGCTTATTAAAAATAAAAAGTTATGGGTTACCTTTTTGCAGATGACGAAGAGATTAATAATAATTGGTTACTTAGACTTATCATTATTAACCTTTAGCTTTCCACTTAAAATCTTTACTTTTGCAAACTAATTTAGGCTTTTCTACAGAAATATTAACTAATAAAAACACGAATGCTAGAATTTCTGAAACTAAAAATGTTTGTTATCAATAGATGTTTTTAGATATTACAGTAGCGTGCAATATAAATAAATGCATATTCCGTAGTCTAGAAAGGAGACAATTGTGTGGACATATATTGCAGAAAACGTCAAAATTATCTTATCTTCTATGTGGATGACTTGATTTCGTAAATATTTATTGCCAGCAATTTATGTTGCAATAAATTTCCGGCAATATTCCTTATCAATTATTGCTATTACGTAGAACTCAGCTGTCATTTTCGTTTGACAATTATAAACAAGACGAGAAAAGAATATCAAACAAAACATGGAGACATTTAAAAGAATTAAATAAATTTTTACAATTAAAGATTTATTCTCTAAAATAGATGGGATGGTATACAAATTATTTATGAAATATTGATTGAGTTATGCTACGCATGATTTCAATTTAAAAGGCATTATTTTATGTCAAATTATAATGCATTACGTAACCAAATGTCGATAACTTATTACGTTATGTTTCTAAAATAATGCAGAAGGTAAGGAGTATACATTTCAAAGTAATGCATTATGTAACCAAATATAGGTCATTCATTACTTTTTGTTGAATTATAATGATTTAGGTTAGGAGTATACAATGTAAGTATTACAATGTAATGCATTATGTATCCAATTATCAGTAACTTATTACTTATATTAGAAAATAATGATATAGGTAAGTAGTACACATAACAAAGTTTTCCTGGGTAATAAAATGTATGTATTTGGAAGATCTATCCAGTGCAATATTAAAAATATTTAAGAGTAATTAGGTTTGGCTTGGCAGATGTGGTAGCCTGCCAATCAGACTCACTTAGACTAATAAGTCCATTGTGATACCACGGAAGCTAGTAAAAAATTATATCACTAACTTCCACCCGTCGAATAATCCCGATTGCCTCAAAAAGCCCCTAAATCGGCCGATATCGATATCAGCCAAATCACCCAGTTCCTCAAAGAAACATAGGCCCAAATGCAGTCACCTCCTGCGAGCCAGGGCAGGACAAGTGCAGAGAAGGTGCTACAAAGACTCCTCATCCTCTTTGTCACCACAGCTTCTGCAAAAGTCACTAGCCGCAACCCTCAACCTAACTGCGTGCCTTCCAATCAGACAGTGTCCCATCATGACGGACACAAGTAGGGATATATCGGGCCTTGACAGTGACAGCAACCTGTGCGTGTGCTTCCTGCCCAGACGGGGCCACATCTGTCTGGAACGAATACAACCACGGACAGAGGCCCACCTGACTCAAACAATTTAAGAACATCCCCTAAATATTAAACCCATCAATGGAGTTTTCTTATTAGTATGTAACTATTTCATATTGCCTTCACATACATTTTGTACTCAAAATGAAAAAACTATTAATTTTCGGTCATTGATTTCTATCAGTTGATAGCAAATTTGTGTACATTATGACAATGAACATTTGTTTTTTGTGATATGTTTACATATAACTTTGAGTGAAACAAAAAATGTGTTTGTATATATTATTGCTAAATATTATATAATTTGTAAAAACATTAAATATTATGATATACACTTTGAGTATTTGAACGATTTCTTTTTTATTGTTGAAAATTAACACACATATTAGCGGACTTAATAAAGTTAATCATATTTGCATTGCAAATAAAAACTAAAAATTTTATTTTATTTTTTTTTTTTTTTGTAGATAAATTGTTAAATTCTCAGCTAAATTTTATTTATTTAAAAAAAAATTTAAAGAAGGTTTTATAAATTTTATTATATTTTAATATTAACAGAAAATTAATGGGGGTGGCGTATGATTAATATTAATTAAGGGGTTTATTGAAAGAATCCCAGATATTGCCAAAGCCATTAAAGTTATTTAAATAATTTAAATTAATTAATAATCTTAAGCCTTAAGGTTATCAAAAAATTATTTATTTGTAAGAATTGTATTAATAATAAGTGCTTTAAAAAATAAATTTCCCAAAATAGTTTATGAAAAATCAAAAATTATGTTGAATTTAATAACTAAAATTTTATGCTGGTTAATGAAAATATTAATAGAATTATTAACAAACGAGATAGTGATAATATATGAGATTTTTAAATATATTTTTACATTTAATGCTTTTAAGTTCGAAAAAAACATGCGGTTTAAAAGGTTCTTCACCTTTTTTCTAAAAAAAAAAAAAAAAACTTTAAGCACGTCAGTATTAATGTTTGATTTGAAATAAATATGTATTTTTAGCATGTAGTATTTAGTGATTCTTTCAAACATGCAACATTGATGACGTTAAAAGAAAAAAAAGTTTTACACGTCATATTTTTCAAAAAAAAAAAAAACATTCACACACATTAAAAAAAAGTTCTCTAGCAACAAACACGGCATATTTCTACGCATTTATTGTTGGTATTACATGGACAACATAGAAAGTTAAAAATACAAATAATACCAAATTGAACATGCACCAAATAAATACTACAGGTAGTATATAAATGTATGTATGTATGTTATAATAAAAACTATGATGAAATAAAATATATATGAAAAAAAAAATAAAACATGAAAACTGATGAATTTCATGCAAACCTGACCCACTGAACTACTATTAACTAACTCTTTTATTTTGTAAAATTTGTTAAACAAATTGTACAAATTACATATAAAAATACATTTGATTGGTTGTATGTGTGTGTGTGTGTGTAAGTTTAAATAATTTTTTAACACGAACTTAAGAATGTGCGACATACAGCGCCTTTGGCGTTAGTACCGCTTTCCATTTCCATGATTTTATGCATGCAAAATTTTTGTTTGAAAAAAAAAATGAAACTAAAAATGTTGTGCAACATGCACTTGAAATACTGAAAATAATATAAATCCCTGCCATTACACATACAAACATCCTACTCACTCTCTATCTCACACACACACACTCCCATGTGGATTTATTTACTGTTATTGTAATGATTTTAGTGGTGGTTTCTATTGTATTTAGTTTGGGGTTGTTGCCAATAATAATATTTAAACAAAACAACAACAACAACAGCAAAAGTACGTTAGTAGGATTCGCATAATTTTGGACACGCTAACTTGCGTTTTTTTTTTCTAAAACGTTTTTATGTTTTTTTTTTCAAAATCAAAATAATGTGTGCTGTATGTGAAGCATTGTTTTGTTTACACTCATGCTTTTGTATTTATTTTGAATTTGAAATCATGAATGATTTCTGACTGAATATGTCTGGCTGGAGGTATTTGCCCACACACACACATACACAGAGTTGCATGCCGACACACATTCAGTCTGAATATTTAGTTTTGCCTTCACTGTTGTTGTAGTATTTCTTTCAAAGCTCAACATTATTATAGACCTGTTAACAAGTAGTTGTACTACTACTACTACTACAACAACAACTACCAGTAGACACAGTGATTCTGGCACGCATACGCATTTTTAACCATGACATTGAAATTTCACACATTATTTTTTTTGAGGTTTTATTTATATTTAGATAATTTAACAATAAACATGAAATATATAATTTTTTTTTCAATAAATATTTTTACAGTAATTATAAAAATTTTAAAATTATTTGAATTTCTATTTTTAGAAACAGAAAATATAATATTTTACATTTAACTGAAAATATCAACTTCTGAAAGTCCGTTTTTGAATGATTGTTTTAAATAGTTAAAAAATATAAATTGATTCTTCATTTTAAACAAACTTTACATGTTATTGTTTAGATGAAATACAGGCGACAATGAAAAATAAATTGTGGGTTTATGTAAAGGGTGGTTAAATTTTAAGGGCCGATGTTTTATTGTCATTTCTTTTTATTATGATAATATGGTAAGGGACACAATATCGGCCAAATGGCCGCCGCGACCTCGGTGGCACACCTCCATCCGATGGTCCAAATTTTCGATGACGCTGAGTGATATATGAGGTCCTATACCGTTAATGTGCCAAATTATCTCATCCTTTTGCTCTTGAATTGTTGCTGGCTTATCGACCTACACCTTTTCTTTCAAATAACCCAAAGAAAGAAGTCCAACGATGTCAAATGATCTTGGTGGCCAATTTACATCGCCACCACGTGAGATAACACGGCCATTGAATTTGTCGCGCAAAAGAGCCATTGTGCGGCAAGTGGCACCGTCCTGTTGAAACCACATATCGTCCAGGGTCATTTCCTTAATTCCTGGCCACAATTTGTTCTTTATCATCTCGCGAACACCATTCACGGTTAATGCTTGGCCGACCTCCTGACTCACTATCACGAACAACAGCAATGTTTTCCGCAGAACGAACTTGGCGAGCATGCACAGGTGTTTTCACAGACCCGGTTTACTGAAATTTGCCCACAATTCTCCCGATTGTGGGCACATGAGGTCGATTATGCTGACCAAAAAAAAAAAATCACGAAGTCCACGAAATGCATTTTAATTTGAACGCCCATTTTCATAATAAGCCCGAATAACTTTAACGCGTTGCACGATTGTGTATCTTTCCATGGTTCGAATTGAATTAGTCTGAAATTGAGAAATGTCAAATGAAATGTAGAAAAAAACTTAACGTTTAGGTGTGGTTCACATTCAACATCGGCCCTTAAAATTTAACCATCCTTTATAACAAAAATGATTAGATTCTGAGTAGCTGTATATACAAGTGCGGATCAACAAGTCCGTGACTTTTCGAACTTTCCTCATAGTTATATGAAATTCAACACTGCTTCCATCAAGTACCACCTGTTAATAGACTACTGTCAAATTTTGAGCAAGTTCCGTCATTTACTTTGCGTTTAACAGCTATTCAAAAAATAGAACCTCGGGATTTTTTAAAAATGGAAAGAAGTGAATTTTGAGTGCTCATTAAACATTATTTTTTGCGAAAAAAACCGTCAATCAAACCAAGGAAAAGCTTGATAAATACTATGGGGACTCTAGACCATCGATTTCAATGGCAAAAAAGTGGTTTACTGAATTTCGTTGTGGCCTTACAAGCACGGAAGATGCCGAACGTTCTGGATGCCCAGTTGAGGTCTCTACACCCAAAACAATTGAAAAAATTCACGATATGATGTTGGCCGATTGGAGATTGAATGTGCGATGGATTGTGTAAGACATAGGCATCTTACATGGCCCAGTATAAGAAAGCACTTGAGTATAAGAAAGCTTTCCGCAAGATGGCTGCCGCGTTTGCTCACAATCGACCACCAACGGAATCGTGTGACAGCTTAGTTTCCATGGCAAAAACACATGAAGTAGACTACGAATCGTCCCCTCATTCGCCATATTCCCCAGTTACTATTTCCTATTTCCAAACATAAACAAATGGCTCAATGTAAAGAGATTTAGATTTATTGATCAAACAAATGTCTATTTTATGAACCTCGAAAAATCATATTTTTTGGAAGGGATACAAAAATTGGAGAAACGTTGGACTAAGTGTATTGAGCTAATAGGAGATTATGTTGAAAAATAAATTTTTTTGTGCAAAAAAAATGTGTTTAATTTAAAAAGTAACGGACTTATAATAACTACAACTTCTTAATTTTTAAATTAATTAACATTTTTTCAAAATCTTTTATAATTTTGTTAATATTAAAAGTTCTTTAAAAAATAATCTATGATTAATATCAATCATACGCCTTTTACTCGTATAATTATTTTTAATTTAATATTTCTAATTTTATCAGGCTCAAGATCATAATTTTTTAATGTTACTAACGAAAAGTAAACACTAATTTATTTTATTAAATGGAAAAAATTGTAAGGATCAGCGCTAGAGGGAGTGCACACTTTCGACCCGAGCGACCAGGTCATCTTCAGCCTCCTTCTGAACCACCCAACACCACCCTCTAGCGCTGATCATTACAATTTTTTTCATTTAATAAAATAAATTAGTGTTTACTATTCGTTAGTAACATTAAAAAATTATGATAATAAATTGTCTTTTCTCGTGGACAGTTTTGACTCGAAATTTAATGGCCTCAAATCGAAATTTAATTTGTAAAAAATAATAATTTTTCTATTTTATAAGAAAGACACATTACAACAAACTCAATCAGTCACTTTTTGACTAAAAATATAATAGTCTTAAATATTCAATTTGCCTTAAAACAAAATGTACGAAATTTTCAATTAAAATTGATTATTATGAAAAATCATTTTTTTTATATGGAGTATAACAGTTTTTTCACATGAAATCCAAACATTTTACTTTGCTTTAAAATAAAATTTATCCAGATATTTACTTTATGGCCACCTTTATAAAAACCTTTTAGCAAATTTTGGCTGTAAAAATAAAAATATTTTGTATTTTTTTTCCTGTTATATATAACACACCTTTTGTTTAAACTCAAATATAAAATAAATACATAACCCATTATACAATTTGGTTTAACAAGAAGTTGTGAAAAATTCAATTATTAAAATATGTTGGTTTCTAGTTAAATTTCCGATTATTGTAAAATTTTAAAAACATTTTTACATAAGTTTTAAAATTTTCAAAAACTAATAATACCGGTTTTTAAAATAAGTTTTTCTTGAAGTTTTCTTGATTGAATTCAAGAAGAAAATAAAAAATTTTTATAAAAAAACTAATAAATAGTGGTTTTAAAAACCATTATTAAAATATTTTAAAATAAAAGGTTCCAAATCTTAACGATTAAAAAAGCGTAGAAGTCAAAACTTTTATAATATCAACATTTTCTAAATTAATAATACCGGGTTTGAATAATACCGGTTTTGAAAAACCTTTTATTTCCCAAAAATTAAAGGGAAATAATGAATTTAAATTTTGCTTTGATACAAATGAATTAATTAGTTAAACATATTTGTAACAAATATTTTCGTACTTTTCAGAAATTCTAAATAGTGGTTCCTAAGAAACCGTTATTTATTTCATTTCGGGTTTATTTTAACAAATTTATTTCTTAAACAATGAAATGTAGTATTTTCATTCTATAAGGGGGTAACAGCAGTTTGGTCAGAAAAAAAAATTCAAGAATAGTGGTTCCCTGGAAAAACATTATTTATCATATTTTGTTCTTTTCTTTATAAAGAAAATCACACTAAACAAATCTGTCTTGAAAACAATTACATTTAACATATGAAAGCATTTCGTTTAAAATATTTGTATGGACAAAATTTTAAAAACCCAGTATTTTCCATAGAAATTGTTTATAAATTTCCAAAAATTGTGGACGTGTATTGGAAATTGTACAAAAACTGTTTTTTCAAAAACCTGCTTTTTTAATGGTTGAAATTTTCTTTTTATATTTTTGAAAAGCCTGATGAAATAAACGAAATATTTACATTTTGTAACCTATACTTTAAAATAATATTATTTATCTTACTTAATACAAAAAATAACGGTTTTTTGAAAACCACTATTTTTTGATGGCTTAAAATTTTCTATGTAAATTATGTCTAAAAATTTAACTGAATTTGCAGTTAAAAACCTGTACATTACAATTGCATTTAAAATTAATTGATATTGCAGTTATTTTAACTACAAGAGTTGTTAAAAATTACTGCAATGTTATGATATTTCTGGAAAATTTCAACCATTAAAATAATAGTGGTTTTCAAAAAACCAATAAAATAATATTATTATAAAACATAAGTTAGCAAATGTATTTACAATTTTTATTTGGGTTATTTTTCTACAGAGCTATTTTAAAAAACTGAAGCAAATTGTTTTGCATTTTCTGGTTCTGTCATAAAACCTAATTGACAGCACAAACATATTCATATCTAAATATATGCTTTTCATATTCATATTAAGCCACACTCAATACTACATTAACTACTAAGCGTTTGAGTGTTTGTATATTCTACCTTATATTGAGTTATTTGATTTTTATACATTGATGGTTTCGTTTGACGTTATCCTTATATCAAAGTCACTTCAAATGGTTGTATTGTTGTTTTTTTCATATATTACTGTTGGACGTTTAAATTTCAAAACACTTTTTTTCTACAACAAAAAAGGGTGTTTTTTATCTCATATAAAATTTATATGATTGCTGAGTTTTCTCTATATATATTTTTTTTTTTTTGTTTTCAAAATATTTTTCTTTTGTGCAAAAAAATTGCAGGTTGTTATTTATGGAAAATTTATATTAAACAGTAAAGTTATGATAGCAGTACGTTTGATTATTAGATGTCATTGCATTGTAATTTTGTGTTGTTTTTTTTTTATTTTATTTTAAAGGGGGTGATTTTAAAATTGTAATTTGTTATTGTTGGTAGTTTAAAAGGTTGTTTTTTATAGATGAAAATTAAAGTATATTTTCGATAAAATAATAACTATTGTTAGGGTGTATATTGTTGTTTATTTACAAGGTCTAAATAATAATACAAAAATTATATTACATTTAAAACCTCAAAAGTTTTGTTAGATAGATAATTATTATGCAATTATACGTGAGTAATAATTTTGTTTTTCACACAAAACTTTTTGATATTTGGGTTTTTGTCCTAATAACACATCGGCTGAAATATCCGTAGGATGGCACAAAGATGGCACCACTTATGAAAAATCCATATGATTTTTTGAAACTACCAACCTTCAGCTGATCATTGCTTTTTTATGGAAAGAGCACCGTTCAAGCCAAAGCTTGGGCGAAAAACGCTAATAATCCAAAAAATAATAATCCTTAAAATTCTAAAAACAAACAAAATGCATAAAATTTGCTAAAATTAATAAAAACTGTTGAAATTAAAAAAAAAAAGTAAAAAAATGCTTAAATTCCGCTGTGCCGAATCTTTGAATACCCTCCACCAATATCCTAAAAAAATTTTCTCTTTTGTTTTTGATACAAATAATGTAAAAAATTTTTGAAGTAAAATTATGGAGGTGAAAAAAATTTTTTGAGGTGAAAAACTTTTTGGATGCGAAAACAAATTTTTTGGTGGAAAAAAATTTTTGAGGTGAAAAGTATTATTAATTTTTTCTAAGCCACTGGTGAAAAAATATGAGAAAATAAAGGGTGTCCCAAGAAGAACGCAATTTTTAAATTTTAAATAAAACACAGATATTTAAAAAAAAATCGTGAAACTTTATTATATCGTAATGTAGACAGAATGAGGTTATGTATGGAACAATATATCGTGCAGATGGCCGCCGCGGCTTTGCTGGCATGCACGCGATCTTTTAATGAAATTTTCAATGACCGTTTTGCATGAATGCTGCGGTATTTCATTAATGCAGCGTCCAATGTCCTCTTTTAAGGCTTGAGTCGTCATCGGCTTATTCGCGTAAACCATCGACTTCAAAAAACCCCAAAGAAAAAAATCTAATGGTGTTAAATCGCACGATCTAGGCGGCCAATTCTGATCTCCAAAACGCGAAATAACACGACCGGGAAATGACTGATGCAGCAATTGAATTGTTTCTCTGGCTGTATGACATGTGGCGCCGTCTTGTTGGAACCACATGCCCTCCACATTCATTTCTTCAATTCTAGGCAAGAAAAAACTGGTTATCATTTCACGATACCGAACACCATTGACTGTTTGCGCTTGACCTGCCTCATTTTCATAAAAAAAAGGTCCAATGATTCCTCCAGCCCAAAAACCACACCACACAGTGACACGTTGAGGATGCATTTGCTTCTCGGGAATCACTCGAGGATTTTCCTCACCCCAAATGCGACAATTCTGCCTATTGACGAAGCCATCAAGATGAAAATGGGCCTCGTCACTGAAGATGATTTTATCGGCAAAATCAGCATTTTCATGTTGTCTCTCCAATACCCAATTAACGAACTCCCTTCGCTGTCCATGGTCAGCTGGCTTCAGTTCCTGAGTCAATTGAACTTTGTATGCATGAAGATGCAAACCTTTCGTCAAAATTCGCTGCAAAGTGGATTTGGAGACACCAATTTGCTGAGCTCGGTGTCGAATTGAGGTGGATGGAGTTTGAGCGACATCATCACGTACAGCTGCGACATTTTCAGTCGATCGACCTGGTCGATGGCGCGTTGTTGTCTTTACATCACTAACAGACCCAGTTTCGGCAAATTTATCCATTAATCTCTTTACAGTTGACTCTTTTGGAGCATTATTGTGACCCCAAATTGATCGCAATTTGCGAACTGTAGCCGCAAAACTTTCACCATTTTGGTAAAACAATTTCACAATGAGAATGCGTTGTTCATTCGTGTAGCGCTCCATTTTTACTAACCTCGTACCTTCTACTAGCAAATAATAACAATTGTTCAAATGTCAAACAATGACACTTCGAATTTTGCCAGATTTAAAAATTGCGTTCTTCTTGGGACACCCTTTATATTATGTTCCAGTCTCTTCTATGAAATTGTACTAAAATATCGTACACCCATTTGTACGGAAAATTTATAGGTATCTTCACATCTTCACATTTTCACCTATAACCGATTTTGCTCATTTTCAATACCAAACTGCTCGGAAGGATGTCCAAAAATCTGAGTAAAAATTGGCATCCCCGCTTGGGTCTTCGCGTCGTGATCGCTATTTCAACAGACAGACTGACCCACAGACGGACAGACAGACAGAGGGAAAACTCTAAATCGACTTAAAATTGCTTAAGGATCACGAATATATGTACTTTATGGGGTCTTATACCTATATTTCGACATATTACAAACGGAATGACAAACTGATATATATACCCTCACCATATATGGTGGAGAATATAAAAATCGGCGACAAGTAAATTTGAAAAAAGTCAAATTAGGGAAAATTAAAAAATCACCATAATTGAAAAATGTCTTTAAAATGTAAAAGTTATTTTCAAAGAACAAAAACGCTAAAATTGAGAATAAACGATAAAATAAAAACTATATTCTATTAAAATGAGTAACACTCTCAAAGTTTAAAAAAAAAAAACAAAATACAATCGCTACAATGGGAAAAAATAAAAAAATCTTAAATAGAAAACTATATCCAAAATGTTTAAACCGTAAGATTTATTAAAACAAAAAACAAACAAAATCGCTTAAATGGGAAAAATAAAAGAAAACGTAGAATAAAATAAATGGGTGAAAAACGCTAAAATGTAAAAAAACCTTAAATGTAAAAATACATTAAACATAGTTTGTAAGTTAAAATAACAGAAAATACCATTTAAAAGAAATTATATTTCATTTAAAAACCGGTCTACTTACCTTTCATTTTATCAAAAGGTGTTTGTTATTCATTTTTAAATGTTGTTTAAACAACTCACACATCAGTAAGAAACAAATGATTAATGATTTAAAAATAAATGTTAAAATTTCACCTACCAATTCCGTAAAAACAAACAGATTTAATAATTTATTTGAAATTGTTTTCGGTTTTTTTTTGTTTGTTTTTTTTACATACAGTCTATAGGCAGTGTCCCGTCATCACGGACACAAGTAGGGATATATCGCGCTTTGACAGTGACAGCAACCTGTGCATTCGCTTCCTATCCAGACGGGGCCACATCTGTCTGGAACGAATTCAATCACGGACAGTGGCCCACCTATCTCTTGACAACCCATAAGCACTCTCCCGCAGCCGAAACTTGGAAGTGGCCCACAGGTATGCCCACAGATTTTATTTCGTGTGGAATGTGTAAGGTAGTCCCCAGTTTTGCAAGCTCGTCTGCTCTACAGTTCCCTGGCATGTCTTTGTGGCCCGACACCCAAATAACATGGAGGCTTAACTGCTGAGCCATCTCGTAAAGAGATCTGCGATAGTTCAGGGCTGATGTCGAATCCAGGAAGACAGAATCCAGAGATCTAATGGCAGCCTGACTATCAGAGAATATATTAATCCTCAACGTTGTGAGGACATTATACCCAAGCCACTCCGCTACCTCACTAATGGCCAGAATATTAGCCTAAAAAACACTACAGTGATTCGGCAGTCTCCGCGCAATACTCAGCTGTAGGTCCCTGGAGCAGCCCCGAAGCCGTCGGTATAGAAGTCGACACAACGCCCCCATTGGGAGTTCCGTGTTTCCACGAATCCCTATGAGGTATAAGCGTCTGGTACCTCTTGTCGAATAGTGGTTCGGCCACAATGTAGTCAATAATGCCTGGAAGTTCAAGCATCATGTTAAGGATAACACTGTGACCATATCCACTGTCCGACCAAAGTGACAGCGCCCTCAACCGAACTGCTGCAGCTGCAGCAGGCTGCAATTATGTCCAAAGGCAGCAAATGCAAAATAGCATTCAGCGCATCAGATGAGGTGGTACGAAGCGCACCCATGATGCACATGCCAGCTATCCGTTGGATCCTATCCAGCATCCAACGGTATTTGGGCCTCTGGAGAGCTCTCCACCAGACGATAACACCATACAACATTATCGGTCGTACCACTGCCGTATACAGCCAGTGGAAAATCCGGGGCGCCAAACCCCTATATACCCTTAAATAGTGTCAAGATAAGGAATTATCCATAAACCCATACAAGACGATCCTTGTATATTTTTCGACCGTGGGTTTTCCCACGTTGTTAAGTTTCTTGGGGGTACTCTGAATAGAAGCCTTACCTGAAACCTACATTTTATGACAAAGAAGGCTAGCCGCCTAGGGAATAATTTGCTGCCGAAAGCTTTTCGTAGGACTTAGGATTTAAAGCCTCAAATAGTATACTGGTGGTTCAGCACCATCGTGAGACCAATGATCACCTATGCCGGCCTGATATGGTTTCTTAAGTTGGAGCAAACCCAAGAAAAATTGGAGCTAAATAGCATCTATTGCTAGGATGTGTCCCAACCACTGGCCAGGGCCATGGATAAATGCTACAAAAGCAGGTTTTAGGAATTACGAGAAGAGCATTTTCGAGTAGGGCATATGGACCAGCAAATCTTGGCAACCTTAATTGGGGCTCTAGATATGTTTTACTGATGGACTAAACAGGTCAGTGCGTACGTCTGTGAACCTAATTTACAAAGTGCCCTTCCGATGAGCAAGCATCCGTCCATATTGGACCGGGGATATTTTTGCCTTCTAGTTATGTACGTCGGAGTGTCTAAGAAGGGTCACTTATTTATGGTCTTTCGGACAGTGAAGCGTCACTCAGGGCATAAGTATCGTATAACGTGTCGTCTACACTTGTCCTGCATCTTATTCTTGTATTTCTTGCATCGATAAATTTTTCGCAAAAAACATGTAAAATGCAACCTTGTTCTGCTTCCTATAGGGTGAGTCACAGGAAATTAAATATATATTACTCTAAAAAATATAATAATGCACTTAAAAAAGTTTGTAAGTTAAAATAACTGAAAATATCATTTAAAAGAAATGATATTTCATTTAAAAACCGGTCTATTTAATTTTCATTTAAATTAAATGCCATTTGTTATTTATTTTTAACTGTTGATTAATCAACTGACACATCCGTAAGAAACAAATGATATAATCAGTTAAAATAAATGTCAAAATTTTACCTACCAATCCTTAAAAAATAAATGTTTTTTTCATTTATTTGAAATTATTTCCGTTTTTGTATTTTTTTTTTTTTAATATACTCGTACAATACAAAATGTATGTATGCGTATGAAGCAATAAACACTTTTTGTATGAATTTGTTTGTATATGTATGTGTGTTTATGAAGTTCTTGTAATTTGTATTGAAAAATTTTGTATATATACAACCAATTTAAATAAAAAAACAAATTGAAATTTTTTGAATATTTTTTTTTGAAACAGACAGCAAACAAAATTTAAATTTCTAATAACTGTTACGGACACAAATAAACCACAAGTTTCCGTAAATTTTTATTAAATTTCAAATAAATGAAAAAAAATAAATGAAACTGAAAAAAATGGTAAATGATAGTAAATTATTTCGAATAAATGTATAAAAAAGTTAATATAGATGTTTCTTTGAAAAATAAATGTACCTTCCTTTATTTTTAAATGGAACGGAAAACTTTTTTATTAAACTACAAACAATTAACTACATAATATTCTGAGTGTGCGCATAATGTATTCATGTTGTTTCTCTGCCAAATAAAGTATTTTACAAAAGTAAAAATAACAGATTTAAAAGTTAAAAGTTTTAAAAAAAATGTTCCACCAAAAATTCAATTAGCTTTGTAATCTATTAATTCACCCTGTATAAAGTAGGGTGACCATGGATTTCTCGATGCGAAATTCTTCTCGCATCAGCTACAACAACAGGATACTGGGCTATTTTGAGATTTTCAATAGATTAGGTGGATGAAGACTAATCCTAAACTGTGTTTCTGAGCATGAGCAGCAAGTGAGCAATAAATCGGTTGACCGGTTGATCAACTGTGAAGCCCGTTATCAATATTTGATTATTTGAATTGCCAAAATAAAAATAAATAAAACTAGTAAAAAGATATTTTGGTTAAATTTTGGAAAGCGGTTCAAATTTCGGTATGGATCTAGATCCTTATAGGACTAGGTTCATATCGTCTGTTTTGCTTTAAACTTGAAAGCAAATTTTTCCCAAAAATCTAGGAGTGTGTGTGTCTAAATACAAAACAAGCTCAAATCACTTATGACCTTTCTATGGACCGAATCTAACCAAAACACAACGCGGTTCATTCTTAACTCTTTTTTTATCAGAGTGTAAAAAAACTTAAAAGAAATATTTAAAAGATTTTAATTTTCTCAGACCAAGAGATCAATTTGGGCCAAACATATGGAGGTTTCTTCTCTTATGATTTTTTTTCTTTTTAACTTTAAAATATCCACTGTTTGATATACCAAAGTTATAAAATTTCTTTTGGTCTTAAAAATAAAACACATTTTATACAAGCTTTTCCATATCCTTTGTCTATACTTGTATAAAAAAATGAATAATATAACATTAAATACATGTTGTAAAGAATATCGAACAAAAAAATGTTCTGCAGAAATAAACACGCCTTTATTTTTCATACATTAAAACAAAATTTGTACATTTGGTCATTTTTCCTTAATGTATCAAAAAAAAAAAAGTAATTGCTGTTTTTTCGGTTAAGGTAATATTTTTAAAAGCATTATAAAGAATGTTTCTTTAAAAAAAAAAGTAAAAAAATCCTAATTCCCAGATAAAACCTAAACGTTTTGGCTGTGTTGTTTCTTTATTGTGGCCTTACTTTTTATTGTAATATCTACAATATTTTCCAAATATAACTGCAAGAGTTTTGTCTTTGTTTACTAGATTTTTTTGTGTTCCCTAAATTTGTTATACAGTAAATGGCCCCCAAAAATTGTATGAATACCATCCTTTTTATAAGGATCCTTGTAATGTATTTCTTTTCGTTTTGTTTGCTTGTTATCCTTTTGTAACATGTTGTTTGTAAAATTCATTTTAGGTTTTTATACCCTCCACCATATATGGTGAGGGTATATATCAGTTTGTCATTCCGTTTGTAACATGTCGAAATATAGGTTTAAGACCCCATAAAGTATATATATTCGTGATCCTTATGCAATTTTAAGTCGATTTAGCGATGTCCGTCTGTCTGTCTGTCCGTCTGTCTGTTGAAATGGCGATCACGACGCGAAGACGCAAGCGGGGTTGCTTATTTTTACCCAGATTATTAAACATCCTCCCGAGCAGTTTGGTATTTAAAATGAGCAAAATCGGTCAAGCGGTTCAAAAGTTATGAGTGAAAATGTGAAGATACCTCTAAATTTTCAATACAAATTGGTACAATTTTTCTGTATCTATTTTTTTTTTTCTGTTAAGTAAGTAAAAATGTTAAAGTCGCTAACAGAGCAGACCTCTGTAAATAACATTACTAAAACTAAATAACAAAAGTTCTGTTACATAAATTAAAGACATTAATTTGTTAAGAAAAGAACATTAGTTGAAACTATTTCCCAATAGGTGGCGCATCTGAAAAAAAATTCTCCCTATTAGGCATATTCTGCTACAATATACAACAGGGTATTATTGATTTTCTATTTCGTTCGTAACATAAAAGAATGTTTGCCAAAAGCTATGCAAAATATATGTTTTATGTGTATATTATACTTTAATTTTCTAAACCAATATTCATTTAGATGTTCAAGAGCACAGTATTGCAATATTTCGTATGTGTATTTATTTTTTTGAAAGAAAGAATTAACATAAATATGAATTTTCCAATGCCTCAATACTTCAAAATTATACAAATTTAACGAAAAAATACCATTTTGATCGATGAAAATTTGTTTTTTTTACAGAAAATGTGAAACAAATGCTTTTATCACGTCGAACATTTCAAAAATTTACTTTAGTATTTTGAAATAAGTCTGCTAGTGACAGCTTAATGTACTATAATTTTAAATATGTATTAAATCTCATATCTGTAGTTACTAAGACAATTGAAAGCCAAATCCAGGGCCATGCGACCTAGGCATGGCTAAGGGTATTGTTATCTATTTACTTAAGCGCCATCTACTGCTAAGTACAGACACTAAAGCAATTATGTATTTAGCTCTATCTTTATGTATAAATGTCTTTGGCCCCATGGCTAGGTCCAAAGAAATTTATATGTAAAGAAAGAGCAAAATGCATAATTGGTTTAGTGCCGCTACTTTTGAATAGGTGGCGCAAAATCACATTAAAACTATATCCTGCCCCATGGCGATATAACCTTGGATTAGGCTTTCAATCAATTTATTTACCAAAAATATTAAATTAACTACATACTTAAAAATTATAATGCATTCAGATGTTGCTAGTAGACTTATTACATAATTTTAAAGTCAATTTTTCAAATATTTGACGTAATAAAAGCATTTGTTTCACATTTTTATGTCAAAAAAGAAATTTTCATAGAGGAAAATAGTATTTTTTTAATTCTATTTGTATTTTTGAGAATTGAGGGATTGACAAATGTATATTTATGTTAATTTTTTCTTTTATAAAAAATACAGATGAATAAAGTGCGATATTGTGCTCTTAAACATCTAAATGAATATTAATTTAAAAAAATAAGGTATAATATGCACATAAAACATATATTTTTATAGTTTTTGGCAAATATTCATTTATGTTGCACAATATAGCTAATGGAGACTAACTCTGCAGCAAAATATGCCTAATGGAGAGAATGCACCTTCTGGTGGGCCATCTATTGACAAATAGTTACAACTCATGTTCTTTTTTAACAAATAAATTTCTTTGCTGTATTCTCTCCATTAGACAAACACACTTCAATTTTTTAAAGAAAGAACATTCGTTGCAACTATTTATCATTACGTGGCGCATCAGAAAGTGCATTCTCTCCATTAGGCATATTCAGCTGCAGAGCTAGTTCCCATTAGCCGGAACAAAATCGAGTATTTGACAAAAACTCTGCTTTAAAATGTGTTTTTTGTGCAGTCCATGTTAAACAAAAACTAGTGAAAATGTAAAGGTGCCTCTAAATTGCCTATACAAATTCAGTACAATTTCATAGTAGCGACTGGTACATAACATATTTTCTCATATTTTTTCAACAGTCGCTTAGCAGTTAATATTTTGTATTCACCTCAAATATTTTTCCACCACTAAAATTGTTTTTCACCACAAAAAATTTTTCCACCAAAAAAGTTCTTTTCACATCTAAAAAATTTTTTCACCTACATAATTTTACTTTTAAAGTTTTTTTTATATTATTTGTATCAAAAAGAGAAGAGAACATCTTTTTAGGATATTGGTGGAGGGTATTCAAAGATTCGGCACAGCCGAATTTAGCCCTTTTTTACTTGTTTTATTCTTCCTTAGTTTAAAAGTTATTTTTTCTTGGAAAATTTGTATTTTATTTCTGTTTATTACATTTCTCTTTGTTATGTATAAGTTTTTTTTGCTCCTTCTTCTGAGGGATTGTATAGATAATAAGAAAATTATACAGGTTTAATTTCATTTTTCAACAACCCTTATATCTATAAAAACTTCTTAATATTGTTATATATTATTAAATAGTTGTATAAAAATTTATACAAGGATGTCTTAAGTTTTTTTTTCAATAAAATATTTAACTATAGAAGATAAAAAAACAAAAAGTTTTATTTTATGTTGAACTAAAGATAAATTGTTTTTAACAATAACGATTTATAGTAAAAACTATTAATTTGCTAAAAAAAAAATTATTTGGTATGTAAAAATACTGGTTTTTATTTTAAATTTGTATTGTAATGTTAAATAAAAATATTCATTCAATGTAAAAAATTTCTTTGAAAGAGATTCTTTAATTTTTTATAAAACCAGTACTTTTTTCATTTAATAATTAAAACTGATATTAGAGATTAATTTTAAAAGCCAATACAAATTGTTTTATTTAAAGATTATAATCTATTACGTAATTTTAAATAAAAAGCCGTATGATATTGACATTTTTAATGAAGTTTGTTATGAATTGTTGATCTGTTACTTTGTAAATGAATAGTATTATTAAAATACTGATATTTTTTGTCGAAAATTACTTAGTCATATGTAGCCTTCTAAAAATCATAAATTATTTGTACTTCTTTACAAACTTTCTAAAAAATAAAATTTAATTAAGTTGTTTTTAATAAAATACTGGTTTTAGAAAGACATTTTAATAAAATTTAGCTTTGAAATCTTATTTTTAACTTCTTAAAATTAGAAATAGAAAACCTATTGAATACGTAAAGTTAAAAAAAAAATCAGTGTTTTTGTAGTTTCCATCAAAATACTGGTTTTTAAAAACAAGTTTTCTTTTCAAACAAAATGAAATAAAACTGTAATGTTAATACTTATGCAGCAATATTTAAATATAATTTTAATGAATATGTCATTAAAAATATTTATAAAAAATATTTTTCTTATGGAGCTAATAAAAATTATCCCAATATAGAAAATTATTTTTAATTTTTTACCCAAATAATTTAAAAAAACGTTTAGTTCATGGCTAAAATAAATATAATTGTTAATATCTTTAATATAAATATAAAATTTTGTGCAGTTTTTAATAAAATACTTGTTTTTAGAAAACAACTTTCTTTATGTAAGTTTATAGAATATGACTTCAAATAAGATTGTTGCATGAATATAAAGTGCTTTCCAAAAATTTATTTAAAAAATGTAAGTGACATTTATAAAACAATATACTGGTTCAAAAATAGGTTCTTTTTATAAAAAAAAATAAATTATTCAAAATATATTTTCAGCTTCAGTAGATATACATTTGAAAACATTTAAGAAGAAAATCCCAAATTACATACATTTTTATTATAATACTGGTTTTATAAACTTTAAAGTTTGCTCCCAAAATTTGGTTTTAAATAAGATTTAAGCCTTTATAAAAATATTTATTTATAAAATATATATTTTTTAGTATTTAAAAAAAAATACTGGTTTTGAAACCCGTTTTCTTTTTAGTAAAAGCTTAAAAATTTAAGTTTCCAATTAAGAAAAAGTTTACGACATTTATAAAAATTTCATAAATGAATAGCGCTATTATAAATAAGTTTCAAATACTGTTTTTTGTAAAAAAAAAAATTTTTTCAATTTAATTGCATAAAATTTAATTTTAAATGAAAAAGAGGCTTTCAGAAGTAACAAATCTATTTTCAAATGTATTTAAAAAATTTTTTTTTTGTTTAATATAATTATAATATTATACAAAAACAAAATCAAGGTATTTATGCAAAATTTAACACTTTATCACAAAGCGACTTGAAAAAATGTATTTACAATTAGTTTAGCAAATTCTGGGATTATTTAAACAAAATACTGGTTTTACTGAAACTTTAACTTTTAATGTCTACACGCAAAGAAAAAACATGTTTGGGTCAATCATATTGAAAGAGCATCATATATTATTGGGTTTATGTTTGTACCAACCATAATCGTACTATATTATGGTTATCATATTATGATAATAAAATAACCATATTTTTACAATAATATTGTACCTACAGTTTTATTATGATTCAAAAATTACCATATTATGATCCTAAAGAACATGTTATATTGAATTTATCATAATATGATCGCACGTTATCATAGTATACTCAAAATGTTATTCTTATGTTATATTATGATTCCTGAATAATCTTAAAGTAAAAGTTCTTAGAAACTATGAAAAAGCTTTTTAAATTTAAGAATATTTCCTTTGGAAATGTTTTTTCTATAAAAAAATTAATACAAAGGACTTTTTGAAGAAGAATTGTTAGGGAAAAAATCACAGACTTTAAGAACTTTTCTTTCTTTGATTGTATAATAATTGATTGATTGTTGCCAACATTTTATCGTTGCATAATTATCATATATTTTTCATAGTCAGAATTTTTGTTACCACAGTATGGTTACAGCCAATTATGATATAAAATAGAAGGTGCCAATCATAAAATAGTAAAATGTATTTAAAGTTCCTTCAAGGATAATTTAAAGGTTTAATATTTAAGGTTAAATGGCTCTTGGTAAATACTGGTTTTGCAAAAACCTTTATCTTATCAACCTCATTTAAAATTTAATATTATAAAATCTTTGTTTTGTTTGGATTACTAATATTGTTTACCACTATTTATATTTAATACTTTGCATTGTTATTAAAATATTGTTATAACCAATATTTTGCAAACATTATTATTTAGCAAATCTTTTTGCTACACTCAGAATATTATGTAGTTAACTGTTTGTAGTTTAATAAAAAAGTTTTCCGTTCCATTTAAAAATAAAAGAACATACATTTATTTTTCAAAAGAAATATTTATATTAACTTTTTTATACATTTATTCGAAATAATTTACTATCATTTACCATTTTTTTTTCAGTTTCATTTATTTTTTTCATTTGTTTGAAATTTAATAAAAATTTACCCACAAAACGGAAACTTGTGGTTTATTTCTGTCCGTAAAAGTTATTAAAAATTTAAATTTTGTTTGCTGTCTGTTTCAAAAAAAATATTCAAAAAATTTCAATTTGTTTTTTTATTTAAATTGGTTGTATATATACAAAATTTTTCAATACAAATTACAAGAACTTCATAAACACACATACATACATATACAAACAAATTCATACAAAAAGTGTTTATAGCTTCATACGCATACATACATTTTGTATTGTACGAGTATATTAAAAAAAAATACAAAAACGGAAATAATTTCAAATAAATGAAAAAAACATTTATTTTTTAAGGATTGGTAGGTAAAATTTTGACATTTATTTTAACTGATTATATCATTTGTTTCTTACGGATGTGTCAGTTGATTAATCAACAGTTAAAAATAAATAACAAATGGCATTTAATTTAAATGAAAATTAAGTAGACCGGTTTTTAAATGAAATATCATTTCTTTTAAATGATACTTTCAGTTATTTTAACTTACAAACTTTTTTAAGTGTATTTACATTTTACAAATTACAGAATTTTTACAGAATATCTACAAATTTTCGTTGCTAATTTCAGAAATCATTTTACAAATTTTTGAAAACCGATTTGCTAAAATTAGCAAAAAAAAAATACTAATTTTAAAAAAGTCAATATTGAAGGAAATGTTATTTTTAATAACCCATCTAAAAATCGAAATATATATGAGCATACATGATTATACATGGGCCTGTATATGATCATACCTTGGCATACATGGTTATATACGTCCATACATGATCTCATATATGATCATAAATCTTCGGATCCGAAATTTGAGGGTATATGGTGATATATGTGCATATATTATCATACATGCTCATATATTATTCATGTATGCTCGTATATGATCATATACGTCCATATACCCTCAAATTTCGGATCCGAAGATATATGATCATATATGAGATCATGTATGGTCATATATTGAACAATGTATGGACGTATATGACCATGTATGCCCATGTCAGATCATATTCAGGCCCATGTATGATCATGTATGCTCATATATTTCGATTTTTAGATGGGAATTTAAACTTATGCATACAAACTTAAATTGCCCTAAAATGTTACATAGGATTAAAAAAGGGATCGGAAGTGAAGATACCGACTCATGTCCAAACAGAGGACATCCACTTAAAATAGCACTAAAAAGCTAAAAATCAGCCCTAAAAACAATTAAATTTAACCTTAAAAGTAAAAAAAAAAAATTGACTAAAATATTTTTCAAAACAGAAATTACCAAATTAAAACAAAATGATAAATTCGTTTATGTTTTAACAATTTTTAAGATTTTTAAGCCTTTGATTTTTTTTTATTTTGTATAAAACATTTTTTAAAAAATATAATCAAAATTTTTGATGCTCGATAAAACAAATAAATCTAAAATTTTGTACTAATATTAATAGTATTTAGTAATTTTTTTTGTTTGATTTAAGCAAACAGATTTTAAATTCACCTTTACAAAAAGTCTACTAAAATTTAGTAGCGGCTACTAATTTTTCTACAAATTTCATTGTACTACACGTCAGAGGACATGTGTTGCTAAGATTAGCAAAAAATACCGCTGGGCTCAAATTAGCAGATTTTCCCGTAATAACAGCAAAATTTTCATATATATATATACATATCTATATATATATATATATATTTAAAATTGTATTATTTAAAGATGTAGCCACATTATCAATGAATATTTATTGTCTTTCGCTTAAAATTCTTTAACAAAAATCTATGCAACCAGTATTTTTTTAAATACTTAATACAACCTTATAATTTTAAATTATTTAGGCAATTATCGTTATAAATAATAAAAATTCTTTTAACTTTATTGCCATTATCTCAACGAATAACGGATCTCTCAATATTTTTAATTTTAAAAACATCATTTAATTTATCCATTTATCCCTGTTGTTGAAAATCAACAATGTATTGTAATTTCTTTAATATAAGGTTTTTCAGTTCTGTTTAAATTTCCTTTAATTTATAAACATTTCTAATTTCTATACTTAAATTTAATGTTTTTTTATAGTAATTGGCTACATTTCTCTAAATCATTGCGGTATTTTTTCAAAATATCAAATATTCTGTTGTTCAACAACGTGGTTTGTGTTGTTGGTTTTTTTTTTTTTTTTGATGATCATCCAGGCACCCTCTATTCTTAAATTAGTTACTCGTTTATACGTTTAATTAAGTAAATTAGTAGTGAGAAGGTCTACGAGTTGGTGGTGAAGTTAGTGCCAGAATCAAATGGAAAAGGGTTTGTTTTGTTTATAGTTTGGGTTTAAAGTATCTTTTTTCGTTTTCCTTTTGGTTTTCGTTTGTATTTTATTGTGTTTTTATGACTGTTGGTTAGTATGATATTTGGTAAATTTTAAATTGGTAAAATTTTTTCTTCTTTAAATTGTGGGCTGTAAAATTAAAAAAAAAAAACAATTTTATAAAAATTTTTATACAATTATAGCAACCGTTTATTAAGCTTTTATGATGTTTGAGTTTAAATTTCTTAAGAAGTGCAAAACTGAAACGTAAGACAAATTTTTGTTAATTTTGTTTTGTAGAGGGTGAAAAAAAAAAAATTATTTTAAAAAAATGTTTTCTAACAAAATTTTAATTAATTTCAAAGAAAATTAATTTTAAAATAAAATACTGTTTTTTTATAAAATATGGTATGCAGTAGCTTAGGCGAAACATCATAATCTTTAAGATAAATAAAAAAATTAATTAAACAATAATTTTCTTTTGTAAATTTTTTAAAACACTGGGTTTAATATAACTTTGTTTTAGACTTATTCATAAAATACTGGTTAAACATGTTTTTATATACTGTACATTAAAGTCTGAGATAAATATAAAAAATAAAGAATTTTTGTGTATTGTTTTAGAATTGTAATATTTTATAAAATTTCTTATGAAATACTGGTTAAGAAATAGAGAAATTTTTTGTAATATATGATAATAAAAAAAACAAATTTGAGCACTTACAATAAGGAAAGCATTACTTCAATGTAATTTCCATAAAAATTGGTAAACTATATGTAGTTTAAAAAAATACTGGTTTTTAAAAATATGTTTTTTAATTTTTTTTAAATATTTAAAAATTATTTTTACTACAGTTAATATCAATATTTTGCAATTTTTGTAATATTTTTAATAAAATAATGGTTTTGAAAATACATTTTTTATGATAAATGTTTTTTTTCTTCTAAATAACTAAATAAAATACTGGTTCTGAAATTATATTATTTTTAAGTTATGAAAACAGAATATATTTATATAACTAAAAAAATTTAAGTTTCAAACATATTTCTGGTTTTAACAAGACATTTTTTGCAAATAATTTGGTTTATTTTTGTCTTACAAGTAAATGGATAAGATTCAAAATAAAAATTTAAATTTATAAATTTATTTAAAGTATAATATTTTATACAAATTTTTAATAAAATACTGATTTTAAAGAAACTTTATTTATACTTAGAAACCTTTTTGTATATAAGCCAGCTTTAATAATTGATTATTTTTAAATATTTTCCATATAATAGAATATTTATATAAAAATACTGTTTTTTTTTTTTATTAAAATACTGATAAACAAAAAATAAATATATTTTTTACTTGGCAAACCGTTGATTTAAATAGCAAGCCTTTAACATTAAACCACAATTATGTGATTTTCATTTAAAATACTGATTTTGAAAAAAAAAAACAATATTATTAATATATTTGTAGGAAATTTCAATTAAAATCAATTTAATTTGTTTTTTAAGAATATTTTTATTTAATTGTTTCGAAAATCATATTTTACTAAAAAAAATACTGGTTTTTATAAAATATTTTTGATACCATTTTAAAAAGTTTTACTATATTTCAGGTATAGCTTTGAGCAAGTGTGATAATATTTTGTTGAATTTTATAAAAAATACTGGTTTTGAAAACCCCTATTTTTATGTTGAACGATATTAAATTTCATATAAAAATTCTTCAGTAATTTAATAACAATATGTGAGTTAATTATTGTTCAAATTAAAAATACTGGTTTTGAAAAAAATATTTTTTTTAATCTACATTACAGTTGTTACTATTTAAATTTTGTACAAAAATTTGCTTATAAAGATTATTGGTATAGGTTCTTTTTTATAAAATACTGGTTTATCGAAAAAAACACTATTTTAATTTCTTTAACTTTATTAATAAAATTCCTTGCAAATAGTTGTAGAGCCATAAATTGTTCATTTCAATGCACTTTAAGTACATTTTATTGTGATCAAATCGGATAATATTTATTAAGCGTAACTTTTTTATACCAGATAACAAATTTGAATTCATTTATAGATATTTCAAGAAACATTTTAAGTACATGAAACTTACAATTTTTTCTTTAAATATCTGTATTTATTTTTTCATCTTTTATAAATATTAGGGCATTTTCCATCCTTAATTTTCCATAATCCTTACCAGCAGAAACATATGGCAAACTTAACAACCATAATATTGATTAACCTCAACGGGTGGTTTTGTTTTTGTTGGTGGTGGCTGAAAAGAAAGAAGTTGAAAAATATAAAGGAAAAGAGATTTGCACACTGTATAACGAAAATAAGCTTATCCTTTAAGTTAAAACGAATCATTTGTAAATTGCACAATTGCCTTCAATATATTTTTATTTTTTTGGTAAGGGTGAACGAACTAACAATAACTAGTAGAAGGATATTAAGCCACAGGGTTTTTGTTTGTGATAATGTAATTATTATAGAGATCAAGTGGGCATAGATAATCGATTTAAAACAACAACAAAACTCATTCCAAACAACAAAAATTGCGACCACCACCCCTCAATCCCTCCACACTCTCAAGAAAGATACATCAACAAATAGTTGTTAAATAATATAACAAATAAACAATACCGTATGTTACCTGAACAGATAGTCAGTCAGACAGACATACAATGTAATGGAGGGTGATTTAGTGGAAAAATTAAACACCTTTTATTGTTCAATATACGAGTATTATTACTTTTTTTTGGGCGAATGACTCTACATAATTTTAATATAACCGAAATTAAGAAGGGCATTATACTCGGTGGAGGGGGGGGGGGGCGGTTTCTATAAATTATTTGTGGATAATAAATAGTATCATACATTTGTATACTTTATACCCGTTATGACCTTATAATAAAAAAATATAATTAACAATTATGTATGTAGTGTTGTATTGTATTGTGGTATGACCTTTTTAAACTAAAATTAAATTTATTAAACGTCAGTTGTTCTTTTTTTTGGGATGTTTAATGTAAATTATTGTTTTAAAATAGTTTTTTAAAAGTTTTTTTTTATAAATCATTTTTTTTGTTATTCTTTTCTAGTTTAAAACCACCTCCCAAAGATGGCGTCACTAAAAGTAATCCTTCAAAGCGTCATCGTGAACGTTTAAATGCTGAATTAGATTTATTGGCTTCATTGCTGCCATTTGAACAGAATATTTTAAGTAAATTGGATCGACTGAGCATATTAAGGCTGTCTGTTAGTTATTTAAGAACAAAAAGTTATTTTCAAGGTAAGTGAAAACAAATTTTGTTTGGAATAATCAAAAAAATAAAAAAACGAAATTGCAAAAAAAAAAAATATTATACAGTTTCAACAAAAAATTTTTGCCAAAAACGATTTGTTGATAATAATTTCAATTCAACTATTATTTTTTTTACTTATATTAATCATATAATTACAAATTATATCCTAATACCCTCACCGAGCACTAGCAACGAATGCTATCGGCTCGTTGTAGCGTTAACAGACCAGAGACTCTGGTAGGTATAGAACCCACGACGCACGAACTGCTAAGCTACGTACTGCATGCTATGTACTAGCCTACTGGCATGCTCTTGATTCATTATGGCTTACTTTTAAAATGGTCCAAATTCACCACATCTTTTAAGTTCAAATTCGATATTTTCTCTAACAAACAAATCTTAAAAACAATCTCTTACGAATTGTAGTTGGAAAATAGTTTTTTTTAATGTAGAAAAGTTAAAACAAGGAAGATACTCAAAGCTAAACACTCCGATTTTAATGAAACTTAGATATGTTAAGGCCACATGGGAAATTAAAGTGGTCAAAAAGGAATTTAAAAATCTGCCTCCTTTTCTGATTTAAGCTTTTAACGCCAAAGAAACTATATGAAAATGTGGCATTATTAGAAAGGCTAAAAAAAATTAAAAAGTACCAAAATATGTACCAGGGAAACTTTTTGGTACTTTTTGGATTTTTTTTAGGTTGTCTGGGTGATTTATACTTTACTGAAATGACCTGCTTATTCACATATGCTAGGTTAGAAGAGTCAGCCGCCATATGGCCAGCTCACATCCTGCAAAAAGTGTTCTTGTTGTGATACTTTAGAAGTATTAGATATTCTGTTAAGCGGCTACAAAGGGTGTAAACCAAACCAGTCAGAATTCCTTATGAACATATATTTCCTGCAAATATTCAAATCCGAAAGTTTCGTCAAGTCCTTCAAACCCGAATGACCGAAAGGGTAGTACTCCGGTTTGTGAAAGCCGGCCATTGGCATACCAGGTGAAGCGAAATCTTTAGCTCTTCAACATCGTGACAGCTCCTGCAGAAATCATTATAAGGATGTATGCCAAGATCCCCACTGTGTTCATCAGTCCATCTAGTCACGGCAAGCTCCCGGTAGTACTGCTCAACCTGCCGATGAAAGTCAATCACTTGACACTCATGGTAAACACACTTGATAATGACCTAAAGGCAGCTTGGACATCGGTGAAACAACCATATAATCTGAAAATATCCCTTGTCAGCCTATCCAAGATATTATCCGATTTATGGGTAATATTTCGCCCTGTAAAGTGTTGCCTCGCTAAACACGCGAGGGTTACGGGATGCTATAATCAAGATGTACGGAGGTGTCTCGTTGGACCCTCTGCATCCTAGCATAGGCAAACAATCTGTAAGATCATGCTCCGGCAGCTACTATCCTTACAGCCATGTTTGGGGTTATTTACCTCACGAGAAGGTCTATTGGTAAACAGTGAAGTATGAGTAACTGCCTTCGTTGGGGTGATGTGAGGAACTTCCGTAATTAGAAACCCCATTGCCCATAAGATCTTATTAAATGGCATGCGGTGAATGCCCATACCCCGACCACACCACCAAATTGATATCCCCCATACATCAGATTGGCTCTAATAACTGCATTGAAAAACTTATTAATATCCCAGAAAAAGACAATAGCTCCTTTGACACTCCTTTGATTCCACAGTAGTCTTTAATGCCCAAATACTTGGCACTCTCGAAACCCCGTTCAAAGCCAATCTACTATTTTTACTGCAGTCTGAAAAACGTTTCAGTGAGGATTCCATGAGCTACGACAGAATATCCGGATATTTACTCGATATCACAATTGCATAAGAAACTTCCTTATAGCCTTCATTGTTTATTTGAAATTCCAGAGTATTGGATCCTGCGGGAAAAAAGGGGTCAGTTGGGAATTGGGACCTGTCCCATGATAGGTAAAAACTGAACCTATTTCGAAAATACATATCACGAGATAGGCGAAGAGAGGACCGGTTCCTAAAATACCTATCACCTGACCGGTTTAAAAGTTGTGAAATATTTTTTTAGACCAGTCCTGTGACATGTCACAGAGGACAATTGACTCTCTCCTAGGTCAAGTCAATGTTAAAGTGACCGGTCTCGTGACCAGTCCCTATCACAATGAACCGGTTACATGACGTGTCTTAGGATAGGTCCTTTTCCCGCAGGGGTGCTAGTTCGCTCACCTCTGAAGTAACTCTTACCACTTTGTATACCGTTGACGCGTCGAGTGTAGTTCTAAGCAAGATCGCGACGAACTCGGTGGTTGTATTATTCGCCCCAAAATCCCGTTCGGCATCACTGATCGCATCAAGTTGTACGTTATTGAAGGCGCCTTCCATGAATATCTAGAAAAAGAGCCAATCTAGCGCACGATTGATTACAGTTGGGAATCGGATAGCAAACCCGGTTCAATCAACATCCTAAGGTTGACTCCGATTTTATTTAAGCGGACATGTATTCGTTTTTTTTTTGTTTTGAATTTCTGCTTATTCGGACAAAATGAAATTAAACAATTTCCAAAACTTGGATTCGACAGGAACGGAATTTTAAAAATTTCAAATTAAACAAACGTCTAAAATTTATCTATAATGTTTTTAATACTTATTATGTTTTACAAAAAAAGAATCTCTTAACAAATCTACATACTTTAATATTAAAAAGTGTATTTGTTAAAAAAAAGCTTTTTTTTATAAAGTAGTAATTTCGTACGAATGTGAATGTTAAAAAATTCCTTAAAGAAAGTCTTGGAATTTTAAAATTTGGTCAAAGCTTTTAGACTTGTCTGCATTTTTTTGGTGTGTTCATGTGTGTGTTCCCTCATTAAATAGTGTTTATAAACATATTTGCGGTTTGCCGCACAACAAAATGCTACATACAGCACAGTAATTTGCAAAATTATAATTTTTGTTTCTTTAAGAACAAAAAAAAAAAAAACTGCAGTATTTCAAATCACAACAAAACCTAAAGAAAAACAAAAATTATATATTTATATTGTAAACAACAAAAAAATTTAACTTATTTTCAAGGTCACATGGTCAATGTAAGGACTATAATCAACATAAATACATAACGGTATATGCAACCGAAACAGGCAGACAGACAGACAGCCAGAAAATATAGGGCTCTGCGTGTTTAGAAACAAAATTGGTATCCTTATTTGTCGAAGTTGTTGTACATACAATTATAATTTAAAAGAATGAATTCAGTGATTTCTAATAGCTTTACAATTTTTTTAATATTGATGAAGAACTTTATCAGCCGGCCAGGATATTTTATTTTGAATTCGATGCTGATTTTTGATAGAGAAAGTTGATGGCAAGTCCCGAATCCAAATTTAGGAAAAGCATAATTTTTTAATATTTTTGGTTGGGGTAGGCATTGTTCGCGTCCCAGGGGGATTAAAGAGAGAAGGGGATTTTCTTTAAAACTCTTAAACACACTCAGAAAAAAAGTTACCAGAAAAACTTGTAAACTGTTTTCAATCCCACTTTATTATTTTTGTTCACATTTTTAGTAAAAAAATTTGTATTTAGTAATAATATTATTAATAATATTTCTAATATTTAAAACTTATACATACAAATTTAAATTGACAGAAAATGTTACCTGGGGATCGGAACCGACTCAAAATAAGACATCCACTTAAAATAGCACTTATAACTTTTTTAGTTTTAAAATATGATCTTAACATCCCAAAAAATTCTGGAAATATTTTTCAAAACAAAAATTAGCAAATTAAAAAAAATATGATTAATTCGTTTACGTTTTAACTATTTTTAAGCTTTTTTATTTTTTTTTTTCTAATCTGGTCTAAAATATTTTTTGAAAAAATAAATAAAAAAAATCCATAAAAAAATGTATAAATTTGTATAAATTCGTTAGGCATTTTAATATCTTTTTTATAAATTAAAATTCTGCTATATTTTACAATTTATTTACTAAAATTTAGTAGCGCTTACTAATTTTTTATACTAATTTAATTGTACTAAGTACAGCTTCTGTTTCGATAGATTTTAAAAACTTTTTTAATTTTTTTTTTTTTTTTTTTGATAATATTTTTTAATAATTTTCTGCTAAATTTGAGAATTCTAATTTTTCTAAATTTTTTAGAGTTATTTTACGAGGTTGTTTATGAAATCATTCTTTTAAGACTCTTTGTACAACTACTAAACCTAAGGAGTCCCTTTACATATACATAAAAAACCTGAAAAAAAATCCATAAATGTTAAATGAATTTGAAATTTGCATTTATAAGGGAATTTTTTAAAGGCTTTATTGGTGCGTTTTTTTAAAGACTTTTAAAACATTTTATACAATAAGGATGAATAATCGGTCAATCTTTCTTACTTACTTCTCTATTCTATATATGAATGATTTATGAGATTATTTAAAATTTTTAACACTTAGCTATTTTTTTTTATTATTTAAACTAAAGCTTTGATTTTTAGACAGACATTTTATAATGCAATTTCTAAGTTGTCGTTATTTTTTGTTTCTGTTTTGGATTGAAGCAAATTGTAAAAAAAAAAATTAGTGTTTTGATATGTTGACGGTCACGCTAGTTTATGGCTGGAAAATGCTGAGAAAATATTATCATATATTGCGTGACTTTGCCGTTGGTATATTAATTTAAAGGTAAATTTAAGTTATAACAGATTTTTTTTGCTTTGTCTTTATTTTATTAAATAAAAATAAATATTGAAAATTTTTGGGTTTTTTTTTTGCCAAATTTACACGTCATATTTTCTAATGGTTTAGGTATAAACTGCAGTGATGATTGTGAAAATATCAATAGAAATACAGCTTGCATTATTGGGGGAATTTTTCATTTTGAATAAAATTTAGATTCTTAATACATCTCCTAGATAAAATAGCGGCTGTCCTACGTTTTTTTTTTTAAGGAGAAACCCTTCCAAACTGAGAAATTTAAGAAAAAATTTATATAAACAGAATTTGTTTTCCAAATTAAATTTTTATACAAAATAATTTCAAAATATCTATAATTTTGTGTATTTTGTTAAATTTATGGAAAATATAAAAAATGTATTGTTAAATTTTTTTTATATCATTGTAAATGATATATATTTGCAAATACAAGTAATTTGACCTAACAATGTTTAATAACCGATTCATAACCGTTTTAAACCGGTTCGTTAAGTTTTATGCTATTCGATTTTTTATTACTCCTGGTTATAGAAAAAAGTAATAAAATTACAGAAATTTGAATATCTCAATAAAATTCGAAGCTTTTTGAATAAAACTGGGGATTAAAAACATTGTTTTTATTTTGAGCGTTTTTTTAAAAGCTTATCAAAATCTGGACAAATTGTTAATACAATAAATTTTTTACTTTACAATTTTAAAATTTTATAATGACAAATAAGTTTTAAATAACCGGTTCATAATTGTTTTAAACCGGTTCGTTAATTGCTATGCTATTCAATATTGTATTAGTATTTAATGTAAAATAAATTAATAACAAAAGAGAAAACAATAATAGTTAAACAAAATTTTAAGCTTTTTTACAGTAAAAAAGAACCCAAATTGGAGTGTTTTTTAAATAGTAAAAAAAAAATTGGACATACTGCTATTAAAGCAATTTTATTTCGCTATAATTTTAATATATTTTAATAACGGGATCATAAACGTTCATGCTCTTGTATGTTACTCAGTTATTTATTATTTCGGTA
The DNA here is from genome assembly GCA_949748255.1 of Eustalomyia histrio. Lineage (NCBI taxonomy): Eukaryota > Metazoa > Arthropoda > Insecta > Diptera > Anthomyiidae > Eustalomyia > Eustalomyia histrio. The sequence continues at coordinate 202,951,590 of OX456523.1, read as the reverse complement.
TAAAAGTTATAAGATTTTGATCCCAATTTTTCAAAAACGGTTACGTAACCGTTTTAAACTGGTTCGCTAATTTTTATGATCTTTGGTTTCTTATTTTAACAGGATATAAAAAAATTTTAAAAATAAGAAATATTCATTTTTCAATAATATTTTAAGCTTCTTCTTCTACTATAAAAAAATTAGAAAAATTTGCGAATATAAGATAAATATATTTCGATATATTATGAGAAAGTTAAGTAATTTTACACTAAGAATTTCAATAACCGATTTATTACCAGTTGAATCGGTTCGTTAACATTTACTTGGTTTTTTATTTACTTGAGTATTAAGTGTAATATTTTTTTAAAGGCAAATAATTCGACATCGAAATTTTCAATAACCGGTTCCTAGCCGTTTAAGCCGGTTCATTGATTTTTATGATATTAAATTTTTTCTATTTCTGTATATGAAATGAAATAAAAACAAAATAGAAATAATAAGATTTATGTCCAATTTCAAACATTTGTCATAACCGGTGCGTGATTGCTTAACCGTTTGGCCAATTATAATGCTATTTAAATTTTTGTTATTTCTCTAGCTTCTCTAGGGCTCTAGCAATAATGCATAAATGCCATGATTGAGGCATGATTTAAGGCTTTTCCGTTAAAAGATTATGGCTATTAAAATATTTCAATGACATTTTGTTTATTTTGTTAATATTTTATATATTTTTTTTGGAAAATATGAAAAGAAAATATTAACAAATTAATTTTATTTTATTGTTAGTTAAATATTTTGTAAAAACAATTAATTTAACACAAGAATTTTACAAAACCGGTTCATAACCGTTTCTAACCGGTTCGCCAATTTTAATGCCATTCGATATTTTATCATTTCGGGACATAGATAAAAAAAAATCAAAACAAAATTACTAAAATCTAAGCAGAATTTTACACTTTTTAATGGAAAATTTGCAGTTTTTCAAAATTTCAAGTTCTAAATATGAATAAATTGAATATGAAATATGTATGTATGTAATATGTTTTCAAACTAAATTTTTGCATTAAATTATTGTTATCATTTTTTAAGAATTCTATTATGTATACACATTTTCCTTTTTTTTTTTGCGAAAAACTGCGCAAGTCAGGGTCAAGTTGTTTTTTTTTTCAATTCTTTCATTCGATTCCTATAATATTTTTTCTAACAAACAACCCTCTATCTGTTAACTGTTAAAAAAAACAAAAAAAAATGTTTGTATATTGAAATAAGGCCCATTTCCCAAAAGCTCTTAATTTATTTTATTTATGTAGTTCAACAAACAAACAAAAAAAAAAACAAGGCGAAAAAATGTTGTAGCAAGACTAGCGATTTTTTTTTCTTCAGTTAGTTCGGTACACAGTGGAACGGGTGCGTCAGACATACAGAGCTATTAAAGCATAATGTTATTCTTTGTTAAATTTTTTGTTGGGCTCCGCTGGGAGCGTTAGGAAATGACAAGGCAAACTTATAAAGAAATAACAAAACTCTTAAGGGGATTTTTGGTGGTAAGGGTGTACTACAATATAATATTAGAAGATTATTAAAGGTTAAACTTTTATAAAAACATTTTGTAGCAAAAACAAAAAAATTCACAAAATTATTAAAGTAAAATAAAGTTTTATGGGTATAGAAAAATAGAAAAAATCTTTTCCTGCTGGGGTTGTTAACGAAGAAGATATACACAGCTTATTTGGTGGGAAAAAATGGCGTCGTTTAGATATTAGAGAATATCACAGCCATACAAAACACACCCTGTTTCTATAGACTAAAGAAAAAAAGTTTAGATATTACAAAGACATCTTAGAGGAAAACAAAATGAAAATAACCAACCCCACCCTAAAACCAAAATGTTGCAGATGTAGTTTCTGCTCTTCAGTAAAAAAAAAAAAATAAAATAAAATCACAACAAAATGGCGAAGACTATAAAAGTATCAGTTTTTTGTTTAACTTGACATTTGACATTTATTCACAAAAAGGCAATAAAGAAAATATTTCGTCATCATTTTTATATTATAATAAATGTCAAACTCTTCATAACATTAAAATACAGTGGATTTTACAAAAATAACGGTGCTTCTCAAATACAAATTTATGTTTACAATAAAATTCAAACTAAGCGTTTTGTCGTTTAGTTTAGGCGATAATGGCCAAAGAAATTAAAACTGAATTTTTAAAACTAATGCTTTAATTATACTTTTTACCAAAATATAATTAACGTATGTATCAACAATTGGAATTTTGCTGTTGTTGGCATGAAAGTTGTGACGTTTTCTTATCGAAAATTGCACAATTAGACAAAAGTTACACTTACAAAAAAAGTCTATAATGGCAACTGAAAATTTTGCTAATTTTAGCCCAGCGGTATTTTTTGCTAATCTTAGCAACACATGTCTGCTGACGTGTAGTACTCGTTTAGTAGCCGCTACTAAAACTTAGTAAACTATTTGTAAAGTGGAATTTGAAATTGGTTTATATTAGCTTTCTGTATTTTTAATTGAGCTCGTTGGATGATTTTTATATTAGAGTTGCTTGCAGTACCCCATAGCTTTGCGCCATATTTCCAAATAGGAGCTATTATTGTTTTGTATATAAGCAATTTGTTTTGTAAGGATAAAGTTGAATCCTTTCCTAAGAGCCAGTAAAGTTGTCCAAATTTGTACTTTACTTCGTTTTTTTACGGATTAATTTAGTGTCGATTATCATGCTAAGATATTTAGCTTTATTATCATTTTGAATCGGAGTGTTGTTTATCGTAATTGCTATTAGTGTAAGTCACTTGTACTGTTTTTTCACTGTTTACTAAAATACCCCAGGTTTTAAACCAGTTTAGAGTATTGTCCAGCATGGGTCTAAAACCGAATAGTACATATCCAATGAAAATATTGTACATATCCAATGAAAATATACTTCAGCACAGTCCAAGAAGTCATAAGGAATTCCAGCTTAAAACATACATTAAAACTTACATCTGATTCTAACAATGAAATTAGACAACTATTCTATAACGAGCTCTTAGGTTCAAGAAGACTTAAGCGATGCACTCCATTGGAGCTATTTGTCCGATTCTTATAATTGATAATTTGGCAAAATGTATTTTATATAATTTAATATATTATTAATATTAGTACAATCAAATTAGTATAAAAATTAGTAATTAATAAATTGCTTCAAATTCAGTGAATTGTACAATATAGCGCAATTTAAAAAACTGATTGAAATGCACAAATTAACTCAATTGTTTGTAGATACACTTGTTACAAAAAATATTTTAAACAAAATAAAAAAAATATTCAAAGGCTTAAGAAATAGTTAAAACATAAAGGAATTTATTATTTTGTTTTAATTTGCTAATTTTTGTTTTGAAAAATATTTTTAGCAAATTCTTTGGATTTTAAGGTCAAATTATAATTGTTTTAAGAGCTGAGTTTTAGAACTAAAAAGCTTTTGGTGCTATTTTAAGTGAATGTCATTTTTTTTAACATGAGTCGGTTGCGAAAAGTATCTTCACTTCCGATTCCTTTTTTTAACCTTTTCAATATTTTAAGGCAATTTAAGTTTGTATGTATAACTTTGCCTCAGTTCTTCCAGGTATTTGTTTTACAGCGAGGCCTAATTGATAGACCTGCCTGGAAAGCCAAAAATTTGAGTTATAAAGTTTTAAACCCCCCAAAAAATTCGTTATAACCATTTTGGATTTAGGTTGTATTTAAAATTGTAGGGCCGATATGTGGCAACCAGAATTTCTTATCTAACGGTCAACATATAGTCGGAAGCTAAAATCTGTTTCAATATTGCAGAAATAGGAATTTTAACATTTAAAACGCGTTTTCCTAGAATTTTACCCTATGCTATGTCGAAAATTAAAATGTGGCGAATGAGCCCCACTCTTACCTAAATTTAGATTTAAAGGGGTCTACTAGTTTTTAATAGAAATATTACTTCATATGTACTACATATTTGATCTAGTATTTGGCGTGAATAGCTTTTTAAGTCATACAAAATTGTTAAAGTACGTCAATATTCTTAAAATACTAAAACGATTTTCTTAAAATATATTCTTAAGGCTATAGCGGCAAAGAAAATTTTTTTGGAATTTAATGCTAAATTTTGGTTGAGCAGCCCAGCATAAACATGGTAATGACATAATAAGTGCTCCTTACATTCAGCATTATTTTCAAAATAAAACTAATGTATTACCTATAATATGTTACTTATTTTATTATTTTATATTAAATAATAAGTTACCTGTAATGGCTTAACTTTAATTATTTAAATATAAATAATAATGAATCATTGTTATTGTTTAAATAACTTTATTTTTTTATATGTATTTTACTAATTTATAAATTAAAAGTGTTTAATAAAACCAATTATCATGTAAGTGAGCAGGAAAAAGTCTACTAATTAGTTTAGAGTAGTGTCGAGTTAATTTATTTTAACTTATTTGTGTTATTCAGATCACGAATATGACAAAAAATGTTAAACATCTTGGGACAAAATTTGAGTTTTAACTGTAGTTCCGAAATATTCTAAAATTTTTCAAAATTGTAAAGACATTGAAAATTTTGAAGACGAAATTTGGAATCAGGAGAAAAAATCTATAAAAATTTAAATAAAATGAAAATTACTTGAATTTCAATGCGAATAAAAAAATGTTTAAAGCTGAGCAAAATTTTCCTTTTTTTTGACCTTTGACAACCCATGGGATACATATGCATGTGCCAAATTATATCAGTATCCTGTAATAAATGAAGTGAACCAATTCCAAATATTTCGATGTTTCTAAAAAATAAAGGAATAGACCCTGTCCTACTAAAATATTCATCGCCTGTGTTGTCAAATAGGATTCGTGAAAATGTGTTCCAAAAATTATGCAAAAAAATATATTTTTTATGAAGTGATCTTATTGGCTTTGAGATCCAAATAATTAGTATTGCGTGAAAGCAACAACTATCATCTTTAGGTATAAGCGACATTTAAGAAAATCGGTTAAAAAATGGGCCAAATACGACAAAAACTAACAATGGGACATTTATCAACCATTGGCCGTCAAAGTTAATTTATATATTTCGTTTTGGAAGAAAGGCGGATAAGAAATTGGAATTCACAACACTGCATCGCATTACCTTACTCAAAGTTAAATTGCAATTGGTTACCAGGAGTTAAAAAATAATGCGTTACTCAATTTCTTACAGGAAAGTTATTAGTTATTATCCCAGCAAAAATGAAGATGCCAAAGAAGCAATAAAAGCATTACTACTATGGCAAAGGCATCACTTCTTTTCTAATGGTTTCATCGATGAATTTAACATTAGCGTGTCATAGGATGGAAGTATTCAAATGTAGCTACTAGCATTACTCATACTTTACTCTAAGGAAGCATTGATAATACAATGATTAGATATTCTGATGCATGAGTGGAAAATGTTTATATACTTTTTAGTATTTAAGCTTTGATGAAAATTTAATTCATAAGAATGCAGAAAAATAAGTTAAAAGAAGCGAAATTTATGCGTTGACATACAAATTCTGCAAATAAATAATTATGCATTATTAAAAAAGCATTTTTAAAACATTTTTCAAAAATTTTATTGAATTTTTAGACAAATTCTTAAATATTTTTGGATTATTTAAAAACTGGTTGTATAATGTGGAAACATTTTTAGAAAATTTTAAAATATTTTTGAACAATTTTAAATAATTTTTGCAAAATTTTAAAACATTTTTGGGCAATTTGAAATAATTTTTACACAATTTTAAAATTATTTTAATAAATTCTGAACTAAAACTGGAAATGGTGTGGTGTTAAATAATAAACATAATGCAAAAATGCACAGATTGCGTCGTCATAAATATTTAATGCTGAAAAAATGCAAAACTTTTATAAAAATTGCTAAACTGCATAAATTCTAACCGTAATAAAATTTTGAGCTAAAATATAAAAAATGATTTAGTAAAAAAATTAAAAAAGTTCATCAGAACTATTTTTTCAATTTGAATAAATGCTTTAGATTCAAAAAAAAAATATAGGAAATACTATTACGTATGCTTTAGAAGTAACGAAGAGTGATTTTTTAAGATATGCATCGGGTTTATATCCATTTGAATTGTTTTGGAAGTGCCTTAGAATAGCACCAAAATATCATAAATTAATGTCAACTGAAGTTTAGGAAGCAATGAAAGAAGTTATAGTCACAGAATGACTACCATTTTTTTTTTGCTGGGTATTAGTTCTTAGTAACCAAGTATTAATATGCATACGCGAAACACATTATTCTTTATTTTTTCGTAAGCTTACGTGCAGTAAACAGAGCACCTTACCCATGGGGACATCCCATATAAAAAATTTAGAATTATAATATAAAGGGTAAAACGTGAAAACCTTGGAGTTTAGATTACTAGACTCATTATTTGGTAAGGTGTATTTTTGCTGGGAGATTGATGGGAAGTTACGAATGCCATTCTGGTAAAAAAATATTTTCTTTTTTTTTTTTGGTTGGAGCGCACAATTTTTCCACCCGAGGGAAGAGGGAGGGCTGGTTAAACACTTTAAAGCCCTATCTTCACGATATAGACTCATAGCACTCGGCCAAAATAAACATTTTACGGAAAACGCTTGATGACATAGAACATCACTGGTCATTAATGGGTTACGTAAAATCATTTAATTTAAATCTGTTTTTAACCTACATATATTGGGAATTACTTCAAGTTATAGCACTCTAAATATTATGAGATTTTTTCTTTAAAGAGCTTTTAAGTATTAAATTTCAGTTAAATTTGTTGCCAGCGGTTTCCTTTTTTGTCTTTAACGTATGCGATCTGTTGACTAAAATTATTTTAATGACTTGAAATAATCATACATTTTATTTAGTCATATTATATGATTAAATCTACTTAAAAAACAAAAAGAAAAATAAAACTTAAATGGAAAGTTCCCAGGGAAAAAAAATCATGAGACAATAATGAGAGATTTATTATTTCTTATTTTTGTTTTATTATGATTATTAGTAACAATGTAATATGTTTTCAAAGTAATTATTAGAAAATGGAAAAAAATGTAGAAGTTGTAAAAGATGTAATTAGTGACAAGTGATCAAACAGAATATTATAATTTTGATTTTAATTTAAGATAATCTAAAAAATCTTAAAGCAAAATCAAAATTATTGTAGAAATTTTATGATTTTTTACAGATTTTTTATAACTTTTTTTTTCAAAAAAGTTCTAACAATTTTAATTAATAATTATTTCTAAAAACTCTAGATTTCCCTAACTCCATATGTTAAAAACAAATATTAATCAACTTCTGGTGCACAGTAACAGAATAATGAGCCGTGACTCATTGGTTTTTAAAAACCAAAACTAATATCTTAACAAAACTTTTTTACAACAGAGCGAAAATTTCTAATACACGTGCCTTAATACAGCTCGCGGATTAACATGAGTTTTACAAAGGACTATTAATTTTTTTCTTTTCGAATAAAATATTACAGTAACAAAAGAAAAAAAAATAAAAGGTAAATTGTTCTAAATAATAAAAACAGAGCATAGAAATATTTAACTAACAGACAAAAAGGAAAACATATGTTTTCTCTAAGGGTCCTTTGACACACACACACACATATACACACACAAAGCCAGATAGACAATCTCTTACAGAAAAAGACCAGCAAGGAAAAAATAATAGGGAATTTTTGTTTTGTTTATTATGGTCAAGTATGGTTAAGGCTATCAAAATCATTAGAAGATGTATAAAGGGTGGGTTTTTGGCAGCAAAAACTCAAACATTACCAGGAAAGGTAAAATAAAGGACATATAGAAAAAAAGGATAATAATATAAAAAGTAAGAGTTAATAGACCATTGAGGCCATTGACTCATGCCGCTCTTTTTGTATTAATATAAATATGAGAGGGGTTTTGTTTTTACAAAGAACGAAGAAAGCTAATAATAAATTAATTTTCCCTCTACAAACACCAGATGATGATGAATGAATATAAATAAAAAGACATCAAATTTTTATACAACACAAAACATTGACATCATATAAAATAAAAACAATGAAATGAAATTTAAATTAATTTAATAACAACAACAACAACAACAACATCAAGACAAATAAAATTGATGAATTGCTTTAATCATTAATGTCTTCATTAAATAAACAAGACAATAATATACTAATAAAAATATACAACAATTAAATTTAGACTGAAATAATAAAATTGCAGAAATTAATTATGATATACAAGATATAAATAATTTGGTAGAAAAACGAATTTCAAATACCCTTCAATAACGGTTTTTGGGATCATTATAAAAGTCGTTGCTTTTATGAAAATTTATGTTTATATACAGAAAAATACTAAAATCGAGTTTCAATTAAAATATTTATAAATATAATTAAAAATTTAATTAAATTTGAACTAGCAAAAGAGTTTGTTACATCAATTAAGTTTATTTGTTAAATTAAATAGAAATTTTCAATTATTTTCTTTTAACATATCAATAACATTTTTAAACAAAAATTTTCAACATTTTCAATTAAAGATTTAATTATATTAATTATAACTTTAATTAAAGTTTTAACCAAAAATCAATTAAAATTTTAATCAAATTATTAATTGAAATTCCATCATCAAATCAATTGAAATATTAATGAAATTTGTCATTCAAATTTCAGATTCAAATCAATTATAATTTTAATAAAATTTTCAATTATTTTTTTTAACCTATCGACTAAATGTTTTATCAAGAATTTTCAACATTTTCAATTAAAGTTTCAATTATATTAATTATAATTTATTTAAAGTTCTAACCAAAAATCAATAAAAATTTTAATCAAATTATTAATTAAAATTCCAGCATCAAATCAATTAAAATTTTAATAAAATTTTTGATTTAAATTCCAGATTCAAATCAATTAAAATTTTAATAAAATTTTCAATTATTTTTTTTATCAAAAATACATATGATTGTGTGTAATTCATCAACGCATGAAAATTTCTAAATATTTTGTACCAAATAGTTCATACCCAGCAAAACCACACATTACCAAATAATGGGTAAAGTAATGTATAGCCATAGGGGCCGATGGATTACTTTACACCTTACTTCACTGATGAATTTTAAAGGCAATGAGCCTCAAAGTAATGTATTACCCATTACTTTAGAGGTTATAATGTAAGGGGTTACTTATATGGTTACGAGAATGGAAAAAGCAATGTGTATAAAAATAGATTTTTAAAAAAGAGGAATTTTTATTAAAAAAAATTATTACAAATATTTTATTTCAATTATTTGTAATTAAAAATAATGTGATCATGATGGGAATCGAACCAGGGAACCACTGGTTGCCAGCCAAGAACTCTACCCACTGAGCTATCGACGCATTTGATTAGTATTTGATTGCTTTTAACTTAAATGAATTGTTGCGCTTCGTTATTTCGCTAGTTTTATCAAAACAAACATACGTTACCCTCTGGCTTACAAAAAAACACAAAGTAATGTATCTAAAATAGATTTTCAAAAATATTTCAATTATTACTTTACACTTATAAATTATGATTTACCTAATCAATATTCAGTAACTTATTACTTTATGCTTGCAAATGATGAAAAAGGAAACGAGCTATCATTACAAGGTAACGCTTGAGAATATCGCACTCATTACAAAAGTTTTGCTGGGCAGATAATTTTCTATTTATAGTTTTATAGTCGCGAAAACGTGAACACCCGAAAGTGTGAACTACTCGAAAATGTGAACAGTTTTGTGAAGGCTACTCTAAAACATAAACAAAGTCTAAAATTTCTAACACGAGAACAAATTTTTGTCGTGTTTTTTCTTTTTGTTATTATTTTTTTATTTTGGGAATCCCCGAACAACTGAACAATATTTTTTGTTTATGCTAGAAACCTTATTTTATGTAGATAGATGTGTTGATTTTTTACTTGACCTATGTTACAGGATATACCCTGTGTCTCATGCCATTTGCACTTAAAATACAACCTGTGAGCGAAAATTTAAAAAATGGAATAATTCTTTTGAAATTTGGAAGGCTGTAGTGTTACAGGTTTAGCCTTAAAATATCAAACCGAAGGATAGCGTCAAAATTTTAAGCAAATATGTGGCATTCGACTTTTTTTATATTTTCGAAGAAAAGCCTTATGCACAGCCAAGAGTTAGAAGAACCCAAAACGTGAAAAAATTCAAAAACATGAACACCGTTGGTAAAAATTAGATCACGTTTTCGCCAGTTTACTGTAATACTATACAACAACTACCAATAAATTATTATTTTGCATGTACATATAAGTACTTCTTTCGCCCATTATCAGTTGGTCATTATTTTGTTGTTTAAAGTTTTTTAAGTTAAGTTTAAAAAGGGTAGTTTTTCAGAAAGACGTTCAAATTTCGGCAAGGGCCCTCACCCTTTTTTATTAAAAAGACAGAAAATTTAATCAAATATCAGTAAGGTGGGTTTATATGGGGTATAGGTCCAAATATGGTCTGATATACTTTAAATTTGGAGGAATGATTTCTGTTTTAATCTCACGGATATTTACGAATTTGTGTGTTAAATACCATTTAATGTCAATTCTGTAAGAGGGAGGTCTGAATATGAACCGATTTCTGAGCTCTTCTAGGTTCATGGGTTCCTCCATTTCGCCTAAATGGCATTTCCAGCAGTATTCTCGAAAAAGAATGCGCCAATGATACCACCACTCCAAAATCCACACCAAACTGTCACTTTCTATGGATGCATTTGCTTCTTGACAATGATATGCGGATTCCCTGAACATTAATAAAGCAAAATATACGCAAATTTAACAGCCAAAAAATTACAAATATCCTTTTACAATTTTACCTGAATGATTTTAAAAGTGGCGTGAACAAAACTAAATAAATTATTAATTACGTTTCTATATTATAGTTAAACTATTTTCATAATTAACAAAATTTATAATTAAATGTTTATTTTATATTGCAATTAAATTAATACCAACAAAACGCTAAAAGTCCATTTAATTAATAGCTAACAAAAAAAGGGTTAAGACTTATAGCTGAAACTTAACTTATTTTTCAAAATATTAATTCCAAAAATGCGTGTATTTTTATAGTTTTAGCAAAAAATCCCCCTCTACAAAAAAAAAACAATTGTTTATGCATTAAATAAATGACTTAATCACGTGTCTAAGATGGTCACCTTTTGTGTCATACTTCAATTTTATGATCTTTTTTTTTTTTGTACAAGAAAACATAAAAATTGTCAAAGTAAATATTTTGACAATTAGCGGTCAAATTCATTTGATGTTTAATTATATTTATGGATTCACTAGCAGAGTGGGCTACAACAGTTAATAGTTTAAACAAATAATTGCAACTTTTAAGAAACTTTTTTTTGAGAATTTCTATACATTTCGTTAACCTTTTAAATCTATAACACGTGCCAAGTTTATGTCTGAACAAACAACTACACCTTTGTTAATTTTAACCAAAATTTTCTATTGATGATGTTGATGATTTTTACCAAATATTTTGTTTAAAGTAAGTTGAGAGTTTCCTAAACACAAGTTTTTCTATTTTGTTTGACACGTGCTTAATGTTGTTTTCGTCCTAGAATATCCTGTATACATATTGTAAAATTTGTGTTTTCTAAAACAAAATTTTCAATAAATAAAATGTATATATCTATATTGTTTGCTGTCATTTGTTTGTATATTTTACATTGATTATCCGGCATACCGTTGTCCGTCTGTCTGTCCGTCCGGCGGTATAAATGTATGTTTTGTTATTTGTTGGTTAGTGAATTGTTTTTATAAGTGCTGGTCATTTTATGTTGTTGTTTCTGCTGAAAAGTTAATGGACCAGAACCAATGTCAAAATATATCCTTTTAGTGAATACAACCAAATACCAACAATGTACCTTGTGACCCCTTGAGTGCAGTAAAGTTTAAAATTTTTTTTTTCGTTTTCGTTTTAAAAAATGTTATAAATTAGACAATTTTAAGAAATGTTTTAATAAATATGTAACTGAATTTATTTTTGATCTTAAAATTCATAACATTGGCATAATAAGCCTCTTGAACGAATTTTTTCAAAATTTGAAATTTTCTTCTTTTCTGTCTCAAATGTCTGCATTAGGGTGGCAATGAAAATTCTACTTTGGGTTTTCGCTTATACCCGGGCGTTGACCTTCGAGGTCAATGTTAAGAAATTTTGGAACGAATCGAAAAAAATTTATATAAGTCTAAAAAATAGATGGAAAAAAGCTCATTTGTATGGGTAATCAATTTATTAACTGTGATAAGTAATTTCGCATAGCCTGTTCAAACCATAAGTTGCTGTCGGCGATGGTTTAGAATGAGGCTGACGATGACCTGGACGTTCAGGTTGAAAGTGTGACTTTAGCGCTGATCCTTACAATTTTGTCCATCTTCTCTTAATTATGATCTCGAACTTAAAGAATTTCTAAATAAATACACTCAGAATATTATGTAGTTAACTGTTTGTAGTTTAATAAAAAAGTTTTCCGTTCCATTTAAAAATAAAGGAACATACATTTATTTTTCAAAGAAATATCTATATTAACTTTTTTATACATTTATTCGAAATAATTTACTATCATTTACCAATTTTTTTCAGTTTCATTTATTTTTTTCATTTGTTTGAAATTTAATAAAAATTTACCCATAAAACGGAAACTTGTGGTTTATTTGTGTCCGTAACAGTTATTATAAATTTAAATTTTGTTTGCTGTCTGTTTCAAAAAAAAATATTCAAAAAATTTCAATTTGTTTTTTTGTTTAAATTGGTTGTATATATACACAATTTTTCAATACAAATTGCAAGAACTTCATAAACACACATACATACACAAACACATTAACACAAAAAGTGTTTATAGCTTCATATGCATACATATACATTTTGTATTGTACGAGTATATTAAAAAAAAACACAAAATACATAAACGGAAATAATTTCAAATAAATGAAAAAAACATTTATTTTTTAAGGATTGGTAGGTAAAATTTTGACATTTATTTTAACTGATTATATCAGTTGTTTCTTACGGATGTGTCAGTTGATTAATCAACATTAAAAATAAATAACAAATGACATATAATTTAAATGAAAATTAAGTAGACCGGTTTTTAAATGAAATATCATTTCTTTTAAATGATATTTTCAGTTATTTTAACTTACAAACTTTTTAAAGTGTATAAACGTTTATTCAAATTTTTTTTTTCGAATTTTCATTTTTCTTTAAAATTTTTTTTTTTTAAACCGCAGTAAAATTGTTGGCGAACAAAAATGATAGATAATGGTGGTTATAACGTTTTTTTTTTCAATGGATAGGGATGAGAGAAAACGTAACTTTTCTTGTCCTATCTCTAATATTTTATACTCCTATCATTAATGGAACACGATTTCGTTCATGTGACTGCCGCAGCTGGCTTCGCAGAAGCTCATCCTGTCAGTCCAATTTTCCAAGACACTGTTGACAGTTTGTGGTTCTGGCTTGGATGATATTAGAGTGTGGATCGTTTCTGGTTTTTTCGCATAGTATCGGTCTACAACGGTACCCCACAAGAAAAAATCTAAAGGGGACAAATCAGAGCTTCGAGCCGGCCAATTGACAACGCGAAGACGGCTGATAACACGATTACTGAATTTAGTGCTCAAAAGATCGATTGGTGAGCCATCCTGCTGACACCAAAGATTATCTAAGTTTATATCTTCCAGTTCAGCCCATTAAAATGATGGCTCTGTAGCAGGCGCCGTTGACTGAAATTGCATTTCTAGCAGCATTTTCGAAAAAATGAGCCAACAGTGCCACCAGTCCAAAATCCACACCAAACTGTTACTCTCTATGGATGCATTGTCTTCTCGACAAAGACTGCAAATGTGGAAATTTTGTTCGTTGACATTGCTGCCGAGATATGAATGCGCCTCGTCAGAAATGATGATTTTTCAGCCAAATTTAATGTCCGATTGGAACTGAGAAGCCGTAACGAAGTGTATGGTCGTTTGCCTTCTTTTTGCGATGTCCCACTTAGAAGCCTTTTTTTTGTTATATTTTGGAAAGTAAAATAATAAAGTAGCACATTTTGTTTGCAAAGAACCTTAATGATCACCCTATTTATCATCAATTACCATTTGGGTACCAATACCGAATAAAATTTGTTTGCGAAGTGATAAGTATTTTATAATTTTCACATTAGAGATGTTTTTTACTTTATGTTTTCATTTGAGCGATTGGCATTCACGTTATGAGAAAAAAAGAAGAAGCTAAATTTTATTCAAAAACTGAAAGAAATGTCTGAAAGTTTTTTAATGACTAGTGCTGAAATTTTTTAAATTATTGCAAGTTAAAAGAACAACTTCTTAACGAATCACAGTATTTAAACCCTGCTTTATATAAATTTACACTTTTGAAAAAAGAGCAAAAGAGAGGATAATTTTTTTTATATTTATTTTGGGGCTGTAAGCACGTATTTTTTGAGTGCGATTTGAGCGTTTTTTATTATACCCTACACCATGTATGGTGAGGTTATATATCAGTTTGTCATTCCGTTTGTAACATGTAGAAAATATGGGTCTAAGACCCCATAAAGTATATACACTTAAAAAAGTTTGTAAGTTAAAATAACTGAAAATATCATTTAAAAGAAATAATATTTCATTTAAAAACCGGTCTACTTAATTTTCATTTAAATTAAATGCCATTTGTTATTTATTTTTAAATGTTGATTAATCAACTAACACATCCGTAAGAAACAACTGATATAATCAGTTAAAATAAATGTAAAAATTTTACCCACCAATCCTTAAAAAATAAATGTTTTTCTTATTTATTTGAAATTATTTCCGTTTTTGTATTTTTTTAATATACTCGTACAATACAAAATGTATGTATGCATATAAACAATTTTTGTGTGAATGTATTTGTATATGTATGTGTGTTTATGAAGTTCTTGTAAATTGTATTGAAAAATTTTGTATATATACAACCAATTTAAATAAAAAAACAAATTGAATTTTTTTGAAACAGACAGCAAACAAAATTTAAATTTGTAATAACTGTTACGGACACAAATAAACCACAAATTTCCGTTTTGTGGTTAAATTTTTTTAATTTCAAACAAATGAAAAAAATAAATGAAACTGAAAAAAATCGGTAAATGATAGTAAATTATTTCGAATAAATGTATAAAAAAGTTAATATAGATGTTTCTTTGAAAAATAAATGTATCTTCCTTTATTTTTAAATGGAACGGAAAACTTTTTTATTAAACTACAAACAGTTAACTACATAATATTCTGAGTGTACGTGATCCTTATGCAATTTTAAATTGATTTATGGATGTTGGTCTGTCTGTTTGTTAAAATGGCGATCACGACGCGAGGACGCAAGCGGGAGTGCCTATTATACCTAGTTATACCTAGATTATTGGACATCCTCCCGAGCAGTTTTGTATTGAGTCGGTCCAGCGGTTAAAAATTTGTGAAAGTTTATTGTTACCTTTAAATATTGTTACCTCATACAAATTGGTGTATTTTAGTACAATTTCATAGTTGCGACTGGTAGATAATATATTTTTTCATCAGTCGCTTAGAAGTGAAAAATATTTTGTATTCACCTCAAATATTTTGTTTACCTTAAAAAATTTTTTCCACCACAAACAATTTTCCTCACCTAAAAAATTTTTTTCACCTTAAAAAAAATTTTTTTTTAACATTTTTAATTTCTTTTTTTTAATTTTTTTTCACCTCAAAAAATTTTTTTCACCTTAAAATTTTTGTATTACTTTATACAATTTCTTGCCAGAAATTGTTAGGTTTGCGAATGGTTTGAAATAAAATTAACCGAGTTATTTTATTGGTAGAATTCAAAAATAGATTTTATTTCAAATAAAAAATGTTTTTTTTATAAAGTAACAACAAGATCTAACTAGAAAGATGGCTGGTAGACGACTCTATAAAAGCTCGTCGTTCGTTCCGAGGAAACCTCGGTTTTCCCCGTTTTACTTCCACTGAAATGCGGTACATTTTTATCAATAACAGTAGAGAACATTTTTTTGGAATATTGGCACAGCCGAATTTAAGCCTTTGTTTACTTGTTTTTATAATAAAAATGTAATTATTGTTTTTATAAATTCTCTAATTCTTTTAAAAATAAAAAATTTCCTAATAAATTAAAAAATTGTGCTAGAAAAAATAAAAAATGTTAAAAAATAATAAATTAAAAAAAAAAAAATGAATTTTAATTTGGCGAAGAAAAATAAAATATCATATGATTAAATTTTGATAGATAGTTTTCGCAAAAGTTAAATTAAGAATCGGATTCTTTGCGAAGTAGTGAAAACTTTTATCATTTCACAGCTTTACACATTGGAAGTCGGTTCCCTGGAGTAATATAAATCATACAAGAATAGTATGTATTAAAAAAACTAATTTATTTATTTGTTTAATTTTTATTTTCAAAAGTTTTTTTACAATGTAAATTATTCGGTAGAATTGACTTTTATAACTGACTTGGATTTTACAAAATTTAGCTGTTTTATAGATAGGGCTTAAAAATTAAAGAAAGACGAGTTTTAAATAATCAAAGGACAGCGATGATATAATAACTAAGATACAACAACAATTTAAAACTAAAAAAATAAGGAATTATATAATAACTGTTATGAAATAAGGAATATAATCTAGAAGAGGAGTAATGTATATTCATTTATATATAGCTCTGGGTATTTCGGAAACAACAATATTTTCCCTATAGAAATATCGTAGCTGTGCAGTAAAAATTCTTTGCCTTTTTTTTTTGCATAAAACTTCTGCTTCTAAAATATTTTTACACAATACAATAAAAATTTGCATAAAATTATTTTAATTTTGTTTATTTTAGTTTAAAGTTTTTAACTAAAATTGTTTAATATTTATTCCCTCTATACTAAGTTCGATACATACTCGTACATATGTATACATATTGTTATGACAGTTATAAAATAGTTTTTTTTTTTTTGTTTTTGTAATTTTGTTATTTAGTTCATATAAATATACAATAATAAATATTTATTAACTAAAATCACCATAGTAACTTGGTTAAAAAAAATTAAATTTAGTAAAAAGGAAAGAAAACTCTATAAACAATAATAATTTTTTTTTTATCTAAAGTTATTGTATTTCTATGCAAAACATAAAAAAACATAGTAAAATAAATTACCAACAAGAATATAAATTTTAATGGTGTCACTAATATTTTATTACAGACCTAGTTATTTATTATAATTTTATATATAAAAAAGCCACAAGGAAAAATCCTTAATAGTTCAAAAACAAACCTAAAGCACCCCCACTATTTTGCCCCTAACAAAAAAAAAATATCAGTAAAATAGTGACTAAATTATGACATTATTAAAATAAAACTTTACTTCTTTCTAGGACATTTTAATAAAATTTCTTTATTATTATTTTGCCAAAAAAAAAATTTATAATAAATTTATCAAAGAAAAGTAACATAAGAAAAAAATTGATTTATAGACTGAAAGTAATAACGATAAAAATAAGGAATTTTTATAAACTACAAAATAAAAGTTTATTTTTTTTTTTGGTGACATTCAAAGTTTATTTCTTAGTTTTGTTATTTTACCTTAAGCTGATGTCATAAATTATGATTATTATCAGTAATCAAAAATGTAAAATACTAAACAAAAAAGAAATTCTATTTTGTTTGTTATTTTAGACTAATTTACGCATGAAAAATTTGTGATATATCAGAATTTTAATATGAACCAACCAACCAACCCTGCCTTAAAATAGTAGATTTTTAGCTCATAAAAAAAAGCATTTAACACACAACCCTCAAGTATTAACAACCAAAGGATATTACCACCAAATTCAACAGCTATAGGCTTAAAAAAAAACATTATTGCAGTTAAAACCAACTCATAGAATTATGATTTTTTAACATAATTTTAAGGATTATGTACATATGTATGTGTATTAAATTTCATATGTAGAAGTTATGAGTTAACCTTAAAATTCTATTTAAAACGACACTCCTGTTTCTTTTTTTTTTTTCTAAATTACAGACATTTTTAAAATTAACTTTTTCTTTCCATTACCAAAGTTAGCAACTGTTTAAAAAGATACACAGAGAAAACTATAATGGCGTTCCAATTAAATAAAATATATATAAAATATATTTTATATAGTCGTACTATAATATGGTTATCATATTATAATAATAAACTCACCATAATTTGACCATAATATGGTCCGTAGAATTATATTATGATTCGAAAATATAAAAAAGTTCTTTAAATTCAGAAATATTTCTTTAAGAAATGTTTGATCTTAAGGACTTTATTGATTCTATGGACTTTTCTAATAGAAAAATTCTTAGTTTCTAAGGGCATATTTAAGATTTTTTATATAGTCCTTAAAATCTCAGAAATTTTCTTTTAAAATAAGTCCTTAAAATCTAAGAATATTTCTTCTAGAAAAATTTCTTAGAATCTAAGTATTTTTCATGATGAAAAGTCCTCAGAATTTAATATTTTTTTATTTAAAGAAAGGCCTTTAAATCTAAATTGTTTTAAGAATATATGATTTTTTTTTGCAGAATCAGAGAATTTTAGTTTAAGGAATAGTCCATAGAATCTACCTGAAAAATTTCTAAAAATGTAGTATATTGTACAAGAAAACTTTTCGTATAAAACAACTTTTGGGTTCTACAGACTTTTTCTTATAAAAAATTATTCATAATATTCTAAGTACTTTTTCCACAAGAAATGAATTGATGAACATACAAACAAAATATTATTAAATTATTAAACTAAATTTGGGTCGATTCTAACCAAATTAAATAGGTCCGTCTTTGCTTCAATATAAGCGGAAGTATTAAATTCCATCGGAATATCTTTATTTTCTACCTCTAGTTTGATTAAAGTTCACTTAAGCAAATACCGGAAAGGTGACTTCATAAGAGGAATAGGTTCTCTAAAATTGGATGCATAATTTATGGTCCCATATAACATTCAGACCCCAAATTTCAAAGAGATAAATACATTTTGTGTGTTTAAATACCATTGAAGCCAAATACAGAAAGGGCCTTTCTATGAAAGGTACGAGAGCGGATCAATAAGTCCGTGATTTTTTTAATAAAACACACTTAGTCCAACGTTTCTCCAATTTTAGGATTTCTTTGATTCAATAATTTCATCGTTGGAGTAAATCTCTTTCCAGCGAGCTTTTTCTTTAGGTTTGAAAATAGGAAATAGTCACTAGGGGCTAAATCTGAAGAATATGGCGGATGAGTTACCAATTCGTAGCCCAATTCAAGGAATTTTGCCATTCAGACTACACGCGGGTGCACCCGTGCATTATGGTCAATTGAGAGCAAAAGTGGCACCCATCTTGCAGACAGCTTTCTTATACACAACTGATCATTTCAAATCGAAACCACACTGCCATATGAAATGTCTATGGCATCAACAATCTCACGCACTTTTAATCTTCGATCGGCAAACACCATATCGTGGATTTTTTCGACATTTTCGGCTGTATTGACCTCAATTGGCCGTAAAGAACATTCAGCGTCATTTGTACTTGTGCGACCACAACGAAAGTCAGTAAACCACTTTTGTTTCTATTGAAATCGATACTGCAGAGTCGCCATAGAATTTATCAAGCTTTTCCTTAGTTTGATTGACTTTTTTTTGAAAAAAAATGTTAAATGAGCACTCGAAATTCACTTTTTTCCATTTTTAAAAAAATCCACGAGGTTGTGTGTTTTGAACAGCTGTTAAACACAAAGTAAATGACGGAACTTGCTCAAAATTTGACAGTAGTCTATTAACAGGTGGTACTTGATTGGAACAGTGTTGCATTTCATATAACTACGAGGGAAGTTCGAAAAGTCACGAACTTATTGATCCGATTCTAACCAAATTTAACAACGATCATCCCTGGGTTGTGTTTAGGATACTAAAATATTTTAACAAAGTCTTAGTAAATGTTTGTGCAAAAACCTTATAAATTAGTGTAATTGTGGATCTTAACGTGGATAAGTCACCAGAGTTAGTACTGAAACAGTCCTCTTCGCCGCTAGATCGTCTATTGGTTAACCTCTAAACCTCTTCGTGCTGTGCGGGAATCTTTCACTGGAAGGTTGCCAATATTCAGCCAATCCCTTACGAGAGTGCGTCAAATAAAACTGAAAACTACAGCCCAGTCGCAATATGTACTGCGCTCTCGAAGATAATGGAGAGCATAAATCAATACAATTTTGCTTATTATCTAGACTCTAGTATGGCTTTCATAGAGGTCGTCTACGGTGATAGAGAGTTGGCGAAATTGTTGAATCTTTTTTAGTTCATAGCCCTGTTTATGTTATTTTTATTTCGGTGGGGTTAAGTGCTATAGAAATACCGAAAGAGGACGTTGCGATATGTATGAGGTATACAAAATTATTTTTCTAAATTTATGTTGACGTCGCTGGGTATCGAATTCGCATCGCTATGTGTATGAGTCCAACGCACTAACCATTACACCATAACGCCCTCAATTTATTTCAAGCTTTCTCAGGGCCCGAATTATTCATGTTGCAAAAGATGGGATTTCATCGACCCAGCTTATTGCATTTTTATTAATGATCTTTTTGATCAAACTTTTAACCCTATTTTCAGAGTGGACCAATATGTACCCCCCTATTGAAAAGTGTTGCCATTTTTGCAAATAGCATCGTATATACGTCAGTTTGGTTTTGACATTCGTGAAGTAGATACGGGCGTAATTTGTAGTGATTAACAAAAACTCGATTCTGAATTACAATGAATCAATTTTGGAACTCAGCGGCTTAGTGGATGATTTTCGATTAAGAAAAATTATCATTTTGTTTTTCAGCGGTCACGTCAAGAAGCAAAATTTGAGGCTGTGGGGGACAGAAAATCCCAAAGTCACCTTGGGGGGTGCAGTAACATTGAAAAATGTTATTGGACCTTATTTGTTCAAAGGATGCGACGGTAACGCTATAACGGTGAATGGCAACCACTATAGAGCCATGATTACTGAATTTAACTTACCGGAAGTTGGCGATCTGAATTTGTGGTTACAACAGGACGGTCATACTTCACGAAACACAATGCGTATTTTAAAAGCGCGTGCAATCTCGCGTTTCGGTGAGTTGGCTAGGCTCCTGATTTGACTGTCTCCTCAATGGATATTAGAAGTTGTAGGAGAAGTTAAAGAATAACTTTCGAGCCGAAATTAATAACGTGACTCCACAAATTCAGCGCTCAGTTATGCAAAATGTAATCAAAAGGGTTAACAATTTGCGTCAACGCCGATGGCGGCCATTTGTTGAACATAATTTTCCACAATTAATTGAAACAAAATTTTTAAAAACAGCTAAAAACAAAATGAGTTTTCACTTTAAGCAAAAGTTATAGCGAAATAAAATTAGTTGATGGTTTTTGCCCAATCCTGTACTGTTTAGGTTATGACATCAATATTTATCATTAATTTTGCTTCGGTTGTAGGACAAGTCTTTTAGAGGTTGGGGAGCAAAACGCAGATAATGAATGACACACTTAATCGTCACCTTTCGGCAAGCTCAGAGTCGGATCTTGTTTATAGGCTAGATTTAAATGGATATAAGTCCTCTATTGTCCCAAAGGATGGTAAGGTCGTCAATGTCGTCAGTAAATATGAGTAGTATCAATATCCAGGTATCAGATACTCTTGATATTCTCGGCAGGAGAATTCATTCCGTTGGAATAAGTACGTATTTAAAGTGTCGAAAGAAGCATTAAAGTGCCCTGGTTTCCTAAAATGGTGTTAGTAATATTTCAACCCATCCAATCTCCCTTCAATTTATATCATCTGTATGCGAAAGAAGATGGAATGCAACTTCCATATATGAGCAGGAGTTTCAATGATTCAAGTTTTTGGATCGTGAACAAAGGAGGGCGTCGGCACTCTTAAATGATCCAGCTCTATTGACTCATTGGAGCATTGCCGGAAAGTGACTTGTGTATCACTGTTCTATCGATATTATCATGAGAATTGTTCCGTCAAAATAAGTGAGCCGATTCCTAGAGCCTGGAATACCCGCTTATCTAGTAGAGCACATCCGTTTACAGTCGACTGTCCAAGACGGTCGTACAAGTCCAGATCTCCCCTGTTACATATAAATATTAAGAAATTCAAGTCGCATATCTACAAAACACTACTCCCTGTTTTCTCCTTCCCATAACCTATTTTGCTAATTCTAACACAATGCACTTGCATTGGTAGGGCCATCCCCTGAGTGTTGGTCTATCGTAATTTCTCAGCAAATTTTTCTTCTTTTTTTCTTTGAGTGTACAATCTGTATAAATTTGTTTAAAAATTAAAAATATATAAACATGCGTTATTTAGTTAAGTTTGTTAGAGTTCAGTGTAGTGTAAGTGCGATAAAACAAATGTCTTGTGTGGCTTTGCGGTATAAAAACATGTAACATTTTATCATAAGATTTTGTTTGTTTGTTGTCCAGTAATAAAATCAACTACTGAGATTGCATTACTTCATCAAAACAAAAGGTGCGTGTTTTAAATTAGTAGTTTTATTACTAATTTTCATAAAATTCAACTACAAAAAAACCCCTTCCTTAAAGAATTTTCAAAAAAAAAAAAAAAAAAAAACAGACCTTTCTGCACCTTGCCCCTTTTAACTCGCATCATATTTAGGGTTTTTGTTAGTTTTTCTGGTGTGTAAGTAATTAATTCATAATTTTAATTAGTCTTTTCATTATATTATTTCATATTTAAGTTTTTTCACGTGCATAAATATATTAAATTAATTTTGTCGACTTTTTCCGTATGTAAATAGTTGGTTCATTTTTATGATTTAGGATAACAAATCTGTTGAAGTTGTTAGTTGTAAATTCCTTGTAATAGTTCTTTTTTTTAACAGGGAGTGTTTCGCTTACATTTATAAAATGAGCTCAGTTTTATGACCTCGAGCTTTGTTTCGTTTTTCGTAAATTGTTTTTTTTTATTCTTAAGGAAGTTTTATTGTTATTTTAACAAAATTTATTACATCCTTTTTATGCGTTTTTAGGTTTATTTATTTTGGGGAAGTTTTTAGCATTAAATCATTGTTAAAAACAATTTTTCTTCTGAAAACTTATTTATAATGCCTTAGAAAGATTTACACAGGAAAAATTTGCATAACCGGTTATTAACCGGTTCATAACCGATTCACCAATTTTTATATAATTAACATCTTTACAGTCATGTTATTACGGAATTTTTTATTTTTTTAATTTTCCTCAAAAATTTTAACATTTTTTCTTAAATTTCCTTAACATTTTTATTCAAGTAATTAAGTGATTAATAAAATTTATTTGATTAATTGTTATAAAAATAAAACAATATGAAAATGAGTATTTTCTTTCTTTCCAATATATTTTCAGTTGTTATGCATAAGGATAAAGAAGAAAATGGTAATAGTGTCTTACCTCATATACACGCACATGATGGCTATCGTACACGAGAGCTGGGAGCTTTCGAACATGGTCTATTAGATGGTGATATGTTCCTGCAGGTAATTGACATCTTTGAAAATTTATATTATTAAGACGTAAGCATACAAACAGATTCAGTTTGATTTGGTTTTGAGATATAGACAAAGTCGAAAAATATATTGAATAATTTATATTACACATTATATGGTATAAATAACAAACAACCAAAAAAGTAATGCGTTAATTAATCATTTAATTACGAAAAGAAATTCGTAAGACATATAACTGTATTAATATGTGGAAACTTAATATCATCAATCAATGGCATTTACTTAGGACACAGTGAAACGATAAATTTCAGCGTCAATGGTTCCAACGGAATATGAAAGTACTCGTATAACTTCAGTTATACAAAACCACAAACCTTTTTGCAAAGTTAACTCTGATTTTTTTTTGTTATGATTCGATAAAAATTCGACAACGGCGTAAAAATGCAAAATATATTAAAAATTATTAAAATCGGTCAGGCGATCCAAAAAGTTGTGAGTGGAAATGCTACTTCTTAATTTTTTTTTTCGTTGTCCCAAACAAATTCAAAAGTATTCCCAAAATATTCCCAAACTACAAAAAAATAATCTTTCAGTTAAGTTATTTACTCATAACTTAATTATTTGCTTAATTTGCCCAAACCAATAACTGTGAAGTTTTATTTTAGAAAATCCCTCAAATTTTTTAATGGTTATATAAAAATTCATCAGCCTTTGAGAATATTTACGTAAAAAACATCGTAATTTGCGTTACATCTCTCAAAAAATCTATTAAATTCTAACAATTTTTCATTTTAAATTCTTTTAGGATTTTCACATTTTTTTCCATATAAGAAATATCAATTTTTTCTTAACAACTCCTATATTTATAGAAATCTCAGATTCCAAGATATTTATCTTAAAAAAAGTCAGACCTTAACACACAGAATCAAATTTTAAAATCAATCAGAAAAATAAAATTTTGTTTGTTTCTGTTTTAATTTTGATATGCTTCTGCTAATTTTCAAAATGCTAAAAGAAAAACTAAAATATCGATATATTAATTCAATTACGAAAAAGTTTATTTTGAATTGAGTCATATATATTTTAATAAAATTCATACTTACCTTTTTTTTCTATTTTTAACCCAGTACTTTTAAACGATTTTACATTTTTTACTGTATTAAGATAATTCAGCGGTTAAAAACCTATAAAAGTTTTTTATTTTCTAGGTTTTTTATGCCACGAGGTTTTATATACCACGAGGTTTTTTGATTGTTATTATTGCTTGTTTATAGCGAGCTTTCAATCCCCGAATATTTACAAAGCAAATTTAAGATTTTTAGCTATGTTGATATATGTATTTTGATCCGGCAACAGATCTCTTCAGAACCCAAAGTTTTAGACAAGCTGGAGCCTCCAGAAATAGGCAGAGCCTGAAAAAAACCTATTAAAATATATATTTTGGTGCACTTCTGTCTTCTAAGCAATGACACGCGTGGTTAAGTTGTTTTCCTAACAGACACAATGATGATGCTAAAATTGAAAGAGACCAAAAATGTTCTACTTATATAAACAAAAATTATAAAAATAAATTATGATTTCTCCGTTATACTCCGTTGTAGTTTAACATATAAAAATGTATATAAAAGTTCATAAAAAATTAAATATAACTTTAAAAAAAAAGTAATAATGATTTAATTTTGATTTTAAATATCTCCAAAAAAAAAATTCAAAAAATATTTTTTATTACTCAAAACAAACGCCTGTCTACAAATTGAAAATTGACAATTTCTGAAATACAATTGACTATATCTGAAATACAATTAACTGTTTTGAAATACAATTGGAAATGGAGAAGGAAGAGCGCTCACCAAAATGTACTAGTCTAGTGCAGTGATCGGTACTCATAGCACTCAGGTGCCGAACACAATCGGCAATTTACACGTACACAACACGAATGTCTACAAATCCCACAGCTAAGAGCACAAAAAATACAATTATTTTATTCAGTAGTACGCTAACTTTCAACAGAGCAAGTACATGCCGCTTTGTTGAAGAAATAAAGTACACTCTAAAAATTTGTTTTTTTTTTCATTATAGTTATTTTTTTATTGTATGTATTTTTTTTGTTTTTCGTTTACATTTTAAATTAAAAATGTGGAACATTGAGTGGGAAGATTATTTTTTTTATTTTTGAAATATATTAAATGAGGCAAAGTGTCTTGTATGCAATCAAAAAATTATTATTATCATTATTATGAATTATTTTAATTTTTTATAATAGAGAAAACAAAAACATGAATTATTTTAATTCACTGAATACGGATATTCTCGTATCGATTAATTAATTTATTCATTCATTTATTTATCTAGAAAAATCAAATAATTATTTTATTCTCTCTTTCTGCCGACCACTGGTCAGGTGTAAATTAAATTAGCTGTTCTTTGCTGTCACTTAACGTAATGCAGGAAGTTTTGTTTTTACAGGTCCGTCCATCACGTTACATTACGTTTTAGAGAAACAAATCAGCTGATTCGTCACGTAACGTTACGTGCAACCTAATTATGCCTTATGCCGTAGAATTTGAGAATTCTACGACCAAAGTGGATGATTTTCCATCAAAATTAATCAAGAGCGACGAGGCTCATTTTTGTCTTAGCGCACGATATAATGCGTATTTTGAAGGATGCCTTCTTAGTGCATATAGTCTCGTGTTTCGGTGATTTTATCTACCGATTTGACTGTTCTGGACTTGTTGGTGTACGTGAACAGGCCCCGCATCTTGGACCAGTTATAGAACAACAGTAGAGGCGAAATTGACATTTTTGCAAAATGTAATCAAAAGATCCCAAATTTGCGTCAAAGGCAGCCAAACATAAATATAATCTGTTAAAAACCGAAATGAGTTAAGATAATAAACATCAAATAATAGTGATTGCCCCATTCTGTAGTGTCATATTGTGAAGGCATTCCTTAAAAAAATGTTCAAACAACCCTTCGTCTTTACTTTCCCTCGGGCGGAAACAATGCCCGCCGAAACAAAAAAATTTTAATATAAAAGCCACTGACAGCATAATTGTTTATTTATACAACCCTAGAAAGCTCGAATAAAAGCATACTAGTGCAAAAGTGGACTAAGTTTAACACCATACCCATCAATCGATTCGTTTAAACATCTGCTTTTAAATAATACGATTTTTTATGTAGTATGTGTGAGCATAACCATTACAATTCAATGTAAAATTATAGGTTTTTGTTTTCAATGTCAAGAGTATATTCTAACAAATTCATTTGAAACTCATTGAAATGCAAATATTTTCAAAATCCTGTTTAGTTTTTTCTAAACTTCCCTTAACTTAAAAAAAAACAAAGCTTTTAGTTGTATTTTTCTTTCTGGACAAAGAAATGCACCTGCATTTTTTATGCACATTTCATAATGTTTGATTTGAATGTTTGGGGTGTAAAAAAAACCACCTTTCTTGACAACCTCACCTTAAAATACATGCAAATGTTTTTGTTGAGCAAGACCTTTAATACAAGTGTGTAACAAAATTATTAGTTGCATTTAACTTGAGGAAAAAATGCACCTTTATTCCGTCAAAGAAAAAAACTTCAAACTTTAAAACCTTTTTGATGGAAATATGCCAAAATTTTTATCATGTTTTTCTACAAGAGTACTCCTTGTTTTCAATGTTCACTCACGTACTCAGTCAGTCAGTCAGTCATACATATTATGTTGTTGAGCTGGTGTTTTTTCTGTACGATTTTCCTTTTTTTTGCTTTTATTTTCAATAACACCTCTCATGTTTTCTAGTACTAATTGCTGAGTTGCACAATTGTGCACTTCCGGCCATATTTGTCCTGACACGTCACGTTCGTTCGTTCATTCAATTGCGGCTTTCTTCGTTCGTTTGCAAAAATCCTCGTTTGGGTTTTTGTATGTGTTGCCTTTTTTTGCAATTTTCCTAAAAACTTAAAAAGGAAATGCATTTTTGTATGCAATTTTTACCTTCTTTTTGCATGAATTTTATATTTTACAAAGTATTTTTATTTTTTAACTTTTTATTTTTTTTTAATTTTTTTTTTGTTTTAACTTTACCTGTTGACTACATTTTCTTGTTGTTTTTCTGCATATTTTTTTTTTGTATGTTACGACGAGTAGTCATATGGACTTATACTCAATTTACTCACTCACAAAGTCTAATCATTTTTTAAAAATGGCATTTTGTCACGCATCCTAGTAAATATGTATAACAAGTGAACTTGTTAGTTTATTTTCTTTTTCGAAAATAATAAAAAAAAAATAAAAAAAATATATATAAAAAACTACAAAAAAAACCATCGCGAGTTGTTAAACATTAAAAGAATTTTTATGTAAAAAATTTGATTTTTTATTGGAGTTGCTGTTAGTATTAAATTTAAATTAAAAGTATAAAAAACAGTTAATTGATATTGTCATAGTTTAAAATGCAGTCACATAATAACACTAGTTTACAAAATAATTAATTTTTACGCAGTAGCAAGGAATGTACCCCAACCTGAACTCCACGATGAATTTTTATTATGTGCTAGGAGCGAAATATTTAAGATCGGCGTGTCTCGGCTTTTGGGCCTTCTCAGTATTTAATGGGTCATAAATCTGTTAAAAAATTAGTGAATTTTTCATTTAACTTGTTGCGGTATTTAAACTATCACAGAGAAAATTAAATCGGGTTTCATTTTAAATATTTGTGAATACAATTAAAAATTCAATTGAATTTGGACCAGCAGAAGAATTTGTTATATCAATTAATTTTTTTTTTTTTTTGTTAAAATTAATTGAAATTTTCAATTATTTTTTTTTTTATCATAATAATTAAATTTTTAATCGAAAATCTTCAACATTTTCAATTAAAGTTTTAATTATATCAATTAAAACTTTAATCAAATCTTTAATTGAAATTCCAGCATCTAATCAATTAAAATTTTAATAAAAATTTTTATTGAAATTCCAGATTTATATCAATTAAAATTTAAATAAAATTTTCAATATTTTTTTTTATCAAATATAAAGGGTAGTTAGATTTGATTTTGATGTTGATTTTGAATAAAACACAAATTAGGAATTTATTGTCATTTCTTTTTATTATGATAATATGGTATGGTTCAATTATGTATGGAACAAATAGCGGCCGCTCAGCACACCTCCATCCGAGGGTCCAAATTTTCGATGACCTTGTGGCATAATTGAGGTTCTATGTCGTTAAAGTGCCGAAATATCTCATCCTTTAGCTCTTGAAGTGTTGCTGGCTTATCGACGTACACCTTTTCTTTCAAATAACCCCAAAGAAAGAAGTCCAACGGTGTCAAATAACATGATTTTGGCGGCCAATTGACATCGCCACCACGTGAGATAACACGGCCATTGAATTTGTCGCGCAAAAGAGCGGCGATATGTGTTTAAACCACATATCGTCCAGGGTGATATCCTCAATTCCTGACCACAATAAGTTCGTTATCATCTCGCGATAGCGAACACCATTCACGGTAAATGCTTGGCCGACCTCATGACACACTATCGAGAACAACAGCAACGTTTTCCGCAGAACGAACTGGGCGAGGTGCACAGGTGTTTTTACAGACCCAGTTTGCTGAAATTTACCCACAATTCTCCCGATTGTGGACACATTTGGTCGATTGAAATGCACGAAATGCATTTTGATTTGAACGCCCATTTTTATAATAAGCCTGAATAACTTTAACGCGTTGCTCGATTGTGTATCTTTCCACGGTTCAAATTAAGTTAGTCTGAAGTTGAGAAATGTCAAATGAAATGTAGAAAAAACTTGACGTTTAGGTGTGGTTCACATTCAACATCGGCCCTTAAAATTTAACCACCCTTTACATATGTTTGTGAGTAATTGATCAACGAATGAAAATTTATCAATACTTTGTACCAAATAGTTCATAGGAGTACCATAATACTTTTGAGGTTCCAAAAGCACAACAAAAAATACTTTGGTACCAACTTTATCATAACAGGTGCATACGTATCTGCAGTGTTGCCAAAAAAGTTTGTTCTCATATTCCCATTTTCAAAGTTGAAATACCCAAAAATTCTTAACAAATTGTTAAATAATCATATTTTCCTTTTTACTAAATGATTTTTTCGCAAATTTTGTTAATTAAAAATTAAAAATAAATATTACACCAATAAATGAGGCCTTATAAAAAAATTAAAATTTTAACAATTTTTAAAATTTTAACTTTTTCAAATTTTAAAATATACCTTTAAAAACATGATTCCTTGATTTAATTTTTAAATCTGATTCAATTTTCAACGAATCGATTTGCAAAATTCTGTTCAGTGTTTGAATAATTTTTTACTTTATTAAATTATTAATTAAAGTTTAGAGTATCAATTTGATTTTTGTTGAATCTTTTCATAAAATCAATAAAACTGATTAAATTTTAACAAATCAAATAATCAAAAATCGTTCGCGAACAGAGGTATTTTTTTTATCATTTTTTGCTAAAAGTATCCAACTTTGACCCAGTACCTTCACATTTTCGCTCACAAATTATTAAACGCTGTACCGATTTCAAGACCCCCCCGCCTGCGTCTTTGTGTCAGCATGATGAGAATTTTGCACAAAGATCTCGGATGATTCGCGCACTAGGTGCAATTGACTCAGCAATTGAAGGCAAGCGATCATCCTCTTCGTTACAGCTTCTCTGAAGCTACAATCGGACATCGACATTTGGCTGAAAAATCATATTTTTGACAAGGCGCATTTTTACCTCCGCCGCTATGTCAACAAATAGAATTGCCGCACGTCATGGCGACGAATTGGCATATCGCTATCTTCATTGACACTGGCCGAAACAGCAGCAATATTCTCCTCGGTACGCACTCTTCGCATGGGCTGATGGATTAATGTCCAATAAAGTGAAACTGGTTCGAATTTTGGTCACAACAGCTTGAAAAGCCTGCTGGGTGGGTCGGTTATGACGACCATAAAATGGACGTAATTTACGAAAAAGATTGCTCACACTGCACAAATTTTGATAAATAATGGTTTGCAAGCGTTTCCATTTCCTGGTCTACTCATGGTTAAATGAACATTTTTGGCATTGCAACATGTCACGAATCTTTTTTTTACACTGAAAACCTGAATAGTAAAAAATCATTCGTAACAAATATTTTAAGTTTTTAAAATAAAAAAAAAATTATCAATAAAATAATGTTTTAAAACGATTTTCGTGTTTAACAAAATTATTATAAACTGGATACACACTATTCTTACACGCAACAAAAAAATGTTTGCCTATAAATTGCCTAAATTACACTTAATTTTAATTCAAACTTTTTATTTTTTTGTGAGTGTAAAAAACATTTATTAAAAAGTTAAGTTAATCTGCCCAATCTATACATTTTTCTAATTTTTTTTCCGAAAAGATTTTTAACTTCAATATAACCAGTTTTATCTCCTACAATTTATAGTCACAAAAACAAAAAAAAAAAATCATCAGCAAAAATTAAAAGCGCAGGCGGGTATTATTAAAAACGCATTAGAAACTACCAGTTAAGCAGTTAAATTTTGTTTCATCATTTGTACTACTTCTTCTGCAGTAATTTCAACAATGATTAGAGAAGTTGAAAAAACAAAATCTTTGAAAACAAAGTATAGAATGAAAGATAAGCAGACAAATGTTGATATAAAACCTAATAAAAGGAAGAGTTTTTAGTGTTTTATAACACTTAAATATCTTGAAATAAAACGGCTAAAGAACGACACAGAAATTAAAGTAATAAAACATGAATACAAAAACCTTAATACTCAAATACAAAACTGGGATAAATAAAACTCTGCACATACCTACATATATTTAATAACAACAACAACAACAACAAAAACAAAACCAAAACAGTTAAGTCAAAGTGATTATAATGATACTATAACAATGATACGATATACACTCTAATCCAAGAAGACGAACAACAAGCAAATATGTTTAAGATAAATTGCTAGCACTCTGTGAAATGGAAATGGATTTCAGACAAAATATAAAAATATAACCTGTAACATCAAAGTGAATATTTTTATTAAGTTAAATACGTGCAGAGGTGATAAGGAATTATTTAAAAATACACAGCAAGGAAAAATTTGCTAACCAAGTCGATTTGGTATACAACCAAATAGTTTGGTTTGCTACAATTAGCTTGTCAAAATTTTAAGTTGGGTGTTCCAAATCTGTTTCAGTTTTAACAGGCGGATTTGCAAGCCATCACAAAATTGTTCCAAATAAATAAACGGGATTTAACTGTTAGGTTCAATGGCGTGTTTATACCCGTAATTTCAGCAATAGATACCTCCCCGTGCTTAGATACCTACCGTGTAGACGAAAAATACTAATAGATATATAAGCAATGGGATGTATTTATAGCTTAAAGCTATAACTCAGACGCTATAAGGGCCTCTTTATTCCCACGTCCACATGAAAAATAACGACTTCAAAAAGTACGTTAGACCGGACAGAGATACATTCTGCAGGGAATCCAGGCCATCGAAGGACCTGCTTCCGAAATATCTTAATCGCTGCTTCCTCCGTTCTGGACACTTAAAGATCAGATGTTGCACTATTGCCACCCCATACTTTTCTCACGTGAGTGCCTACCACGCAGATAAAAGATATCCCAAAATTCAGGATCGTTAAAATGTAGTATGCAGCATGCTCCCGATGAGCACCACCAACCTCACGCAGTATGATACTTAGCACCCAAGTAATTTGCCTAATCTCCTGCATCTTCTTCAGTCTAATAGCTGCCTTGCCCAGTGCCAGATTGAGGAGCATCACCTCCAAATCCGGCTAGGGCGCTAAACAGGCGGCTTGCGTTCAACCAGACAAGCCAGTCATTGTACCTTAATAAGAGTGGAGAGTTTTTACCTCTTGTGCACCGCTTTCACGTGTAGGGGATAATATACGGCTGTGGACCCTACATTCTCCCATAAGTCTTCTTGCAGGTACATATGAACGTCACATGAGTCCTTTTTATACCCTCCACCATATATGGTGAGGGTATATATCAGTTTATCATTCCGTTTGTAATATGTCGAAATATATGTTTTAAGACCCCATAAAGTATATATATTCGTGATCTTTATCCAATTTTAAGTCGATTTAGCGATGTCCGTCTGTCTGTCTGTTGAAATGGCGATCACGACGCGAGGACGCTACCGGGGGTGCCTATTTTTACCCAGATTATTGTACATCCTCCCGAGCAGTTTGGCATTGAAAATAAGCTAAATCGATCCTGCGGTTAAAAAGTTATGGATGAAAATGTCAAGATACCTCTAAATTTTCCATACAAATTGGTGTATTTTAGTACAATTTCATAGTAGCGACTGGTATATAATATATTTTCTTATATTTTTTCACCAATCGCTTAGAAATTATTAATATTTTGTACACCTCAAATATTTTTCACCTCAAAAATTTTTTCGCCACTAAAATTTTTTTTCACCACAAAAATTTTTGTTCACCTAAAAAAATTTTTTCACCTCAAATTTTTTTTCACGTAAAAAAATTCGTTTCCGCATCCAAAAAAGTTTTTCACCTCAAAAATTTTTTTTCACCTCCATAATTTTACTTCAAAAGTTTTTTACATTGTTTGTATCGAAAACAATAGAGATCATTGGTGGAGGGTATTCAAAGATTCGGCACAGCCGAATTTAAGCCTTTTTTACTTGTTCATCTTATCCTTGGTATTTTTGTTCCAGTAAAGTTTAGAGTCCATAATGATACCTAGGTAATTTGCCTACTTCAAAAGTTGATGAGTAGCTTCATTTAGTTTAGAAAGGTCAAACTACTTTAAAACAAACAAGCTTGATCTTTAATAGAATATCGTTAGCGTATTGCGCATGAGTTCGATGAATTCATTTATTACAGGGTTTTACGGAAGAGAAAAAGTGACGGCCTCTCATTTTCAAAAATTACCCTTGCTCTTTTGAATTTCCTCCCAGAGAGGATGTTTCTCACAAAGATATCTACTAGCATTTTTAATAAAAGTGATGACAGACTAACAGGGTTGTACTCCTTGCATTACTGTAATTTATATTTTTCGCTTTAGAGCAGTGATCCCCACACACATACATTCACATGTATGCTTGTGTTGGTTGTTTGTTTTTGAGCGTAATTAATATTTTCTGCCAGGGTTACCAAGAAATATTTGTCGCTGTCCCCGAACAAATTCCAAAAAACCCACTCAATCGCCACTTGTGATATAAATATATTAAAAATAACATTATTTTATATTGAAATAAACACTTAATGTAAAATAAACATAACATGTAAGCTTAGAAAGTTCTATATAATTTTATTTTAAAAATAAACAAAAATAAAGCTGTTCTATTAGATTCTTGTTAATCATTAATTATTTTTTCATAAAAAGGTTTTTTAGATTTAAAACTCAAATAATGAGTTTTAATTATTTGGTAATTTTTCATACTCGTCATACTCGTAAGCGACAATGACTTTCTTTCAATATTTATCAAATTGATTTTAATAATTCTACATCAAAGGACATAAATGAAATTGAATAATTAAATTTTAAATCAAAGCATCCAATGGATTTTGATTTGATTCCAGTATCAAAAAAAATTATTTTGATTTTCTAATATGATTTGATTCGCGAATTAAAATATTTTTTTTTAAACCACGATTAATTTAATTTTAAAACCGAAGGGCTTCATGGAATTTTTATAAAACAGCCTCATCGGGGTGTCTTCCGGACCTGGCCTATTTTTATTATCGGAGTATTTTAATACTCTACTAGAGCAAAAATTTTGTCCATTTTGCCCTATATCGCTTAGTTTTCGAGATACCAGTTATTTTAAAAAATTAATATAATGGCAACCCTGAATATAAGCAACAAGCGACTACACAACATGCGCACATGAATGCTCAAAGGAGACTTCTTCTCATGCTGTCCTTATTTGTGAGAGAGCATTCGCACATGTGCGGTGTTTTGAGGATCTCTGCTTTAGAGCAGTGATCGGCAAACTAATACAACCATATTGTTGCCATTGTATAGGTAAGTTACGCTCTCCCTCTCTTAATGCACTGAAAGAAATGTGTTTGTAATTTTCTTAAAACTATGTGCATATAAACAAACATAAAAAACAAAGGATGAGAACAAAAAAAAAAGCATAACTCATAAAAAACGAAAATTTAAAATTAAAATCTTTTAAGATTCAAGAAGTTTCTCAGTTACAGCCTGGGAAAGTCAAACCCTTCCCTATTTAAATATGAATTTTAAATACACAAATAAATATATATAAATAAATCAATAAAAAAATAATTAAAGAAATAAATAAATAAATAAAAAAATAAATAGAGAAATATTAAAGATTTTTAACTTACAAACTACAAAATAATTTGTAAGTTCATTCATTCATTGCATATTTTATAACATCCTTGAAAAACTGGCCATCCCCGAATGGACGGCAACGATTTGCAAGTTCAGCAGCAACAATAAAAGACGCCCATTCTTCCTAAGACATTTCGTTCAGTGTAATGTACGTACTATCCGTCGACACTACCTTACTGCACGAAAGCTCAACTGAGACTGATTTATTATTTTCATTTTCATGCTATCTGTGTTAAAGATCAGCCTGAACTTTCTTCATCCCGAGGGTATGTACCACTTTGTCAGTAAATACATTGAGTACCCATGGCATGAATTTTATCCAAGGACTCCCAGAACACTAGGAAAATACCATCAAATGATCGTATCGCCCAAGCTATTTTGAGTTTTTCCACTGTTAATCTAATGTGCTGGCTTATCTAAATTTCGAGTGTATCTAATGCGCTTCGTGGAGGTACTCTCAGGCTTTATAAGAAGTCCAGGTAAATTATGGAATTAGAAGCTTAGTAATTTCCTTCCATTTTCCATAATCTTTGACCATGATTTCAGTGCAATAGTTTCACACCGCTCTCCGGGGAGATACTGTCAGGCTTCATATGAAATCCAGGTAAATTATGGACCTTAGAAGCCTAGTAATTTCCTACAATTCTCCAAAAATCCTAACCATGATTTCCTTTTTGTCTTACGAATTTCCTTCTAACCTGACCATTTGATAGAAAATTACCAAGATAGAACAATAGTTTTAAATGTTCTGAGAGAAAATGTGAAGTAACATGTAAAGTATTTCATATAAATTTTTATTCTAAAAAATAGTAAATATTTTGGTAATTTAGGGGAGGTGGCTGTAAATGTTTTGTCACACGTGAATATTAAATATTTTCTTATTTTAGATGAAAACATAAATTTTGGTACTTTTAAACGAATTCACATATAATTTGCAATTAAAAAATGCTTTCGTCAAATATCACTAAGCATTGAGAACGTAGTTGTTTGTAAATTTTGCTTTGCTAATTGCGTAATTGGCTACTTCGCTTTAAAATGTTCTACTTGTTAATGTACATATTTCGAAAATGGTCTTAACGAAAGCGAACGAAAACGAAGTTTTTTGCTTTATTTTACACATATTTATGACAAAAGTAATTGTCAACTTCCATAGCTTTGTACATATTTCGAAAATGGTCTTAACGAAAGCGAACGAAAACGAAGGTTTTTTCTTTATTTTACACATATTTATGACAAAAGTTATTGTCAACTTCCATAGCTTTGATATTTTTTCGTAATAGATCATTTCATTCTTTTAAACTCTGCTGTTAAAAACGGTGTTATTTACTTATGTAGTAGTGGTATATATTACACCACAAACATTATTAAACATCCGCTTATGAACTATTGTGTGTAGCGGTTTTAAACCTGTGATCTTTATGATGATTATTGATGAGTTGGTGAGCTTGTGAGGAAATGCCCCTTAGGCTTGATGACAATGCATATCCTTTAATATTTTCTTTTGGTTATTTTCCTTCGTCTCTGTTTAATATTATTGTATTTTATGCTTGAAGTATTTTGAGTTGAGATTTAACACTGATGCATTTTAAATTATGACGCCACTTAAGATTTTATGATGGCCTTCTAAATTATACAAACCGGGAGGTGGAAAGGAGCGAAAAGATGTTGTTAGTTTTTGTTCTTGAGGTTTTTGTGTTTAAGCCTCCAAAAAGCTAGGGCGTTAATGATCCATGCTGTGCATTTATTATTTGCCATATTTTCGTTTTTTCTTAGTTTTTTGTTGTTGTTGCTTATTTCTTTGTAATTCTTTATGAGCTTAAACTACTTTTTTTACCGAATGCGTGTGGTTTTTCAGATGTTGGCTCATTTGTCTACTTCACCAGTTATGTCCTCCCCTCAAAATATTGTTGTTGTTGCTTTATTCGTTCATTCAGTCAGTAATTCAGCCAGCCAGCCAGCCATCCATCCATCCAAACTCCATTCAAGTCTCCTCCAGCCTTAAGTCAAGTGATATTTAAATACTCAAGTATTAATTGTTACTACTTTGCTTAAGCCACTATTACACCGCTGCTCCATTACTAAACTACTCGTATTAAATTCACTTTGTTTTCCTTTATCTTCATAATATTCATAATTCTTTTTTGCATTTAAATTTTACAAATGATCATGTTGTCGTCATTAGGTGTAGATGAAATTTATCTTTCTTATTTTCCAACTGACTTTAAAAGAAACTCCGTTTATATCGGGCTTGTTATTTAATTAATATAGGAAATTTAGTATTTAATTGTTTATTTAGAGTATTACTTAAAATTGCAATAAACAAGTTATTAATGATGTAAAAAAAGGGTTAGAATCTGAAAGATATTGTATTCAATTGGAATTCATTATTTTTGCTAAAACTGTATTCTAAGAAATTTTAGTTTTAAGTAGAAATAAAAATGCTAGTTAGTAAAACGCTTCTTTTTTAAATGAGACAAAATCCATAAAAACTATCTTAACTTTTTAGATTTAATTGTCATAGGAGGGGGGACAGTGAATACTCTTGGCTCTTCACAGAATTAACCTCCGACAGATCACTTAACCTACATTTATGCTAAGTTCTATAGCATGTTCTAGAATATATCACTGGACTAATCTAGGATACATCACAGAACTTTCCTAAAAGAAACAGTTCGATGATATGTCCCAGCTAAGTTATTTGACATGACAAAGAGGTTGTGTTGTGACTAGGAAAATAGCTTATGGTAAGGAGGAAAGCGGGAGTAATTTTGTAAATATATGATTTGAAGTTCTCTACATTGTAAGTAACAGGTAAGACCTCCACGGGTAGCTTATTCCTCATACGGTCAGTATGATTGTTGAAAAAATTCTCTCTGTAATGCGCTGTGCGATTCAATGCAAATAATCTACCAAAAGGCTATGTGGCTTACAGGATGAGAGAATTTTTCTTAAAATGCCTCTGCGGGTAGTATGATTGATGAAAAAATGTTCTCTCTAATGTGCTGTGCGATCCTCTGAAAAGTCGACTACAAATGTATGTGACTTACTGGAATAGAGAGTGTTTCGAAAAGAATAACTCGGTCTCTGAGGATAAGTTTACATATCCCGGCACGAGAGTGTGGCACAATCCATATTCCTATGATGATCTAATGAGTCAATATTGCCATTGATGAGCGCTGATGCCTTCCTTTGCACACGATCCACAAGTTCCATAATATACTTCGAATCTTCTGCCCATTTTTTGGAAGTCTATTTTCTTTCAGATGTGCTATAAATAGTGAGAAAATCTGGTGGAATAAAGTACTTTTTGTACCGTTGTAGAAAAGCGAGTAATTTTATTGATTTTTTCGACACTTGAAAAACGTTTGAATTCCGGCGAACATCACACTGAATTTTCATGCCTAGAACAATAAGAGTATCCAATTTCTCCGTAACGAACAGATCACAATGATAACCCAGACCCCTATGGGTCAATATACAACATTGGGTCTTTCGTGCATTAAAGTCCACCATATTCGCATGACCCCACTCGGAGATTGCCGTGAGGCCCCGATGTAGTCTTCCTTGTGCCCTAAACCTCCACAAGGATTGGACTGCGATCAAAAGAAATAATGGTGAACGTTGTTGTCATCTTCCAAAAAGTAGATTAGATTGAAAGTTTGACCATGAAGGTCATTAAGAAAGCTAAGTGATGGAAAGGGGTATGAACCCTGCAGTATCTCTAAATCCAACAATATCCCTTAATCCAGATAAAACCAGTCGGATAAGACTCCATCTATAACAAGATGTAAAATGCGATCTGAGGGAAATCGAGCAAAATCAATAAGAATTGATACATGTACCCCGTGACACAAACAATAAAACTAAAGCAACCCCCCATTTCTCGCCACAACGTTGTACAAACTAAGTCCTCCTACAACCATCTACCCGATCTTTGCACAAATGTAATTTTCAGCCTTTGTATTCAGATTTGTGTCCATATTTTCTGCTTGAAAATGGAGAAAGTTTTTCTAAAGAAAAAGTTTTTAGAATCTACAAACGTTTTATAGGGGATTCAAATTTTCATAGTTCATAGTTCAAGATTAGCTCGAAAAAGAGGAATCGAAAGAGGAGATACTTTTCACAAGAACGATATATAGGACATACACTTAAGCATAAAATTCGGCTTGCTATGTGTTCTCATGTATGTTTAAATATTACTGAGGAACGTACCACTCCTTGACCTCAAACACTTACCATTTTTCCCAGGCTTGCGACCGGCTGAATTCAGTCAAGAGAAGAGTTTTTAACAAAACCTTTGGTCTACTTAAGTATCTAGCAAGTCTCAAGCCAGGCAGGTTTCATAAGTTTTGTATACTAAAAATTTTACAAATAATTGTAAAATGTTTAACAAAGTCTCATTACTGCTTTACAAAAATTATATTTGAGCCTGAGAACTGTTCTAGAGTACAAAAAAGATTTGTAACAAAATAAAAAAAAAACACTTAGTTGGAACTAGTTGAAATTGATATGATGCCGACATCTATACCAAAATTACTATGAAAATTTTTCCATGTTTATATTTTTTCATTTGCCGATTTAATCATCTTAAAGTTTTAAATTTTTTTTGTAACTTTTCTAACTTCAATAGATGAGTATTAATAATAATAATAATAAAAATATAAATTAAAAACAAATTCCCAGAGCGTGAAAATACATGATTTTTTAGAAAAAAAAAATCATGTCTTAGTCTTACACTAACATGAAAACCGCCAGAGTAGAGCCAGACTATACTTAAGTAAAAATGTTGGTTAATATTTATGGTTAACTGTAATTTAAAACATAAATATTTATAAAAATTATTAATAACTACAAGACTTATCTATATATTTATTTCCAAAAAAAAAAAACTTTACGGTTTCTGGTTTAATATTTTGTTTTTGTAATCTTAAGATCCAATAAAAAAAAAACTTTAAAAGGAAAATCAAAGACCAGCAGACATAATAAAATGTAAAAATTTTCCAAAAAAAAAATAAGTATATTTAATATTAATTCGCATGATTTTAAACAATTAACACATTGTAAAATAAAAACGCTTAAAACCATAAAAATCAAAACGAAAAATAAACTGAAATTAAAACTGTGATGATCAAAAAAAAACGCACTTTAAAATCAATTATAATTTATGTACAGATGCTCAAATCGACAACATTATTTAACACTTTAAAAAAAATATCTAACATAAGTATTTCTGCAACAACATGTGCCACATTTTATGTATAATGTAACATCACATATTAAAAAAAATTATAGTATTTTAAGTGTAAAGCAACTTAATTTTAAATGCCATAACCCTTTAAGAACCAAAAAAATGGAGTTGTAGTTTTTACTTTTTATATTGGAAACACTTTCGTTTTAGCAATAAGAGATTTTGGTTGTTAAATTGTATGCATAATATTTATTACTATTTTTATTAAGTTTAAGCTTAAAAATTGGCTTAATCTGTCGACGGATTTAAAAGTCATAACCCATCAAAATAGGGCCCATCTAAAAAAATTATAACATTTTTGTGCAAAAAAAGAATTTGAAAACTGAAACAAATTAGAATTGATTT
This sequence comes from Eustalomyia histrio, assembly GCA_949748255.1. Taxonomy (NCBI): domain Eukaryota; kingdom Metazoa; phylum Arthropoda; class Insecta; order Diptera; family Anthomyiidae; genus Eustalomyia; species Eustalomyia histrio. The sequence goes on along the minus strand of OX456523.1, from coordinate 202,911,024 downwards.
TAAAGGTTATATTTCAATGGACTTAGTGGGATATATGATAAAGAGTACATATTCTTTAGGTTAAAGTGCTCCTTCATAACAGTAAAAAATTGGTTTGCCGAATTTGAACTTCGTGGTACATGCATTAAAGATGAACCACAATGTGGACGTCAAATAATTGCCACAACAGCAGAAGTCATAGCTAAAGTACATGATTTCATATTAGACGATCGAGGAATGAAATAGATAATGCCATAGGCATCTCAAATGATTGAGTTCTGGAGGTGAAAAAAATTTGTGGTGAAAAAAATTTTAGTGGTGGAAAAAATTTTTTGAGGTGAAAAATATTTTAGGTGAATACAAAATATTATACACTTCTGCTCGGGAGGATGTCCAATAATCTGAGTAAAAATAGGCACCCCTGCTTGCGTCTTCGCGTCGTGATCACCATTTAAACAGACAGACGAACATCGCTTAATCGACTTAAAATTGCATAAGTATATATACAGTGGTGGAAAAAATAATAGAAACAAAATAAATTTTTTTTTTCATTTCTTTTTCTTCAAAATGAAATGTTATTTGATGAACATTACTGTGACTTGACTGTACCTAACGGTACAACTTTCGCTAGCTTTGATTTGCTTCTCTCTCAACTCAATCATATTTTACTTTCGTTTAAGTGAAACGAGCACGTGTTTTGATTGGAAAAAATAATAGAAACAAATTCAACTTGTTCACTCAGGAGGTAAGTACAAATTATAAACGATATGGTTTTATTACGAAAAACATGAAAAATTTTAAAACTAGCCTTTTTTCAGCGATTTCACTCAAAATAAATTGTAATCAAAACTGCAATGGGGCGAGGCAAACATTCGACAGAATCGGAGCAGAAAGTTATAAAAACTCTACGAAAATACGGAAAAACAATGGAAGAAATTGCAAAACTTATGAAATGCTCTAAGAAAAAGGTTTTTAGTGCAATTTATTCCGGAAAAGAGTTGAGTCCAGAGGAAGAAAAATAAAACCCACGAATCGGCAGGACAAATTGTTGGTTCGTTATTGCAAAATTAACCTATTTAAGACTTCTGAGGAGCTAAAAAGGGACTTAAATATCAATTTTACTGGCAGAACTATTAGAAACAGGCTAAAGAAATAAATTAATGGCAAGAAGTCCAAGAAAGGTACCATTATTTTCTACCCAAAACGTTGAACGGAGACTAGCGTTCGCAAATCAGAACTTCGACCGCCCACACTGGAAAAATGTGTTGTGATCGGATGAAACAAAAATAAATTTATTTGGTTCCGATGGGAAAACGTATGTTCGGCGTCCCGTTAATGCAGCCTATGACGCAAAGTATACTAAAAAGACTGTAAAACATGGCGGAGGGTCTATCATTTTATGGGGATGTTTTTCCTCAAATGGAGTGGGTCCAATTTATTGGATAGACGGCAAAATGTGTGCACCTGACTACATAAACATTTTAAAAGCAAAAATGCTTCCATATGCTAAAGAGTAAATGCCTCTAATATGGGAGTTTATGCAGGACAACGATCCTAAACATTCGTCCAAGCTCGTAAACAAGTGGTTCAGCGACCTTAACCCCATAGAGCATCTGTGGGGGGTTTCAAAGAAGCGGCTTGGTGACTTTCGACCACGATTTCGATTAAAAAGTAACTTTGGGAAAAAATCCAGGAAGAATGGTTTTCAATACCCCAGAAAACGTGCGAGAATCTTGTGAATTCTATGAATCGCAGATGTCTGGATGTAATACGACAAAAAAAGGGTCAACAAAGTATTAAAATTAAATAATATTAAGTATTGTTTTTCCATTGAAGTAAAGGAGTATTCAATTTTAATTTTTTTTCCAACTGCAATTTAAAAAACTGAATTAAATTTTGTTTTATGTTATGTTTTTGTAAATTTTCGTTTATGTTTCTGAAGAATGTGAAAAAATTAATTAATTTCATTCATATTATATAACAAAAGTTATAAATAAAACAAATTTTTTAGAAAAAAATATGAAAAATTAGCTTGTTTCTATTATTTTTTCCACCACTGTATGTATACTTTATGGGGTTAGACTTATATTTTTACAAGTTACAAACTGAATGACAAACTGATATATACACTCACCATATATGGTAGAGGGTATAATAAAAAAGATTTGAAGCGTCATTTCATAACTGCCAATGAAACATGGATCCATCACTATATACCAGAGACAAAAGATCAACCACAACAATTGACTGAAGCTGGTGGAAGTGCACAAAAGAAGGGAAAAACAATCGGCTGGTAATTTTAAGGCAACGGTTTTCTGGGATGACAAAGGTATTTTATGGAAAAAATCAACGAATTAAAGTACGAATTGACCACCCTCGGCTAAAGATATAATTGCAGCTGTAAACTATTATTTTTCAGAGGTTTTAGGAAAATTATTTTAATCAAAAGATAGATTTGCTGGAAAAGAGTTGAACTAAGTTTATTGAAATTTCAGGAGATTATATTGAAAAAAAAAACATAATTTTAAAATAAGTGTTAAAATTTTACCTACCAATTCCGTAAAAAACAACTAATTAGGCAGTCATTTATTTGAAATTGTTTGTATTTTTGTTGGTTTTTAATCTGCAATATGTAGAACTACACGCTTTAGGAAACATGTGTGTGTGTGAAATGAAGTTTTTGTTATTCGTATTGACGTAATTTTTTCTTCAAACAAACAATTTAAATAAAAAACAATATTTGAATTTGCTGAATATATATTTTTTTAAAACATCCAACAAACAAAACTTAAATTTGTTATAACTGCAACGGAAACATTTTATGAGTAAATTTTTATTATATTTCATATAAAAGAAACTGAAAAAAAAACGTAAAAAGAGAGTAAATCATTTTGAAAAAATTTATAAAAAAAAAACTTTAAAATAATTATTTTTTGAAGAATATATTAATGTTCCTCTGTTTTTAACTTAACTGAAAACTTTTTTATTAAACTACAAATAGTAAATTACATAATATTTCGACTACTATTCTATTTTATTGGGCTTTAGTGAAAGTATATATATTAATTTTGTCATTCCAATGAGAAAATGACTAATTTCTTAGAAGAAAACCGTTAGGATTTTTTAACACTTTTTTCAGAATTCAACTCTTTTACATGCAATTTTTGCTCGATTAAGGGAGCCTTTATGATTTCGTTAGAAAAATCATATTTTGTTCATAAGTTTAGGCAAAAAGGTCTGCTTCAACAAGCCAGTTGTTAATTTTCATGTATAAGATGGTACCCTGAAGTTTTAGGTTAAATATTTGAATTGTCTATCGACATTAATAACATTAATTTGTACTTTTACATGCATATAACTTTGTTGGCTGCTTTTTAAAAGGTTAAATGTTTAGTTTGTTAGGCATGCGCCTTTATCTTACATGTCTTATTTATATTTGCTATAAACGATTTTTTTTGCAACTACCACAAAAAGAAAAAAAATCATTTTATTAAAATCTTGTTATTGTTGTTATGAAAAATATCATAACGTAAATTTTAATTCACGCAAATATCGTAAAAAATGTATTTAAACATGTTTTCTTTTTTTGTTCATATAACAAACATTAATTGCTTTCGCACCTTGTTGGGGCAGATTAAACAAAAACCATGTATTTAAAAATAAAAGATTTTAAAATGCATGGTCGTAGTTTACAAAAATATCAAAACTTTTTGTAAAAAAAAGTAAAAAAAAATAAATAAAATCGAAAATATAATCTGAAGAAATTTTCAAAGTCATACTATTTCATTGTCTTTTTTACATTTTTGGTTAAACTATTTACTTTGGAACATGCCGTTATCGTTATTTTCAGTCAGATGAAGCTTGATCAATATTTCCTTTTCTAAAACCCAATAAATTATATAAATTATATGACCCCAGTTCCTATTTCGATAAGTAACAAACCGATATCTCAGCAAATAAATTATTTATTAATAAATTAAAAAAATTATTAATTTTGACTAAGCAATTGAAGTGAGGGAAATGAAAGGTTCTCTCTCAACTCCTTCTTAAAATTATTTATTAACCCATCTCTGTTTTGCCAATGCGTGTTAATTTATAATGTTTTAATATTATTATAGTATATTTTCATTTGTTTCCTTCTTTTATTTCTATTATTTTAAGTCTAAAGTGTAAATAACTTATATATAAAATATAACCGAAGCTTAGCACTAACCGTCGTTAACTTCATACAAATTTGTCATTCATAACTACCCAACAAAATCTTAGTAATAAGTAAGTAAAGGGTGGTTAAATTTTAAGGGCCGATGTTGATTTTAAATAAAACACAAATTATGTAGGAAATTATTGTCATTTCTTTTTATTATGGTATGGTTCAATTATGTATGGAATAAAATATCGGCCAAATGACCTCCGCGACCTCGGCGGCACACCTCCATCCTATAGTCCAAATTTTCGATGACGCTGAGGCATAATAGAGGTTCTATGCTGTTAATGTGCCGAATTATTTTATCCTTTAGCTCTTGAATTGTTGCTGGCTTATCAACGTATACCTTTTCTTTCAAATAACCACAAGATCAAATCAAATCACAAGATCTTGGCGGCCAATTGACATCGCCACCACGTGAAATAACACGGCCATTGAATTTGTCGCGCAAAAGAGTCATTGTTTTGTTAGCTGTGTGGCAAGTGGCACCGTCCAGGGTCATATCCTCAATTCCTGGCCACAATAAGTTCGTTATCATCTCGCAATAGTAAACACTATTCACCGTAAATGCTTGGCCGACCTCATGACACACTAACGCAAACAACAGCAATGTTTTCCGCCGAACGAACTGGGCGAGCATGCACAGGTGGTTTCAAAGACCCGGTTTGCTGAAATTTGGCCACAAGTCTCCCGATTGTGGACACATTTGGTCGATTATGCTGACCAAAAAAATCACGAAATGCATTTTGATTTGAATAAGCCTGAATAACTTTAACGCGTTGCTCGATTGTGTATATTTCCATGGTTCAAATTGAGCTAGTCTGAAATTGAGAAATGTCAAATGATGTTGCAGAAAAAAACTTGACGTTTAGGTGTGGTTCACATTCAACATCGGCCCTTAAAATTAAACCACCCTTTAGTTGTACATAACCCCACCCGCTGCATTACAAAAATATAAAAAAGTAGTAGTTGCCAAAATAATCAGTTACAAATAAGTGATAAGAAGTTAAAAAATAAATGGCTACAAAATTTGTAAAGAAAATGATTTACTCATATACTTAATAGTAATTTAAAAATAACTAGTTACCAATAACACATTATTTTTGTAATGAAATACGTAAGTAGTCGCACATAAGCTTGACTGCTTACAAAAACGACTTCGTCTATCAATAATAACTAGTACTGACGCCGAATTATAGGTGCAACAAATTTAATTCCATTATAAGTAGTTTAATTAATAATGAAAGTTTTTGCTGGGTATTATTATGCACTAAGCCCTGGTTATTTTTGAGATAAGTTAGCAGGCATAAATAATTGTTTTCCTATTAACTTGCAATTTTTCAAATAATCAGTACGTAAATTATGGTTTACATCTAAATTCTGTAATTAAATATTTTTTTTTAATCATCTTTTTTTAAATTATATGTTTGCTGTAAATACACATTTTTTTGCCTGTAAAGTGAAAAGTCGTAAATAATAATTAAAATACGTTATAAATGTATTTGAACGCAAAAAAATTTAAAATAAGAAAAAAAGATTTTCTTTTTTTTACCTAGTTAAAAAATTTTGTTTAAACAACGCAGTGCAGCTTTTGTGCTGGTGGGGGAGTGGCTTATAATTCCAATGCCAAATTAAAGAACTTGATTAGTGTAGTAAAATTCATTTTTGACCATAAAGTGTATAAAATAAATTGAAAAAGTGGTGAAAGTGGTGACATTTTTACAACGATTTTATTTGCACCCATTAGAAAATCCAATTTATTCTGAAAGACCTACGCCCATGATTGATGCATGTTTTGCCATTTTTATAAATTTTGATGTAAATTTTTGTACAACGATATTAAAATATATTATTGGGTATACAAGTTAATAATATAGATTTTTTGCATATTGTTATTCAAAGTATTGTCCATCGTTAGCCACTACTTTTTTTCCATATTTCTGGTAGCATATGGACTCCGCGCCAAAACAACTGCTCCGGCTTTGAAGTATATAATGAATCAAGCCAATTTCTGATACCTTGTTCTAAAGTGCAGCGTATTCCAGTAGGGGCGTTCTGCTTGGATGAAAACAAATGACAGTCAGAAGGGGCAGGCGGGTGAGCCAAAACTTTCCAATCCACTGTTTTCCAAATAGTTTTTCACTGGTCTTGCAATATGTGGCCGAGCGTTGTTATTATAGAAGATTATGGTCGAATATTCTGGTCGTTTTTCGTTAATTGCTCTCTTCAAACGAATCAATTGTGTTCGGTACAGGTCTCTGTGATCGTCTGACCCGATTTTAACAGCTCATAATACAAAACACCCTTCAGATTCCACCAAATACAGAGCGGCTTCGGCGTTGATTTGGCAGGTTAACCGGGCTTTACATATGACTTTTTACGCTTGGGGTTATCCAAATGTATCAATTTTTCAACGCCAGTAACAATACAATGCAGAAATTACTTTTTTTGTAGCGTTCAAGTAGCATTTCCGACATGCAAAATCGCCTTTCAACGTCTCCCGGCTTCAATTTATATGGAACCCAATTTCCTTGCTTTTGAATGAATCCCAATGCTTTTAAACGTAGAGAAATGGGCTTGTTGTGTGACCCCAATGATAATCCAAGTTCTCTTGCGTTTGACAACATTCTCCGTCGAGTAATGCTTCCAATTCCTCATCTTCACTATTTCTCCTTGTCTCCTGTGTCTAAATCACCACTTCAGAATCGCGCAAACCATAGTTCACAAGTTTTTTAAGTTGGTGCATGTTGACCGTAAGATTCTACCAACAAGCAATAACTTTCAGCACCCGTTTTCTTCAAATGAAAGAAGGTTATCAGACTTCCCCGTAAAACATCTTTTTTAGGCACAAAACTCGATTGAAAAAACTTTGGCGTCTATCGAATACTAAATGACAGATGTTTACCCTCCAAAATACCATATTTGTAATTATTGACACAAACCATATGTGATAGTTATGCCATCTGTTGTGCAAATCGACATTATTAACTTGTACACCCAATCATTATTAGTTAATTTAAGCATTTTCCTTTATTTGCAGTAATTTTATTAATTTTTAAAATTTTGAGTGTTTAATTGTTTAAATTTGTCAATTACTGTAGTTACAGTAAATACTCGTACATATTAGTGCTTAAATATCTCTATTTTTTAATTTGTTGAAGTTCTCACTGAAGAGTTAAACAAAGTCATACTCTCACTGATTTATTAGTTATTCAGTGTTGCCACCAGTAAAACAAAATATTACACAGTTGCAGTTTAAAAATTATTCAAATTAGGAAATTACACAAAAACACGTTTATTTTTGAAAAATTTCTTACTTAAGAAAATTTTAATACACAAAATCGAACTAAGTGTTGAAAATAATACTGGCAATTAGATTTTAAAAATTGAATATTATTGAATTAAATATTTGTTGATCTGTTATTTGGTAAATAAATAGTACTTATAGGATTTAAGATCATATAACAAATGATATTCTTTTTATAAATTGTTGTATTGCAGGTAAACATGAACATTTTATTAAAAAATTATAAATTACCAAAATAGATCAACAATACATAACAACTTCTTTAATATTGACAATATTTGTATGTATAATATTTTTTAAGAAATTATCCATGCTATGTAAAAATAATTTATAAAAATTCCTATTTCCGATGTACAATAATTATCCATATAGTCGCAACTCTGTTTATAAAACATGGATAATATATTTAGATATCAAACTTTATATTTAATAACGAATATAAAAATGTCTATTTGCCTTAAAAATAAATTCCAAATTTACGACTCAAAGAATTGTTTTAGAAAAACTGGATGACTCAGGTATTTTATTTTGAACTCATGTTTCAGAGTATATATAGATTTACTATAACTTGTGTTGTACGGTGTTACAATATTGGCTTAAGGACTGTCAGAATTCCTATAGAATACGTTTTAAATATAATGTCAAAAATTGTGTTTTCGGAAATTAGACCCATGTGAAATATCATAACCCCCACGGACAATATCCACATTTTCGATTTAAAGATTATGACCGAAAGTTTTAAAGCTAAATTTTATTAAAAAACTTCAATTAATTCTATATATATATATTTTTTTTCATTAAAAAAACAGTTAATATAAAGAAATGTCTTTATATGTGTTTATACTTTTGGAAGAGAAGCAAGAGGCATTAAATCAATTGGTTTTTATTATTAATTTTTAATGTTTATTAAGCAAGAAACAAATGATTAATTAGTTAAAATTTCATGATGAAATTTTATCTACTAATTCCGTAAAAAATAAATGATTTAATTATTTATTTGAAATTGTAACCGTTTTTGTATTTTTGTTTGTTTTTTAATCTACAAAATGTATATTTTGTGTAAATGTGTATGTATGTATGTTTATGAAGTTGTTGTAATTTGAATTGAAATAATTTAAATAAAAAACAATTAAAATTTTTTGAATATTTTTTTTGGAAACAAACAACAAACATAATTTATATTCGTAATAACTGTAATGGAAACAAATAAACCACAAATTTTCGTTTTATGGGTAATTTTTTTTATTAAATTTCCAACAAATGAAAAAATAAATGAACTAAAAAATTAAAACGGCAAATGACAGTAAATTATTTTGATCAAATGTACAATATAAAAAAGTTAAAATAAATAATTATTTTAAAAATAAATGTATGCTCATTTAGTTTTAACTGAACTGAAAACGTTTTTATTAAACTACAAACAGTAAACTACATAATATTCTGAGTGTATATATGACCAAAGTTAAAGAAAATCGAGTCATATTTTGGACTATTCCTTATATATACCCAACTTCCCATTATTTGCTTAAATTAACTTTTTCGGCAATTTTACTCAGATTTTTTACTATGTGTCAAAAAACGGGTTTGGACTTAAGAGTGGATTCTGGTACCTAAAAGGGTGTAGAATAAGATGAAATGAGTTCGATTTCTGATAAAAATTTATTTACCCCATAAAAACGGAAAAAACGAACTTGGGAAAATCGATAAAACTGAGAAAACATTAAAATTTTACTTTTTTGATTTTTTGGTTTTAAATTGTTTTTTTTTTCGTCAGTCTTCGAATTTTTTGGAGTTTCGACTTTTTTTCAGTGTTTTGTGATTTGATACTTCGATTTTCTTCCGTTGGATAATTTCAGTTTTTTTTCGGCGCTTTGACTTCAGCTTTCTTTTTCTCGTGATCCAGTGCTTCGATTTTTTTTCTTGCTGGCAGGTTCAGATTTATTTTTCGATTTTTTTTTTCGCTTTGGGTTCACTCGGTTTAAGAGCTACAAAATCCCGTTTCTGTGAATCAATACATAAGACTCTGACATTCTCATACAAATACCATTTGCGATCTAACGATAAACCGCTTGGTGCAATGAGCGAAGGTAATTCGTTTGGTAGCTCAGCCGTTAATCACAGATTAAATCTTTCTTCTTCCGAGTCCACAAGTTCTTTACATACAATTTCGTTTTTTTTTTTTTTTTTTGAAGTCAAAGTGGTGGTACTTGGTAATACCTAAAATGCAAACGTTTACAAAATTAATTGAAATGAATTTGAAAAATTAAAATCACAAAATCGCGACAGTTTACCTGGTAAACATTTGTAAAATCCTTCGAAATGAGTATCCCATGTTCGCCACTCTACTTCACTTCCATTCACAGCGGAATTTGGTACTTTTACCGGAATACATATGACCCAAATCGTACTGTGGTGTGCGGAATCACTTGGTCCTGCTTGACAAACTAAAATTTTTTTTACTAGTTAATATCAGAAACAAATTACCCGATAGAAAGAAATTTTAAAAACGCCTTTAAAGCTCGATCATATGATTAAAAATATTGGCAATATTAAAATTAGTTATACTGACCATGAACAAAACTTTGGATTTCATTAAAATATTTGTTTGGAGACTTTATACTGCACCCATGTGACCCACCCATTTCCTTTTTTACGAAAAAAAATCAATATTAAAAACTCATTATAAGAGTAGTACAAAAAAAAGCCTTACATTTAATCATGAAAATTTCAAATCTTGCTATATTTAAAAAGTAATTAGGAATGTGTAAAACTAGTAGTTTATATGTAATTAACCCTTAAACAAAATCACGACTAAGACAACGAAAAAATGGGGTAAGAATATGAACACAATTTCAAAACTATAATTACCAACAATTTAAAAATAACGAAAGACACAAGTCTTACAAGATGATGCCAAATGATGATGGAGAATAAACTGACATACATTTTTAGAAATACAAAACAAAAGTAACCGATCTTAATGAAAATTATGAATGAATGAAACAAAAAAAAAAACTGAAAAAGAACCTGTTAACAAATCAAAAACTGAAATGAATGAAATGAAATTAAGTAGAAAACGTGAAGTACGATTATAAAAGTTGAAGAAAAAATGAATACATTGATTTAATTAGATATCATTTCCTGGACTGACAGACAGTCAAATATACCGCAAACTTATAATTTTACATAGGGTTCTGTCTAGCAAGACAAATATAATAAAGTACGATTATCTATTAGAGTGTACCGAATCTTAAAAATAGACGACTTTATAAACTTGGTAAAGGGGAAAGATTGTGAAATAAAAAGTTTAAAAGTTCGTAATTTTTAAGAATTTATAAAAATTTTTATTGCTTTTTTTAACAATTTAAATACAATGGGTCAATATACATTTACACGGATCTACGCTCGCTCCTACAAGGAAAGTACCCAAACCTAAATACTCCGATTTTTTTTTTTATCAAATTTGGATGTGTGATGGGAAAAAATTGTCTCACTTTTGGGACTTTTTTTCGGCTCCGAAACACTAGAAATTCTGTATTTAAAATAATATATTTGCCAAATGAGTTTTATGTTAAAACATAGTGTTGTTTCAAAAAGTATCAGAAAAGGGCTTTGCAATAAGTTTGTTAAAATCTAACATGGCACGAACATCAAAAAATAAAAAAAAAAAAATACTAGTCGGCTGAAATTCAATAAGGAATATGAATTTGACAACCAAAGCAGTATACTTGTCCATATAAAGAACCGAAATATTACAGCGAAAAAATAGTACTAAACTTGCATATAGTTTCTTTAGTTTAAATACCTTAAAAAAAAACAAGATAGAGGTACCCAATTTGCCCGAAATGAAAAAAAAAATGGTTTTTGACTCCTTATTTTTTCGAGGTGACCCAAAAGACGCCATAGTTCGATCTTGGACTTTTTTCTATCACATATACATTCATAAATTTTCGCTCAATCAAAATGTAAATCATATTTCTAAAATGTTTTATTATAAAACGTTCACACTTAACCCCAAGAAGGTATTTTTGTTTTCTATTTCAATTTTATTTTCACATTTCAAAATTTTTTGTAAACAAAAAAAAACATATGATGAGTAACGGGAACAAGATATTTCAAAGCTTTCATGCGCTCTTAATGTACTAAATAAAATAATTAAAAATTTCTCATTGTTTTCAAAAGATTTAAATGTTAAAATCAAAATTCATTATGTAGTTAGTTAGCGAAGAAGACACTGAAAAGTAAATAATCTCTACGGCAGTGATGCATTTTGAATTTTTTTTATTTTGGGCCAAATTGACGATTAGAAAGGGACAAAATACCTTTGATGCGGCCAAAATTTTTTTTGGAATATATATCTCAGTTTTTTATTATTCAATTTAAATCTGTTAGTCATAGGTAAGATTTAATCCAACCTGTTTTTAATTTTCTATTGGATTTTCTTTTTAAAGATAGCATTGGACTGGAACATGAATTGTCTATAAAAATATAAAAGTATTTATAATTACTTTAAACGTAGCTGCTTAAAATCTTGTCCAATATTTTGGTTTCATTTAAATATTACACACTTTATGTTCCACAAATATTATTACTCAAAAGCAATAGGAAATTTATTTGTTAATACAAATTTTTATTTATCAAGAATTTTTTACTGTTATTTGACAGTCCAATTTTTTTGCATTTATTTGAAACAAGACAGATTTGCAAATAAAAGTAGTTTGTCTTTGACAAACAAAACATTGTTGTAAAAAAAGTCGAGTTAAAAAAAGGAAGAAAATTACATTGAAAAATGCACTGAACGGTTTGAGATAAAAGGGCCAAAACAGATTACAAAGTACCACAGGGCCAACAAACATCCAAAAGTGCCACAAATTGCCCCATTGTGCAACATTTCGCATCACTGCTCTACGGTATTCTTTGCACTAAAATAAATATCACAGTTTTTGCAGTCAACGTTGTACGTCGTTAATTTGAATGCGTAATTTGTTTGCTTTCGGTCCACTCTATTATCTGTTTTTTTATTCAAATAAATACGTATCATTGAAAAATTTCATCAACTCAAAAACACAATTTGGAGGGCGGCAGAATGTTTGTTATAAAACAATACCAGTAGTTATTAAAATAAAAATTTAAAATTTTTCGAGAAAAAGAATAATTAAAGTTTTGAGGTTTTTATTTTGTAGAAAAAAAAATAAGAAAACTCTTATTTTTTTATGTAATCTTAAACCATACATGGGACTAATTAATTATGAAGACTAATTAATTGATAATATTATTAGCATTACATTAACATCAAGTGTAAGAAATTATTTTTAGTTGTCCCGTTTCACACACACCAAATTTCCTTTAATTCTCTTTTGAACTTTCTTCATTCGTGTCCCACAGCAAATTTTTGTTTCTTTTACATATCTACCAAAAGTACGAATTAGAAAACACAAGAGAATTTTCAAGTACAAGCAAGTCGGTACCCATTTCAGTTCTTCTTTCCTCACTCTCCTATAAACTCACAAATGCTGCAATAGAATTGCTTAATGTGTTTGGTTGCAGCAACCGAATAATTCGTTTGTCGCAGCCAAATGTATTTCTGATCCGATTGAAATATATGGTTTGAATCGAAATTCTGTTGTATTTAACGAATTTCGGTCTCCACTAACTCATATGTGTGGTTCTAACCAAACCATTTGTCCGGTTGTCACAAGGAATCTGTTTTCTCTGTGTAATAATATTAATTGTAGGTATAATTTCATTGAATATTGGTAATGCTTTTAAATTCCTTTGCAATTAATATTTAATTAATTGAAAACAAATAATTGCAACAGACAGATAAGCTTTTTAAAAATCGTTAAAATTGAGATAAATTTCGGCATCATTTTTAAAGAATGGGGGAACCAGATATAAAATATATAAGTATAACGAAATGGAATGGAATGAAAAGCTTAATGAGTGAAATTGAAACACTAAGCACTGGGAAATGAAATTTGCATTGCACTAGTGATTTAATTTGTTTATCACATAAATTGGTTAAAAAAAATAAGTCACTCTGTGTCAGTTGCATAAAAATTTATCACTCGGGATCCCTTCCGGACCTACCTCATTTGAATAATCGGAGTGTCAACTTTGGAATAAAAAAAAACTAAAATGGCCAGTAACTGGAAAACTAAACGAGATAGGGCAACGCGGACTTATTTTTTTAGCAACAGAGAACTCATTTTTACGAACTGGGAGCGCGGAACGAAATTTGTATATGAATTTATATTTTCACATAAATTTATTTAAAAAAAAATTATCAAAATGCAAAAAGTTGTAAAATGGCTATTTTTTAAAATGACCAGTATAAACATACTCTGATAATACAACTAGGCCAGATCTGGGAGAGATCCCGAGAGTTCCATTTTTAGAAAACATCCTATGTAAAGCAATTTCCCTTTTGAATAAACTAATGCTAATGAATCCCTATGAAAAAATCCCAAGTATGTCTTAAACAAATAGCCTTAAAACTATAACTTTCATTATGTTGATAAATTTTTTACTTCTAAATTATTTACTGAAACGATTTGTTCATTGCTTTTTCTTTGATTTACTTCTAGGCTTTAAATGGTTTTCTAATGATACTCACTTGTGATGGAGAAGTATTTTTTGCTACACACAGTATTGAAAGTTATTTGGGGTTTCATCAGGTAAGTTAAAATAAATTAAATGCGACAAAGACATATAAATAACACATATACGATAAATCATTCAAGCGGATTACCGTTCTATCCTTATTACTGTTGAAATCACGATTACGATCGAAATTGCTAAGCAGGCTTGGTGTGTTTTAGCAAAAATGTGTAAGCAGTTTAGTGCTAAAAATTAGGAAAATAGTTTCAAAAATTATAAAAATCTATACTATATTAATATTTTTAAAATAAACAATCGAAGTGAGCACATGTTAAAAAATAACAATTAAAACTTAAGTGATTTTTAAATGAAAAATACTGAGTTTATGTGAGTGATATCGTAACCGCTGGAAATAGGAAGTTGAAATTTGGTATGAAGGTTCCTCCTACTGCGTATACATTATATAAGACGGGATTTTTGATAAAGCCTTTTGGGCTTTCTAAAATTCCCACAGGGAGTAGCAAAAAGGGAAAGCCTCCCACTTATCGACCCCCCTTCCCTAAACGCTGGAGTTTAAATTTATTATGAAGGTTTTTCCTCCCGGGTAGACATTAACAAATACGGGAAAAACCTGGGGCCTGCCAAAACTACTG